>OX457040.1:13818395-13845895 GCA_949752735.1 Lumbricus terrestris | reverse complement strand
TATCTCATCGCATCATGCCACCTCACATGACATGGTATGACAAAGGCATATGCATGGCATATAACGTGGCATAACATAATAGCATGGTGCTTTTAAGTTTATGTGTCTCGGACAATTGAGTGGTTTCTGTTGGAACAGCTGCATGGTCATGACCTTTCATCGATAATGGCCCAATAGAATTTCGAAAGCAGATTTCTATTTTCAAAGTAGAAAACACTATTTTGTTTTGTATTTTCCAAATACTTTTGAACAGCCTGTGCGGAAGTAGGCTATGTTAGACTATTGCAAAGTATTTTTTAAAAGATTTCCAACTAGGCCTACTTTCCAAAATACACTGCTAAAATACTGTTCTGTATAATATAGTAGGCTACTTCGCGCGAATAGATTTACAAACCTTTGGCAGAATGATTATGCTAAATTTATAGGGCTTAAGATTCGCAATAGCCTACTGTTATTCTCTCACCACGGGGGCCTGCGTGGGAACAAAAACCCGAAATTTCGCTATTTTCATATATTCGCGCAGTTTCGCAGCTTCACACCTCAAACTTTGCAGTTACATAATATTATAGAGAGCGACCAGGGCCACCACCCACAGTCAGAACACACCAGGCCCGCAGTGACAGGTCATGTTTGGCTTTTTTGGTGGAAACGGGGTGGGTTGGAGCCTTGGAGGGTTAGCGAAAACCAGAAATTTAGCCCTCAACGCCGGGTACCCCAGATGAGTATAGTGTCGAAAACTCAAAATTTTCCGGGCAACGCCAGGTCCCACATCTAGTGTTCAAATAAAAACGTAAGTGCCTCCTAAACATAGCAGGTAATCTCTACTCGTTAGTTATAGTAAAACACTTAATTATCAAAGAAAGGCGATGGTTTGAAGGGCTGTAGAAATTCATACGACGTACTACGCTGCAGAAAGAAAAATTTACAGAATATCATAACAGAAGACAAAATGCAACTCTGCATTAAATGATTACCAAAGTAGATCTGTGGCACTCAGCAGGACCGCAACGATTAGAAGTATCTGCATTTTCTCCGATCTTCTCTGTCCACTGAGCGATTTCTGTCTGCATCAACGACTTATAAACCCAAGTCCGCAAATGACCCATAGGCTAAAACTCACAGCATAGGCTTATGGAGCGAATAAACAGCAAGTGCGTCTAAAGTAGGAGTAGGCGTCAGCTTGCTTACAAAATCTCTAATAACTCTGTATAAAGTTAAGTGGACAAGCGACGAGGAAAAAAGAATTTTATAAACGTCTTAATAAAATATTATGATCTGATGCTCGTGTTCAGGCACGAAACAACGTTTGCAGCACGACACAAGAGGTCTTGCAGTGTTCAAAATTGTAGGGCACTAGAATCCGCTCGCTTCGTGGGTGACATCTATTTTGATGGCCTTCGAGAGATATAACCGTGGCCGTCTACGCCGACGCTTTCATAAAATAAACGTGGGTGTAACACCCACGCTAATACTTTCGTGGCGTTGGACCTCGCATCAAGTCAAGACTTAGTGTAGTTTTTTCTACCCAAGTTACCAGTTTAATGCGTGGGCTATGCAAACAACCATTTAATCATATAATTTTTTGTCTTCATATATGTAAACATTATAGGCTATACTTAGCCTACTACACACAGTTTCCAAACAGTTTCGCAAAAGTTTGCATTAAGATTAATTGGACGTATATTATAAGGTTTCACGTATATGGTAGTTTGGAAAGTTGTTCATTGTTCATCATGGTTGTTCCAGTGGCGGCGCGAGGGTTTCAGTTTTGGGGGCTGAAGCTTCCCGGAGGAAATTTTCAAATTTCATCCGCCAAAATTTCTGACGACCTTTTTTATTCATCCGGCCGAAATATCAAGGAAATCTTTCATTTTCATCCGCCAAAATATCTGACAACCTTTTTTAGTCACCCGGTCGAAAATCGTGGAAATATTTCAGTTTTGCATGAAAAAAACCCGGATGGCCTTTTTGGGGGACTTAGCCTTTTATAGGGGGGGCTTAGCCCATAGTCCCTAGCGCCGCCACTGGGTGGTTCTAGACAAAATGGTATGAAAACGATATTGTAAAATGTATGGTTATCTTTCTGAATCATGCAAAAATATTACAAGATATAATTATCATAATAAAAATTATTCGCAACATGTTTAATGTCGTTACAAATTTAAGTCTATTGGAAAAGAATGTGAATCACGATGGTACTTCGATTGTTTCCTCCAGTGTGGCAATAGCCTCAATCCAGTGACGTAGCCAAGAGGAGTTTCGGAGGGTTAAACCCACCTTCCCCCTTTGGCTTAGAAAAAAGTTTTTAAAAGGTTATATTATATCCACCTAAATAAGAAAAAACAAAAACAATTGTTTGTAACAGCAATTGTTTTTCTTACTTTATTCCCTTTGTCACTTCAGTCCATTTTTATTTACTGTTATTGACTGTAAGCTTAATACTGTTGGGTTGGTGTCAGGAAGGGCATCCGGCCAGGCCATACCCCACCCACCCCCATCATAAATTCTGGCTACGCCATTGCCTCAATCAGAAATAATTAAGTAAATTCTAAGTAGGCCTACCAAGGAAATATATTTTCTCTCTGACTCTTCTCTGGTTAGAGAAACATGTTTTGAGAAGAGAAAAGGAAAAAGAGAGACCGCCAAATAGAATTGTGGAGCGAACTGAAGGAGAAAGCACATTCCAATGAGAAGGACCAATTGTGGCAAATGATCGAGACCGAGCCATAGCAGTTCTACAGCGAGGATTCCAGGGGCGAAGTCTATTGGATGAACGAAGTGGACGGTGGAATGAAGTTGCATGAGTGAGGCAGAAGTATACATGTATGACGTAGGATCTCATTGCTGCCTTTCACATTGCCTTTCACATTGTTGTACATTGGATCCGGGCTTTTTAAGCGTCCAGTTCTTGACAAAATAATGTGCAGTTGTAAATGGATTTGTGTAGTTCTAGAAGTATGCATGCAATTCGATGCAGTTTAAAAATAGCTTTAATAGGTCATTGCAATCCGATTTGGAGTAGGCAAGTTTGCCACGTATGGTAGGAAGTCAGAGAAGAGGTTGTGCAGTTCTAAAAATTCATTTAAAAAGTCCTGCATTGGATAATTTCCTTCCTGCTGGAATTCATCCCTCGTTTGGAAGGAGTCACCCACTCTGACTTTAGTCTCCATCAGGGATCAGGTTCCACCTTCAGCGTTATCCGGCTTCAGTATGAGAAGTTCGAGGTCCTGCTGAATCACTTTACTCCATCTCCATTTTCTCCATCTCTACCATTGCGCTTTCCCAGCACCTCTGCTAATCGTATTGTTATACTCTGCAACCTGCAAGTTCAATTTCTCCTTCTCTGTTCCTCTCTTTCTCACTGCCTATCTCTCTGTCTGTCTGTCTATCTGTCTGTCTGTCTCATTGTCTGTATGTCTGTCTCATTGTCTGTCTGTCCGCCTGCCTGTCTGTCTGTCTGTCTTTCTGTCTGTCTGTCTGTCTGTCTGTCTGTCTCTCGGAGTATGCATATATTATGTCTTCATATTGTGCCTGATACAGTTAACTCAATAAAAAAATGAGCCACTCAGTATATATTCTTTCTTTCTGTGCCTGTTGCTCTCTCCCTCTTCTTTCCTCTCCGTCTCCCTCGCTCTCCCTCTCTCTCTCTCTCTCTCTCTCTTCTTTCTTTTCTCTTCCTCCCACCCGCTCTCTTCCTCTTTCTCCCTCTCATCCTCTCGCGTTTTCTCTCCCTCTCACCGTCTCTCCCCTCCCTCTCCTTCTTCCTCCTTCTTTCCCTCCCTTCGTCTCTTCCCTTCCGTTCGTCCGTCCATTCTTCCCTCCCTCCATCTCTGCCTTTCTCTTTCTCGCTCTGTTTCTCTCTCTATCTCCACCTCTCTGTCTGTCTGTCTGTCTGTCTGCCTGTCTGTCTGTCTCTCTGTCTGTCTCTCTCTCCAGATCCTGTTACAGCGACGCCTCGTTGTACAGATATTGACTTATCGATGTCACTCACGCCTTGTCTCCACCAACGATCATCGGACTGATGTGATAAACCAGCGCCTCCTTGCGTTCGTAAATGGTCCACCGTATCCCAGCATGCATCTTCCTCCCATCCCTATTTCAACCCGGATGCCCCCAACATTAGTCACCCCACCCAATCGACGCACCCTTGTCCGCTGCTGAGTGGCTGTATGGCCCAAAGGAAATGCCTTGAAATAAAGCAGCGACTTTGTATCGAAACAGAAAAAGCATTGACGAATAGATCGAGCGTTTCAATGGATAATAGTCGACGCCATATAATCACTTTAGTAGCAAAGTATTGGTTAGAATTGAAGCAGCTATCATAATATCTCACACGATCCGAGTCTCTCCTGTTTGGTTGTGGGTCTAACGAGTATTTTTCTTTCTGTTCAGGATCGGATTAATCTCTCTTTGGCGAGGGTCAGCCACTCTCTTTTCTTCCACTTGTCTCTGTCTCCAGCGTCTTCTTTCTTCAGCTTCAGCAGCTTTAGGTCTTGTTGTATCTTTTTCCTCTGTCGTCCCCGCTGTGTCCACCATATATACCTCCGCTTGCATAATTCTTTGGCACAACCAGTAGCCAAGTCAGGAATTTTTATGGGGGGTTTGGGTTTTTTATGGCCTTGCCGGATGTCCTTTCTGACACCAAACCAATAGTATTACAGTAAATAAAATGGGAATAAAGTAGCAAAGAGAATAAAGTAAAACATTGTTACTACAATCAATTCCTTGTTTTTCTATTTTAAGTGGATAAATAACCTTTAGAAAAACATTTTCCTAGGCCAATGGGGGTTTAACTCCCGAAACCCTCTTGTCTATGCTACTGGTCACAACTATCCTCTTTTGTGCTCATTATCTCCATACCACCTCAGTCTGGTAATCTCGCACCTTGTCAGTTAGTGAGCATAGAGGGACAAACCCGTCTTGAGGTCTTTATCAGGTACCATGGGATCTCTTGCATGGCCTATATAAATTATAAGAACAAGCTCCGACGAGCCGGCTATTTATACATCCCAACACACATGCACACATTATATACACGCATACAACACAATTAAAAAAAAATTATACATAATGTACACGTATGACATACATACATGACATACATGCATGAAACACATGCATGACATGCATGACATACATGCATGACATACATGCATGACATACATGCATGACATACATGCACGACATACATGCATGACATACATGCATGACATACATGCACGACATACATGCATGACAATGACAGTGGTGTTATCCTACATTCAGGATAGCATCATATACTCATCGTCAGACTTAACACCAGGTAATCGATTTCAACTCATCGTGCGATAGTATTGGTCTTGATGCCGCCCTTCCTCTCCCATTATACAGGTGCCGCCTGCTGTACAAAGAACATCCGCCCTGTTCTGCCGCGCACATGCAAACAACTGCTGCAGATACAGCGGTCTTTGTAGGCGTCGTCGGCCGTCAAAATAAAGCGACGAAGATTCGAGACGCAGCCAGCAGTGAGTGTCTTGGTTCGATCGATCGACACAGTGCCGTCTAACTTTGCCCTTGCATGTACGGATGTCAAAGGAAGAGCGTAGAGTGCTGCTGCCCCTAGCGCTAGGTGGTAACGTCGTTCGTGCCTATAGGTGTGTTGATGTTCGATTTTTCTCACCGCTACGACGCGTGTTGATTGTGCTCGAGTTGTCCCGTGGTAAACCGTTTCTTGTCGGGTTTAATGGTGGAATCCGATCGCGTATGGATCGACTGGATGGATGGATGGACTGGATGGATGGATGAATGGAAAGATATAAAATAAATACGGTGATATAAAGTGGACCGGTTTGTAGGCCTACATCTATAATAAAGAACATTTATTTTTATATCAATATGTAAACTATATTACGGTATCTTGTATGTAGCGATTTTATATATGTACTTAGCATGCATACATGCATGCATACATGTACGTACATACAACATATATGCATACGTACATGCATACATGCATGCATACACATATTATACAAATATATATATACATGTACATACATACATAGTACACGCATACATACAATCATACATGCATGCATACATAGCCTACATACATACATACATACATATATACATACATGCATACATACATACATACATACATACATACATACATACATACATACATACATACATACATACATACATACATACATACATACATACATACATACATACATACATACATACATACATACATACATACATACATACATACATGCATGCATACATACATGCATACATACATACATGTACATACATACATACATGTACATACATACATATACATAAATACATACATACATAGTACAGGCATACATACATGGTAAGTTCCGACATGCATATGCCTACATGTATATGCAATGCAAACAGTGTATTTGGATGCACGCATGCAGCACCAAATGTTGTATTTGCATGCATGTAGGCTATATATATACAAACTCAGATCAGCCACGACATGTATGCATATATATAAATATATATATATATAATTCATGAATAAATAGATACACAGAAATATTATGTACAACAGGTATTGACATCAATAATTTGTCGTCGATAATCTGCGTCGATGAAAGCGACTGTTTGAAGTGATGGGTGTAATAATACTGCAAGGCAGTCGTGTGCGGCATTCGTTGATTTCCATTTCGTCTATATTCACCGAACTGTCGCTAATCTGTTTCTCATATTTCCAACGGCAGTCGACAGCTTCCCACAGTCGTTCTCTGGCACACCACCGCTCCAGCATTGCTCCGATACAGCCGTACAGTGCACCCGCTGTGGACCGCTGCAGCAGTCATCGGCAAAGTGTGCGTTACACTTCACATCAGTATATTGCCGACAAGGGTCAAGAAAAAACCTATGCGATGTTGGTTTTATGGTGGAAGGAATGACGAAGAATCTTGCGTTTCTTTAATTTAAGAGACTTTTACAAAAGGGTTCTAAGAAAATTGAAATGTGCTGCTTTTAATAGTTGGATACGTTCGTGAAAGTTTGGGTCGCGATAAAGAAGAAACTTTGTGTTTTTCTAGCTCTTGACGTATGCGAAGCGCCACCTACTTTCGATGTCGTGCTTTTGCATGTGTGTTGGTTTAAGAAGTGATAACCGGAAGTCCGCTTTTTATTGTAATTAGGCTATGAAGAAGAAGCACGGGTGAAAATTTGAGATATTGTTCAGTTCAGCCTTGAAAAACCCAACCTACGAGTCTAGACCTAGGCCTACTACACACTGGACCATCGTCAATGCGGCGCTGTTTAATGTTTATGTGAGAAGTTAAGATTCTAATGAAGAAAACTCAACGCAACGACGAATGCTTCGGCGAAAACGATAAATGGCAACAAAAGTTCCATCGTTGCTGTTTTGCTTTACAAGCTTATTCCTCAGATCAGCGATCAACACTAAAGGTAAGTCCACGTTTCAGTCCACGTAATTTGTTGAGGTTTCTACAACCGTTTCCAGCAGCGGCGCTAGGGGGGGCTAGAGTGCTAAGCCCCCCTAAAAAAGGCCATCCATTTTTTCTCCCATGTAAAAATAAAATTTTCGCACAAAAAACCCCGTTTAGCCCCCCAAAACTGAAATCCTGGCGCCGCCACTGACCGTTTCTACGATCTATAGGCCTATCATGGGCAAGTTTCATGATGCACATATCTCACTAGAGATCGCAACCTCTTTTTCTATGTGAGCTTTGCCTCCCCCCTTTAGGCAGAAAAGGATTTAATCCATTAAGCTTCTTTTGCAGCACGTACTTAGTTTCATCCAACTTCCATTGACAGGAACAGTTATTTCCATGAATCCAGCTTCCACCTGCGCCAAGAATTAGTTTTATCAATCCAACTTCCATTTATAGCAAACATTTATTTTCGTCAATAAACTCGGCGCAAAGTTTCGTAAAATTATTAGTCGTGAGACGTGTGATAACATGCATGCTTGACTTCACATTGTGACGAAACTTAACATTGAATTATTGTTTCCATGGAAAGCAGAACAGTTTAAAGGTCGACTATGTCGCTCTTCCATTTTTGAGTGAAATTATAGATGCAGTCAAGCAAACGTATACAAATAGAGGCCCTATAGACAATTAATTATGGTCAATAGCTATAGCCTACGTGTATCTAGATAGAGAAAACCCAATAAACAGAGCGTTAGACTATTAAATAGAATACTGACGATGACGACGACGACGACGACGACGATGACGATGACGATGACGATGACGATGATGATGATGATGATGACGACGACGACGACGACGACGACGACGACGGGGACGAGGACGAGGACGAGAACGATGACGATGGCGATGACGACGACGACGACGACGAAGACGACGACGACGAAGACGATGACGATGACGATGACGATGACGACGATTATATATATATATATATATATATATATATATATATATATATATATATATATATATATATATAACCTGTAGTCTATGAATTTGTTGCTGAACATTTATATAGCGCTGTAAAAGGCGACATGACCACAACGGAGCGTATACATACATACAAATTCTACATCCTTGGTTATTAATTAGGAAGCATGTGTTGTTAGACGCGGAGAAAACGTAAGAAAAGTCTCAGTCGTGAAAGACGTCTCCATCATCATCATCGGCTCAAGTCAACGCGTAATCGCATGCTGCTTATACAGCTGCCGGCTGCAACGAAAGCACCGAGACTTAGCAAAGGCAGAGCCAAGTACACATCGCTAAGAGCAATGTAATACCTCGAAGGGTTCACGCCAGTGAAGATGAAGTTCTCTAAGACATCAAAGCATGAAAGAGAGTCTCGCTAAGCCCTTGTCGCCTGCTGTCTTTGGCGTATTATAGAACTCACCTGTGTCCACGATTCGGCGGAGAGCTTTACTCGCCTGGATCTTTCTCTTTGATGTAGCCTACATTGTACAACATGTGTTTTACATTGTACATCATGTGATCAATGTTCCCTCTAAGGTTTGCCGGTGGTTGTGCAAAATTGGAATCTCTTGTGCAACAATTTTCTTTTTTTTTTGCAAAATTTTACGGCAGAAAGGAAAGTTCAGACAAACACAAATACAAGACAAAATAATAATCAAGAAACTGTGCTGTAAACGTGCGTGTTTGCGTGTGTTTGTGTGTCTGTGTGTGCGCGTGTATGTGGTTGTGTGGGTGTGTTTGTGGGTCTTGCATTTATGTCTTCCAAGACATCAGCTGTAGAAATAATGCGTGGTGCGCTGCAGATCTTTCATGCAGAATGAACGAGCTTCGTCCATTATTAACTGTAGGCCTATGTAATGTTTTAACACTTCATTTATTACTTAACGATAAAACATGTCCTTTCTTATTCCCGTTCGTACATAGAGTCCTGCTCCCTTTCTGACGCTAGCGCCACCTATCGTTCACTATCCGTTATATAGCGCATTTATAATTATCCTTAAACACTACAACCTTCCCCTCTTCAAATAAAGTCTTAACAAACTGAAAGTTGGCTAGGCTAGTGCAGAACGTCAACAGAACTAAGGCCACTGCCTTTTTAAATGAACACCAATACACTTGGGATCATTAAAAGTAAGACAATTAAATTTTGGGCCATTGAAAGTTAACACAACTGATCTTGAGAAATCAACTGTACAGTGCTGAGCCTGAGAGTTCGACAGAACTGAAGCACCATTGTGTCTTTGACCTGTGGCGTTACCATTGCAGCCAAGATGGCCGACGCCGGTTCACTCTTTGGGGATAGCGCCTCGGGAGTGGTTCAGGTGTGTCTGCAGAGTTTGGAACAGGTGGAGGATCATGTCTCTGCATCTGTTCGACTGGTAGAGGTTGCAATTCGTCTTGAGGTTGCAATTCGTCTTGCCCGAGATGTGGTGTGCCCTTCCGACTATGTGGTGCTGGTGACCTTTGACCCTGCTTAGGAATGACTTCCTCTTCCAGCTCATCGATTACTTCCGGCCGTGTTGGGTTCTTGAATGGGGCGGACATTGGACTGTTGAATTTCTTGAAGAAAGATGCATTCCTGGTCACTTGCTTGCCTTTTCTTTCTCCTGTTATCATTGATCCTTTCACTGCAATCACTGTGAATGGATCGGGGTCAAATGGTGGCATGGTCTTGCTCTTTGCATGTTGTCACACCAGAACAGAGTCTCCAACCGATAGGTCTTTAACTCTTGCCCTCCTCCTGTGATCAGCATAGCGTTTCATCTTAGCCTTCGATTTTTCATCTTTCTCAATGAGACCGAATTTATCCTCTGCAGGTGTATTATCACTCTCAGGAAATCGTGTTCGAAAAGACTGGGAGAAGATAATATCCGCAGGCGCTTTCTGGAGTGTGCAGTGGGGAGTAGCACGATAGTTTCGTAAGAATTTCTGTAATTCTGACCTCCAATCGAGCCCCATGGTATGAGCGATGCGCATAGATTTGCCAATGTTTCTCATGAACCGCTCACATTCTCCGTTCGCTGGTGGATAACATGGTGTTACCCGTCTATGATGGAATCCCATGTACAAAGAGAATTCTTTGAATGCCCGGCTCTGGAAAGGCGCCCCATTGTCAGTCCTCAGTATCGCGGGAGTTCCGAACGTGGAAAAAACTCTTTCAAAGATTGGTATCACACTGTCTGCTGAGACATTGCTGGCCAACTCGACCACTGGAAATCTTGAATAATCATCGATGATGACAAGTAAGTGACCCCCTGATGGCAATGGTCCGTAGAAATCGGCTGACAGCTCGGTCCACACTCTCGACGGCAGAGGCGACATCTTCAGTGGCTCTGGCCGCTTGGTGTCTGTCACAATCTGACAGGCTGTGCAATTGCCGATGTGTTTCTCCACTAGCACATCGATTCCTGGAAACCACACTTTCGTTCTTAGGAATGCCTTTGTCTTCACAATTCCTTGGTGACCTTCATGAGCTGTTTGTATTGCTTGTACTCGAAGTGTTGTCGGTAGTACAATTCTTGATCCTCTTAGTACCATATCATCACCTGGAGATAGGGACAACTCATCCCTCAAGATGTAAAATGGTCGAACATCGTCAGTTATTTTATTACCTGATGGCCATTTTCCGTTGCTTATATAGTTGATCACCTTAACCAATGCTTCATCCAGTTGTGTTTCCCTTTGAATATCATCTCTCGTCATCGCTTTAGGTAGTGTCATAGTGATTATCAGGTTTATTTCCGCTTCCATGTCTGCTTCTATCACTTCCACGTCTCCAATTTCCGTCTTCGGGTGTCGAGACAGATAATCGGCTGGATTGTCATTTGTTGAGATAGCCTCGACCTGAAAACTGTATGGGAGCAACCGCATGCTCCATCTTTCCAATCGGATTGGCAGTTTCTTTCCAGGATGTCTAAGATTCTGTTCTAATGGCTTGTTGTCAATGATCAGTCTGAATGGTGCACCACAAAGGTACACCCGGAAGTGTTCACATCCATACACAACTCCGAGCATTTCCTTTTCTAGCTGTGAATATCTTTTCTCAGTGTCTGTCAAAACTCTACTTGCAAAAGCAATTGTTTTTCTTGTGCCATCAAGAGAGATCTGTGACAGAACCGCTCCCAGACCATCTGGTCCGGCATCCGTGATCAAAGCTGTTGACAGTCGAGGATCGAAATAGGCCAGCGTTGTGCTTTCAGCAATCAGGTCCTTGATGTTCTGGAACGCATGTTGTTGTTCCTCCAACCAGCTCCATTCCTCGTCAGCATGCAGCAGCTGTCGCAGCGGTGCCAGAATGCTTGAAATGTTCTTGACATATCGAGCACAATACGTCACCATACCCAAGAAGCTCCGCAGTTCTGATATGTTGGTGGGTGGCTTCATTTGCTGAAGAGCCTTGACCTTGGACGGGTCCACTGATACGCCTTCTTTGGAAAAAATATGTCCAAAAAAACTGATTGTGTCCTTGTTGAATTCACACTTTGATGCATTCAAAGTTAGGCCGCCTTTACTCAATCTGTTCAAAACGTCATTTAGTGCACGATCATGTTCCTCCTGTGATCTCCCATATACCAGAATATCATCACTTATGTTCAATGATCCTTTTATGCCCCCAATGAGTTGTCTGATGATGTTCTGGAAGCATTCACTGGCCGATGAGATGCCAAAATTGAGGCGTTTGTACCGGAACAGACCTTGGTGTGTGGCAAACGTAGTGATGTATCGAGATTCAGAGTGCAGTTCAACCTGGTGGTAGCCCGAACGAAGATCCAGCTTGCTAAAAACAGTTGACCCATTTACAGCAAAAATTAGGTCATCGATGCCTGGCATGGGGTGACGTTCGCGCTTCACAGCCCGATTCGCCCATCTCATGTCAACGCAAAGTCGAACCTCATCCGGGCTCTTGGGCTTCAGCGCCACTACAACTGGTGAAATCCAAGGTGTGGGGCCACTTGCTGGTTCAATGATGCCCTCGTTGAGCAATTTCTCAAGTTCCGCTTCAACTTTAGCTCTCATATGAAATGGTATTGGACGAGCTTTTTGGGCTACAGGCGTTATCTCGTTGTTGATGTGAAGTTTAATCTGGTAATCTTTCAGTTTACCAATTCCATTGAAGAGCTGTGGGAAACGAGAGATGATAGACTGTATATTCGGTTCGGGGCTGAGGGTCAGACGATTCGTGGAGAACTGTATAAGTTCCAGCTTCAGCGCAGTGTCACATGATAGCAATGAACCATGATGACCATCTGCGACATAGAACACTGTCTTCACCCCTTTCCCACTGCTTCGTACTTCTGCCTCGAAACAACCCCGCAGCGGTAGAGCCATCTTCGTTCCATACGAATAAATTTTCATTTGTGTGTTTTGTAGATTTGGCCTCGGCTTCATCTTGTTCAGATCTAAAGTGTCCAATACGTTGACTGCAGCTCCCGAGTCAATTATTACGGATATTGGACATCCGTTCACTTGTAGTGTTGCATGAGGAAAACCACGGAGTTTGTCACTAACCACAAAAACAAAATTGTCTACACTGCTCGGTTTCTCATCAATGTTCACCTTGCGTTTTGCATATATGGCATGAAGGCGGTGAGGTGCTTCTTCTGTGCGTGAGGAGAATGCTCTTTCATCAAAACCGTATTCTGATTTTTGTCTACAGCACCTCGAGAAGTGGTTTTTCTTCGAGCACCGATAACATGTCTTTTGATACGCGGGGCAAGACTGTTTTCCTACATCATGAGGATACGCCCCTCCACAGTTGAAGCATTTTTGTTCATTTGGGTGTCTTTGTTGGCCCAGTCTACCTTTTTTGCTTGAACCGTCTGCCAGTTTTAGTGCATTGAGAGCATAGTCATTGGGGACTGCTGTTTTAGTTTAGATTTCGGTTGCTTGGCGTTCTGCCAAGTCCATCGTTCGAGCCAAGTCTAAAAGCTCAGGCAGAGTAATTGTTGGATTTCTTAAAGCGCGACGTCTCAAGGTGTTTGAGGTGCATGACTGAATTATCTGTGCTAAGATTTCTTTATCAGCGTCTGCAAATTCACAGTGTTTTGCAAGAGTTCGTAAACGTACCTGATACTGGTCGAGGGACTCTTCTGGTTCTTGCTTCGTCGACCGGAAGACGTAGGTTTCGAACTGGATGTTTTTCTTCGGCTTGAAATGCAGCGTAAGTGCATCTTTAGCAGCTTTAAATACATTCGTCTCATCGTTAGCCGGCGTCATGGTCAGTGTTTCAGCGATTTCATACACTCTAGACCCAGCCAGATGGAGAAGAAGTGCTTTTTGTCTGATGCTGTCGTCGATCGACATGGGGGTCAGCATGTTTTCGAAACGAGACAACCATTTTCCCCACCTTGGACCAACGGAGGTTGGTTCGCCGTCTACGTCAAACTCAGGAAAGGACGGAAGAAACGTGGCCATTGTTCATTCGCGTGTTCGAATAATCCTCGTCGCCAAATGTAATGTTTTAACACTTCATTTATTACTTAACGATAAAACATGTCCTTTCTTATTCCCGTTCGTACATAGAGTCCTGCTCCCTTTCTGACGCTAGCGCCACCTATCGTTCACTATCCGTTATATAGCGCATTTATAATTACCCTTAAACTAGGGTGACCATACGTCCCGGTTTTCCGGGACATGTCCCGGTTTTTTGTGGTGCGTCCCGGTGTCCCGACGACCTGGGGAAAAGAGCAGAATTGTCCCGGTTTTTTTAAAAGAAGGAAACTTGGATATTGAAAGCATTAGTTTTATGTAAATGACAGAACAATGTGTTGTTTGTAACCCACAAAGAAGCCGAAACGAAAAGATGTCAATTTATGCCTATATGGTGCATTATATTACATCTATATAATGCTATAGTGATTTTAGTTAATAGATTTTAAGAAATATCAAGGCGTAACGAGGAAGTTTTCATTATTGGCCTTCAATTTCAGTGGTGGACCCAGATCTACATTTTAATCGATTTCGGCAGGTCGCGTCAGGGTTGCAATGTGAGTCAGACAACTCCTGTCAGCACTGATATAGTAGAGCAATATCTTTCAGATGACAGCTTCGGATGCTGCCATTATTGTGTTGAAATTTTAACATTTCTGATGGTGAGGGGCACATATATCCTACCTTCCCAACACCCTTCTTAAATCTTCTTCTGAACTAGATCACACTCTGAACGCTGACTGAGAGAGTGACCTCAATTATGAAGAATGCTGCACTGAGTGCACTGACGACTAGAGCAGATAGGAGATATTTCTACATTGAAGTCTATAGGCTAGGCCTAGGCCCCTATTGATCATTAAATTTAACTGTGATGATACCTACATCGATAGTCTGTGTTCGAAAAGCGTTCGCACAACAGAGCTTAACTAAAAAATCACTCTTCCGAGAAATATCAGTAACTTTGAGCTTCGTCAACGTAGGCCCATGAACTAGGCCATGACCTACTAAATATATTGTAAACAGCAATAGCCAACTATAGTTACTCTTTACCGGAGTACCCTATGCCTTCGTATATACGCCTAGTCCTGTAATTGAGGAATTTCAAAAAAGTGTCCCGGTTTTTGATGGCCAGAAAATGGTCACCCTACCTTAAACACTACAGGCCTATATACCAGGCGCCCGGATATGGGTACCCCGGGTATGCGGGAAGGGGGCAAAACACAGTGAACAAAGTCAACTTTTTGGCAAGAGCTTGAAAATTGCCAAGAGGTAATTTAAGAACATGGGTATATTTCGTGTAGGTTTTAAAATGTAGATTTCTGTTTCATTTTATGCACCATTAATAGACCTACAGGTCCTTCATGTACTAATAAAACTATTGGTGCTTTTGTGCGAATAAATGTTTTACAAAAACAAAATATATGCTAGTCATTAAAATAGGTGTAAATTTTCCAGTGGGGCTTGTGCCCTCTAGCCTCTATGTTTGAGCGCCTATTATGGCGGACGGTGTTGAAGTAAAGTTTGCTCCTACATGGTCGGCTTCTAAACTCTTTCTAGTTTTTGCTTTTATCTGATTCATCAGACTAAAACATCCCTGACAATATTGTGTCTGAAGCCACTAGGACTAGCCTAAGCTACTTCCTAAATTTAAGCCGACCTTCTTCATCACCAGTTATCGTTTTTTATTTCTTGGAAAACACATTTGGACAATTTGCTAGCTGTGGGAACTTCTTTCCAGAAAAATTATGTAAATGTAAATTAGTTTTCAATTGCAACTGACTGATTCTGATGATTTATCTGGAGTTTTTTTCCAACAAACAAAATACATTATATTTTCCTTATCGTAGCCTATGTCAATGAAAATCTAACAATGTCAGCTAATCAAAATTCTGTTTGTGCCATTGTCGATATGAATACCAGCCCCTGTCTTTTCTGTCAGCTGAGCCTAGAAACCTACCAACTCCGACAAGAGCTATAAACGCTGACTGGTCCGTTACTTGATTCCTTCCCGGCTTGTCCCACGGGTCACAGATCCACACACATGGCGAACGTGCACCTATAATCACCTAGGCTATTAACCTGTGCAAATGGCCAGATCGCCTATTCAAAGCCTAACCACTAATTATAACCGTTATTCGTCGAATTATTCGTAGATTTACTCACATTGAGGGTCGCCACGAAAATAATTGGAAACTGAGGCCAATGGGGATAGCTAGGTTAGATCGCACGCGCAAACTGACAAAGCAACCGGATAGACTTTACAGCACTATCGCCGTTGGTTTACAGCTTAAATTTTTGGAGCTTTAAAAAATTGCTGCAAGAACAAAAGAAAAATAATAAGTAAGCCTAACTCAAACTGATTTTTGTGCGGCTGATACAATCTTCTTATTTTTGGCATGGCTATATCGCGGTTCTAGGTTATCTAGGTCACGAAGGCGACATTGAAAAGTGCCGAGCGATGTAGGTCGATCTAGGATCAGTGCCCGAGGGGCAGGAAGGATGTCCGCCGATGTTCCAGCCACGCTAGAGTCTGCCCTCGCTAGATATGTTTCACTTAGGGATGGGTCACAGAGATCAGCATCGGTAAAATGCCTTCTTAAGCAGCCGATGTATAGCAGAATTATGACTAGAAGACAAAAGCCTCTAGACGTAGGAGTCTCAAGTCTCCACGGGGAGAATTTCAGACAATCCATGTCTATAGTGTGGCCTTCCAAATAAATTAGTCTCTGTTTTGATGATGAGGTCATGAACAGCATGAGGGATGATGTCATGAACAGACATTTCTTCCTATTGTATACACGAACCAAAATATCCAAATCAGCCTCCGCTTGTGCCTCCTTATGGTAGTTAGCTGGCCTAGTTAGCTACACTGATAAGCGAGAACGGCATTCGTCTGTTGGTTGCAACGGACTGCGGTTCAAGCCCCGGGCTGGGAGCTAACATTCAGAGATTTAGATATCTCGGGCTAGCACGTGTGGGACGCAGAGGTGCAAGCTGCTGCGGAGCGACCTTGGGCAAGATGCTTACCCATCATTGTCTGTGGAGAAGGCAACGGGAAACCACTTCACTCATCTCATCCCCAGGGACGTAAAGCCAATGAACCTGCCTTCGGGCAGAGCACCATCATCATCATCATCATCATCATCATCATCATCATCATCATCATCATCATCATCATCATCATCATCATCATCATCATCATCATCATCATCATCATCATCATCATCATCATCATCATCATCATCATCATCATCATCATCATCATCATCATCATCATCATCATCATCATCATCATCATCATCATCATCATCATCATCATCATCATCATCATCATCATCATCATCATCATCATCATCATCATCATCATCATCATCATCATCATCATCATCATCATCATCATCATCATCATCATCATCATCATCATCATCATCATCATCATCATCATCATCATCATCATCATCATCATCATCATCATCATCATCATCATCATCATCATCATCATCATCATCATCATCATCATCATCATCATCATCATCATCATCATCATCATCATCATCATCATCATGGTACAGACATGTAGTATCACTTCCCATCATTGGCGCTCACGGGTGCTTATCCTTCTTGGAAAATGACACGTATAGGCCTACTTTTGAATAGTGCAGTTTGGTTTTATCAGAAATCTTTGCACTAGAGCTCCAACGATACACAAGTCGAAACTGAGCAATTTTTGTTTAGAAACCTATATTATGAAGAATGTCCAAAGCCTATTCTTAAATTCCTGCTTTTGCATTTTTTCGAGCTCTTGCTAAAACATTTAACCGTGGTTATTGCATTTTGCGCCTTCTGCACAAATATCCCGGTCGCCCATGCTTCACAATAGTGGCTGCGGTTATACATTGTCTTCGCGGGTGTATTCGGGCCAGAGATATATTATATTCTCATATACCGAAACCACATCACACCCGCTCTTCTTTTATTCTCTGTCAGCGTAAAGTCGTTTCAAGCTGGCACTCCTCTTGTAAAAAGCATGCAGAGATAACCTGCCAACCTACCGCAGATTTTTTTCAGGACGGGCAAAACACGATGGTCACGGTGAAATGTTTTGAGGAGCTTGAAAAATGCAAAGCTGGAATTTAAGAACATGTGTGCTTTTGTTGATGTTCTTAAATGTAAATTTCTCATTTTCGCTTTATGCGTCATTGATACTTTAGTGCGAAATATTTTACTAACATTCCAGAATAGTAGTTTTTAGAATGGGTAGTCTATCAATTTTCCAGGGGGTTGTTGGAAAATAGTTGTTCCTGGTACACGTCGTGTCTTTGGTCGACTTTTCCCCCATTTGCTGGTCCATTCATCTGGTAGTTCTGTCTGCATCCTCATGTTCGTAACTCTCTTAACAAGGTTTTCTTTCGATCTACGGAGAAGTAGGCTACATTTTCCAGTCTAAGCTTATGCCTGTAAGCCATACCTTGATCCCCTCCCATTTGCCCCTCCCCTCAAAACTGTCTGGATTGGTCATTGCATCGGCTTATAAGTGCACGACGTCATTTATTCCGGATTTAATTTTTAAGGCAGGAGTAAATTTAATTAATTAAAACGCCCAAGGTGTCAGATCTTAAAGGTCTGCCGAACTTCAATGTGCATTGTGCACTCCTTTGTGCACTCCTGAGCTTTGTAGAGAGAGCATTATCAATTACAGCTGTATTGTACTGTATTGCATCAGCCTGCGTACGGGAGTGTCATCTTAGAGTGCAGTCAGTGTTGTTCCACCCTAGTGGCTGCAGCCAGCAGACACTGCCTCCGTGGGTGTAGGCAGATCAGAGATCCGTATCAGCTTACGTTAGTAAGTGTATCCCTATCGACAGCAGTCTCCACACTAGTGGCTGCGGTTAGCAGACATTGCCTTTGTGAGTGTAGGCGTAGGACCAGAGATCCGTATCAGCCTTCGTTAAGTGTCTTCTTAGGGAAGCGAAGCAGATATAAGACCGACCTCCGATCTGCGCGATCCATCGCAGGCTGTAAGGAACACGTCGGCATGGTCGTGAATAGCCCGACCGGGTTATGTAGCGGCCCACCATAAACCAGCCTCCCCTGTAATCCAGTGATTAATTCAGACAGGGCCGGTAGATGGCGTGACTAGCGGTAGTCCACCAGGCTAATTATGCGCCTAATACGTCATGTCCTCAGATCCGCCATCTAGTACTTATCACTCATCTGCGGTGATTTACCGCACTATTTTATGCGACGGCGGCGGAGGAATACGACCTCCGTAAATAGGCGCCCGTGAGACGTTGCCAAGATCAAACCTGCTTTGCGGCACAACGAGGAGATTTATCGCTGAGCGAACAAGCCAAAAAACCGCCCTGCAGTAGTCACTATACTGCAGAGCCGTCGTGGATTGGAGAAATTATTTGGAGCGCTGTGTATCGATTCCCCTGCGAGATTAGAAACAAGAACTGGAAGTTAGAAACTGTATGGAAAGTCATTAATTATCAGGTCTCGTCGATTCAACTGATTTATTATTTATAGATAGTTTTCGCTGAATTAGAGCGACTGCATTGCTGCTGACGTCGTCATCAAAGACGTCATTAATGACGTCATCTGAACTCCTAATCATCAATCAGGTGACCAGCATATAGCCAGAGAGACAAGTACAGAGAGAGAGAGAGAGAGAGAGAGAGAGAGAGAGAGAGAGAGAGAGAGAGAGAGAGAGACAGAGAGAGAGAGAGAGAGAGAGAGAGAGAGAGGGGGGGAAAGAGAGAGAGGGAGGAGAGAGAGAGAGGGGGGGAGGGAGAGAGAGAGAGAGAGAGAGAGAGAGAGAGAGAGAGAGAGAGAGAGAGAGAGAGAGAGAGAGAGAAAGAGACAGTGCATATGATGTATGCGTGCATGAGCACTTGCTATTGCTCTCCTTCAAGATTACTACTCAGAAGCGCTCCCGACTACAGTGCGGACACTGAATCGGAGTTTGGCGCCGAAGCGCACGAGCAATTGCAAGTGAAGGACTTGCTCAGGGGCCCTACTCGGCGCGTGGAGGTACATGGGTTCGAACCCGCAACCGTCCGACTCCAAGGCACCGATCCTAACACTACGCCACCGCGCTCCCCACGTATATTTTTGAGAGAGACATAGAGAGACAGAGAGTGAGAGACAGAGAAGGAAACAGAGAGAGGCACAGAGAGAAAGAGAGCGATACCTGGGAGAGTCCTAGAATTCAGGTTCAGCGACCAACATGAGCTTGTTCACCATGAAGGCAAGAACAGTGCAACATCTTAGCATGAGCGTAGCCAGGAAAAAATTATAGGTTTTCGTTTCGGGAGATATTATTTGTATATTGGAAACTGATGGCTACATCGCTATAAGCCTATAAGGTAAAAAGAGCAATTGATCAAAAGAAATATATTCCTGACATTGTCTTTGTCCCTGTCTATTGAATATCATCTTAGGATGAGACTTTCATACGTTATGATTTAAGATTGCCTCCTTTGTGTTTAGATATACTAGGCTAATTGGATTAGTTTATATGTCATCATTAGTGAATGTGCGCATACCACTGGACTGTCTTATTAATATTATAATATATTGGTTTACATATATAAGGCCTGCATATGAAGTTTATTTATTTATTTTTTCCAAAATTTATATAGCGCCTCCTCAAGGTAGGCTACTCAGAAGCGCTCCCGGCCCAACCACGGCTAAATAAAACAGTTTTTTGGGTTCTTAAGGAACAGAGTGGAATGACCCCTGGGAAGTTGGTTAGCTTCGGGTTGTTAACTAGTCATGAGAAGCACTGTGGAACACTGAAGAATAGCACGACCTTGTTACGAACAAAACACAACAGATTTACATTGCGATTAAAAACACTGGACCGATGTCTGCACCGCACTAAACTGATCTCAACCTATTTGCATAACAATAATGAACACTGTGCTCATTGCACTGTTCATATTATTTCTTGAAAGTGCCTTCGACTCATTACATAACGATATAAAAACGCTGCACTTTTTAAATAGCACGAAAATTCTTGAAACGCACAGTCATTGCATCTCACATTACCATAAGAGACGCTACACACATGCTGCACTTTATATCACATGAACTTACTTTCAACGCATTTGCATTGCAATAACTTTTTCAGTGATCGGCCCAGTTGTCTGGAATGTGCTCCCACAGTAGCTACGTCTACTTTCTGGGGTTATTACTGAAACAATTTTTAATTAACTCAAAACTGTCCTTTTTGCCGTGCTAGAGTCGGGAGCGCTTCTGAGTAGTCCATTTGAAGAAGCGCTATATAAACTCCTTAATGAATGAATGAAAACAAACACAGCACTGTTTGCATTACTAGAAAATGCTTTCCATCAAATAATATGTCCATAATAATTAATTGCTGTTGATTTTTGACAGTGCTGAGAAGTGGCGAGTACTGCGACACGGAGGTCTTTCGAGCGGAATGCCCAGAGGGTGATGTCATCCTACTGGACCGTGCCCTCTACGGTCGAATGCGCATCGGTCGGTGCGTCGAGGTGGACGTGGCCGGATACGTCGGGTGCGTGACGGACGTCCTTGGGATGGCTGACCGGCGATGTTCCGGTCGACGGGTCTGCGAGATACGCATCCCCGACGCGGAGTTCGAGGCGACTGGACCGTGTCTTAAGGAACTCAAGACGTACCTTGAGGCGGCGTACTCTTGCGTGACAGGTCAGCACTTTGATATGAATATTATCAGTGGCGTAGCCAGGAATTTATGATGGGGGTGGCCTGGCCGGATGCCCCTTCTGACACCAAACCAACAGTAGATAAAAATGGAATAATGTAACAAAGGGAATAAAGTAAGAAAAACAATTGTTACTACAAGCAATTGTTTTGTTTCTTTCTTATTTAAGTGGATAAATAACCTTTAGAAAACTGTTTGCTAGGCCATTTTGGAATTTTTAACCCCCGAAACCCCCCTTGTCTACGCCACGAAATATTATATAGCAGATAATTATTCTAAGTCTTTACAAAAGGGTGTTCGCAACAGTTTTTCATGGTCGTGTTGATTTTTACTTGTGAGATTAATTATTTCCGAGTCTTGAATGTCTTTAACTAACTTTGACCGCCTCGATCCGAGGATTGTCCACAACACCGACAATTATCATAATTATCATCTTCCTATCTACACTCCTAACTTAACATCACTTCCGCTTGCGTTCTTCTGAGTCTTCTCTCTACTTTCCATTCATGACTGAAAACCGAACTCTTCAAGGATACCCGATTCTGATCAACTTTCTCGTGCAAAATTATCATACAGTAAGTGCTTTAAAATTTTAAATGAATGCTTGAAAGAATGAATTAATAAATTATAATAAGAATGCTTTAATTCGGTTCAGTGTTATCATAGGAGTTCTTTAACGTTTGAAAGCAAAAAACCGGAGCGAATGCATTAATACATGAGTTATTGACTGCCAGAATGAAGGGATTTCCAACATGAGCCGCGATACGAAAGTTAATCTTAGTAGAGTCAGAATTCGTCGAAACCGGAGAAAGTCCCAGAAGAGCTGGAAAGACAAGCAGCGAAGGACGATAAATCAAAGAATCGAGATTATTACATTATATGCGATGAGAACGATACCAACAGCGATCAGAAACGGTCATCGGATTTTTCCACAGCCCCGGAACGACAACCTCCCTCCCTTGCAAAGCCCGAGAGAGCCTGGCACTTCCCCCGGCCTCTCGCGGGATGCAAGAGTCAAAGCGCCCGATAAACGATTTCTATTCCCTTCATTAAACATCTATCCGTCCATGCACTGAGAAATATGTGTTCTGTTAAACAAAAAACGGGCTGCATAAAACTATGTATGCATGCGTACATATAGGCTATATACATAATTTTATACACAAGCACATATACACACGCATGCAATCCATGCATACGCGCATACATACATGCATATATACCTAATACATATGCACACACGCATGGATGAATGATTACGACGCACATAATATTATAGATCTATGTTATACGCTCAGGCATATGCACATCCATGCATGCCTCAGCATACATGTATACACCGTGAGGCATAAAAAGGAAGCCCCTGGAAAAGTCGATATTATTTTCAAAATATTCAAACAATGTCAATGAAATTCAGGAAAGTTATAGCTAAATAGCACTCAATGTAAACAAATTTACAGTTTGTAGCCTACTCTAAAATGTCCGCCTTTAGCTTCTACGCATTCGCGAAGTCGCTTGCGTCCTTCACGCACCGCCGAGTCAATAATTCGCTGTTCAACATCGTTCCAGGCTTGCATGAATCGCCCACGAAGATGTTCACCATCACGGACCTTTGTTTTGTACATCATTTCCTGCATGCATCCCTATATTTTATAATCGACGGAATTCAGACTTGGGCTGTTAGGGAGCCATAGTGTAGGAATTATGAGTCTAGGAAAATACCCCCCCGGACAAAACCCCCCGGACAAAACCACCAGACAAAACCCCCCTGGACAAAACCCCCCCGGTATAAACCCCCCCGGACAAAACCCCCCACTGACAACTGTTGACAATAAAATATTTACTAGATAGTCTAAATGGATTTCAAGCAAGCGGTTACTTCATACTGCAAGTAATGATGCAATGACATGTGTATTGTTTGGACATTTTTTTCCAGCTAACATATTTCGACAAGCAAAATGGTGGAATTTATAGTCAAATGGATCACTATTGTAAATAATTAGTGACGAGTCTACCAAGTATTATCCTGTTCTATTGGCAACGTTATTTCTAATCGTTCAACTGTCTAGGCTCTGCTCTTGTTACATTAATTAACACCTGTTGATCAGAATCTCTAGGCTCTACCTACCCTTTAACACCTTTTCAGTTACTTGCTAGATTATTTAACACCTCTTCAATTTGTCCCCTGCTTACGGAGCTGGTGTTTTTTTTATACCGGTATAAAACCTTTGTGATTAGGCCTATGGTAAAGACGAAACCTATTTCTTTTACAATAAAACATACCGGGGGTGGGGGGTTTATACCGGGGGTTGGGCGGGTTTTATACCGGGGGTTTTGTCCGGGGGTTTTATACCGGGGGTTTTGTCCGGGGGGGTTTTGTCCGGGGGGGTTTTGTCCGGGGGTTTTGTCCGGGGGGGGTATTGTCCTGCTCCCAGGAATTATGAAGTCAGGAGTTTCATTCGTCAGAAGTGCAACCGTTTCTCGAGCTCTGTTCGCTGGAGTACCTTCTTGCTGGAAAATGTAAAATTCAGAGGGTACTCGAATTTCAGGTAGAAGGCCCTCCATGAGTCAAATTCTCTGTAGTATTGGCCGTTGATTTTTACCCTCGGTTCAACAAAGTGAGTTGACGTGCACCCCAGAGAAAAAACACCGACTGACACCATCAGGGATTTGCTAAACGTTGGAGGTGTGCGTATAAGGCGGTCGGCTGCAATATCTCTCTTTCGAGTTCCAACTGCTACATACAGACGATCATTTTGAGTATTGCTAGGAGAAGCAGGAAATGGTGTGCAAAGCAAAGGCTCGTGATGTTGAAGATCTTCGTAAGCGAATCATGCAAGCTTGTAACGATCTTGACCAGCGAATTATTGACTCGGCGGTGCGTGAATGGCGCTAGCAACTTCGCGCATGCGTAGAAGCTGAAGGCGGACAGTTTGAGCAAAAATTGTAAATTATTTTACATTGCCTGCTATTTAGCTATAACTTTCCTGAATTTCATTTACATTGTTTGAATATTGTTAAAATAATAACGATTTTTCTTGGGGCTTCATTTTTATGCCTCACGGTGTATATGTATATGCATACAAGCATACTTACATTCGTATACATACATACTCGCAGACCTCTTCGTATAACGGATAGTCCGCATGACTCTGCCAGGATCGTAAAACTCCAGAATGTGCTCCACTATATCGCGGTGGCAAGCGGCAGTTTATCTAAGATTCAGTATTGTCAAGAGACTGCGGTGACATCCGCTGTTAGACGACATTCGTGGAATATTAATGGCCTCCGCATTTCTAATCAGATCCGCGGATCTTCGTAGGCCTATACGTCACTGACGTGGATGTTAACAGGTATCAAATAGTCGTATTTAATTTATTATTATGAGAGTCCAAGGACAGTGACGAGTAGAGGGGAATTAATGCGGGAATACTGGTTGCGCTATGCCACGAATTGGGGGGGGGAAAGAGCGCAGATTAACAGTACCTTGTCCGGGTCATGCACGGTAATCGGACCGTGCTGCCTGCAGACGGAAATGCCTGCGTTCTGTAGCAAGCTGAGATTTGCATCAAGAGATACGACTGACTACAATTATATCTTCCTTTGTATAATAATATTTTCTTCTGATTTTTCTTCTTTTCGTAGCTCGTTACCTTTTTCCTCTCCGTCATCTTTATCGACTCCTGCACGTAGTGCACTTTGTGGGATTCAGGCAACAGTTATACTGGCATTCTCTTTGCTTGTCGTCCAAACGATCGAAATTCGTGATATTTACATTGGTCATGTATAACCTACATGTAATATTACTGCATTCGTACTCTTCGATACCTGCTCGTTGTTTATTTAAATTAATCCATAAATATTCTATGTTTGTATGTGCACTTGTTATAGCGCCCCTTCAAGCTCTCTACTCAGAGGCGCTCCCGGCTGCAGAGCGGACACTGCATCGGAGTTCCACGCCAAAGCGCTGAGCAATTGCGAGTGAAGGACTTGCCCAAAGTCCATAATAAACGGCGACTTGAGGTGGATTCGAACCTCGAACCTTCCGACTTCAGGACAATGACGCCACCACTACACCACGGCGCCCCACTAACTTGTATTTTATCCAAAACATACAGAAGATGTAGGATCATAATTCGTTGTTCATTTGAAACTATTGCAGTTGAATCGGTGACTTCTGATTTCTGCAAGACCCACCACGAGATAAACGTCACGCGGTCACGTGGTTTTCTTGTATCCGATATGACGTCAGAGGCACCCATGTGCGACGCTACAAGTCATCCTTGGGTCATTAAAGGTCAACCAGGTCAACGTGTCAGACTGACCTTGTATGACTTTGCACTTGGTGACCTCGCAGGTCATCACGCCGCCTATAATTATACCTCATCTGAAAATCGAACTGGTGTCGTAGATCCAGAGTCGGTTGTAGCCGTCTGTAAGGAGTATGGGATCATCTATGACAATGGTCGTTCACAGATGGCCTTCCTTTGTGGCCAGAACAAACGAAAGGTTGCCAATGTGTTCGAGTCCATTGGGCATCTGGTCAAGATTTGGATGACCAGTCCACTGAACATTGATGGAGTGTACCTCGTCCAGTACGAAGGTAAACACAGTAGCTTCTCTGCCTACTTGTATTTATTTATTTCAGAAATTTATTTATTTATGTTATTGATTTTTTTAAAGTATGTGATTGTCTAAGATAGCACGCTTCAAATAATTGCCTCACTAAGTCCAACATAGTGTTTATACATGGACTATTTAGGTTATTTGGACTGACTTATATGGCACGCGACGCTGCATGTTACGCTGAGAACCTTTTCTGCCCTTTTAGGGTATGAACATTGAACAATGAGCAATGAAATATATTTGCAAATGCGACCATGTTGAACTCGTTGAAGCATCATGCAGACTACCAAAGCCGGTGTCAACATTTCTGGGGTGGAATGTGCTTGATAGCCTATATGGGTGATTTTTTTCACACCAACTCAACTGCATTTGAGAGTAGCCTATTTAAACTTCTTCTTGGTCTATATTATAGTGGTACATAGAGGACAGTAAAATTTGCGTCATTTTGTAGTTAGGCGTGGCTAAGCTTATTTATATGAAAAATAAACAAGACTGCTAACTAAATTGGTTTTGGCGTAATCTCTTCCTCATTATTGGGCATCTCCATATTTAAGCGTAAAAATTACTGGAACAAAAAAGCTACACTGAATATTATTACTAATAATTATACTACAATTCACATCTATGTTTTGAACACAAACGGCACAATATAATTATTCTGTGCAGTCTATGGTTGCCCGGATCCGGAAGACATCCCTGCGCATGCGCAATTCGTACGCGTGAACGGTGACTACGGTTACATACAATGTTTATATTCTGACGTCACGTGGCCACTCAACTGTTCCGACGATGACGACGATGGATGGAGAAGACCACTGGCCAATTGCACGGCACGTAAGTAGGTCACGTGATGCATGATGGAGAATACCACTGGCCAATTGCACGGCACGTAAGTAGGTCACGCTACCAGCCGTCGCTGACACATTTGGACAATTCTTACTTCAATGTTTTCGAACTTTGTCATAATGCAGGGCATCCCAGTCCAGGCCCCTCTTGCTCAAGTGGTGACGCGGCTGAATGCAAGAATATTTAAATATTATTGTATTACACTATTTTAATAGTCAGCAGTGGGAAAGTATTGATTAGGCCTATCATTGGTGATATCGGTTGGCCTGCAAGACGTATTTCGAAAAAATTAATATATCATAGAAAGAGTCGAATTACACCACTGTCTATAGTTATGAACACAAAGAACAATGCCTGTAAGAACTGACCAGCAGAAAAGCGGATGAATCTGCAATGCGGTCATGTGCTGTGAAACTTTATTGGTT
>OX457040.1:13768395-13815895 GCA_949752735.1 Lumbricus terrestris | reverse complement strand
CCTTATTTTATTCTAGTATTATTCTGAGTCTATTTTCAGACAACTTCTTTTTTCTAGTTTTATGAGTCTATTTCAGGCAAATATATATTTTTTAAGAGTTCTGATTCAGGCAAAATTACATTTTTTATTCTAGAATTCTGAGTCTATTTCAGGCTGCCTTATTTTATTCTAGTTTATGAGTCTATTCCATGATTACGTATTTTCATTTGTATGCTGTGGTTAATCTAAGCAAGCGTCAAAATATGTTGAGAAATTAGAGTTTGACTTCATCCCTAATCATAATTAATTATAGCCTCTGATCATTATCGTGAGTTGGTGAATGCGTGAGTTGGATGGGGGTGTTTAATGAGTGATTGAGTAAGTGAGTGAATGAGTGAGTGAGTAATTGAGCGAGTGAGCGAGTAAGAGAGTGAGTGAGTGAATGAGTGAGTAATTGAATGAGTGAGCGAGTGAGTAAGTAAGAGAGTGAGTAATTGAGCGAGTGAGCGAGTAAGTGAACGAATGAGTAAGAGAGTAAGTGAGCGAGCAAGCGAGTAAGTGAGTGAGTAAGTGAGTATGTCGATCAGTCAGTCATTCAATCAGTCTCCATCTGCCTATATTTGTCTGTCAATCTTCGTGTCTGTTTGTCTGTCCGTCTGGTGTCCTTGCCTGTCCCTCTCGATACAACTCATCCATAATAACCGATCTGTAGCCGAATGATTGTCTTCGTTTTATATTATTAGTCGACGGTACGAGTCACGTGGTCTGATGGAAGAAGAAGATGTAAAGAAGCAACCTGCTCCACCGTCAGCATCGTCACCACCCTCTCTCCCTTCTAACCACCGTCCACCCTTTGACCCTTCGTCACCAACGGCATCACAATCGCCATCTCTACCACCTCTACCACCTCCGCAGTCCCATCTTGTGACTGTCAACGGATGTCAGTACGAACATCTGTGGACGAAGTCGATTGGACAGAAAGACTCAGCAACGGCTAAGAACAAAACGGAAAGAAACTGACGAACTCGGATGTATGACATTGTACGTATGGATATAGCAGAGAAAATCAGCTGGAAACTTTCGGATGCTGTTAACGGGAGTTACACCAAAATACTGTAACTTTAGGCCTACACATACACAGGACCGGATTAAGGCATGTTCAACATGTTCGGCTGAACAGGG
The DNA here is from genome assembly GCA_949752735.1 of Lumbricus terrestris. Classification (NCBI taxonomy): domain Eukaryota; kingdom Metazoa; phylum Annelida; class Clitellata; order Crassiclitellata; family Lumbricidae; genus Lumbricus; species Lumbricus terrestris. Next base: position 13,814,734 of record OX457040.1, on the reverse strand, counting down.
GCCCCACACATTAATGGCCCCACACAGGGCCGTGTTAACATAGGTCCATTCGGTGTGGGGAGTGGGGTGGGGAGGGGGTGGGGTGGATGGGGGTGTGGCGGGATGGGGGTGGGGACTGGGGGTGGGGTTGGGGAGGGGTTGGGGAGGGTGTGGGGTATGGGGTATGGAGATTGGGGTGGGGATGGGGGAATTTTGCCGAAAACCCTAATTTCACGGGTGGCGTACCGGTGGAGGTCGGAGTGTGGTGGGTGTGGTGGGGTGGGGGTGGGATGGGGCGGGGTGTGGTGAGGCTGTGGCCGAGAGCGGGTCGTATTCTAAATTTCCCGGGCAACGCCGGGTACCCCAGCTAGTTATAAATAATATGTCAAATTTCCTTGTAGACCTAATAAAAGTTGGGATGTGAGATTGCCCATTGCTCTGATTTGGGCAGAATGTCGTTTTGTCTACAATCGAAAATGGAAAAGCTCCTCGTCAAAGTCGCATAGCAATTTTGTCATGTTGCACTGCAACTTTTGTCAATCAGCTGTCTACCATCACTGTGGTGCTTACAAGGTCGTATATAGTGGTGTGTGTGTGCGTGTGTGTGTGTGTGTGTGTGTGTGTGTGTGTGTATGTGTGTGTGTGTGTAGGTTGAACGTAAAATTCTGGAAGGCTGGGGCGGTGCTAGCTAGTCCTATAGACCTACAATTTCAGCAGGTCGCGTCAAGGTCATATCAGGTCATTTAGTAGGTCGAGGGAGTTAAATGTAAGGAAGATACTAAATTCCAAAGAATTTTGGCAGGTCACAAGACAGGTCATGGGCAAAATTGGCAATATGTGAAATGACCTTCCGCGACCTAGGCCTATGGTAGCGCCACAACCAGTGGAGGGACTGACTTTCTAGTTGGGAAGCTGAATAGGCATGGCCTACACTTCTGAAGCTACGTGAGAGCCTAATATTCCAGGGAGCGGGGAGCCTAATCGTCTGCAGGCAGCCTAAAGTGGCTGGAACCTATCTAGACCTTATAACCATAGAACTTCTGACGATGAAAACTTCAAATTACGGGAGAACCTAACATCACAGGGGGCTTATACCGTCTGCTGGGCAGCCTAAAGTGGCCAGGCCTAAAACCTATTTAGACCTATAACCATAGAAGAATAAGACAAGTTATTTCTTTTCAACTTTTATTGAGCGAACATTCATAGACTGCATCGGTCTAGTATTTTAAATAAGTTCGCAGACGACAGTTCATCTGTTGCGGTCGCTCGGGTCTTTCCCGTCTTCAGCGAAGAAGGAGGAGGACGCCCTCCCGATGGTAGCAGCGTCGTCTAGTAGCGGCGTCGGCGACGTCGGCGGCGGCGTCCATGGCTTCGTCGTCGGCGACGGCTCCCTCGTCGGCGACGGCTCCCTCGTCGGCCGCGCCTCCGTCTCCGTCTCCGTCTCGAAGGAGTCCCTCCCTCATCATCGTCGTCCTTGGCCGCCGCTGCTGCCGACGCTCCCGGCCGAGCGCTGCGAGACCTCGCCCTCCGACTCGCTTCGACGTCCTCTCCCAGGTCTTCTTCCTGCGCAATCAAGAACAACAACACCCTGCCCTAAGAGAACGCCTTATAGGGCAACAATCGCCTGAATCTAAGCTATATAAAAACAGGCCAGTGTCTAAGCTTAACCGCTTAGACATCGGTCCGTATACAGGACTAGTAATAATAAATCTAAATATATAGAAAAGTCTAAATATAAAAAAATCTAAATATAGAAAAATCTAAATATAGATAAAGCTCAAGTCCTATTCAATCTAATTAACCTTACACTTAAAAATCAACTAGGCCTATCATTACTCCTATCTAATGCCTACAATGGCCCGGTTCTCTTGTAAGTTTGACTCCTATACACTGGCCGAAGAGAGGTGGTCCGAGGACCGCTTCCCTTCGGCCAGCATAAGTTATATAAGTCAAACTTACCAGTTCGAGATCTTCGTAGTCTTCCATCCTCTTGTTGTTCTTCCGATCTTCTTCCAGCGTAGGAGGGACTGAGTGCCGTACGGGATCGCTCTATTTTTATGAATTTCAGGCCGAAAACGAACCGCTTGTAGCCAATCATAGCGCAGCGTTGAGCACAATACGCTGTCTTGGTAACTGGCCTACAGACAATCATATCGCACTCCCGATCACAATACGTTGCCTTGGTAACCAAAGCTCAGGGCGCGAGAGGTTCGGCATTTACGCGTCTTCTGAATACGGAAGACACTATTCAAGGACATAAGAAGGTCATCTGAAGTTATGAGCTAACAAAGTATTGAACACAGAGGAAGCCTATATGGCACTGAAATGCTTGTATTTTCTAACGAAAACGAAGCCTCGAATATAATCTATATTCTATAGATTTTATCGGTTCCATGTACCCTGAAGGCACACACGTAGCCTACACGTCCTGCAATATGTGTGTCAGCGTTCGTCAATAAGGTGGTGTCCTGAACTTGGCTTTCGAGTGGCGCGTATACACAAAATGGAAGTTCGAGCTTACTTACGATTACAATTACGATTACGCCTGCCATGGATATTGAGCACTTAAATCGGCTTTGTCAAATAGACCGCGGATATACGTATAGGATGGAATGTTAAATTGAGGCGAGGTAGTGACTATAGTGTATAGCAGTATAAGCGAGATCTGGAAACTAACCAAATCATATAAAAATTGCGCGGAAAGCAAGGGTACTAATTCTTAAGATAACTCATTTTACATGCAGGCCTACGATATGCTGAGGCAGGATGTGGAAAAGTCTTGCAGTTATGGCGGTGGAGGTAGTGACTGCGTGAGGTGGTAGTGGGCAACATGGTGTTGGCCGTGGTGGTAGCCTCGGTGGTGGCTGTGGTGGTGGCCGTGGTGGTGGCCGTGGTGTTGGCCGTGGTGGTGGCCGTGGTGGCGGCCTCGGTGACACTGACGAATTCGAAAATATTTATAGGCCTACGTAATAATATTATATAGACCCTTACATTGGTTTGATGCTGTCAAAAATCAGCTATCGAATTAACTTGCTTCTTCTGTACACATTCACACAAACCTGCTGGTCAAATATCGCCGGACATGAGTCAAAGAACGTGTGAGAGAGACAGACAGACAAACAGACAGAGACAGGCAGAGACAGAGTGAGAGATAGAGACAGAGAAATACCATCAGATAAAAAACGCAGTGACAAAATAGAAAGACAGAGAAGGCGGCAGAGAAGTCTTAGACAGCGAGATATAGAAAGAATGAACCACGGAGAAAGAGACAACGGTGCAGACCAAGACAGACAGATAGACAGATAGACAGGCAGAGACAGAGGCAGACACCGAGAGAAAGGCACAGTAAGAGATGACAGAGTCCCATGCTATGTGTCCTGTTGCTGTCGAACCGTTTTAGAGTTCTGCCAATCAGTTCAGCGACTGATGTCAGTCCAGATCGCCTACGGCAGCCATGCTTATACGAATACTCCAATCGCCTGTGTATCTATTACCTACATCTGCGCGCCAATTGACTCACTCACACACCCTAAACACTGGCACATCACAGCGTTTGAAAGCGCCCCTTCAGGGCCAAATAAGAAATGTAGCTCGTCACGATGAGTAAGTAGGCCTAGTAGCCTATCATGCAGCGAAAAAGGTGAGGGTCTAATTGAAGATTTTACAGCAAACACAAAACGGGAGTTGACACTATGCACTACACGTAACGAGTTTCTTTAGCGATTAACACAACAGTTGTCGCGTGAATGTCATCCAACGATTAATTAACCGAGTTTTTAAATTTTTTATTGAAATGATCAACTCGTCAAGGAACCGAGATAAACCAGACTTATGCTTGCAGACACTGTAACAATCAACCTGCTGGGTTTGGATGAATTAGGTATGTATACTCATCAGCACAGTATTATATATTATATACTACGAGTTACTCTATTAGACATAGTTTGAATCGCTTGTTATTTCAAGCAGATGTATTTATGCCAACGTAGGTTGTTATAGACTTATAGTTATAGACTTTCGCTCTCGTGTGCCTCAAGGAAAAGTTTTCAATCGGGTTACTGGCTGCGGCCCAATGAAGCCGGAATGTATGCATCGTAAAGGTGTGCTATACGTTTAGCCTAGAAGAACGTGCTAATATTAAAGCTTTAAAAATATACAGTTTAGGATATACAAACTCTTACGCAGTGGGTTATAGTAGATACTTGTAATGTGTATAATTTAGGTGAGATTGTTAGATTTTAACGATCCAAAGGTAAGTTTATCATTATACATGCATGGTATATCTGACATGAGGCCTATAATTGCGTGATTCGTCGTAGCATTGTCCAAACTGTTGAAGACTGTTTTTCGCTTGATTTCGACCGGGAGCGCCTCTGACTGGATACCTTGAATGGGCGATATATAAATCTGATTGGTTGATTGATTGATTGCCAGAACTACAGGCGCTATATAGGTTCGCATGTCTTTAAGCATATCTCTGGCTAATAGATTGATCTCGTAACTGCCTTGATTAGACCTATTGCAACTCGCTTCTTGTCGGTATAGCTGCTATAGCACGAAGATCTTAAGAGCAGAGGTTAAGCCCGCATGCTCAAAGCTTGACAATAATAGGCCTAATTAGTTATTAAATCTATCGACGACGATGATGACGATGACGATGACGATGACGATGACGATGACGATGATGATGATGATGATGATGATGATGATGATGATGATGATGATGATGATGATGATGATGATGATGATGATGATGATGATGATGATGATGATGATGATGATGATGATGATGATGATGATGATGATGATGATGATGATGATGAACAACTAACGCAACTCTGTTTAATTAATTGCGTCCTCTTCTTAAGCGTAGTAGTGCTGAGTCTGCTGATATCAGTGACATGACATATGGTACTGAGAGTGATATGGCATATGGTACTGAGAGTGACATGACACATGGTACTAAGAGTAACATGATATAATTGTTAATTATGATACTGCTATAAAGTAATTATATAAAGTAATATAATATATAATGTAATATAATATATAATGTAATATATGTATATATAATGTAATATAATATAATGTTGATTACCCCAAAATGCATTGAGTTTCGTTTGCATAAAACTGAGTCATCATTCTTTTGGTGAATTTAGGGAGATGGCATCCAGTGGCGGTTGGAACAAAAGGCTGATTCCGAAGGACAAAAACGCTTTTCTAGCGCCTTTTGCAACGTCACATCCAACCCTGAGCACCGAGCGATTGGACCTCGTCTTGTCAAACCTTCGTTCAAGCATAAAGAAGAAGGAAGACAGATTTACCGACGAGCCACTGATTGATGATTCAGAAGGGCCGGAAAAAGTCCAAACTCAAGCAGTTAGCGGGCTCTCGATTGGAAACAAAACTCCCGGAAAATCGAAAGAATTAATCAGACGGGAATCTTCGAAGGTCTCTGATTCGATGACGCAAGAGAAAGCAGTTGATTACGTCAGACTACGTCAACGCAACGTCACCAATGACGACGACGAAACGAAATTACTCGATGGCATCGCATTTAGACGCAATGACGTCATCATACGGTGTGATCATTCAAGAAGCAGACGACATGATGCGAACGGCGCGAACGATGACGTAAGGCGTGAATCATGCGACGTGGAACTCCGACAAAGTCACGTGAGCGCCAGAAGAATGGACAAATCTGACCAAACAGGTGATAAGAGAAGAATTTCCACGGAATACAAACTACCAGAGTACAAGAAATTCGAAGTAGATTGCAAAAGAATTGACGTCGACAGAGGCGGAAATGACGTCTACAGCAAAAGAAGTGACGTCACCTTTAGCAAACTGAACGAAGTAGAACGCCGACGTAGTTATGTGGATATCAGACGAGAGAATAGAAGCGAAGGGCTGTGGATAAACAGTGAAGTAAACAAAGAAAGCGCTCCAGCAGCTGGTAGAACCGTCAATTTTAGAAAAGCATACACCCCAGACATTTCCCGAAGGTTTGTTTCCTTCGAGGGAGACCCCTACCTGGCCAGCGAAAAGCCGCAGTTCTCCTCCCTTAAGCGTTTCTCGCTAAGCGACCAGTTTCATCGCATCACAAAACCGGTCTTGAGACTTAACAGAGAATCCAGAGTGGACCGGAAATCGTTGGATGATACCACTCTACTGGACGACGAGGAGAACGAGGTCGAGGTCAAATCTCCAGTTGTCGCCGTCGCCTCTGAGCCTCTCTTCGGAAGACCCGAAAAGGACGTTGCAGAAAGAAAAAGCAATAAGAACGCATGCAACAGCGGACCATCTGATTCGGCTGTGAATCGCTGTGCAAGAACTGCCCAGACAAATAGAGAACCGATTCCGGATATAAGAAGTTTCGGTCGGGTAAGAAACACAGAATCAGGCTGCGCAGAAAGCAGGAGACCAGCGCAGAGCATGGAATCAGTCTCGACTGAGAATTCAACGTCTTCCGGTCACGTGCAAGCGATAAGCAATGAACTATCGTCTGACAAAAGCAGGGCACCAGTAACAACAAGTAGTGCACGCGTACCAGATAAAGACAAAACAGAAGTAACAGAACCATCAGGAGGCAGGTCAGCAGACTATGGCAGTGCAACTGAAACCGGTTTCATAAGGAATAACGGTTCCCTATCGGTCAGTTTCGCTGATGAGGCTGAGCTCTTGAACTGTGACGGACGGAAAGCTTCTACAAGGAAGTGGTTTGTCGACATTTCGGAAATACCCGCCAGGAATTTCGGATCCTCGCCATCTACTGGCAAAGTGTCTTCCCCGGTTTGTGGTTCACCAATTTCGTCCTCAGACTTCAAACGAAATCTCCACTCTCTCAAACCGTGTCTGAAGGTTCGGAGAGATAGCATCCCCACTGAAGGGATCAGCCCAGCACCACAAAGGAAAGAATCGGCATCTGATAAAGACAACACCGGCGGAAACAATTCAATAGCATGCCGAAAGTCGCGGTCTTTCCGAGATATGAGGTGTCCAGGAGTGGAGGACAATCAAGGACAAAAGATATCCAGTCCTGCTTCCTTAAATGATATCACGGATAGAAACCTGACACGAGTGAAACTCAACGGAGTTGCGCGATCAAGCTCACTGAGAAATCTGTCCGCCGGTTCTTACTCTGTTTTGAAGTTCGCACCGCACACGTCGAACACCGTGTCGTCACCAAAGACTGTTGCGGCAAGATCAAACGAACTGCTGGCATCATCAAAAGCTATTTCGACAAGATCAAACGAACTCTCGGCATCATCAAAGGTTATTTCGGCAAGATCAAACGAACTACGCGCGGCAACATCAAAGAATGTAAGTGGGAAACCCATTGCAACTTGCGACGTGGACGAAGATGATGTGGACAGCGATCACGTGATTGTATCGGACAGGTATCGGCGGATGCTGACCAGATCCATCGACCAACAGTTGTTTCCGGTTACGACTGAACTTCCGCGAGATGGCACCAGTCAGTCGAAATCAGGAAGCGGTTTTACGCCACCAGATGGCGCACGTAGAGATTTTGTCATTTACATATAGACAATTTTAGATGCATGTGATTATTAGAGAATTCTTCAGTTTACAAGACATTAGGTAGCCCATACAATAATTATAGGCTACAGGTAGATTTTATAAACGTGAGGAAACGATGCAATTTTTGGCTTCGGTTGAGATACAGTGATTTATTTTCGCTCGCATCACAGACATCATGTGCATAAGTATAGACAACTTGTATAGGTTATTTTATATATAATTATGTTTGTGGATATAGCCTACATGTATGAGTATTTTTTTATTATCATGACTTATCTCGAGTTATATGGGGAAAAAAACCTAAGTTAATTATATTATAATCTTTGTTCTGCTAGCCGCCTTGATCTATTTGTACATCGGTCACGACCCTCATTTAACCCATCATCAGGCTTGTCCTATTGTGGGTTCCTCAATGTGGAATCACCTTCCCTCTGGAATTCGTGGCAGGATTCAGGCACGAAATTCACCTGCATCTTTTCGCTGCTTGAAGACGTTTTTCGGTACACACGCAGTTTCAAAGTTCGTTTGTAACACACGGTGTTCGCATATTCAAAATGAGCAGCACACCACCCACCATGAAAAAAGATGAATGGCACTTTATAGCTCGAAAGGCGGTGTATTCTCAACATGAAGTCGGTTATGGATGGCATTATAGGTAGGCCCCTACACCACTTCCATCTTATGAGACAGAACCGGCGTCTGCTGGTGAGCCGCGGTGGGACATTGCTTGTAGGCTATACACTCACTCGTAACGTTGTGCACACGGAATTAAATTTTAAACCTTGTTTTGCTGCGCGGTATAAAAAGTTGTGTGATTACTTAATCGTCGTAGGAATTAAATGTCGCGGGATCAAAATTATTATCGTCGGTATTAACTGTCACGGTAGCCTATTAACTGTGGATTTGTGCAATGTTTTCTGTACAGGGCCTAATTTCTTCGGATTTGGTTCGCAATCTATAACTTGGTTATGACTTAAAAATTAAAGCAATGCTGCGTTTTCCAATATATTCGGAAAAATGTAATTAGTTTGCGCAAGTCCTATCGGTATCTATTTGAAATGACGTGTATGCTTAACTGCAGAAACATAGATCTATGTTAATCCAGCCCTCATTGGTTTAGACGAGGGACTAATTTTTTTTGCGCAATGTTTTCTGTATAGGCCTATAGGGCCTATAATTTCTTCCGATTTGGTTCGCACTCTATAGCTTGGTTATGACTTAAAAATAAAGCAATGCTGCGTTTCCGATTAAATGTAATTAATTTGAGATAGTCCTATCGGTATCCGTTTGAAAGGACGAGTAGGCTTAACTGCAGAAACATATGTTAATCCAGCCCTCATTGGTTTAGACGAGGGACTAATTTCGGTGTCCAGCTGTGCCCCTTCCATATTGTAGGCCCCTAAAATCAACTCGTAGACTACTGGAAAACATAGAAATATAGTACCGGTATCTATCATATTTCCAGCTTTTTTATGGAATTGCTGAAAACCTATAAAACCCTTGCGCCAGAATACTACGGCTGATCGTAGCCTACCTTTGAGTCGGATTGTACGAAGTGCAAAAAAAAGAAGAGAAGAGGCAGTGAGACTATAGACTATAGTGGCAAAATTAGCCAACACTAGAAGCCTTGTGAAATTAAACCAAAACATTGGAGCATTGGTCCAGTGTCAGCAATTTAATTTCAGCAGGAGGTCACGTCATGGTCACGAGAGCTATGCAGCAGGTCGAAGAAATTAAACCTACGAAAGATATAAAAAGTGACAAAGACTTTTGGCAGGACTGGTAATAAAAAATAAGGCAGGTCATGAGTAAACAGGCAGGTAAATTGACCTAGGGTCAGCACTGAGCGTCAGAGAAGGCTATCGAACCCGCACACTGTGCCACAAGGCTTGCACTCCATACCAATTATCCACAGCTGCTTTTACAGGCAGTGATTTTATATAGCACGTCGATAAACAACCTGCGTATACATGTAAACTGAGGCAGCCCAACTCATTTCCTGTCATCGATAAAGCTGCACTCACTAGGGGAGCCACTAGAACACGTTATCAACCACGGTCGCAACTGTATTCTAGGCCTATTTACATGTATTTTGCTCAGAGAGTATTTCTTTGCAGCACAATTGCATGCTTGCTTGAAGAGGATAGGGACTTTGCATCGGTAATGAGCTAGAGATATTAAACCTCGCAAAATAGTCGCCGACTTTGCATATTTAATGAACTTGTCTTAACTTAATGACTCGATCGAATGCGTCTTTGCTGAACAAGAGAGAGAGAGAGAGAGAGATAGACAGACCACCAGACAGATAAACGGACAAACAGATAGAGATGCAGAGACAGAGACGTTTACTATAAGGTGATGCATGATGCGGCGAATGATCCTACCAACTCTTGTTATCATCATCGGAAGTTTCTCGTTTGGGCTTGTTGATTCACAAAGATGGCATGGGTGATTCACAAAGGTGGCACTGGTGATTCACAAAGATGGCATAGGTGATTCACAAAGGTGGCATTGGTGATTCACAAAGGTGGCATATGTGAATCTAGATGTGTGTATTTCGGTCATGAAATTCATGAACATGTCACTTATTATGACATTGTGCTTCTAATTGCAATGCCTAGAGTGAGAGATAATGACGTAGCGCCCTTCCAACGGGTAATGATTTTTTTTATTGCGATATCACTTGATAGAAGTTCTCTGAATTATGATAGTGGTGTAATAGAATCTATTATAGATACAGATATATTTATTAGATAAGCTATATATAGTGCAAATTTATTAGATATAAATATAATTAGTGGATCATCGTCATTGTCTTGTACAACATCTATTATAAGATAACCTTCGAGTCAGATCCAAAAGGTCAAGGTCTACTAAGAATCACGGCAAGATTTAAAAAAATTTACGTCACTGCTTGTATTTTCTTGTCACTAAGTCACTCCAATGCCTGCCCAACCCCCCCCCCCACCCCACCCTTTTACAATCTTTTCAGCTTATCAGTTTCTCTCCCGCTGCTTTCAGCCAAAAATTGCATCCTTAGATTTAATTAATAGTAGGCCTAGTAGGTCTATCATAATATTACAACTATAATATTGCAGAGTACAGATTGCACTTTGATTCTTATGTTAAAATTAAAATTTAACAATATCGAATACCTTTGGTAACATATAGGCCTAATATATTGTATGATTATCATAATGATATAATAATATAGCCTATGTTATTTTTGCCTAATGCGAACCCATGACAGTATCATTTTATTGCTTCATCATAATGCGTTCCATCTGTCATTTCTCGTGCATTAGCAGCATTTCAACTCACGCAACTGGGAAATCAGAATCACTTCTATTCATAGACTGCATTAATGAACATCACGCAACTTTACAGTTTCATGTATCGCTTGACTTGTTGCGAGAGTGGTCCATGTAAGCTATATATTATCACGACACCGATTCTGATTCTGACCAGCTTTATGCGTGAGTCTTTTCCAAAGATGGTGGCAGTGCATGGCAATCGTTAAAACTGTAGTCATTGCAATGTCAATCGTTATTGGACATGACGTACACAGGCCCTACATTGCCATGTACATTCGCGACTCCCCTTGTCACTTTCCCGAACCAGGCGTGGTGAACTCTCTGGGCAATGTGCATACGTGGTGTGCCTTGGAAAGTCATCGCGTGACATCGTCCACCTATTAATTTTAGTCAGCTCTAATAATTTCTCGAGGTGGGGGTGGGGTGGGGATTTGTTTCTCACGTTTTAAGCTGAGGTCGCAGCGAACTGCTCAGTTGCAAGGAGACGTCCATTGGGTATACAACAGTAACAACAGTGGCGTAGACAAGGGTTTTTTGGGGGTGGCCTAAGAAAAAAAATTTTAAGGTTATTTATCCACTTAAATAAGAACAAACAAACTAATTGCTTGTAGTAACAATTGTTTTTCTTACTTTTTTCCTTTGTTACTTTGTTTCATTTTTAGTTACTGTAATACTGTTGAGTTGGTTTCCGAAAGGGCATCCGGCCAGGCTATAAAACCCCCAAACCCCATAATAAATTTCTGGTTACGCCACTGGATTGTTAAGATCAAAGCGTAGAAAGATGATAAACGAGGATGAGCTCTTACATTATTGCAAGCATCGTTGGTGTAAAATTGATCTCATCATTTTTTTAAAACGTGGCGGATCATTTTTTCCGAGTTTATAAATGGATAGACTTGATTGCATAGCTATATGGCAGTTTGGTTTAACTGCGTTATAATTTTTCGTTAAACACGACGGGTCAAAGGATGAGTTGTTATATTAGTGTGCAGCAAGATTAATAGGCCTATCTACCGATTATTCCCTCCACCTCGCCCCTCCGTCCTCAGTCTCATGGCTTCTCTTTTCCGGAAAAAGACAATATTGCAACTTTATCTCTGCAGTACAGTAACTGCTCAAAAAACATTTTAAACCTAGCAGACCCTGCGACAAACGCATCAATTAATATTATATAAACTGAACTTATACACAAAATACATTTGTCCTGGGCATGACGTTAAACTGCATCCATCCTCCGCCACAGGGAACCAACAACGTCCCTGCGCCGGTCCTAAGCCCGGACAAAAAGGAGGAAGGTTTGCCAGATGGGTGGCGATACACTGGCAGTAAAAGACCCAGACGATTGAAATCCGCAAAAACCACTACACAAGTGACATAGCGACCCAGATGCTCCAAGGTGTCATGATGTGGAGCAGACATGCACAGGTCGGTCAGGACAGACTGGTGGAGAGAGTCGGAGAAGAGAGCATGGGACACCTACGGGCATTGACCCAGTTGTCCTTCATGCCTCTCTCCCATATTCTCTTTAATCAGATAAGGTGGCCCAGCTGCTTCAAGGTGTTAATGGTATGGGGCAGACCTGCAGACCGGACCGGTTGAAGCTGGGTAACATGACGCTAGACAGACTCAGACAGAGAGTGGCGTCGGACTCCTACGGGCACTGTGCCTATAGGGATATTGATATTGATATATACACAAACCTTTGTAAAATTAGTTATAGGCCCTATAAAAAAAAACTATATGTAACATGCTGCGTTCTGCCAGCCTGAAGTGCTGATTAAACGAAAATTGAATTGAATCGAATCGTTCAGGTACAGTGGTTAAACTGGACGAACTTTCAAAACCCAGGCTTAGAAATATGGAGTTTTTCCTGTTCTTATAAGTTTCCTTGCTCAAGGAGATGATAGTCGAGAATTTACAAATAGTTTATTTTCTGCCCAATGACAGTATGCAGCAGGCAACGGTGTTTTGAGTGCGTGTACACTACAGTTGACTTGAATAGAGGTCACTCCATTCTGTTCCTTAAAACGTCAAAGTTGTCTTATTTGGCCGTACTATAGATGGACCGGGAGCGCTTCTAAGTAGATGCGCTATATAAAAATTCTGAAATAAATAAATAAATCAACATAGGCCTAGTCTTGTAGCCAGAACTCCGCCGCTGGTTGCACTCTGCCAGTGCCAGTTCAAAGCCTGGATAAAGGAGGAGGGCGTCGCTAATGGTCCTTGTTACCACTAAGTGACGTTAAACTGCAAATACCACCGCCACATGTAGCCTATTGCATGTATATTGTATAAGCTTACTTTTTAAAGCAATGCAGCTCGCAACTAGAAATAACTGATCGGAACAAGTGTTTTTTAAGGTTGCTTAGCAATGTTTTGAACATAGCTAATCAATAGCAATTACTTTCTCGAACGCTTGAAGATAATTGCGCTTGTTAACGCCTTGAAGGTAGAAAAGACTTTCTTGCTGCCACACCTGCATCATGACTGTCAACACGAGAGCAATAATTGACATAATTATGACGTCTGCAACCATGGCAACGCACCTGCTGAACGCGAACGGTATCATCGACAAATTGTCTCGCAGCGTCACCGACTAATTCCTAGATGAAGCGAGACATAGGCATGCAAACTCAACACGCAACTTGACGGGAAACCTGATCACTGAATGCCCACGCTCTCCAGAGGTGTGCACTGTGCAGTGAGTTGATATAAATGACTTATAAAAAGCCATTGAATCTTCTTAAACGAATAATCTTTTTCATTCTAATAATTATGGTTGAGAATAGTCTTTTTTATTCTAATAACTATGGCTGAGAATAGTCTTTTTTATTCTAATAATTATGGTTGAGAATAGTCTTCTTTATTCTAATGATTATGGTTGAGAATTGTCTTCTTTATTCTAATGATTATGGTTGAGAATTGTCTTCTTTATTCTAATAATTATGGTTGAGAATAGTCTTTTTTATTCTAATAACTATGGCGGAGAATAGTCTTTTTTATTCTAATAATTATGGTTGAGAATTGTCTTCTTTATTCTAATGAGTATGGTTGAGAATAGTCTTTTTTATTCTAATAATTATGGCTGAGAATAGTCTTTTTTATTCTAATAATTATGGCTGAGAATAGTCTTTTTTATTCTAATAATTATGGTTGAGAATAGTCTTTTTTATTCTAATAATTATGGTTGAGAATAGTCTTTTTTATTCTAATAATTATGGTTGAGAATAGTCTTTTTTATCCTAATAACTATGGCGGAGAATAGTCTTTTTTATTCTAATAATTATGGCTGAGAATAGTCTTTTTTATTCTAATAACTATGGCTGAGAATAGTCTTTTTTATCCTAATAACTATGGCGGAGAATAGTCTTTTTTATTCTAATAATTATGGCTGAGAATAGTCTTTTTTATTCTAATAATTATGGTTGAGAATAGTCTTTTTTATTCTAATAACTATGGCTGAGAATAGTCTTTTTTATCCTAATAACTATGGCGGAGAATAGTCTTTTTTATTCTAATAATTATTGCTGAGAATAGTCTTTTTATTCTAATAATTATGGTTGCGAATAGTCATTTTTTATTCTAATAATTATGGTTGAGAATAGTCTTTTTTATTCTAATAACTATGGTTGAGAATAGTCTTTTTTATTCTAATAACTACGGTTGAGAATAGTCTTTTTTTATTCTGATAATAATGTTTGATTCATCTGCAAGTTAGAAAGAGATAAAATCCTGGCGTTGATAATTAATCCGTGCGCTTAGTAGTATTGGTCCAAAATATCTTCTGTCTATAATAACAAAGTCTATAATATCAAAATAAATCCAAATTACGCTTCATCTAACAAATCTACCAAAGCGACAAAGTTGGAAATTGACAATATTTTCAGGTTGGCATAGATCGATGAAAGATTTTTACTGCAGTTGAAGCCCTTTATGTATAGAATCATCTAAAGCACGAGGAGGTAAAATATTAACCAAACCGGGTCATATTTTAAAAATGTCAGAAGACGATCGAAGATTTCTGGGATATATGATTATTACACCGTGTTATGATTGACTTAACAAAAGAGTATGCCACCTAATATATTTGATTATCTATAGCCAAACACTATGTACAAACAATGTATTTTATTGCGACTAAAATATTATTGCCCAGTAGGTAACTGCTACAAAGTAGTTTTTCAGTACGGTAAGTAGTTCATAGGCCCGTATTATATTAGTGGATGAAGCCTAGCGTTTGAAGTTAGGAAATTTTGGCGATATACTTAAATATGAGAAGAAGGATTTTTCAGTTGTTTTCAGTGAAAATTTCGGATCTTCAGCGGGAACTATAATATATCCATATACATGTATGTATATATATATATATAAGTGTATAAGCTAAAGACTCTTGCACTTAATTGCACTTTTCAAGCAGCTTTAGACCTAATGCAGGCACTAACAAGATGCGTTATTAAAGACCTAGCCTTTTTCAGAGACGCCGATGGCAAAATCTTTGAAGGGTTTAGTCCAATGAAATTATTTTGGAGCATATCAGAGGCAACCGGAGCTTACATTTGACGAGTGAGTTAGCTGGCAAACTGATGAGAGTGCGAACTTTTCTCCGAGCTATTTTAATGTACAGGGATCAGGAGGATGAAGAGCTTATGAGGCTCATAGGAAGCTGCCACTGCTAACATAATTATATGAACAACTTTCCGGAACCTAGAGCTGAATCCCAGCAGGTCTCGTCAGAAAGCTGGGATTAAATATTGGGTCACTTGTTTTACTAACAGTTCACCGCAGAAATAACTGTTTATGTATATTGCTGACCCAGTTTAAATTAGTTTAACCGCTGTTTCTTTGCAGCGTTCTATAGATGTCTCGCAAATTCGAAATGTTATTTTAAGAGACCTAAAAATTTCACAGTATTTTCAGTTACATTATCATGGAGCACATAAAAACATTGCAAGGAGCTAGTACGGCGAGAGACTACAGAATTTGTTGCTGCTGTTATTGCTATTTTTGCCCCGAGGTATTCAGGATCCTTCGGGGACTTCGCTCGTAACTACTGCTGTAAAACCAGTCCGGAATTGGTCTGTTTCCAGGTTTGCGAAAGTGCCTCTGAAAGCCACCGTTATTTTTATTATTATGTTTTCCCCGAGGTATTTGGATCACTCAGGGACTTTATTACTAACTACTTGTTTAAAACCCAGTATTATTATTATTACTATTATTATTATTACTATTATTATTATTATTATTATTATTATTATTGTTCTTGTTGTTGTTATTATTACCATCATTGTTATTATTATTATTACTACGCAACAAAAGATCCCGCGAAGGCCACAATTATTTATTTATTTATTTTTAAAATTATTATTATTATTATTATTATTATTATTATTATTATTATCATCATCATCATTATCATCATCATCATCATCATCATCATCATCATCATCATCATCATCATCATCATCATCATTATCATCGTCATCATTATCATCGTCATCTCGTTGTTGTCATCATCATAAATAATTAATTCCAATAGCTCCAGTGACTGATACTCAAGGCATCAAGCGATGACCCTCCAAAACAAAATCGACGAAAGAGTTAAGATTTCGTTTACATAAAATGGGTCGTCATGTCATAGGCATTTAAGCTATTTGTCCTAACTTTTCACACTACCATAGACATTGATTTTCACACATAATGTTCACAATTATGTTTTAAAATAAATGCTCACTACCTGCCTTACCACGTGTTTTTTTAGTCGGTCGCTGAGTAATTTCCTTTAACCTTTGTATAGGCCTATGGAACAGCAAAGTCAACAAAATAGTTGAAAATAGGATACACATGACCGAACTGAAATGATGAGTAGGCTAGGCCTAATGATTGAATTGCGTATTAACCCGAAATATCTTAGATATATATTCTACCGGTCCATATTTTATTGTGTAAGCAATAATTTATTTATTTATTTATCCGTTTCTATAACGCCCCTTCAAGTTCCCTACTTAGAGCTGCTCCCGACTACAGCGCGGACACTGCATCGGAGTTCCACGCCGAAGCGCACGAGCAACTGCAAGTGAAGGGCTTGCTCAAGGTCCCTACGCAGCGGCTTGATGTGGATTCAAACCTGGAACCCTCCGGTTCCAAGTCACCGAACATCGCAACTACTGTACACTACCGCGCCCCACACATAATTATAGGGACTATTCCACATCACTGGAATATACCGTAATATAGCCTACATGTAGCCTAATAATTATAGGCTAAGGCTAATCAATAAGCATATTGATACATAATTGTCAAATCGATTATAATATGGAGTTTGGTTCTATACGGATCGGAGACATTTATTATAAAGGCTCAGAGGACTTTGAAATGTCAATGATGAACATGATGGACCGCAATGCAAATCAAGAGAAACTATACGGTAAACTGGTCGTGGGGAAAAGATCCCCATCAGAAGACAATCAGCGAAGAAGATCGATGGGACACATAATGAAGGAGATTCTCTCCCAAAAACTGTAATCAAGGGAAGACTGGAAGTGGAAAAGACCAAAAGAAGACGACCCCGAGAGAGGCATTTAAGCTTAGAGGGTCTTCTTTCTCCCCACCCCAAAGATGCAATTGAATTTTTTTTGATGACGAACGATTGCAGCAGGCTTAAAGAGAGGGAAAAAACGAGACGAGTGGCGACATTGGACGTGCAAATCTACCTAAACGCAAAGACCGGAAGACTATTACTATACTGCACTATGCTATGCTATACTATGCCATGCCATGCCATACCATATGCTGTGTTGTGCTATGCTATACTATACAGCACTATGCTATGCTATGCTATGCTATGTCATGCCATGCCATACCATATGCTGTGCTATGCTATACCTACTATACTATGCTATACTCTGCTGTGCTGTACTGTACTGTACTATACTGTACTGTACTATACTATACTATACTATGCTACGCTATGCTATGCTATACTATAATATACTATACTATACTATACTATACTATAATATACTATACTATAATATACTATACTATACTATACTATACTATACTATACTATACTATACTATACTATACTATACTATACTATACTATACTATACTATACTATACTATACTATACTATACTATACTATACTATACTATACTATACTATACTATACTATACTATACTATACTATACTATACTATACTATACTATTTTTGATCAATAAAGCGTCTCACACAGTGCGACCTAATCAGGGAGCTCCAATTGTGAAGAACCCCTGGAAAAAGAAGTGTTAAGGAAACGCCCAGAAACACTAGTGCTTCCAGACAAGATCTGAGTACGAATTATGGTAGGGCCGCAATTCCACAGCAAAGGGTCGACAGAAGCAAAGGCACGATGCTGCGAGGAAGCAGTCCGAGACCGTGTTACAAGATATAAGATGATAACACTTTTCTATTTTAAAAAGCTGGTCATGTTTATTATGCTGTAAGCATACTCTTAAAGTTAGCTAAGCAAAATATTGTACTATATTAAATTCCAACCTAAACTTCAAAGGTAATAATGTGGCCCGTGTTGCAACATTGACAAAATGATGAGCTTCAATGTCCTACGTGAATCGCTGATTAGTGAACACTCGCTTCTTAGTAATCAGTGCAAATTTTCGTTACTCTTACATATAACCTACAAGTCACATTCGAAAGAAACTTTGATACCGAAAATCTATTTCCTATTAGTCATGTTCATTCCAATGTAGCTGTACCGTGCTTTTGCAACATCCCATGGCAGCAGCGTAAACTTTGTCCCGACAACTGTATTCGAACTTTTACGTTCAATTGGACATTTTTTTAATTTTTTTACTGTTACATGTATGTCTGCAAGATGACAATTGATCTGAAATTATGGCAGAATTTTTTTAAATGAAGAACGACGGCCTACCTCACTGCGCCGAGTTTTACACAGACACAACGAACTGTTGTAAAACAGACATACTTACTATGTCGCGCTATATAATCATAATAAGATTATTACCATCCTAAGGCAAAATAGTCAATATAGAAACCTTATTTGCTTTACAAACCCGGCGCGTTGTGTCTGGCTACAGTATATGTGGTTATAGATCGCTAGAATAAACTTTGCATTCCCTTAGAGGCTACTTAAAGTAACTTCGAAACATGGACGAACTGTCTTTGTCAACCGGTTCGAAAGTGTATCGGTCATCGTTCGAGGCCGTCACGTAAGGATTATATTCGTTCGGGGGATAGTTATCCGCGTAGGCTGCCGACCGATTGGTACCAGAAGTGGGGCACGTTTCGTATTCACTCTGCGTTCTATCACGCGACCCACTGGCGGAGCTTGGCTTCCCGTTCCGAAGTCTGTCCAGTCTCGTTGTATCGACGAGGTCGACGACGTTTCGTTGAGGGGCCCGCATCTCGCCGGACATGAAGTGCCGAAGCAGCATGCAGATCAGCTCGATCACCTCGGACAGCGTGATGATCGAGATACCGACCCAGATGCCGAGCTGGCCTCCGATGTCGGACACGAGCTGGTTCGGCTCGTAGTCCGGCGACTCCTGCGTCTTGATGACGTTGCTGTCGGCGACGTAGACGTTCAGACGAGCGAAGTCCTTCATCGTCGACTCGCGGTTCTCGTCTCTGAAGTAGTCGTAGATCGTGTGGTTCTTCGGAGTGTTCTCGAACCTCTGACGGAACTCCTCGACGTAGAAGACGTCCAGGTAGGCGGCGTCGCCCTCGTACCCGGTGGCAGGCCACTTCGACAGGCTGTACGATACGTCGTAGAGGAACTCATCGCACGGTGGATGACAAAGACACTGGGACATGAGCGACGTGTTGCGCGTCACGTGGTCGCGCGTGTCCCGCGCGCACTGGATCCGCCGGTACATCGTCAGCGAAGCGTTGAAGCACTCGTCCGTGGCGTTGAACATGCAGCTGTCCGGAAACTCGTCGTTGCGTCGACACGGTTTGTGCTTGCTTTCGTTCAGCTTCGGCAGCGACGCATCGTAGCAGTCGCAGTTCTTGATGACGTGGCTCTGCAGACACATCTTCTGGCACGAGATCCCGCGGTACCTCCGGTTCTCCGGGTCATCGCCGAACGGGTTCCGATGGGTGCAGTTCCCGTGCGGGGCTCCGATCCGGATGTTCCGACGAGGGCGGATCCCGAACGAGGCGGAGTACCCCGGAGGAACGTCGTATCCCTCGGCGAACGGAAAAGGCTGTGTATCCGGCGGATGTATTACCACGCGAACCCCTTCGCTGGCGGCCACGGCACTGCGGGATTCGTGTATGCCCGGAAGAACCCGGATGTCCGGGTTTTTATCGAGCATCCCGCTTCCGGTGAGGACGATGGCCGACCACCCGTTCTCGATGCCTTCGGATAAGGACAGGAGTTCGTCCGTGGCCTCGGCCTCTCCGTCTTCTCCGTTGCTGCCACTGCCGTATAACGGGGCGTTGTAGGTGAAGCAGTTGAAGTAGTACGGATCGAAGAAGGTCGTGAAGTCTTTCGATTGGTTGCAGCTGTTGCCGCCGAAGTAGCACGTGACGACGAACTCGTTCAGCTGAACGGCGGCCATCGCTATGAGCTCCTGCGGAATGTTCGCCGAGAAGGTCGTCCGCGAGAAGATCTCCTGGAAGATGAGCGGATGCGAGTCCTGGTACTTGTACCAGAGCGGACCGTACTTGGCGACGGTCTTCATGTACTCCCTGATGAACGGATGGTCGGAGGAGTTGATGTGGTTGACCGGATGCGCGTCCTCGAGGAACTTCCGGTTGAGTATGTTGAGAATGTAGAAGTCGAGGTTTCGCATGTTGCAGAGGGAGACGGATGGGAAGGGCACGGGCGTGGAGACGACCTCGACGGTGACCTTCTTCGGGTAGGAGAAGAAGCGGCGCAGGACCTCGGAGATCTGGACGCAGAAGATGGCCCCCGCCGTGACGCAGACGAACGACCAGAAGCAACGGGTGACCGGGGACCGAGCCAGGATGACCTTTGGAACGCCGTGAAGGGTAGTCTGCTTGGCGAAGTTCTCCAGTATGTACTTTGGCTTCATCGTGACTGACTGCTGCCTTAGCCGCCGCTTGAACGGTGGTAGTCAGCGCTGGAAGACGCCACGTAGCGACATCTGCCGTCCGCTACTGACGACATCTAGCGAAGGTTGTTGACATGCGCAGAAGTTAAGTCCAGGCTTCCTCTGACTGACAGGCTGTTAGCTTAGCTCTCCACCTGTAAGAATATATTTATTTATTTATATTTATATTCGTTTTATTATAGATCCAAACACACGGATGGCACGCCTCACCCAAACACTGAATGCTATAAATGACCGCAAGAAAGAATGTCCAGAAAGTTATTTCAAAACGGAAGTCGTAAGATAAAAGATAAATTTCTTTATAGGCCTATAAGGCACTTTGTATAAAATTCCTGTTATTTTTTAGTGAAAGTTCGCATACAATCTCCATAAAATCCGTCGATCGTTGTCGACAGACGATAATTTTATTATTCAACATATCCAGGTCGGTCAGTAGATGACCTCTGTTGCCTCCTGCGGCAATATATTGGTCGAAGATTTTAAGCATACTCGTTGCTTAGAACCATAGGACAACTTTGTCCTAGAACCCATGTTGGACTTGCAATGATCACTGAGAACTGCCTGGCGTTTGGATCCGAACTCGCGACAGAGCCTTACCATAATAATAATGTTTAGCCTCAATCATGCAGTTGTTGTCTTATGCTCTCGTCTCAAATTGCAAAGTCTGCGAAGTGCAAACATCCATGATATCGGATATTTAATTTAATTATCCTTGCAAGTATTAAGGCATTTGGAAAGATGCAGTTCATCCAGATACTTCTGCAAGTAGCTGAGCCGGACTTCGGAGATTTTTTATTACTGGCTTAAGACCGTCATTTTTAGTCGGGGTTGGGTCGGGAGGACTTCTGCGCATAGCAGCCTTGAATGGGCGCAATATAAATCTCTATGTAATTGACACGTGTATTAAGATGATTAATTATATATTCATGCTTGCCATAACTGTCTTGATCGTATGTGTAAAACCACTTGAAATAACCTAGATAAATGACAATGGGCGGGGGGGATAGAGGATTGACATACAAGAAGCGGAATTTATGGTCAGAGTCGGATCTCTTATTGAGCAAAAACAGCGTCAGAATCATGACTCTATGTGACATTTTATTTCGTAGCAACGAAAACACCTGCATGTAGGCGCTCTCTTTACAGCTCAACGTATTGAAGACAAGAGTCGTGCAGGCGTGTAAAATAACGCTATCTACACTTTGAAATAGGGCCTCTATATTCTATATAATAGTCTTTCCTCAGTCAGAAGTCCATTTCTTTCAAAGAGTCATCCAAACATCTGGCAAATATATATCTGTTCTCGAACTATCATTCAATTCGTCTGGCTGGGCACTCGCCAATTGCTTGCCATAGATCTAATTATAAGATCGATCTTGCAGCACCCGCCTCTGTCTGACCGTAGACCCTAGATTATCATGCTCATGATCTTGGCAGTCAATTCAACACGAAGACCGCCAATACACCGGGTTTCAAATTCTGCTCGTTCCCAGATGAGACTCGTATATATACTTTCGTTGACCTTCGTCCCCACTGGTTCGACCGAACCTCCGTCGAGATGAGATGACCAACCTATCGATTTTCCGTCGTAAACTCAAATCTCTTCCGCATCTCTCCGTACGACCGTTGGGTCCCCACTTCCAGTGGATTAGACAGAGGTTAGCAGTTCATTCCTCTATAGAACGTTCGCCGCATGTTTTGTCTGCGCTTCCCATATCTTCAGTATTCGCCGCGCGCGCGAGAGAACTGCGAAATGAAAAATTCGGTCAGAATTGCCGACCGAACCCGATATTAGAGACTACATTGCAATCGGCGCGCGCGGACTATTTGGTCGCGATGAGGATTTTCGGAATTTATTGGTTGAGTTTCGCGACATTCGACGAGGCCGCATTCGGAGCAGCGGATATAATTAAATCAACCGTCGATGTCATGAATATGCGCAATTGCGCATCACACCGAAAGCGCTTTGCTACATCGTCCATGCATGCATCCCGATTTAGAATGTTGTCGGTGCCATTTACAAAGCGCGCATCCTGTTTATACAGAACGGAGGCGTTCCTATTTACATTTTTAAAGCGCGGTCAAGTGAACGAAATGGGTCGTATTTCATAGCAGCTTCGGCATCCGAGCATCGCCAATGCAAATTTGTAATTGAAATCTGACAGCTTATTATTTCAATTCGCCAACCTGGTAATTTTGTGTACCAATGGGCTTCATATAAAGATCTACTGAGCAGGGCCGGATTAAGAAATGCGGGGGCCCTGTTCGGAAATTTTTGGGGGATCTCTTGCCGAAAAATCTGATGACTTTTTTAGTCGTTTGGTCGAAATTTCTTTAGAACATAGGCTACCGGTTTTCCCCTGACAATAATAGCTAACGACCTTTTTTAGTCGTTTGGTCGAAATTTCCTCAGAACATACCAATTTTTTTCTTTAAAAAATCTTTTTCTGCATGTGTGGGGACCCCCTAAAGTGTGGGGCCCCTGTTCGGCCGAACATGTTGAACATGCCTTAATCCGGCCCTGCTACTGAGCTTCGAAACTATATGCAAAACGAGTAGGATTTAAGCCCGCATGTTTTGTGGTATACCAAGCTTTAAAGCCTTTCACGACTCGGATCAATAATATCGCACTGAAGTCAATAATCTTCCTTCGTTCCCCGTTGAGTAAGCTTACCACGGCACAGCAAGACCTGTCAAAGTCATAAACACGAGGAGGTCTCCCATCAATTGAGTCGGGGTTAATATCCCCTTTCGGACTCATTTGTAACTTGTCGTTTAGTTCCACGATCCTTTACGAACTCCGACATTTAGCAGCTATACAGATAACAGAATGGACAAACATCGATACTACAACATGAAACCACGATTTGGCCTTCGATCCCCTTTCGCTACAAAGTAACGAACCATTTGCCCCCTTTATATAATTATAACCAGAAGATATGTTTCAAAAGCAATTGTTGCGATAAATCTGATACGCAATCCTATTCATGAAATAATGGAAAAAACAAACTTTCACCTTTTATTCCTGCTTTTTTACGAGTGTAGGCTATTAGCGGCGATTAGGAGCACCCTATTTTTACTCCGGAGGTCGCTCTATATATAACAAGCAGAGATGGGTCGCAATTTAGGCCTATGATTTATGAAGCCAGATTAAAGTAAATAGTAAAGCCATAAATCCAGATATGTACTAAAACATTTATAGGCTTACCCTAGATGGACTTCCCAGCTATCGTAAGTCGATCCGATGAACACATAAAGGGCATTGTAGAATAGCTTCAACATAAACTTCAAATTACGACCATTTGATGCGCAGCTTGAACTCCAAGTTGGCCTATTATAAGTTTACCCAAAAGTTAATGCAATGTACACAAGGGTTTGGGCAATTTAACGTATTCTAAGTAAGAGAGCAACCAGCAACCCTTAATCTATCGCTTTACCGTTCGAAATCATTTGCAAAATGTGAGAAAAGATACGCATCTTGTTTTACGCAATTTGGGTTTATGAGGACAGCGAATAGGCTTACCGAAAGCCAATGGATTTGTCACATGTGTTAAATTTGCCAAAAATAGAATAAGGACAACTACTTCTGCATCGTATGCAATTTGACCACTAACTGCACAAGAAGGCTTTGGATTAAATCCACACTCATAGCTCAGGCGCAGGCATTTTAGACGGAACTTAATGCAACGTTATTCTGAAAGAGTTGCGTGTTATACAAAATGAAACACGCATATAACACGCAGTTCATCTTTACAGATATCGAAATGCCAATAGTGACTGACTGATATACAAGTGAACATCAATTGCCTCGTCGCATTATATATATATATATATATATATACATCTATATATCATCATTCACCATGAGCCTATGCTCATAGATGTATATATATAGAGAATATTTAGGTATATAGAATATATAAAATATATATGTAGCTGGAACCACACATGTATCTTTGTGTGTGTGTGTATGTGTGCGGTGATTGTGTGCACAAGAAAGGAGAGGCGAGGGAAATCAGATTTCGGCTTAAAGCACTTACGACGCTCGCATCATTAGCACATAAAAGTCCTATAGAATAATGCCAGGCCAACCGTGTTATAAGTCCACGACCACGGTTGTTGGAAGCTTCTGATTTATTCACGACACGCGTCTTTTTTGTCAGTTTCGTGTGGGTGTGCGTGTGAGTGTATGTCGCATGTTTATCGTGGATGTGCACTTCTATAGCTGCATGCGTGGGTACATGTGTGGGTTAATGCATGCAGGGCTTTTTTTTAACGTGCAGTTCTACACAAAATGTGCAGTTCTAAAAGGATTCGTGCAGTTGTAGAAGCACTTCCGTCACGTTCCGTGCAGTTAAAACTAGTAAAAAAATAGGTCATTTTCCTCAGATTGGGAGTAATTTACCATGGAGGATGAGAAAGGAGAGAAGAGGATGTGCAGTTCTAAAAATTCCTTAAAAACAGCCCTGAATGCATGTCTATGTGTACTTCTTTGCATGTGTTTATAGGCTATATATATATTTATACCTATGCATAATTATGCATTTTTCACATGTGCGTAACTGCGCATGCATGCATGTTGATGTGCATATGGGATTGTTGGTGTGTCTAGGTATGTGTGTGTGCATTTGCCTGCTTGCATGTATAGATACGTCATCATCATCATCATCGTCATCATCATCATCATTACCATCAATCATCATCATCATCGTCATCATTATCATCAATCATCATGATCATCATCATTATCATCAGTCCTGGCGTCAAACATTTTTCGGCGATGGAGACGAATAGATTACCTGCATTGTTCTCGTTTATTGGTCATGTCCATTGCTCCCTTCATTTGCATGATCCAAATGATTCATATAATTATAACTAGCTGCACCCGGCCACGCGTTGCTGTGGCTGAAAGGACTCTCCCCTCCCCTCCCCTCCCCTCCCCTCCCCTCCCCTCCCCTCCCCTCCCCTCCCCTCCCCTCCCCTCCCCTCCCCTCCCCTCCCCTCCCCTCCCCTCCCCTCCCCTCCCCTCCCCTCCCCTCCCCTACCCTACCCTCCCCTACCCTACCCTACCCTACCCTACCCTACCCTACCCTACCCTACCCTACCCCTGCCTCACACCCTCCCTCCCGTTTCCTCCATCCCTCCCCTCGCTCCCTCCCCTTTCTCCCTCTTCTCCTCTTCCTCCCGCTCCCTCCCCACCCCCCTTTCTCACTCACCCCTCTCTTCCTCTCCTTTGTCCCTCCGTCCTCCGTCCTTTCCCGTCCGTTGTCCGTCCGTCCGTCCGTAAAACTTTCCGAGATCCTTGATTTTGTAAAAACCGCCAGTTACATACATTCGCTATAAACAGACACGCAGATTGCGCTTTTTTTTACAAAGAAGCATATAAAAACCCGCTCGTATTGTGTGAAAATTTGAAAGAAATATGTGAAGAAGTTTCCGAGGTCGTTGATTTTGTAGAAAGCTATAAATGCGCTATAAAAAGCCGCACGTTATAGATAGGCCGTATTGTAAGCAACGTGGGATGGAAATTGAAATCGGAATCGCTGGAGTGGAATTAAAAGTTGTGTTTTTGGTCGTAAAAATTGCGCTTTTTCCCAAAAGGCATTATATCAACCCGCTTATGTTCGAATGGAAGGTTTTGGTAAAATTTTCAAAGCAATCGGTCAAGAACTTTCCGAGTTCGGTGGTAACAAACAGGAACGTTTTACATTATTATTTATATAGATTATGTACACAATTATTTGGCGTGTACAAAATCTATTAGTATTTTCGTGTACGCGTGTGTACAAGAGTGCATGCATATTCTTGTGTGTGTGTGTGTGTGTGTGTGTGTGTGTGTGTGTGTGTGTGTGTGTGTGTGTGTGTGTGTGTGTGTGTGTGTGTGTGTGTGTGTGTGTGTGTGTGTGTGTGTGTGTGTGTGTGTGTGTGTGTGTGTGTGTGTGTGTGTGTGTGTGTGTGTGTGTGTGTGTGTGTGTGTGTGTGTGTGTGTGTGTGTGTGTGTGTGTGTACTTCTCACGCATCCTCCAATCTATACGCCATGTTTCTGTTTTATGGGTGTAATCTAGAGAAACACTTATGAGACACCGCTGACAAAATGTGCAACTTTAGTGCACTGCAGCTGCAGAGAGCGGCATAGACACGGTGCCTGCAGTTTGACAGAGATAGGACAGGGATAGAGCGATAGATTGAGATACAGAGATAGTGAGATACAGAGATACAGAGACAGAGATACAGAGATATAGACCCCTATATATATATATATGTAGGTTGTCAACGATGCATTTCCCAAGCAATGAAGTCTCTTCCAAGCAAACATCAACGATGCCATCAACAATGAAGTCAATCACTGATTATATTATTATATGCATATATGCATGCATGTATATATATTTGAATATTACATTGACGACGGTCTATATATATATATATATATATATATATATAATATATATAATTCAATATGCACTGAATTAGATGATTTTATTAATAAGCCTATCATAATTTATAGCTTGCATGTGTAGTGCATGTGTACACGGCTTCGCTCGGAAAATGTCGGGTTTTCGCCTGCACCTGCAAGGGGTTACTAACTTGCTAGAGGGGTGGTTCTGTTGTCCATCGGTCTAACTGGAACGTCTTAGCCTAGGTGCGGCCTGAAATATTTAGTTTTTTGCTCCACCCGCTCCTGCAGGGTGGGGGTGGTGGTTGGTTTGGACGTGGCGTATGGCACTCTGTCTAGGTAGAAGGCTTGAGGTGAATAACTGCGAAACTGTAACCGTCCAGAAAATTTGTGCTTTTCGCCCTTCCCCTTCCACATAATATCCCTCGCACACCTCTGTAAGCGTGCATTTTGGATGAACATATACATTTATACATGCATTCAAATATACACTGTGTCCCAATAAATCGGGCACCCTTTTTATAATGTGAATAAAACGGGCAAATCTTAATCGATTTTCAAAATTTCAAAACTATTTTTATCCTGAGATACAGTGGCGTAGGCAAGGAGGGTTTCGGGGGTTAAATCCTCCCATCGGCTCCGGGGAAAAGGTTTTTTTGAGGTTATTTTTCCATTTAAGTAAGAAAAATAGCAAAAAACAGGATTTCCGGCCATAACCCCCCCCCCATCAAAAATTCCTGGCTACGCCACTGCTGAGATAATTATCTTACACTGATTCAAATATGAAGTTTCTGGCATGAATATTGACGTCGCAATCACGTCATTTGCATCAGAGAATTCAAATGTAAAGTACCGAACACAACGATTTTTGTTGACATTTTGGTTTCCATACGTAAATTAACGACGTCATTATGACGTAATTTTTTAGTGAGGGCCGTTCGTAATTACCAATTTGTAGATAATTATCTCAGGATCAAGCCTGTTTTGAAATTTTGACAATCGATGAATATTTACCAGTTTTATTCACATTATAAAAAGGGTGCCCGATTAATTGGGACACAGTGTATATACATGTATGTATACGTTCTCCTTTATAGATATAGATATAGATATTCAAAGGATATCGACATATTGGATTAATGTCAATGGGACTTGTGTAATAATAATAATACGCACACAATTATACTAACATAAATGCATCTACAGATACTGCGTATACAATATTGTCGTGCAATGTCAGGTCTACGCGATTTTTCGCATTGATAGCATTTAGATATCATGCATTGTCAACATCACGATGACGCAGAGTAATATGGAACAAAAAGAGAAATTGAATACATGCATGTTGCTCGTCCACACACTGATCGTGGACTGTATTATTTTCCTTCAACATTAAAGACACGTTTGTCTATCTGACTGAGAGCTGCATACTCTGTGCATCACAAGGACACTTCATTCAGGCGCCCTGAAGAAGTATTCTGATAAATATTGTATTGGGGCGCGGTGGTGTAGTGGTGGCGTCGTTGCCTTGAAGCCGGAAGGTTCGAGGTTCGAATCCACCTCGCCGCGTAAGAACCTTGGGCAAGTTCTTCACTCACAATTGCTCAGCGCTTCGGCGTGAAACTCCGATGCAGTGTCCGCTCTGCATTCGGGAGCGCCTCTGAGTAGTGAGAGCTTGAAGGGGCGCTATAACAAGTGCACATACAAACATACATATATTGCACATGCATCGCTCAGACTTTGTGCATATAATAATGATATACATTTCTATCATTTTGGTATCACATTAATAATGTCCACAGTGCTTGGTACATCATGCATTTACAACATATAGGCCTGTATACATTAATACCAGCGTTGATGTGTGGTGTATAAAATTAATTCCGTTTTGAACTAGGAACTTGAACTTAGGTGCCCTTGTAGCCGTATGGCCGCGTTATGGCACCATATAAATTGTCGTTATTATTATATTATTACTATTATTATTATTATTATTATTATCTATATAAATAAAGAGAAGATTCTGTAACGTGTGTCTATCTGTCTGTCTGTCTGTCTGTTTGTCCGGGATGCATTTCCACAGTTTTTGAGCTTTTCACTCCAAACCTTCACTACTGTGTAGGTCTCGGCAGGAGACACAAAGTCGAGGAGTTGGCGATTCTCTGCCACCATGGGGGTCAGGATGGGGGGCGAAACCCCCTTTTTTTTTTTCAAAAAAACGCAGCCATTTATATGATTTTTTTTACCCAGATAGAGGGCCATCAGAACCACCCGGATCAGTGGTTGGCGAATCTCTACCACCAAGAGGGCCAGGGTGGGGGCCGAAAACACTGAGACGGCAGTTTCTTAAACACCTTTTTAAACGCTTGCATGGTCATTATATAAAAGGCCAGCGCAAATGATGTATTTTTCACGAAGATCCTCACGGGTGGCGTACTGGTGCAGGTCGGTGTGGTGGGATGAGGTGGGGGAGAGGGTGGGGGTGGGGGTGGGGGGAGGGTTGGGTGGAGGGAAGGAGAGGGGAGGGGATGAGGTGAGGGGGAATTTTCCCCGAAACCCAAATTTCACGGGTGGCGTACCTGAGGAGGTCGGAGTGCAGCGGGGCGTTGTGGGGTGGGGGATGGTGGGGTGGGGAGGCGAAGGTAGGGGTGGATCGGTGGGGTGGGTGGGTGGGGGAGAGGGTGGGGTAGGTGGGGGAGGGTTGTGTTGGGGTGAGAGGGGTGGGGGTCAGGGGGAATTTTTCCCGAAAACCCTAATTTCACGGGTGGCGTGCCTGTGGAGGTCGGAGTGCGGTGGGGCGTTGTGGGGTGGAGGATGGTGGGGTGGGGAGGCGAAGGTAGGGGTGGGTCGGTTTGGTGGGGTGGGGGTGGGGAGGGTTGGGTGCGGGTGAGAGGGATGGGGTCAGGGGGGAATTTTTCCCGAAAACCGTAATTTCACGGGTGGCGTACCGGTGGAGGTCGGAGTGCTGTGGGGTGTTGTGGGGTGGGGGTTGAAGGGGTGGGGCGTGGTGCGGTGGGGCTGAGGCCGGGTCGAATCCTAAATTTCCCGGGCAACGCCGGGTACCCCAGCTAGTTATTAATATAATAATAATTATTATTATTATTATTATTATTATATTATTATTATTATTATTATTATTATCATTATTATTATTATTATTATTATTATTATTTTTATTATTATTACTACTATTATTATATTATTATTATAACTATCATTATTATATTATTATTATTATTATCATTTTTATTGTTATTATTATTAGGACAAATAATAATTTAAAAAAACTACTACTTTAAATAACACCAAGAACAACATTTTACCATTTAGCGAAGCAATGGCCAGGGAAAGCAGTATAGAAAACTCAAGCACACACGTTGAACGCAGCCAGCGGATTCCTATCCGTAGCTAGATGATAGCATCTTGTTCAAAGCCTCTGTGCGGACCATGAAAGCAGCGTCGAATTATAATGTGTCGCGACGAGCGACGACTGCAGGCCGTAATGTTCGCGACACACGATAACGCAACGCTACAACATCCCCCTCCTTATTATTGCTTCATCACGCTTGCTGATTGACGCCGTGCATACGTGTCCAGCGTTTGAATTGCGTCTTGTATCATCTGCTTTTGTTATTGAGTGTGTATATAGTTCTAACTTTTGACTAGGACATGGACTTTATTGGTTACTGCTATATTGCCATGGCGTCGGGTTTGTGATTCAGCTGAGGGAATAGTCGGTTTTTCTGTTCTGCCTTCTGCCTTTATGCTATATGTCTGTTTGTTTTTATGTTTCTTGTTCCTTCTCTATTATTGTTTCAATTATTCACTGTCGTTCTCTGGTATTGTCTGACTCTTGCCTCATCTCTTCTGGTTATCTAGCTATCTCTCTTTTCTCCTGTCTATACCTCTCACACTCTCGCGTTTTCTGTTTCTCTGTCCGTCTGTCTCTCTCTGTCTGTATGTCTGTCTGTCTCTCTCTCGTGCTCTCTCGTTCTCTCTCTCTCAATGTTCTCTCTCTTCTCTTTCTCTCTCCTCCTATCTCTTTCCAAGTATGCGTTTTGTTTATTCCCCCAATGCGTATCCGTCCTTCTGTCTTTTTTCTTTGTTTCTTTCCGTAGTTTTTTGTCCCTGGTCTTGTGTCTGTGGATCCCTCCATGGAATTATCACCATCTGTTCTTTGCTCCCTGAAAAGACATTCGATTTCGCAATACAGCATAATATATATAATATATATTTCAAAAACTCTTAGCCTGCGCCATTACGGTCTGGCAGAAGATAGGATATTTCGATTGAACTATTGACGGTGATGATTCTCACTATATAGCCTTCTGTACTTGGCCAAACAGACACCTACACAGTAGGCCTACACACACACATACACACACGCACACACACACACACACACACACACATACACACACACACACACACACAAACACATACCTTCGTCCCGTCTAAAGCACAAGGGGTGAGGATCTATGACAGCGTGCTCCAGTTAGCTGTGATGTGACAAGAATATATGAATGAGGTCGGTATACCGACCACGTTGGCGTTAATCCGCTGTGGATTTAGTCGGGTGTCGAGTATTCTGTCCACGAGCCTCTCTTGATCTCTTGATATCTCACTATATATAATATATATATATAATATATATATATATATATATCAGTTCCATTCGGGTGTAGAAAAATTCTCTCCCGCTTCAACTTTTAATACAACACGTTACGTTTGGTTTGAGACTCTCTCGAATTTCACAGGGACCATTATGTATTCGCTATCGACAACTTACTGTCTGTATCCCAGCGTCACAACAGGCGCAGCACAAACCCTGTAATCAGGTCAATTGAGGCGGTTTCAGATGCAGGTCGGGAACATTACCGTTGTGACTGACTCGGGAACGCATCGTGGGGTGCGGTGGTGTAGTGGATATGTTCGCTGCCTTGCAGCAGAAGGGTTGCAGATTCGAATCCACCTCAAGTCGCCGCGTATACGGACCTTGGACAAGTCCTTCACTCGCAATTGCTCCGCGCTTCGGCGTGAAACTCCGATGCAGTGTCCGCTCTGCAGTCGGGGGCGCTTCTTAGTAGGGAGCTTGAAGGGGCGCTATAACAAGTGCACATACAAACAAACAAACATTAGCTAGTTTAGCTGTGTGTATAACTATGGAACTATAGGAAGACTAGTCTAAGACTTCCCCTTACGTCATCACTGCGGTAAATTGCAGACTTGGGTTCGGACTCATTCTTGATGATCAATGCGAACGTGTCTTTAAAAGAGTCTTCTATTCCCTCTTAGCTCTGAACAATAAATGGAAAACAGTTCGTCTCACGATGTCAAAACCATGGGGTCTGTTCGAACCATATTCGATCAACGGAGTAAGTCGCTAACCTGTCGTAATGTGTCGTATCCATCCGTTCATCAACCCGCCCGAATCGAAACTTTGATTTGTAAAGGTTTGTCTGGTTGTCTGTCTGTAACCTATCTGATGTCTGTCTGCGTGTGTATATGTTTGTCCCTCTAGTGCTGTGGTTCCCAACCCGTGCCCCGCCAGGCCTTAAAAATGGCCCTAATCTCTCAAAGAATTAACAAAAATATATGAAAAATTGACAATTTCTACAGGTTGGAATACATAATCATTTTTTATTACAAATTATAAATAACATCAAACATTCTATTTTGATTCGATTATAACAATTTTATATACTTTTAGTTAATTAGATTTGGGCCTTGTGGCCTCATAATATCCTTCAACTAAAAAAGTGGCTCTCGTGTCCTCCAACTTAGAAAAAGTGGCCCCCTCAAGTCAAAAAAGGTTGGAAACAACTACGCTAGCGCCTTCTCCAGATGTTTATTTTGTGAGACTGCCGCGGCTTGCAGTAGGCTATCGTTAACAGTAGTCCCTCATTGTTGGAGGTTACCTATTCAGTCAGCTGTCTCTCAGGTCGCCGGGGTCATGCATGAAACCGTAGCGTCGATCAAGGAGAGTCGAGTTATGAGTGTTTATAGGTCGAGATCATTCCAAGGACATACGTCAGAGAACCAACCTACATGCTATTAATTTTTGGAACAGGGAAGCAGCGTAGACCACGTGACTGCGACAGAAACCGCAGTCATACAACTACTCACGTCCTCCGGGAGACGATAATTTTCAGATTCACCTCTGCTCACACTGGAGGGAATTAGCTTCTTGGTCCCTTTTATTCTAGTTTCTGTTTTTCTTGTTATCTTTGAGATATATCTCTGGTTTCTTCTTCTTCTTTCTGATCTGTATCACATCGTTGCAGTACATTCCAGCCATCCTACATGTGTGTCTAAGTCAGTAGTCGATCAGCTGTTCTTGGGTCTTCGCTTTCTCAGTGTTTCTCGCTAGGGCTCCTCTAACGATCTGTTTTTCTTTTGCTTGTTTTTCCCTTAGTTTGAATTTCTAAATTCATATATCACTATCTTTTCCCCTGTATCTTTCCGATTTTTATCTCTAGGCCCTATGTCTATTGCTTCCATGTCTAGTTGTATCTGCTTAAACTTAAACCATATCTTTCCTTTCGTTCTATCGCTCTTAAATGCATATCTCATGGCTCTGTTTCTTAGCCTACTATTTCTCTCACATTCATTCATTCATTCTGTCTATTGCATCTTTGTCTCGTCCTTTTTCTCCCCCGTTTCTTCTTCCCTCCCTGCCCCTGCAAGTTTCGAAACCCACTCTCCCCCACTCAACTCAATCAATTATCGTCGACAAATTCCTCTCAATTCAACGCCGCGTTGCAAGCGGCGGCGCCTGCAAGTCGATAACGACGCGCCGACTAAATTCCCATCAGACGCAAGAAGCATTTCTGCTTCGGACCCGTCTCTGCCGTCGTCGGCCCGTCTTTGACCGCTGACCGACGACGCCGCCCTGGGCACGGCTTATTTAGCCGGGGATGACCGTCCTCCGATGCTTCCCGTCGTCGAGAAGCTATAATTGAGTCACTCGTCCGTGTTTTGCGATCGTAACTTCGTCGAAACGTTGAGGGAGTCGGCCGCCAGGAGAAGAGTGGCTGGTCGTAAGTAACGGCGCGGCCCGATTTAAAGCGGCTCGAATAGATGGCGTCAACTGTAGGGCGATGGGAATACGCGAATAGGTTTGAGGCCGTGAAATGGTGCTATTTAGCGGGCTCAGCCCTCGCCGATGTATTAGAGTCGATCGGTTTCTTTTCAGCGTCCAAGTGCAACGCTTGGCTGAAGATCGCTTGACTTTGGATGGATAGATGGATGGATGGATGGATGGATGGATGGATGGATGGATGGATGGATGGAACTTGGAAGCATCGTGAAACGTTTGGTCGGCGCAGAGTTTGTGAGCTGGAAGAAATCGGAAACGGTTTTCGAGGAAAACGGGTGAATGCAGTTTTCTTGGTGCTTCTCGTGAATGCAATGCGAATCAGAGAAATTACCCAGCGCCTTGCTGAAATCATGTAATAGGGGCCAGAGTTTCGCCCGCGCTAGCTATATCATAATATGAAATCCGCAATAGCCAGGTTTTTGTCAGTTCGTTTCGGTGTCGGGCAGAATCTGGGGAAGTATCAGCATGGTGCTACGTAGCTGATGATGACCACCATGGTTGCAAAAGAGTTGCTTCGAACATAGCTTGCAACAACTACGCAGTTCGTCATCGTTATCTTTCCATTACGACGCTCGCGTGGGCCTTTAAGCACTATAGCTCTGCGCTTGGCCTTCGAGTGACGCTTTAGAAATTTGGCGATCACGATTACGATTACGATCGAGAACTTTTCAAAGCTTTGTGTCCGAAAATTTTGTGTTGTTATTTATTCTGTCTACATTAAATCTTCGTAATCGTAATCGTAAAACTCAACAGTTCTAAAGCGCCACTCGAAAGTCAAGCGCGAGGCACCAGATTAACGAGCGCTGTGTTGAGTTAGAAGGGTTGTCCGTGAGAGTAGTCCGTGGTGATCCGGGTCGAGTTATCAGAGGGGCAGAACAGTTACTAATCTTCTTTCGTCTCCCCCTTATGCTCCTCCTTTTCTCCTTGATCTCATTATTATTTTTTTTACTAGACCCTCCTCTTCTCGTCCGGTTTCATCCTATTCTGCTTCTCTTCCCGCTTCTGCTCCTCCAACTCCTCTTTCTTCTTTTCTTCTTCTCCTCAACCTTATCTTCTTTATTTTTCTTCATAATTAACTTCTCCTATTTCTTCTTATTTCTTCTTCTCCTCCCTCCCTCTCTCTCTCTCTCTCTCTCTCTCTCTCTCTCTCTCTCTCTCTCTCTCTCCCCTCTTTCATCACCTGCTTATGCTCATCATTTTCTCCTTCCTCCTACCTCTATTCTTCCACCATTCTTCCTCCTTCTTCTTTCATTGCTCATCTCTCCTCGTATTCACGTCCTTTCTCATCTCCTCCTCCTCCCTATTCCCTCTTTCCACATCTTTTTTCTACCCGCGACAGTCATCCGACTGACTGACAACATAATGTTGACGGATAAACATTTCCAACAAGCGCTCCTTCATCTATTTTCAGGCGGCCCCTGCCCACCCCCCACCCCCCGCTCCCCTCCGACAAACAGTCGTCTTTGCTTTGCCTGAGACGGGCTTTTGAAACGCGTGACGCCTGCGACCAGAGAGACGTGCGGTGCTGAACGTCACGTTCCCTCACGAAAAAAGCACTTAACAGTAATTCCCGGCTTTCGTTCTTGGTCGGTCGTCGATTGAGGCAATTCTTCATCGACAAGGCAAGGGGTTTTAACGGTGTAACCGGACAACGTTGGTTAGCATCAGTTGCGAACGAAGCCCGTATGTATTCCCATGCATGCTAATCGTGCTAGCTTCGGCGTTACTTGTTTAGTTAGCCTGTCAGGATTGCGTCCATATGATCGTTTAGCACAGCGGCGTAGACAAGGGGGTTTCGGGGGTTAAAAAAACTCCATTGGCTTGGGGAAAAAGTTTTTTAAAGGCTATTTAACCACTTAAATAAGAAAAAATCCTTTGTAGTAACAATTGTTTTTCTTACTTTATTCCCTTTGTTTATTCCCTTTGTATTTACTGTAATACTGTTGGGTCGGGGTCAGGAAGGGCATCTGGTCAGGCCATAAAAACCCCAACCATTCCCCCATCAAAATTCCTGGCTACGCCACTGGTTTCGCATGGTGCAATGTTTTCGTGCTAAAGAATTATAAAGAGTTAAATCAAGGACCGTTTATACAAAGAACTGCATCTTCTTATGTTAAGGTCGATGTGCAAGTTTTTTTTAGGATAATCTGGGCCACGGAAAATTTCGCATTTTCTACAAAATTAATGAAGGCATTAAATTTTAATTAATCTACATGTATGAAGGCAGTCAGGTAGATTGAGGAATAATTATTTTGCAAAATAAAAAATTGTCTTGAAGATATCAAATATAGGCCTATTCTTTAGTATTAGGGATCGTCCATAAATAACGTCACGCACCTAGGGGAAGGATCACACATTTCATTCATTCATTCATTCATTATTAGAATTTATATAGCGCCCTTTGAAGAAACTACTCCGAGGCGCTCCCAGCCCAGCCACGACAAAAGAAAAAAAATTAAGGGATTTAAGAAATAAAGATTGACGATATGTGACGGTCTCGGACTAGATATCATAGGCTACTTATGAATTTTGTGTTCATGCTTGACGCGGGGATGGTGGGGTAAAAATCGTCCTCAATTGCGTGACGCCATTTGAAATGGAATTTTAAGTGGCGCAACATCCAGGGCCGGCCTTAGCTATGGGCAAAGTAGGCAGTTTCCTAGGGCGCCGCAGTCTTTGGGGGGCGCCGCGGCACCGGCGAATTTCTTTTTTACATTATATTCTTTTAAACTCAAAATATTCGCTAATGGAAAGAATTTAAAATAGGCCTAATTATGGATTCTTTGCACCGGTTCAGGCTGGCCTAATTCAATTTCAAGGACTGCATAAATTTTAAATCGACAAATAAAATTCGATTTTTAACGACATTCCGTACTCTTTTCTTTAGGAGACAGGTTAAAATACGCGACGCTCAATTTCGATAGTGAAGATGTTGCAAGAAATGAAATGTATGAAATGAGAGTGGGCCTTGCTGAGTGTGAAGATGAGATTACAACATTACAGCCTGACCTTTATTCATATTGAAATAAAATAGTCTAGTAGGGACGATGATGAAGAAAGGGCAGTATAGCTGAGGCAGGGCCAACCTAAAGCATAGGCAGTTGCATGAGGCGCCAAGTTCTAAAGGGCGCCATTTCCATAAAGAGGGCGCCATTTTCACAAGAGTGTATTTTAATATTTTTTAGCTTATACCATTCTCCACAAAATTATTGAATATTATCCAGCCTTCAGTCTACTAAGAAAGAAATTATAATGAATTACTCAGTTGAGTGTAGGCCTACAAGGCCGTAGCTAGGGGGATGTTTCGGTTGCTTGAACACCCGCCCCCCAATGAAGTAATGTAAAAATGAAATAATTATACATTTGCTAGCACAGGACAGTGTGTAATGCAATTATGAGCAGAAAATAGTCGAAAATCGCGGAAAATAGTGTTTTTTGGACGTCAGAAAATTCGACGACTAACAAAAGCCGTCAGAATTTTTCGCCTCAAAAAGTCGCCCGCAGCGTGTACGCATCTCAAAATTCACGGTCAAGAAAACATCCCCCGAAATAAGATCCTTGCGACGGCCCTGCCGCCCTGTAAGCGTATACCGGCTCTGCTTAATTCATCTTTACTTTAGATTCTAACGTGGTCTGAACAATTGAGTTGGGGAAACTATGGGGCCTATGGGCGCCAAATGCAGGCCTATGCCTGGGGCGCCAAATGTATGCCTTGCCTAGGGCGCCACTTGGGCTAAGGCCGGCCCTGGCAACATCTATGGTTTATAATGAAATGGACGAACAAAAAATGTTCACGAGATTGCAGTCCTGTTACAGAGAGTCCTTGGAGTTTAAAAAATCCTACGTTGTGTGCATGCATTCAGCCATGATATAGCGCCCGTCAGAGATGTCTTCTTCAATTATTCCTTCAACCGCTGAAATTTTTTCTTCGACCGTCGCTTTATTACAGGGCTTTTTCAACGTGCAGTTGTACATAAAATGTGCAGTTCTAAAGGGATTTGTGCAGTTATAGAAACACTTCTGTCACACGTTCTGTGCAGTTAAAACTACCAACAAAGGTCATTGTCATCCGATTGCAAGTAATTTACCACGGATGATGGAGAAGGAAAGAACTGGAGTTGTGCGCAGTTCTAAAAATTCCTTAGAAACAGACCTGCTTTATTATTTTATTTTCAGATTCAGCAATAATCAGATTAATTGCAATCATTGTTCATATTACTGATTCACTTAGCTTTTCATTATATGGACTACATCTGCGAAACAACTAGAGTAAGCAGCTCTGGTTCAAATCCATCCATCCAGTTAAGCCAGAAAGTCCGAATGCACACAGGTAAAACAGCCGCAACCACTACATGACAGTAGGCCTAAGTCACGACCACAGTATTATACAAAACATTGTATGTGTTCATACATAGTCCATTGGAGATGAGCAAGATATGTAGTGTATTCTGTATAAGCTTAACGTCTCCTATGTGGACGGTGGTCTTGATTACATTCGTGAAAGGCGATGATCAGGCATGAGAAAAACAAGTGAAAGGTATTGTCTCTTAGACAAAAAATTCTCTGATTGCAGTAGTTCAGGTAACGATGATGTCGCTGTCCATTGTAGCCTATTCGGCAATGCTACTTGAGAAATAATCTTGCAAAAATAAAGGAAATTAATCAATGATCACGAATTAACTATGAGTATTCTTCGGTAAAACAAGCTGAATAATAATGATGATGATGATGATGATGATGAAGCCGACGGCGACGACGACGACGACGACGATGACGATGATGATGATGATGGTAATAATAATAATAATAATAATAATAATAGTAATTTTTGTAAGAAATAGGAATAATAATTATACACCTCTTTTAAGGTGATAGGATATGTTTATAAATGAGCAGAATAGCGGAATTTTTCGTTGAAATGTAGTCTATGACACCTGCTGTCAGTTTATCAATTACTAGCTTGGGTACCCGGCGTTGCACGGAATATTTCTATATTTTGTCCCCAAACCCAGCTCCACCCACCCCTGTGGGGCGGCTTCGCCGCCCATTTGGAGTTTATAAATGGTTATTTATGCCCCTCTGCTTGGAAGGTCTTCCCCAATTCTGCTGTTTACACTCATGTTGCATGGGCTCCTCTTAGTGTATATACTCCTTCGCTTAAGGCATTTATCTTTCCCAGGGCGGTTGCGCTGTGGCGAAAAATTACGTCATTTGCTACTGCACAACGATTCAAATAATGGCGTCGTAATTGCAGCGATCGCGTAAATAACACGGCGAAAATTAAAATGTCTAATATCTCGAGTTCTAAAGTGAATAAGAAGGTGAAAATAGCGCGCCTGAGTAAGTTGAGAGAAAGTCTATTTATGTACAATGTTTCAGGTCAGTAGCTGCAAAAGTGTGAGCGTGCATAACTGACAAAGATATGTACGTCCTTTCTTATAGATATAGATTAAACAAACAAAAAATAATAATAATAATTCCCTGGGGGAATAAAGTACCTCAGGGCAAGAAAAGGAATAAAAAAAATAAAATAATAATAACATCGAGACAAGCTACCTATTTCAGAGAATCTCGGTAGCAGTCCAACTATAAGGGCACCTCACAAACAGACGAAGTCCAGTGCATCGCGAAGTGCTACCAACTTATAGTCTATTTAGAAGTTTCGGCGTATAACACATTAACACCAATGCATCAAAATTAGCCAGTAATTCTATCCTTTGCCGTTGCATACACATCTCCCGACGACAGTGTAGACATTGCAATATAGTCCGTGTATTGATAGGTTGGGTAATGGACGCGAGTGAAGGAGAAAATAGTAATTATGTTCAGATAATTATTTTCTGTCCGGCAGTCTTATTATAGCTGGGGTCGAATTCTCGACATCTTGGTTGCCTGTCCAAGACTCTATAAATTGAATATTATTCAGCGAAACTGTCATCCACCCAGAGTTTAATCTAGTCCCCGTCCTCTGGAGGGGGAAATCCAGATTTGCCCACCCGAAACTTTTTTGATTTTCCACATTGCAATGGTAGCATTTTAAGCTTTCGTCTTAAAAATGGCTGTACTTTTCAGTGCTGATGAGAGTGGTCTAAGACTTCAATAAATGCACTAGACTCTATGCAATACTTTTTCTGGGGGGAAATGTCAATACTGGGGGAATTCCTACCTCCAGACACGTCTAGATTAAACACTGACTGTCACTTGTTCGTCGTAGATGATAAATGTGTGTGCTCAATTCTGACATGCTGCATATGATCTCTTTGCAGCTCTACAGTATATGTCTTACTCTGTTTATATCAGCTCTCCCTTGATGTCTTTCACTATTCTGCATAATTATTGTTACCTCTTGCTGCCTTTTTCGCATCGGATTTTTCTTTGTCCGCTGCTTAATTGCCTTCCTAGGGAATATGCTTTTCTGCACATAATATGCGACTTGCATAATTGTATTTTACTCAACCCGTTTCGTATGTCTCCATCATGTCTCTTTGTATGTTCACTTTGTTCATTTTGTCTACATTAATTTTTGCATGCTTGTCTGAATATTCAACTATATCAGTCTTTTTTCACCTCTTCCTATCTTCGCTTCATCTTTTTTATCTATAAACCTATAATTATAATACTTTGCACGTTTGCACCTGTCAGTGAGTGGCTCTTTATCTACCTCTCTGTATCATTCTCTGTGCTACCACATTCTATCAACCCTTCCAATCAATCTTACCACCCATCTGTACCTGCCACTCTGTGCTTTCCTCGTTTCCCTGTCTTTCTCTCTGTATCTCTACCTTACTGATTCTCCATCTTTCAGACCACGATCTGCTGTCGCCTTTTAATGATCCTCTCTCCTCTGTATATACACCACCTTTGTCCACACTCCCCTATCTCGTCAGTGTCCCACCTCTGTCCCCTTTCCCCTATCACGCGACAGCCATCATCAGCAGCCTCAGGTCACGACTTGGTCGTCGTTGGCGGCGATGATTAGAACGAAGTCTGATAATTTAAGATCGGAATAGAAGCTGAGATAAAAGGTTTAACGTCAGACTGTTACAGGCAGAGGATTGAGGGACAGAAGCAGCAGTGAAGAGCGAGAGAGAGAGAGTATGTGTGTATGTATGAGAGAGAGAGAGAGAGACAGACAGACAGAGAAAGAGACAGAGACAGATACAGAGACAGAGACAGAGAGAGAGAGGGAGAGAGAGACATAGACAGAGACAGAGACAGAGACAGAGACAGAGAAGAGACAGAGACAGAGACAGAGAGAGTGTGTGTTTGTGTGTGGTATGAGAGAGAGAGACAGAGACAGAGACAAAGAGACAGAGACATAGGGGGAGAGAGGGAGAGAGAGACAGAGAGAGAGAGAGGAGACAGAGACAGAGACAGAGAGAGTGTTTGTGTGTGGTATGAGAGAGAGAGAGAGACAGACAGACAGAGAGACAGAGAGACAGAGAGACAGAGACAGAGACAGAGACAGAGACAGAGATAGAGACAGAGACAGAGACAAAGAGACAGAGACAGAGAGAGAGGGAGAGAGAGAGAGGGAGAGAGAGACAGAGACAGAGAGAGAGAGTGTTTGTGTGTGCGCGTGAGAGAGAGAGACAGACAGACAGACAAACAGAGAAAGAGAGAGGCTTTGAGGTTTCAAAAGGTCAAAGATGCTAATGGCATAATGTTCTTATAATAATCCTTCGAAATGGTTTGAACGACATCGGACCGGAGAGTCACACGTATTTGCCTAATGGAATCACCCGCCACATGACATTGTGTCCGGCGGGAGCGATTTTAAAGTTGCTGACTGCTTTGCGCTTGCGCTTATAATTGGTGCGTGTGTGTGCGTGCGTGTGTCTGTCTTTGTGTGTGAGTGTGTGTGTCTGTGTGTATCTGTGTGTGGGGGTGTGGGGGGTGGATGGGTGGGGGTGTGTGGGTGGGTGTAGGTGTATGTGTGTAGGGTGC
Organism: Lumbricus terrestris; assembly: GCA_949752735.1. Lineage (NCBI taxonomy): Eukaryota > Metazoa > Annelida > Clitellata > Crassiclitellata > Lumbricidae > Lumbricus > Lumbricus terrestris. The sequence goes on along the minus strand of OX457040.1, from coordinate 13,772,357 downwards.
GGTGTGTTTGTGAGTTTTCTAAATAAGCGCTAGATAAATTGGCGACTACAACTACAGTGTGTTTATGCTGTGAAGCAGCGGTTCTCAACAAGGCCGTAGCTATGGACGGAATGTTTTGGGTGTTTGAACTCACCCAACACCCCAAATGAAACAATAATTATAGAATTGAAATAATGTATTTACTAGCACACCGTTTCCCAAAGTTGGGTTCGAAGAACCCAAGGGTTCCGCGGGGCGAGCACAAGGGTTCCGCGAGAAGTTGAGAAAAAAATTAATTTTTTAGAACTTTTACTGCAATAGTCTACAACATTTAAAGCTGCTTTTGAAAATGCACTGGAAGTTTGAAACTATATAACGTCAGTCGTCTTTTGTGTTTTATCCTCACCCGACCTTTCACTGATTACTATCGATCCAATAACTATGTGTAAGTCTTGACATCACTGCTGAACGTAACGTAGGTCAGAGCTTTAGGTCTAAGTCTAAACAAAGACGCATTCTTCTTTGTTATCGTTATCTCGACGAAACTAGCCTGAGCACCATTAAATGCAAGTTTTAACAGAATCGCCAAGTCTGATCTTGCAGCAGTAGTAACAAATAATAATTTTAATTTGTTTGTGTAAAAATTTGCCAAAATTGAGTAGGCTAACTTCTACGTAGGTTACGCTAGCTAGAGTTCTGAACCTCTTTTATCTGATTTAGAAACGTGGAAGACTTTCCAAACTCACACCTTTTTAAAGACTTACACATAATAAGTAGCATTTGCAAGCTTCCCGTGCGCTCTGCTTGATTCAATGCGTTTAGTTGAGACTGGGGTTCCGCCAGAAAATATTAGAAGACGAAGGGTTCCGTGTCCAAAAAAGTTTGGGAAACGCTGTACTGTAGCATATGATGCCAGAACTGCAGTGTGTAATTTGTTGGCCATACAGAACACGCGATAAAATCTCACGACGATTCTCGTAACCCATTGCCAAACCCATGTCAGTTGATTATTGATTCGGTTGCTTGTAGGCTTGCTGACGGTCGAGTAAGCAGCCAAGAGAACAATCCTGGCTACGGCCTTGGTTCTCAAACTTCTGCAGGCCTCCGACCGGCAATAATTTGTTGTTGAAGCTCGCGGTCCGTTACCTTAAATAGGCTATACTATTTTTTCTCTAGTGAACAATCCGGTTGACAGACCGCAACCGGTTACAGTGTAGGCCTACAGTTCTGCAATTGAAACAATTCACAAGAACGCAAATGACAGAAGACATAAATCTTAACTACTAACAGAACGGACAGCCTGCAGTACACGGCGCTAATAGCAGCCTACAAAGCACGTCTATACGGTCTATACCAGGGGTTCTCAAACTGTGGTACGCGTACCCCCAGGGGTACGCCAGGCGCCGGTAAGGGGTACGCGAAAAAATCCAGAAATATAATTGTTTTGGGTGTTTATGGACTTTGTGTCCATCTTCCTTTGATTAGCAATGATTTTTAACGTCGCAACATATAGCAGCCCAAGGTCGCTCCGCAGGAGCTTGCGCCCCTGCGTCACACACGTGCTAGCCCGAGATATCTAAATCTCTGAATGTTAACTCCCAGCCTGGGGCTTGAACCGCAGTCCGTTGCAACCAACAGACGAATGCAGCTCGCACTTACCGGTGTAGCTAACTAGGCCAGCGACCTTGGGCAAGTTGCTTACCCATCATTGTCTGTGGGGAAGGCAACGGGAAACCACCTCACTCATCTCATCCCCAGGGGCGTGAAGCCAATGAACCTGCCCTCGGGCAGAGCACCATCATCATCATATAGCAGCATCGTCATTTATTTCTGTCACAACATATAATTAAACTCACATACAATGCAGTGCATGCAACATATTTATGATTAGGCCTATTACTATAATTTTGAAGCAAATAATGTATAAGCTTAAATGGTTGAAAGTACCAAAGCCAGAATATCTCATTCTACATAGAGCTCAAATAGCAGAGGGCTGAAGTGGCAACATGATTAATTTCGGTCGAGCTTTAAATTTCGTGATTCCTTTCGGCACGTCATAAGACTATCTGGGTGAAACGGTTAACTATTCTTGATATCAAAAGGAAACATGGGGTAAATACCGTAAATTTGCGTTTGAAATTGACAAATATTAAACCAGATAATTATTTCACATCTGTGTTAGTCTGAAGAAGCCCACAGCACTATAGGTTGGTTCTTTCCTCTTTCTTACAGAGGTCATAGAACAATTTTTCCTTTTAAATTTGTCGATAAGATTATATGAATCAAAAAAAGATTTTGCTCCCTATATAGGGGCCTAGGCCTAGACTCGAATAAACGATGTCACCAATGATTAAATGAATTTTTAGTTGTCACTGCCAGGGACAGTCATTGCAATGGCATTTTGTTTCTGATCTGACTCTGCTGGGGGTACGCCATCATTCGATTTTTCTTCTTGGGGGCACAATAAAAAATAAAGTTTGAGAACCCCTGGTCTATACCCTATTATTACGGGGCTCGAACTCGGGTCCGCTGATCTCAATGCCAGTGTGTCATCCAATGCGCTATCGCTTCCCATGACTATACCCATAGCGTCTCTAGTCTTAATATATTAGACAGAGAGAATGCATTATATGTAGGTATATATACACAGAAGTCTGATGATAAATTATGTTCTATTAAACTTTTTTGTCGTCATAAATTTGTCCCGCATAATATACACCTTGCATCTACATGATTTACTTCTGCATTGTCTGTATTAGAATTCTGTTGAAGGATTATCTCGTCGTCCTTTCCTGACTGCGTTATTATATTGGACGGCTGCTGGACACAAAAAAGCGAAAGATTATGGCGGATGGTCGCTCAACGGAGCAAATTTCGCAGCTTTGACGAGCGATTTTGACAAGCATATATAATTCTTAGCAGTGGAACGAGCTCTTGCTGTCGACGCCGACATTCCAGCCGGACGCACGCTAACGATGTGGCATATACATGTACATGCACAGTTATACAAGGAAATGGAAGCCTGTATTGGGGCAGTGCATGCTGGACTGAAAATAAAACATCAATTTCAGTCTTCGTGCATGAATATGATATACAAAATAATGTGTATAGTCCGAGCTCTTAGCGGTCAAAAACATCGTTATTGTGCATTTTGGTGCTACAAGAAAAGAAAGTTTTTTAGTTCAGGAAGAAATTCTAAGAAAAATGTAAAATGGTGCCAGTTGAAAAAATGGGAAAAATTTTCCAGTTTTTTCCATCGAAATTTTTCCAGGAACTTTAAATCAAAATGTTGAAATACCAGGTAGCTCATAACAAGCTGAAATCTCCAGGATAGGTGTAGAAATATTAGTAGAATGAGATACGAAAAGTTCCAAACAATCCTTCAGGAGCTCTTTCCGAATTTATCCATGGATTGATTCAAACGGAAACATTTCATCGTCGGCCTTTTCCGGTGGAGACCCCTCGCGAATTTAATCTGTCATGGTTTTTCAAAGCGTATAGGCCTATACAGGCCCTCTGGTTTCTGGCATATTACTTCCGCTTCATCATGAATCTAGTCTTCTGAAGCGGTTAATCCTCGCAATGTTGGATTGTGCGGATCATCTTTTCTAAGAAATCGCGCATTGAGCCAAGATTGATAGGTCATCAAAACTGTCTATTTATTTTTAAAACCTTATCAACCGAGATTAATGAAAACAGTCTGCAAAGGGCATCGACGGAACTCCTACAGAAGCATCTAGTTTGCACCGTGGTCTAAACACATAAAAGGTTAGTCAAATTTAATTTTAGATCAATTTTCGTATAGACTTTATTCGCAACATCAGGCTTGCAATAGATTCTAATTTATTATAGCGCAGCTATATTCAGCCGTAATTACTTGTTGATATTATTTCAGATTCCTCATGTGCTACGCCTGTTGCTACCTATATAATTATATAGCTTTATGACGTGTCACCTTTAGCATGTGGAATACTTTGGTTTTT
>OX457040.1:13718395-13763395 GCA_949752735.1 Lumbricus terrestris | reverse complement strand
CTCTCTGTCGGTCTCTATGTCTCTCTGTCTCTCTCTCTCTCTCTCTCTGTCCGTCTACCTCCGTCTGGTTACTGCCCCTTCTCTCGGGATGTACTTGGTAAGACGGAATAATAATTGTCGGCCAGGTCCGTTAGACTTGGACTCATCGTCGAAGTTACCCGGTCGGACTTAACTGCAAATCGTTTCGCCATTTATTGCCGAGTATTATACGACTTCAGCGAATCGCGAGAATCGATCGGAAACCGAGTACTCGAATCAGTGATTCCGAATATTGAACGACCACAGTGCGACTACTTCTAATGTGAATTAATGTAAAGGAAATGCAATGCAACGCAAGTTTAATGTAATCTAATGCAGTGCCGAGATGAGGTAATGTGGAAGATTTGTAGAGTGGTATATAATTCGATGCAATGCAATGTAATGCAACGTAATGTAAATTTACGCGAGGAAACTAATGTGACAGGATGCAAGATAATGAAAAGTAATGTGAAGTGGTGCAGATTGATACAAACTAGTGCTGATCAATGCAAAATCACGCAAACTATTGAAACTAAAGCACAGTAATGCAAATTACCCCATGTAAAATAATGTAAATTTATGTGTAACAGTGCAAAGTAAAGAAAGTCGATGTAAATTAATGTATGGTGATATAAGTCAGTGTAAATTATTGTAGGCCTATAGGATGCAGATGAAAAAATGTATGCTTACAGTAGCGCTGCATTGTGAAGTGATGTAGACCCAATAATGATGCAAAGTCATGTAAATTGATATAATATTATTGTAATACAAAGTAATTTAATACAATGTACCTTAAGTACAGTACTATAATAATAGTGATACAAGGAAAGGAAGCTGATGTATTGTAATGCACAGTGATGCAAAAGATCCCAGATACATCTCAATGCATTACATATAGGACATGGATGGCATGCTGTTATGAAATGTTATAAACCATAACAAGGTTCAAATTTCGGCTGAAGAACGGATTCAATCTTCTCTTTTATCACGCCAACATGCATACATTTTCATGCGTTTTCGGTGTTCATTTCGTCACTGTCTGCAGACCTTACATCATCCAGCCACAAATCGCACCCGGGTAACGCGACCCATTCGTCATGTTGTATTGTCAGTGGGCTGGATCTCTCAGTCAAATACATGTAGGCACAAGCCCTTAATGTCACACAGAAATGCAAATATATTCGATAATCTATTATTCACACATTATATAGACCTACATGCATGTGTGCATACATAGGCCTACATAATTATATTCAATAGGCCTATGCGTGCATATGATGATGATAACGAGTTCTCTGTCCAAACTGGTCTTATGCCTCACGTGTGAGTGAGGTGTGAGATGAGTGACGTGGTTTCTCTTTGCCTTCGTCACAGCTGTTTCCGGGTAATAATTATTATAGCAGTTCGTTTATTTACAAACCGACACAACGCGCAGCATACGAATAAGCTTACAATCAGTAATTAATGAATGGTTAATCACAAGTTATTACAGAAGTGGAATTTAACTGTCTGGCAGCCATGCAAGGCGTCCATGATGTCCTACTGCTCAATTTACAAACCGCATCTGCCGAATGGAAGGTTGAGTGGACCTTTGGGGGTGGGGGGGGGGTAGTGGGAAGCGATGATCCCGCATCCGTGTGCTCTTATTGTCAGAGGGTTACCATTACCCCTCCCCTCCCCAGATGGACAACTTATCCATAAACAGTACGCAGTGGTTTTATGTAGATTCGAACCTGCGACCCTCTGGTCACAGGGCACAAAACATATACCGCTACACAGGATGAGAATCGCCGGGGATTGGAGGGGGGATTGAAACTCCCAGTGTTTCTTTGAGCCCCATAGTAATGTATGTTTTCAGACGCCAATTGGAAGTGGATCATAGTCAAACCCCTCAGTCATTTTTCCACAATTCTCACACTGCGTGCCGCAGCTACATCATTTGGTTCATGGTCACCCGCAGATTAAATATCTGCGCGGGGCAAAACACAATGGTCCCGTGGTTAATATTTCTTAGCAAGGCGCATGCAAAGCAGGATATAAAAAGGTATCTCAGATACACTCTGCGGATCATCGGTACAATTAAATTAGTGCCTTAATGCAAAGAAATTTCTTAAAGCCAAAAGTACGGTATCGGCTAAAAGTAGGCGCAAATTTTCGAGGGGCAAGTGCCTGTCTTGCCCCTATTATAGGTGCTTGCGCTGATAACAGTTTATACCATGTGTATACTTGCAACATGCCATATCTCATGTACGTATTATTACACCGGCATGTTAAAAAATTGAATTTTTTCTCAGCAGCATGATTGTCTCCCAAATATACACATACATGTTGGAGATATAATGAAAATTAATCTGGGCGTTTCTGTTATGTCGTATCTATAAATTATGTATAGGCTACAATGTCATATGCTATGTTGCAGCAGCCTCTGGTCAATCCATTATGAAAATTTTATATGCGAAACAACATACAGCTAGCCATGTAGTTTAAGCTACAACCAAATCTATGTGGAACTCATGCGTGCGCACGTATAGATCTATAGTATGCAAGACAAACCCGACAGGAACACAGTCTGCTTCTTTTTTGCATTGATTTGGTTCTAGCGGAGCAATCTTTCACTGGAACAATATCTGAACTCTTCCGCCAGAGGAGAACTGAAACAATCTAAGCCATTTGACAAAATCATCCGTTTTGAATTTTTGACCATATTATCTTGCATCATTCGATTGGTTGTACATGTAATGTGTAGGCTATAGTATACGACACCGTTGTGGAGATACCGGACCGACACATCACTAACGATGCTCGAAATATATTATTAATTTTTTCTATTCTTCCATTCACCTATTCATCATCCACCGATACCTCCACCTATATATGTATACCCATTCAGTCATCCATACATAAATACATTTGGGCCTACATACATACAACGTACGTATACAGGCTACGTATGTCAGTATTCAGTGTAGTATAGATACATGCAACCATACAGATTAATCTTACCCTCGTATACGAGTATACAGATGCTCTGTTCGAGGACCTTCTATTGAAATAAAAACGACATAATATATATAATTATTTAGTATTTTTATGTTTCAGTTAACTAGCAATTTGCTGATACGGTCGTGTATATACCGAAGTTCAGCACGCACACACAAACACATATAGGTCTACACTCACACTCACATGTAGGCTAAATTGGAACAGTGCAATATTAATATTGCTATTTACAGACATCATATGTATACTGGAGATATATGCAATAATGACTACATGTATAATATATACATATATAATAATATTATAAATAAGTACATTTTTATATACTTACTATATATGCATACTTATACACAACATTACCGATGACGAATACAATACACGCAGAGCAATTATTGAGGCAACAGCAGAACAACGCCAACGATCCATGTTCAACTGCTTTGGATGATGATAGCATGCATGACATTGTATGCAATTGCGCCCGCAGTTGCTCGTCTTGTAGACCTTGTCCCATTTCCCAGCCATCCCCTCCCATTGTCATACTTTATTCATCTGCAGCGAGGTATAGCTGAGGCTTTCCCTCAGCATGACAATTCTTCCTAACTAATCCCGCGTAGAAACGGACCATATAGACACAGAGTCTATGTACAGTCGAAGCCAGGGAAGCCCAGCCAACGGAACCGCTGTTCTACGAGTCCCAGATGCTCGGTGACGTCAACAAACGACGGTGGAATTGGCGACGTTGATCGTGCGCTAAAGACCCCGCGACGTTTCGAAATCCCCAACTCAAAGCCAGGCATCCTATCATGCAGTCCAGTTCTAGTATTATATACACTGAACCATCGGTCGAAATAGTTAGCCACCACAGTCGGCCATATTGCTCCTCTTATACTCTGCCAGTCGGCCATATTGCTCCTCTTATACTCTGCCGGTCGGCCACATTGCTCCTCTTATACTCTGCCAGTCGGCCATATTGCTCCTCTTATACTCTGCCAGTCGGCCATATTGCTCCTCTTATACTCTGCCAGTCGGCCATTTTGCTCTACTTATGTATACTCTGACCTCGATGGCTGCAGATTCTTTCTCCTGTATTGCAGAATCTTCGTTGTATACATAATATGAAGAATCGATTGGGACGAACTCTTCGACCGCGGTATACCGCCAGGAAATGAACAAGGCAACTGGATGCGCTACACGATTTTTATTTCCATCTTTAGTCCCAAGATTGTCCTAAATCACCCTATATACATACATGCGAAGGGGAATAAAATCTTGAACCTATCCATGTAGCCTACATTATAAAAGCTTATACGAACAAGCAGACTTTTATTTCATGAATATCCTTTTTATGTATTTGTGTTTGATGGATGGATGGTTTGGCAGTGTAGGCTACTTGGAGATTTCCGTTATGCATACGGTCATGCATGCATGCATGAGTACATACCTTCTTACATACCTTTATACATTATGTATAATCACAAAATTATTGTCGCTCAGTGTTAATTATTTTCGTCGGAGAATCACAATGCGACCGGTTGATTTGGCCATTGTCTGCATTGGCCTCAATTAATGCATGTTATCATCCATTCAATTATTGTCCATCCATCCATCCATCCATCCATCCATCCATCCATCCATCCATCATTCTTTTATCTTGGCCACCTGTATGCTGTCCAGACCTTTTTGCATGGTCCTTCTGCTGATCAGATTGCTCTTGTGGGGCTGATCGACTCCTTGTCACAATGTCACATGATCTCCACTCTTGGATGTCGGCTAACCGACTTTCCCTTAATCCCAATAAGATGCAACTGATGTCGTTTGGTTCAAAACAACAGCTCCTTAAACTTGAGACTCCCTCTCTTGACCTTACTGTACCCTGACTTTACATTTTCATCTAGTGTACCTGATTTGGGTGTCACTCTTGATAGCACCCTGTCGTTCTATGATCACCTCTCACAGTTGACACGCTCATGTTATTATCACCCGAGGCTAGGGTGGTCGTTAAAAATGAAAGTGGGAATTGACTGTTCCCCAAGGCGCCGTTTGGTTCCATTCTCCCCAGAAACATCACACAAAAAGTTGTAAGACAAAATATTAATATTTAGGACTAGCACAACGCCATCAAAGTTTTACCCTTATAATAGCAAGACTTCTAATGCCCAAAAGTAGCTATATGGCTGTAATCAACCAGGAATCTTCAAACCAGGAATCAATTCAACTACCTGTAGTTGCTCCACACTTAAACATGATGATGCTACTGTCATCGTAATCATGATCATCAATTTATATAGCGCCACTTCAAGAAAAATTCCTCTAAGGCTAGAAAACCTGTATAACACACCGCATCACAGATAATATCTATCATATCTTATTTCTTTACAAATAGTACCTGTTTTACCTTGTCTTGATTGATGATAATAGCGTATTGGTCTTAGACTGCTACAGTAAAGGAACAGTAATAGTATAAATCATATTGGGGAAAAATAAAAAAATTGTGCGGTTTCATCTGTGTCCTATATAATTAATTTATTCTGCAAAATCACCAAAATTCTTAATGAGGTCTGATTTCCGAGAAATATTTCTTTTTCTACCGTCATTGTTCATGGGGTTACTGGGTACAAGGAACTGTAGTAATATTAAAAAGTAGAAATCCATTATTTTTAGATGAGAATTTTTATCTCAAATTTAGGCTAAAATGTTTTCGAGCTGAGGCATTATTGCACTGTCTCACAATTCAAATTGCATTTGGTCTTTGCATGGGTTTGAGCTATGTTGTAGTTTTCACGGTTCACTTCCCTCAAAGTGAAATCTCTGGCATGTTGCCCAAGGAAGGTGTTCATCTGCCTCCAAGGGTGTACCAATGGGTGTTGTCTTGAGAGTGCTATACTTATACACTTTAATTGGTCGGTCGTCTGAGATGTCCATGCGGCCACTGTAATTTCAGCTGGATCCATTGCTGAGCATGATGTAGAGATTTTGAGTAGCATATAGCTTACGTGTTTGACACCATCGCCTTTCATGCTAATTTATAATAGGTAGTTAATTTACAATAGCTAATAAAGGCAGTGTAATTTGAGTCCACTCTTGACAGCACTTTCTGTGTCAATTGTTTGACTCAGTGTTCATGTTTTCAGCTCTAAAAGTAAGCTTATACTTTTAATTGGATAACTTCTATATTATGAAAGAGACAACAATGTGAGTAGTCTTCATCAGGCACTCAATTATGATGCTCTCTTTGGAAGTTGTTTAAAAGCTGCTTTTTGACTCCTATGTGGTAATAAGTAATTTCTTTGATCTATAAAAATTATGATCTCAATAATTTAAACATCTATTTTAATTCATTTCTTTACAGCAACTCTTGATAAATCTTATCTGTGATGCGCTGTGTCATTCTGCACTCTGATTACCACAATAAACGAAAATACATGTGTCATCAGTAGTTTTCTCTAGTTCAACTATTATTGAGGTCCTTGTCCGTATTATATTAGAATTTGTGTTAAAGTTAAGCATGTAATAAAGAGCCTTTAGTGTAACAAAGAATCCCTGTAGATAGAAATCAGGACTATCAAAAGAACATGGCAATGTGTTGACTTTCTACTACAATAATCTTTATTTAATCACCCAATCTGATACACCGCAGAATGATTGCAAGTACATGTTATACGAAATACGGCCCACTATAGCACGACACGCAGATCGGTTTTACAGCAGTGGGTTCGGTAGCTTAACACTAATGGCCTAAGTGCTGGATCACTTCTGGTAGGCCAAGCCAGAAGCGGGAGGGGCTATCTTTATTTTTAGCAGAACCCGAGTCAAGCAACTCAACAGCAAAGTGCCAATGGCAGCTAACAGAAATTTAAAGTAGATTTATAGTAAAGGTTTATGGTCATCGATCTCAGGGACTCACGAGTCAAATACTATTGTGATGGTCAATTGTTCATAAAAATATATAACAAACCATTATCATCATTGTAGAAGTCAGACATACTTGTCAGTCGTGCTTGAGTAAAAGAATGCTGCATTTCTTTTAAAACTAGTCATAGGTCCAAAAATGTAGCTAAATTAGCATTTTACTCAAAAAGACGATGAAATTTCTTAAAATCCAAAACTTCAAACACGTTGTGCTAGTCCTAAATATTTTTCTATCGGGATAATTTTTGGGCTGCATCAGTCTTTTACCAAGTGGCACCAAATGGGGGGTTGGGGAAAGAACAAAAATGAAGTTGAAAATTTGCCATTACAGATGCGACCACCCTACCCGAGGCGTCTGAGAGCCACCAGAAGACCTGCTTCCTCTTCTGTATTTGTAACCATTGTTCATGCATTTATCTGCTGTCGAATTGATTACTGCAACTCACTATTTGCTTGGCTTCCCAAGGTTCGCTTATCTTCTCTTCAGTCAGTTATGAACTCGGCAGCCATGCTCATTGCTCGTCTCCATCGTTATTCCCACATCTGTATACCTACATGAGTGATGCTCTTCACTGGCTTCCCGTTGCCTCACGTATCCAATTCAAGGTACTGCTCTTAGTTTCAAAAACTCAAACTGAACAAGCTCCTAAATGCCTTTGTGACTTGATGCACAAACCCCTCTCTGCGGTCTCTTCCCGCCCTCTCCGATCTGCTGATCGACTTGATCTCTTAGTTCCACGGGCAAGGACTGCCATGGCCCAACACCGTGCCTTTGCTATTGTAGGCCCATCTATGTGGAACGACCTCCCTCCCACTATCCGTAGTAAGATCTTATTGGGGTGTCATCTTCAACCCTTCGCTGCTTAAAGTCTTTCTTATTTCCTCGAGGCAGTCACGCTGAGAGCGCCTCTGAATAGCTAGTCTGTAAGAGGCGCTTTATAAATGCTTATATACACAATACAATGCAATACAATATATAGTTCATCCATCCATCATCTCTCCATTCATCCATCATCCATCCATCCATTATCCATCATCCATCCATCCATCATTCAATCATCTATCGTCCATCTATCTATTATCCATCCATCCATCATCTATTCATCTATCGTCAATCCATCTATAGTCTATTCATTCATTCATTCGTGCTATGAACTTCTATAGCGCCCTATCTATGTCCATTTTTCATCCATCAATTGTCCGTCCATCCATCTATCCATCCATCCATCATGTTTTATGTGTGTACATAAATGTCTGGTTGGCTGAGACATGGCTTCATCCCATAACTCGATTGAACGGACGGATGTTTGATTCACGTGACCCGTGATTGCGCTGCTGGACTTCCGTTCAAATCAGGCGATCAAATCCAATGAATTCAGCAACTGTTGCTCATTTGAACATCGATAAATGTATTATGTCTCTGTCTGTCTGTTTCTCTGTGTCTCTATATTTCTATCTGTCTCTCTCTCTCTGTCTGTCTCTTTCTATCTTATTCTATCTTACTCTTTCTCCTTCTTTTTCTACTGATTTCTGCCTGTCATGACTCTCCATTCTCCAACCCTTTCTATAGCTTTCTCTTTCATTCGCTATTATTCTCTGTATGTCTGTCTGTCTGTTTCTCTCTCTTTCATTCTCTATCTGTCTGTCTGTCTCTTTCTATCTTATTCTATCTTACTCCTTCTCCTTCTTTTTCTACTGATTTCTGCTTGTCATGACTCTCCAACTCTTTCTATGGCTCTCTCTTTCATTCTCTAGTATTCTCTGCATAGGCCTACCTGTCTGCCTGTCTCTCTCATTCTCTATCTGTCTGTCTCTCTGTCTCTGTATTTTTTATCCCTCGCATTCTCACTCGCCAATGCCTCTACATGCAGTACGCTATGACTGTGTAATGTAATCGAATTTTTATATATAGCGGCTGTTTTATGGCCTTGACCCTGAGGGTGAGATCCTTCATCACCGCTCGCCCGTTTGAATGGACACCACGCCATTTAGGTCCCCGTGGACGGACCGTGCTAGCCCGAGATTTTGAATCTCTGAAATAGCTATACCTTCGGGAATCGAACCGCGGACCACACGCTCTCTTCCACAGACGCGCGGCCGCCAGCTCTCTTACCGATGTAGCTAACGCGGACTACACGTGTAGCCTATCTGTCTCTATGTTCTTCTGGGCCCTTTCCAGTTTACACTTGCCATAGCCCCTCTCTTAATTAATTTTATCACTCTCTTTGTGTGTGCGCTTCTACTTTCTTTGTCTGCGATAAATTACTTCCTTGCATTATTTGCATACCCGCCTTCGTCTTGGTTTTGTCTATCAATGTCTCTGTCTTTTACATCGTCTGTGTCAGTTGCTCTGCATGTCTCCATCGCTGATTCTTATAACTTAGCGACTTCCATCCTATAATTATATATATATATATATATATATTATTGTATATATTATTTTATACAATACAATATATTATAAGTATATAATACATGGAAGAATATTGGAATATTGTATGGTGCATAATTATAATAATTATATAAAATTTTAGATCTATATATTATAACCATCGATAGCGCTAGGATACGATATACATACATGGCCCATTGCCCATTATATAAAGGCTATAAAATATATTGAATCATAGACCCATGCTATGAGATGTCATCATTTTTCATGGGCCACCCTGTAAAAAATAATGTTATATTATTTATATATTGTACATATGCAGTTATACACCATCCAATATTTTTGCTTCTTATCTTTGATGTCCTTGCCCCTGTGTTCGGTTTTGTTTCCCGTCTCAAAGTCTTCGTTTAATTGCCTGCCTGCCTGCCTTCCTGCCTGCCTGCCTGCATGCCTGCTTGCTTGCCTGCCTGCATACCTGCCCATCTGCCTGCCTGCCTGCCTTTCTCCCAACACTCTCTGCTCACATCCGTCTGTGTACTTTGCATGTCCATCTCAGTATCACGATTTCATTTTCGCGTGTTTCTTGGAATCGTGCTGAAGTCTGTAGTAGACTATACTCGCTATAGTTTATCTATTGCAGTATACGCTAGTAGTGGCCTAATAGTAGTAGCGGTAAAGTATTAGTATAGTAGTAGTGGTAGTAGTAGTAGTAGTGGTAGTAGTAGCAGTGGTAGTAGTAGTGGCAGTAGTAGTAGTAGTAGTAGCAGCAGTAGTAGTAGTAGTGGTAGTAGTAGTTGTAGCAGTAGTGTATAGTAGTATGCATTGCTGTAGCGGTTGCTATTGCTGTTGTTATTTTAAGAACAGAGCGTCTACAAGCTATTTAATAACTCTATAATGATAAGTGCAATCTAACTTTCCGACTGCCATATCTGACCACTCGAAATTCACCTTCGTAGCAGCAACCATGCAGTTAAGGTTTGCTGGTGACGATTTCGTTAATTGGAGCAACCATCGGTTTATACATGGGCTAAACTAAAGGATTGATTAGAGCAGATTAAAATCTTGATTAGATTAAATTAAAATCTGTCCTCTTCTCCGTCTCTCTAACTGGATGCCTCGATGAGTCTGTTTAGCTCTTTTCTTTCCTCTTTCATATCGCTTGATCGAGCGTTACAATATCAATTCCATCTTTTCATAATTTATTTTTGGCATCTTTCCTTGTATTAAATTCTATCTTACTATCTGTCTGTCTCACTCCGCCTGTCTGCGTGTCTGTCTTTCTTCGTTTTTCGTGCTTTCTTTTTGTAAGTATTTTCCCACATTTGCTATTCCGTGCTGTCCTTTGTGGCGCTTCGCTCGCACCAACGAAAGAATTCCTACGTGTATTATACGCATGCGTTCTTTCAAGCGGTCGCAGGAAAACAATAGCACTCAATTACTGTTATCAAACTCAGCTAAATTTAAACAGTTTCTTGTGTAGATCTTGTGACTCGGTTTCCCCTTGCAGAACAGAACCAAATTCTCAATAATTCCAACCAATCGTTTACGCAACGTTGAGTCAAAGGATTTGCATGATCCCTAAAATTCAGCAATATATAAACGCGATCAGATACGTGTACATAGGCCTACATCAGTGGGTACAGAGGCCCCTGACGATCGACTCTCAATGGAACCGTTTTGCTGGCTTCAGCGATTAGTTCCGGAGACGCAGCTGAAGCAAATGAAGCAAAGACTAAGCAGAAAACAATGGCTGGCGATAGCGGTGACTTAGATGTGGATAATACAGAGAGACAGACAATCAGAGGCAGATACAAAGACAGAGGCAGAGACAAAGACACAGATAGACAGATAGAGACAGACAGACAGAGAAACAGACAGAGAGACATACAGACAGACATACAGACAGACAGAGAGACAGACAGACAGACAGAATTTGAAGCATTTACTTTTAGACTTCGCTATAGAGTGCAGAGCATTTCTTGACTTAAGGATGATCCAATACCGGACTAAACTAATGGGAAAATTATAGACATTAGATTTTTTCATTGGTGCGAATGCAAACAGTGCACATAACAGTTTGAAGAAAAGCGACCGAATGACGAAATTATAATATATGTAGGCCTATCACAGGAACCGAAAAATTACGTTCTTATAGTTCACTTTATTAGTAACGTTTGCTCGTTCTTGCAGGTTCGTATGCATGAACAAGAACAGCAGCAAGAACACGAAGAACAGAAGCAGAACAAGGAGGTAAAGAAAAGGATGATGACGATGACGACGATGACAACGACGTTGATGAAAATGAAGGTGATGACGATTATGATAGTAAAGAAAAAATAGAAGAACAGTATACGAAGAACAAGAGGAAAATAAGAGAATTATAGATGAACGTGGGAGGATGTGATGATGATGATGATGATGATGATGATGATGATGATGCTGCTGATGATGATGATGATGATGACGATGATGGTGACGATGACTATGACGACTACGACGACGACGATGACGATGACGACGACGATGACGATGACGATGACGACGACGACGACGATGGCGACGACGATGATGATGATAGCGTTGCAGAAAATGCGAACACCAGCAATAACACCATGCAAGAAAAGAAGAAAAAACCGAGACCGTCTTTCTATAGCTGAACCCAACGAGCTGTGACGGTGCAATGTATATGATGGAGTTATTTTGAATGCGGCAATTCAACTCAGTCCACTGAACATCTCCGTTCATCATCTCCATCCGAAATGAGTCTCTCCTCACCCCCTCCCTCCGTCCGTCTGCCTCATGACCCATCGTGTCCCTCCCTGTCGTTGTCTATGTATCGCTGTCTATGTCTGCATGTAATCGTCAACGCCATTTTGTATCTCTTTGTCTGTTGTTCCTGTCCGTCTGTGTACGTCTGCGTGTCTGTGTGGTTATCTATGTGTATACGACGGTTTACTTCTTTATCTCAATCCCTCTGTCTGTCGCTCAACGTCCGCCTGTCTGTCTGTCTGTCTGTCTGTCTGCCTGTCTGTCTGTCCGCCTGTCTGTCTGCTTGTCTGTCTGTCTTCTTGTATGTCTGCTTGTCTGTCTGTCTGTCCGCCTGTCTATCTGTCTGCTTGTCTGTCTGTCTGCTCGTATCGCCGATTTAAACGTGTATTTAGCTATATTATTAAGTCTTTGTGCAGATTTGACAATGCATGTCTGCCTCTCTGTCTCTCTGGATGTCACTGTGTATATCATGATATTAACATCTCTTGGCCGTCTTTGTCCAAGTTTGATTTAAGCACCGTTTTCTTTTCCAGCCACGGATGAGGTCATCTTTCATTGCCCGGATGTCACTTCACTTTCTGTAGATGCTTAGATGACCGTCTAATTATGTCCGTCTGTCTCTCCTCCTTCTCCTCCTTCTCCTCTCTTTCCGTTCACTGTTCCATGTAGTCTGTTATGAGACGATTTGTTAAGAAAGGTGCATTTGTATAGTTCTACTTTGTATATCTGCGATTTCGATTGGTTCTGTTTTCTACAGGAAACTCTCAGTTATCAAAATTATCTACATGTACAGTGTATCTGTCTGTCTATCTGTCTCTCTGTCCGTCCGTCCGTCCATCCGTCCATCCATCCATCCTTCCATCCGTATATACATACGTATATATAAGGTATAAATGAGAATTTGTGCATCTTTGCCCAGAATGCATGCCCACATGCATGCAGCCTCTCAGATAAATTATTTGCCTGAAACCTTGCACCTATAGCTATACACAGAAAGCCACTCCGCCCACATCCCTGACCAGAGGGCGGGGTGGTGGGAGAGAAATTTCTCGGGCAGCACCGAGTATGCCCTATATATAATATATACTATGTATATATATTATATATGTATATATAAAAGTCATCATCGTTTTCTCACGATATCTTGCTCCGTCAATTGCCCAGATATCTATTTGGCTGCATTTCATCATCTTGTTTTGCGGTCCATCTTTCGTCGAGTTACCCAAAAACTCTTTTGCAGCTGATTCTCCATCTCCCATCAATCGTATTGCAGCCCTTGATTTACATACTTTTTTGATATAGTATCATAATCATATGTTGGTGAATCACATTGCAAAATGTATCATTGCTTGATGTATCGCATCAGTTTGGTATCATGGTATTACCGTGTCTTCCCGTCTTATCATATTCTACGGCATTGTATTGTATTGTATGATGTCGTAACCGTAAATCGTAACCGTAATCGTAATCGTAATTGCAATCGTAGTCGTAAGTGTGTGTAATCTTAAGCGTAATTGTAATTTAATCGTAACCGTAATTGTAATAATTGTAATTGCAATTGTAAGTGTAATCGCAATCGTAATTGTAATCGTAGTTGTAACTGTAGCCTAATTGGAATTGTAATTGTAATTGTGGTTGTACACGTAACCATGCTTGTATGTTTGTGTGCATGCATTTTGGTATCGGTGGTTCAGTTTATTGAATCATTCAGATGACTTTTGCACGTGAATAATAATCGGATACATGTACATCGATATGCATTCAAGTAGTCAACAAAACAGGCAATGTAAGCCCTGCGCATTATGTCGAGACAGTCATGCTCTCATGGGACGAATGCTGCATGATGTGCGAAAGACCAATGTGGCCAACTTGTTATACGCGACATCATCAGTATCATGGCGGGTCTTTGTGGGGCAGCAGGAGCGCAATAGACAACGGTCCATGTCGGGCTATAAACCTATAACGCTACCTTCCGGAGTTTAACCCAGCGTTGAAATATACATGTAAGTATAGCAAGGCATATAATAATAATAATTATAAGAATCCCTTTACTGTTACCTTGTTCTGAAACCGCTCCTCCTTCTTTTTTGCTCCTTCAATGATGACAGAACGTTTTCAGCGTGCAGTTCCACACAAAATGTGTTATTCTAAATTGCTTTCTGCAACTGTATACGTATAGAAACACTTCTGCCCAGTTAAAAATAGTGAAAATAATTTGTACTTTTTTCGATTTTTTAATTTATTAAGTAGAATGAAAAGGCGGAAAAAGAGGTCGTGCGGGTATAAAAACTTCTGAATGATTCTCCCAGATTCCATGCATCCCAGACGCAATGACCGAATTGTCCCACGGACCGGACAACTCAATGAAGAAAACGTTAATAACAAGAATGCTTTCTAATGCATAATTTGATATAAACCGAATAATTTACAAAGGTTAATAGCAAGAATGCTTTATAATGCTTATAATTTAATATAAACAAAATGCGGTTGTGCAATTGGTTAAATAAAGAGCACCATTAGGTCTCCCTATTAATTTTACAGACTAATCAGCAACATGTCATAGAGCCACTGGTTGCACTCTTCCAGTGCCAGTCCCAAACCTGAATAAAGGAGGAGGGCGTCGCTAATGATCTTTGTTATCACAGTCACACTGAGTCACAGTGACGTTAAACTGAAAAAACACCATGTCATAGAGTTTGCAGTAAATAATGGAATATCGGGTAGCAAACGATTCATGAGGAAAAGAAACCGAGGCAGCATAATCTTCCCCCACTATTTTCAATCACAATGGTTCGTCAATGTGATGTACTGATGTAACTGTTCATTTGAGGTCAAAAATACCGTGCTCTATGATAAATATTACTTTATCAGTAAGCTTACACTTGTCAATCAAGGATATTTTGTAAACACACGTAAATAGATGTAATGATTACAGATCAAGTGAGAATATGAGTCAGTGGTCAGTGGAATTCCACAACTGTGGGTTATTTATCTTCACCCGGAAACACCATGTATCTATCCCGCACAATATCCTGATCGATAGTTTTTGTCCATAAATAATATTTATGACTATGTATTTCAGTTATCACAATAAACAATGGGCTAAATAAAATTGGAAGAGTTCCCAAAAATTGCGTGCTGCCGATGCACTGAAACTGCGAGTTGGAATTTATAAATCATAAATTGTTAAGAGTCGCAGTGATTCAAAAAGATGACATCATAACAGCCCTCTGCTTAGTAATGAAGCCTACTGATAAATCTATTCTCATATCCACCTGCACGTGCCTACATAATTATGTATGCATGCATGCATTTAGTATGTATGCATGTATGCATGTATGTACGTACGTATGTATGCATGTATATATGTATGTATGTATGTATGTATGTATGTATGTATGTATGTATGTATGTATGTATGTATGTATGTATGTATGTATGTATGTATGTATGTATGTATGTAGGTAAGTATCCATGTATGACATTTGTATGTATGTATGTATGTATGCATAGATGTAAAAAACGATGAAAACGGAATAAAAAACGGAAAAAAACGTCGTTTTTTTCGAAAAAATAAAAAACGACAAAAAAACGATAAAAAACGGAAACGGTAAATAATTTGACTTTGCTGCATCTAAAACCGCATTTTAACCTTGAAAACATTGATTAGGAACCTACTACACGAAGGCTATCTCTTAAATGATGATGTTAAAGGATGAAATAATGACTTTAGTTAGCCGAATTCTTGAGAGTTGGCGGAAAACATAAGGAATATCCGAAAAAATTAAAATTAAGGAAAATAATAACCGAAAGTAAATGAATAAATAAAGTTAAAGAAAAAATAAAAAACGATAAAAAACGATGGGAAAAATAAAAAACGAAAAAAACGACGTTTTTTGGGAGTGAATAAAAAACGGAAAAAAACGTTTTTTACATCTATGTATGTATGTATGTATGTATGTATGTATGTATGTATGTATGTATGTATGTATGTATATGTGTATGCGCATGCATGTATGTATGCATGTATGCATATATCGAAAAGTATCAACTATGTTGAAAGGGTCAAGCTTGTGAAACTTTTGGGCGTTCTCTTCCGAGATGATTAAAAATTTGACGACCATGTGTCAATTCCTCCGGTCTTAAGGATTGCCTTACACTAAACTAACAAATAATTTTGAAGTGACTTGTTGTCTCCTGGATTACTTACCATCTCGGGCAGACTTCCTGACAACAGATTTGGGGTTAAGGATCGACTCATTTTTACGCAAAGCTGAACGTAGCCTCTTCAGTGGTGACATCTAAATGTTGCGGGAGGATTCGCGAAGAAATTGAGATGAAATTCCTTAAGAGTATCAAGTTACCCCATCACTGTCTTTACCAATTACTGCCCTGAAAACACCTACATAAATTTGACTTAAGTCAAAGGGGACAAAGACATGAATTTCAACATACCGCATTAGCCTACCACACTCTGCTGCATATCCTTCGTTCACTATGTTATAGATAATAAACAATTATTATAATAATTGGAATTTATTTCAGAAATTTATATATAGCGCCTCTTCAAGGTAGGCTAATCTGAAGCGCTCCCGGCCCAGCCACGGCTAAATAAACAGTTTTTAGGTTCCTAAGGAACAGAGTGGAGTGACCATAACAGAGAGACCATTCCAAGTTGTAGGACCTGCAACAGAGAATGAACGACGCTGTCGGATAGCAGTCCGTGAGCGGGAAACCAAAAGTTCAGCTTGGTTCGCCGATCGAAGGGTGGAATAATGCTAGCAGACCTATAATTAATGCTTGACCCAAGTTCTGACCTATAGTTCCATGCTTTAGGAATTCAACAATTATTTTCATTTTATTCAGAACAGGACAATGGAAATAACTGATTGATCAGTATTCCTCTATATATATATTTATTTTGTGTTGTTCGAATAATTTACTTTTCTGCTACGGTAGTGTACGTTTTCGCTACATACCGTATTCTTGCAAAGGATGAGCGTTTGTCTCATATTAACAAAGACTACTTATGTATGCGTGCATGTACTGTATGCATGTATACGTATGATGCCCGTGTGTATAATATATAATGTGCTTCACCTTGATACGGCGTGTCACTTCAGTGTCCATAGAGCCTTTTGCAAACTCTCAAAAGCATAAGCAGTTGCTATAGTATTAGGTCGATTATTGTGTTACGAACCGGAAAAAATACCTGAAACTTTGAAACAAAACAGACGAAGCGACGAAGAAGAGGTTGATGATGATGACTCCGTTGGTTCCGAAGACACCGCTGCTGGTCGCCAGGCGGCTGCTCGCGCGAGTGAGAGGGTAGGGATGATGGGGAGGCAGCTCCTACCGCTGCTGCTGCTGCTGCTGCTGGTCATGAGGCTGCGAATTGTGTAGCATCAGTTTATTCTGCGCCAGGCGACGAGCGAATAGAATCACATCGTCTGCGTGTATCGCATCTTTGCTCCTGCGACCGACAATCACCAGATGTAATCCCAGAGCGCTATCCGTCTCTCTGTCTTTCTGTCTGTTTGTCTATTAGTCTCTCTACATGTCTCTCGGTTTGTCTCTCTTAGTTTCTGTGTGCAGGTCTGTTTAGATGTCTGTCTGTGTATCTGTCTGACAGTGAGACAATGCCCGTCTGCTTGTCTGTCAGTTGTCTGTCTGTCTGTCTGTCTGTCTGTTTCTCTCTCTGTCAATCTGTTTGTTTTTCGTCTGTCATTCTTCCTCATTTTTTATGTGTCTCCGTTCTTTTTTCTTCCACAGTTGCGTTCATTATTTTAACCGTTTGTCTCACTCTGTTCCTTCGACGGTATCCTCTGCTCTGTTGCATACCCTCTATAATTATGTCCTTATTGGACGCCTTTCTCCTCTTTTCACATCTCTCTCTTTCTATCTCTTTCTCTCTTTAGCTTTCTGTCTTTCGCTGTCTCTCTCTCTCTCTGCCTGCCTATGTCTCTGTATTTGTCTGTGTCTCTGTCTCTGTGTCTCTTTCTGTGTCTCTGTCTTTGTCTATCTCTATGTCTCTCTGTATCTCTCTGTCTCTGTCTGTTTCTGTCTCTCTCTGTCTCTCTCTCTCTCTCTGTCTCTCTGTCTCGCTGTCTCTCTCTCACTTACTCACTCACTCACTGTCTCCTGGTTTGCATTGACCTAACTTGTATGACACCAATTTGTGAATACGACTGCATGTCTCTACTTATCGTAGAGACAAACATACACATACAAGCAGTAATACAATCCTGAAAGAGACAAACGGAGAAAAGCAAATAGGCCTACAGATAAATCAGAGAAACCAACTGAGACTATATACAGACACATACGCACATGCAGGAACGTATACATGTTTTGGGACTCGACTTGAAAGAGAGCACAAGACAGGTTAAAACGTATTCACATGAAGATGGATGGAGACAAACAGCAGGACAGGAGGCGCAAGCACAAGAACACCGGCAGAAACACACAGACACCAAATAAGTAACAGTGAACTATGCACTGCCAAAGATAATTATTGTAGTTCGATGCCTCACTATAAAAATCATGCTTATGGAACATGTAATTAATTTACCATACGTAGGCCTAGGTGGCTGTATACCAGGAATACATAATAAAATAGATCTGAAATTGAATAGTCTAGAATATTTATTAAAATAAAAAGGACTAGAATATAATAGATTAGAAAATAAAATAATAAATGAAAATAGAATAGGCTACCGTATAGTAGAAGATAACAGGCCATACTAAAATATTTTAGTAGAGGTTAGAGAAGCTCAGATACATAGGCCTACGAGTTTATTTTTTATTACATTGTGTTAGATTACGCAACTGATACTAAAGCACTTGAAAAAAGAGACAGACGTCTCCTATAATAGGCAAAGACAATATTAGCGATCTTTGTCTTGTCTTGTCTTTAACCATCCTCGATTCGAGGGTTGGTCGCTTCATGGACATGCTTTCGCCACTTTTTCCTGTCCTCCGTCTCCTTCGGTATCCTCTCGAATGGTAGTTCCATCCACGCGATGATGTTAGCGATCCATCCATCCTCGGTCTTCCCCTTGCCCTTGCTCCCAAAATTGTACCCTGTATTATTTCCTTTTCCAAGCAGCCTCATCAAATGACATCAAACTCATAAAATGTCCATTTAATTTTGTCCGTTCCTTTCGGTGTGTGTATAGCTATCTTTACACACCCCGAAAGGAACGGACAAATGGACATGCACTCAGTTGGCTCGAAATGACCTGATATTCCCAGTCAAGTTGCCTAATATATCCTGCAGTCTTGACATTGCCTAACTCCAATGTGCCTGCAAGCAATGTCCTGCATACCAGCAACGTGTTCGCATCGTCAAGGAACGAGAAATCAACCATGTAACGTCGCAAGCAGCAAGAGCCGACTATAATATATACGACCCCCATAATGTCAGTTGTTCTCATTACGTTAAGTGGTTGTTGCAACTACGGGGGATATTCGTAACACTATGGACCTCATCAGCGGGGGGTTAGCCCCACGGACGTAAACAGGTCCGATGAATCCGATTTATGACAAGTTTACAGCGGTTCTTATGCGCCACATTAACTAGGAAATTTCCTTTTATTGTCGGTTTATCGCCGCTGGGAAGTGTTGCTGGAGGCGGGGCGCACACCCCATGCCCCCCCCCCCCGGTGACGCTGAGCTTTGCGTGGATTTATCGATGGACAGATAGAGTAGAATGGGTGAAACGCAAAAGCTAATTCATTGATCTTGCAATTCAGTATATCGTATAGTCTCTTACCGATGCATGTGTAACGTTACATCGACCGGGGCCAAACCTCATATGGATGGGGCGCTATAATACAGATGCATAGAATTATTAGTGGATGACGGAATGGCGGAATGAATGGCTGAAAGACTGAATTCTTGATTGGCTGAATGGTTGAATGACTGAGTGATTAAATGAATATATAAGTGGCTGAATGAATGAATGAACGAACGATTGAAAAAATACTATTTTCTGAGGTTTTGAGCACATAACTAAAAACATCGTCAGAAAAAATGGGCGATCATATGGTGTCGCCGGCGGCTGACCGACCGGTTGCCGTCAGCCTAAAAGTTCGCACAAAAAGAACGTTCCCCCAGAAAACCGAATAGAGGTAGGCTATACCCCCAAGGTACGGGAACTAGATTAAACACAGACTCACAGCAATTGCTCAGTAACTTTAAGTATTCTCTATATTCTACCATATTTTGCCAAATTATACTGGATTCTACCAAATTTCGTCAAATCCTGCAAGATTCTACCAAATAGCCTACCACCCAAATCCCGCGCCTCAGATTCACATTTCGGTGAGACCTTGGGCGCGTTACAAATTTATTTAATAATAATAATAATAATAATAATAATAATAATAATAATAATAATAATAATAATAATAATAATATTAATAAAATCTGCCAAATTCAATCAAATTTCCCTAGTTTATTATACCAAATTCTACAAAATTGTACCAAACTGGACCAAATTCTACCACAGTGTCTACCAAATCAAACCAAAATCTGCTAGTTTCAGCCAAATTCTACTAAATTCTACCGGTGTCTACCAAATTCCTCTAGGATCAAATTCTACTAGATTCCACCAAAATGACAGAGACAAACGTGCAACAATAACTCCTAGCGTTGGTCATTACACCATCATTCGACATATCTGTATACGCCCTGATCTGTCAGACTCGGCCGAGTGGCTGCTATTTCCATTTTCTGACATTGCCGCTTTATTTCCCTTTGATCCTCTTTCGAGCGATGGTACCTGAACGGGTGTCCCTCGCTGACTGTGGCTGTTACTCCACTGTCGCCCGACCGACATAAGTCACGTCTTAGCTGGGTTTTTTTGGGAAACGGGACGCGGAGGAAACTGGCAATGATTCACGGGAAAATTGGGGGAATTTGCTGATGTTATATATGGGAGACGGCTACGCTTCGATCTGGTTCAATTAGAAATCAGGTCAAATGCAGAATCTGATTGGAGTCGATGTATACGGTTTGTGTATGTATACGATGTCGCTGCCTTTTAATTGAGGTGATGTTCATTCTCAAGGTCGCCAAGAGAAGCGGGCAGAGAGGGGGCAAAAGCATGTCAGGAGCCTGGCGATTTTCAGGGGCTCCTGGCTAGATAGTTATTCATACAAAGTTTATTATACATGTATATGCCTGGTTAGATATAGGTCTAATATTACAATCAATTTAAACGTCAAATTAGCAACTGAATTGAAAACCTTGTTGTTCAAATAAAATCGTAGATCAAATTGGCTTACATGCAATTGTATTATTGCATCAATTATTTGCTTCTAATCAACGTTTTCTCCTGAAGTCTTAAGATAGTTTAGAACTGTGACTGATAATGGCCATGCATGGGCCAGGAAGTTATATTTCTTCCGTCAACCCATGTTCATACGACTCTCAGATGATGATGTTTTCAATGGCTACTGTCTCAACCGTTGCTCACGGTGCACACAATAATAGATATAGCCTAATGCAGGCATATATTGTACACGCATTTGTCCATGCATGGGCCTCCTTCAGCCAAGTTGCCCTTAGATGAGCGTACTCACACTCTATCAAATTCCTTCCTCTCCTGTATGACATCAAACCGTCTCTCTCTTAATGCCTCTAAAGCCCATGGTTCAGTTGGGTTTGCAATCCCTAGTAGTCCTACGGCAGCATCCTGAGATTGATTTTGCTCTCCTCTCAGAACTAAACCGTGATTCAAAAAAGAGTGAGCCGAACTGATTTTCATATATTATCTCCAATGCTTGATAACATAATTATCATGCTAACATTTTTCAAATATTTAGAGAATTGGAACAAGAATATGATTCCACAATTTCATTTTGAATCACTGTGTATTTCCTCACAGCTCCGTTTCCTCGGCTCTATAGGGTATACGTGATCTGGGTATTACAATTTCTTTTAAAGGCCATGCATATCTTTATAATCTCTTTTCCTCATGATACAGTGATCTTAATTACCGTATACATATATAGACTCGAAGGAAGCTTGTAATCGCTTAGCAATTACTATCACCATTGTGAGCGCGGTGTGTATAGAGGATATGTTCCGTGCCCTGGGGCAGGAAGGTTGCGGTTTACCATCCAGCGTTTTAATGCCTTGGCCCTCTACGGTACTTTTGTCTATCCAGAATTTTTCGATTTCTAAGTCACGTATAAAATTAATACTAGTACTACTACTACTGCTACTGCTACTGCTACTGCTACTGCTACTGCTGCTGCTGCTACTACTACTACTACTACTACTACTACTACTACTACTACTACTGCAACTAGTACTACTACTACTACTACTACTACTACTACTACTACTACTACTGCAACTAGTACTACTACTACTACTACTACTACTACTACTACTACTACTACTACTACTACTACTACTACTACTACTACTACTACTACTACTACTACTACTACTACTGCAACTACTGCAACTACTACTACTACTACGAGGCTAATAATAATAATAATAATAATAATAATAATAATAATAATAATAATAATAATAATAATAACAACAATAATAATAACAGTAATAATAACAATAATAATAATAATAATAATAATAATAATAATAATAATAATAATAACAACAATGATTTCATTGGCGCTATAAACACAGTCATTCCACAACAATTCCGCGCCCAGAAACAATAGCCTTCGAGTGGTGTAAGGGTTTCTGCTAACGACCGCGATTTAGTACGCGGGTCTCATTGGAGCGAACATACCATCGATTGCTGTCTAATGCATTACGACATAATTCATCGGGCAGCCTTCTGTCTGCATATTATTGATATGGATCTTCATTCCGGCGTCAACGATAAAACATTGGTTTTCATAAATTCTGCAGCCCTACACGCTTAGTCTCGCATAGATGCGCGCTCCTGTTACTAGGAAAATGTGTAGGGAGCGCGACAATTACTTTCTTGTAAATTCTTGATGTCTAAGTTACGAAATTGGTCAGCCTATGATAAATCTGAGCGCGGCATCGGCGTCCACTTGAGATGTAAGCGCACTAATATTTTAATATTTTATGCTGATGGATGCATTCGATTCCGCGATGGCGCGTCGATGGTTTAATAATTCACGAAAGTTCCATGACCTCTGACACGATTTGTATAGGTTTGCTTTACTCTATTAGCAATAATTCAACGACGGACACTGCATGTGCTATTTTTCTCTGGACTACTTCGTTTTACTTTTTCTTTCCGTTTTTCCCCTTCAGTCTAATCTTTCTTCTTTTCTTGTGTGTATCTATTTGGACACTCACTGGAGAGAAAAACGGACACTGCATGTGCTATTTTTCTCTGGACTACTTCGTTTTACTTTTTCTTTCCGTTTTTCCCCTTCAGTCCAATCTTTCTTCTTTTCTCGTGTGTTTCTATTTGGACAATCACTGGAGAGGTCCTTTACTCAAGAGTGAGGAGGACAGTTAGTTTTGTATAAAAAAAGAGATATAATAGAAGTCATCTGTGATGCAGTGCTCATTCAGGTTTCAGCACTTCTGAAGAGTTTTTCTTGAAGTGGCGCTATATAAATTTATTTTCGCAACCAATCGAAATTTTTTCTGCGAAGTTTACCCAATTTGCAGCTGAATAAAGTTCCAACAATGTCTCAAATTTTCACTTAAAACTTTTCATATTTGCAAACGTTACAGCTGTTTAAAATTTCAAATCGGTTTTTCAAATTTCCGCGGAAAAATTAACGTCACTTGCAGATTTCCATGTCAAATAATATCACTTTTCACTAGGACCTCAGATTTCTGTTTTACCGTATATCGGAAGGTATGATGGGAGTGGCCACTCCCTGCTTGAGCACGGGCTCGAATTCTTTTTGTGAAGCTCAGTATGACCTTGTTGATAGGGCCCTGTGCCAACTGATTAATTAGCAGCAAGACTTCATTCAGCTGGCCAATGTTCGCCAGCTTGGGATGAAATGTCTTGCAGCGTTCCAGGCTTCCAGCACAGCTCCATAGAGGTGATAATCAAGAGGGTTAAGGACTTGTGAGTTTGTATACAGACAAGCATATACATACATGCATAGAACCACGGCAGTGACCCAGAGCGAATTCCGATTCCCGTTCATGAATGGAATTCACCGCCCCAGAAAAAAAATCATTCTCTAATGAAATTCTAATTCAAATGTTTCGTTCTTCGCCTCCCACGGCCACAGAGGCGCTATATAAATGCTCTGCTGCAATTGTCTCCCATTATATAAGTGTCTCCCATTGCTCACGCAACGATTTAACTCGTCGCTGGTGGACCTATGTGTGTATTGTCTAGAACGGATATTCCCAAAGTCGTTTATATCTTTGAATGGGACTGTCAGCTGGTCTCCCTCGCCGCGGCCTCCTTGTGTCCCTTGCTCTTTCCGTCTGCCTGTCTCTTTCTGTCTCTATCTCTGTCTGTCTCTTTTTCGAGACGGTGTTTAATAATTATTCGCAGTCCAACTGTCAGTCCGTTTGGCTCTCTGGAGTGCGGTTTAAGTCTCTGACTTATCCATTCCATTACTCCTGCTGCGTATTACATTCTAGTCCCTCTCATTCCATTGTCATTCACATTCTCCTCCTCATTCTCCTCTTTTTTCTCATCTTCTCTTCTTTTCATCCTCATCCTCATCCTCATCATCCTCATCATCATCATCATCATCATCATCATCGTCATCATCATCGTCATCAGCAGCAGCAGCATCATCCTTTCTCCTTCTCATCATCATCATCAATATCATCATCACCACCATCTTTCACTTCCCTTCTCTTTATCCTATTCTTCCTACTTTTACCAATTTGCTCTATATCCTGCTCCTCCTTTTGAATCTTCTGACCTTCATCCTCCTCCTGTTATCCTTTTTTCCTCCTTTTCCTGCTTCGCATCGACCTCCAAATCCCCATTCTCTTTTCTCTCCTCCTCCTTCTCATCTTCATCGTCTTCATCCTCATCATTCCATTTATCCTTTTTCTACAATCACCATCTGCTCATTATTATTCTGTTCATCGTCTTCCATATTACGCGTCATCATCATCATTATCATCATCATCACATACTCTCCTCCACCTTCTCCTTCTCGTTCTACCCCTCGTCCTCCTTCTTCTCCTCCTCCAACTTCTCGACCTCCGCCTCCCTTCCAATGTATTCATGTCATCTTGTTGTGACTTCCCCAACATCCTCCGCCCTTTCCTCCTCCTCCTCCTCCTCCTCCTCCTCCTTCTTCTTCTTCTTCTTCTTCTCCTCCTCCTACTTATCTTCCTCCTCCTTCTCCTCCCCCTTCTTCTCCTCCTCCTTTTACTTCTCCTCCTCCTACTCCTTTTACTCCTCCCTCTCCTCCTTCTCCTCCTCCTCCTCCTCCTCCTTCTCCTCCTCCTTCTCCTCCTCCATCTCCTCCTCCATCTTCTCCTCCTCCTTCTCCTACTACTCCTTCTCCTCCTCATTCTTCTCCTCCTCCTTTTACTTCTCCTCCTCCTACTCCTTTTACTCCTCCCTCTCCTCCTTCTCCTCCTCCTCCTTCTCCTCCTCATTCTCCTCCTCCTTCTCCTCCTCCTTCTCCTTCTCCTTATCCTCCTCCTCTTCATCCTCCTTCTCCTTCTTCTTCTCCTCCTCCTTCTCCTCCTCCTTCTCCTCCTCGTCCTCCTCCTCCTCCTTCATCTGATTTTTCCTCATGTTCTCTTACTCCCAGTCCTCCAACTACATCGTCTGCATTTTATGCCCTCTCTTTGCATCTCCTGGCGGTAATAGCCCCATGCAGGCGCTAATGTAAGAGTCGTCGTCGGACGGCGAGAGGTCGCACTACATGCTGCCGCCCGGCTCTCAGTCGGAAGAACATTAGGCGAATAGCAATTACGGAGCCGGTTAGCAGACGTTCTTTAGTCGCACATTCGCAGCCTTTTTCCATCTCGATTTGACAGTCGCTGCCTCGATTAATGCTTCTTTATGGCGCCTTAAATATTCATGAGCGCACATCTTGTTGGCCAGTATTTGAGGAGCCACATGTCGATGTGAACATCTTCATCTTTGTCGTACAAAGAGACAGAACATGGAAAGCAGAAGCAGAGCACAGAACGAATCCAACTAAGAACGAAATGAAAGTAACACAAGCTACCGTTTAGCTGACTTAAAGTTGCCATAATAGGGCTTAATAAATAATGTATAATAGCTGGAAGTTGGTTCAATAGGGCTTACAGGTGTAATAGCTTGCATTTGGTTCAATAGGGCTTACATGTATAATAGCTGGCATTTGGTCCAATAGGTATACATGTATAATAGCTGGCATTTGGTCCAATAGGGCTTTCATGTATAATAGCTGGCATTTGGTTCAATAGGGCTTACATGTATAATAGCTGGTGCTTGGTTCAATAGAGCTTACATGTATATTAGCTGGCATTTGGTTCAATAGGGCTTACATGTATAATAGCTGGCATTTGGTCCAATAGGGCTTACATGTATAATAGCTGGCATTTGGTCCAATAGGGCTTACATGTAGGCCTATAATAGCTGGCATTTGGTTCAATAGAGCTTACATGCATAATAGCTGGCATTTGGTTTAATATGGCTTACATGTATATTATTAGCTGGCATTTGGTTCAATATGGCTTACATGTATAATAGCCGGCATTTGGTTTAATAGGGCTTCAGCAACTTCCACGCTATCATCATTCATGATTAGATTATCGTCGTGATCTACTCTATTGTAAAATTCGACATTGAAATAGGAGCTTCAAAAATAAATTCCCTTAGTTCTTACATTGTGTGTTAGTAAAATTAATGCATTATTTAATTTTTATGTTGTTTCATTGGAGACCCGGGGAAAGTGTTCAAACGCCCAAAACACCCCTCCCCAAATACGGCGTCGTTTTATGACGTGGCTGGACCGTCGAGTTGGAGCCAAAAAATTTGCTTAACCAGCAGGCCGCTAAAAAAGAGCTGTATTACGCCAGACAAATTTTTGTCGAGGGCAACGGCCCTGTTGTCATAAACCCTCGTCAAATATGGATCCATCCATCCAGCAGGCCGCCAATCGGTATAGGCCTGTCCTGCACTTAATTACAGCGATAATAATGGTGGTGGTAGGCTATTTATATATATATATATATATTCGTTTAATCAGAAATCAGGTTGACAAGCCGCAACACAGTTACAAGGTGAACAGAAAAATAGTTATATATGAAAAATAAAAATAAAATAAAATGTTTGTACATTGTTCAAGAGTTGCATTATTTATTAATTTTAAACTAATCTCTTATTTTTATCATTTGCTTTAAGCTATAGGTATTTGCAGTTTAACGTCACTGTGTGGCAACAAAGACCATTTGCGACGCCATCCTCTTTTATCCAGACTTGGGACTGGCACTAACAGAGTGCAACAGGTGGCAGAGTTAACGATAGTAATCTTCTGGCTTTGCGATGTCCATCACTGATAAACTGCAATGCCCCACGTTGAAAGCAATTCCATGTTTCATTCGCCAGGTGTCGACGGTTGATTTACTTGAACGCTGGTGAAAAACATTAACAGTGCCGTTGTCACGAAATAGAGTATCCCACGTATTAATTGTATCCCCCCCAAATTAAAAAAGTCGAAAAAACCGCTTCCGCGTGTATTTTTTTGGGCAAATAATTTTCATGTGCTTTGTTTTGAACAATGACACTAACAGGTATGTTTATTCCTACTAGATAATAATATTTGTTTGCCCTGTTTTTAGAGCACTTAACACATTTAAAACACTTAAGATCACCCAGAGTCACTAAATAAATTAGAGTTGCCTTTATCCGAGCATTGCTTAGGACACTTAAAACAATTAGAGTCACTTTAATTTTTTATTACAGCATAATTTTTTTATCATGCGCATTTTAAAAAAATGGGATAAAATGGTTTATCTCCCCGGGTAGTATATACCAGTTAATTCCATCCGGGAGGATAGATTAATTCATCCCCCCGGATAGCTTTCAGGGGGATACTCCGTTTCGTGTCACCGTATTAAAAGTTTCCCACGGAATCAGCGGACTGCCTTTAAATTCCGCATGCTCCTAGTCATTGTGGGGCGCGTTGGTGTATAGTGTGTAGAGTCTATGTGCCATGTGTTTCGTTGCCTTGCAGCCGAAGGGTTGCCTGGGTGGCAGATTCGAATCCGCCTCAAGTCGCCGCGTAGTTACCTTGGGCAAGTCCTTCTCTCGCAATTGCTCAGCACTTCGGCGTGAAATTCCGATGCAGTGCCTATTTTCTGGGGGAATTTTCCTCCGTGTGATGCCTAGATTGAACGCTGCCCTCCATGTCCGACCTTCCCCCCCAACCGACGTGAATTTTGGCTGTCTTCTGATTTCCCCCCCCCCTATTTTTCACTGGGCGCAAGCTGCGCCCGCCATGTATAGGGATAGAAGCCTCTGGTCGCAGGAGTACATTCCCTCCCCGTGACTTTAACCGTTCGACGATGCGTGTCTCAGCGATCGACCGGCAAATACTGCTTCTCCGTCCTCAGAAACCTTGATTTCCACCAGAGGAGGGACTAGATCAGACTCATATACTTAGGTTTAGGATTAGGATTTGTGCCTAGGGCCCAAAATTCCTTAAAACGGCTCAACGCATGATGATGATGATGGTGATGAAGATGATGATGATGATGATGATGATGATGATGATCGAGCGGCAGTGAGCGAAAAACAGGAAAAATCACACGTAGGCCTACAGAAGCCATGCTTTCATTTTCCATTCACGGTTATACCAGCCTTTTCTGATTTCTCTGGAGTTTTTTTGCTACTCTAGATGGTTAAGACAGGATTTGAGAAGGTGCATGGGTTACATATAGGCGCCATAGCATGCCATATCGATTCAAAATGATTTTCCAATAATTGCTCCAGTGGAAGCTAAAAGATATGTCTACGATGCAACGACATATCTACACCATTAGTGTATGCGTTTAGACCCCAGAAATGATTTCTCTTTCTGTATTCCATTCAGAATATACACGGCATCCACATGCAACCGACACCGGCAAGTGGATTGCATATAAACATCGTATAAATACCACATGGACTGCAGATTGATAGATCATCCGGTGTAGACAAGTTTGTTGCACAATACACCACCAATAACATTCCTAATGGTTATTGGAAGTCATCTTGGATCTTTATGGCACACAATGGTCAACCTGGTACCATACATAGCTGCCACGTGGATATCATATCAAGTCCAGATGGTTTTGCACATACGAGACGAATCTCGGGATCCATTCCATGTGGGCCCGATATGACGTCCATATGGACCAGCATGCATGGTACTTTATTGTTGATGTAGATGTTAGTTGGGTATAATTTTTGCATTTAGAATGCGACGTGAAAGAAAATATTATGCGTCATTGCAGGTCACGAATTACGGATGTGACTAGTACCAATGACCCTGGTAAGTGCATTGCTACTATCTAACTCCGTCTAGTCGATTGTGTAAGGACGTTTGAACGGTTTGTGAGGTAATATTAAATCTTGTGCGAAAGTAGAAAAAAAGATATGAATGAATCGTAATTGACTCAATCGATTGCACATTTGCACACAAGTCTTTTTATGGCTTCTCGTGAAAGCACGCACGGCTCATTTCGCTGTCACTGGTTAACAATTAAGTTTTAATTCTCATTGTTATAAAATCGCTGTCATGGTAACGGCGTCGTGGTAACGGCGCCAAAATTGTATTCCGTATTGCAACGAGAATAAACGCGATGATTTCTAAGACGTCTTCTTCTGCATCTCTGCATCTTTTTTAACTTGTAACGTCTTAGTGATTTTTCGACCTAATCTACAGACATGGGGGGGGGGGTGCACTGGAGATTAGCGGTTTGATCCCCGAAGCCCTTTAGGCATACCTGAAAGTGAGCCGGGTCTGTTGGGGTCTGCGGCTCGGCATTGATTTTCGTGACCTGCTGGTGCCGGGTCGCGTGTTTAAAAATTAAGGGCAAACGACTTTTAAAAAAAACTGTGATATACCAAAAATAGGTTAAAATGGTCTTATTTAAGAAAATTTTCGGCAAATGACTCAAACAAAAGGTAACGCCGTCTAACAGTAGGAGCGAACATGGAAAAGTAAAAACTGAGCAGTGTACAATGTAGGCCTAGGCTACACTTTGTAGCAGCTTCGAGTACAAAACTTATTTTTCTGACTGGACGGATGTGAAAATGAGTTACATGTCAGCGTCGAAGCTGTTCACTATTAATTTTGCAGTTGTGTGCTAGGCCTAATTGCGAATTGTGTCACCAGGCTACAGCGTGAAGGGTCACTTTGTGAATAAGCTGCAAAAATAGTAAAATATATCTGAGTCGAGTCGAGTCGAGGAAACTACGATCAACTCGTCTTGGCAGAACCAACGATCAGTGTTTAATATAGACGTCTCTGGGGGGGGGGGAAGTTCCCCCCATGATTGACATTTCCCCCACCCCAGAAAATTTTGACGAATTGATATTGGTTTTTAGTTACTGTTTTCAGCATTGTTTTACATGAAGTTTTATAATATACCGTTATATTATTTATTATTATATGATTATAACGACATTATTTACTACCATAATATATGATACTATCATGTCAAGATGACACCTTAAAATGCTGCCATTGCAATTTGGAAATTCAAATCGTTTCTAATGGTCATTGAAAAAGTACAGCTATTTTGTTAAGACGACACCTTAAAATGCTACCATTGCAATGTGGAAATTCAAAAAGTTTCTAATGGGTCACTGAAAAAGTACAGCTATTTTGTTAAGACGACACCTTAAAATGCTGCCATTGCAACGTGGAAATTCAAAAAGTTTCTAATGGGCCACTGAAAAAGTACAGCTATTTTGTTAAGACGACACCTTAAAAAGCTGCCATAGCAATTTGGAAATTCAAAAAGTTTCTAATGGGTCACTGAAAAAGTACAGCTATTTTGTTAAGACGACACCTTAAAATGCTGCCATTGCAATGTGGAAATTCAAAAAGTTTCTAATGGGCCAGTGAAAAAGAACAGCCATTTTGTAAAGACGACACCTTAAAATGCTGACATTGCAATGTGGAAATTCAAAAAGTTTCTAATAGGCCGCTGAAAAAGTACAGCTATTTTGTTAAGACGACACCTTAAAATGCTGCCATTGCAATTTGGAAATTCAAAAAGTTTCTAATGGGCCACTGAAAAAGTACGGCTATTTTGTTAAGACGACACCTTAAAATGCTGCCATTGCAACGTGGAAATTCAAAAAGTTTCTAATGGGCCACTGAAAAAGTACAGCTATTTTGTTAAGACGACACCTTAAAATGCTGCCATAGCAATTTGGAAATTCAAAAAGTTTCTAATGGGTCACTGAAAAAGTACAGCTATTTTTTTAAGACGACACCTTAAAATGCTGCCATTGCAACGTGGAAATTCAAAAAGTTTCTAATGGGCCAGTGAAAAAGTACAGCTATTTTGTTGAGACGACACTTTAAAATGCTGCCATTGCAACGTGGAAATTCAAAAAGTTTCTAATGGGCCACTGAAAAAGTACAGCTATTTTGTTAAGACGACACCTTAAAATGCTGCCATAGCAATTTGGAAATTCAAAAAGTTTCTAATGGGTCACTGAAAAAGTACAGCTATTTTGTTAAGACGACACCTTAAAATGCTGCCATTGCAACGTGGAAATTCAAAAAGTTTCTAATGGGCCACTGAAAAAGTACAGCTATTTTGTTAAGACGACACCTTAAAATGCTGCCATAGCAATTTGGAAATTCAAAAAGTTTCTAATGGGTCACTGAAAAAGTACAGCTATTTTATTAAGACGACACCTTAAAATGCTGCCATTGCAATGTGGAAATTCAAAAAGTTTCTAATGGGCCAGTGAAAAAAAAAAGCCATTTTGTAAAGACGACACCTTAAAATGCTGACATTGCAATGTGGAAATTCAAAAAGTTTCTAATAGGCGGCTGAAAAAGTACAGCTATTTTGTTAAGACGACACCTTAAAATGCTGCCATTGCAATTTGGAAATTCAAAAAGTTTCTAATGGGCCACTGAAAAAGTACGGCTATTTTGTTAAGACGACACCTTAAAATGCTGCTTTGCAACGTGGAAATTCAAAAAGTTTCTAATGGGCCACTGAAAAAGTACAGCTATTTTGTTAAGACGACACCTTAAAATGCTGCCATAGCAATTTGGAAATTCAAAAAGTTTCTAATGGGTCACTGAAAAAGTACAGCTATTTTGTTAAGACGACACCTTAAAATGCTGCCATTGCAACGTGGAAATTCAAAAAGTTTCTAATGGGCCAGTGAAAAAGTACAGCTATTTTGTTGAGACGACACTTTAAAATGCTGCCATTGCAATGTGGAAATTCAAAACGTTTCTAATGGGCCAGTGAAAAAGTACAGCTATTTTGTTGAGACGACACCTTAAAATGCTGCCATTGCAATTTGGAAATTCAGAAAGTTTCTAATGGGCCACTGAAAAAGTACAGCTATTTTGTTAAGACGACACCTTAAAATGCTGTCATTGCAATGTGGAAATTCAAAAAGTTTCTAATTGGTCACTGAAAAAGTACAGCCATTTTGTTGAGACGACACCTTAAAATGCTGCCATTGCAATGTGGAAATTCAGAAAGTTTCTAATGGGCCACAGAAAAAGTACAGCTATTTTGTTAAGATGACATCTTAAAATACTGCCATTGCAATGTGGAAATTCAAAAAGTTTCTAATGGGCCAGTGAAAAAGTACAGCAATTTTGTTAAGACGACACCTTAAAATGCTGCCATTGCAATTTGGAAATTCAAAAAGTTTCTCATGGGGAGGGGCGCATCTCCTCCCCATACCCCCTTCCAGTCTCGGTGCTACGCGCATCACGAGCGTCCTTCGGACGCTCAATTGTCTCCACCCCTTCCCAGAAACCTCAATTACCCCCCAGAGGAGGGGGACTAGATTAAACACTGCCCACGCTCTCCCCCGACTCTCTCCACCAGTCTGTCCTGACCGGACTGTGCATATCTGCTCCACATCATGACACCTTGAAGCATCTGGGTCGCTCTGCCACTTGTGTCATGGTTTTTGCGGATTTCAATCGTCTTGGTCTTTTACTGCCAGCGTATCGCCACCCATCTGGCAAACCTTTCTCCTTTGTCCGGGCTTAGGACCGGCACAGGGGAGTTGTTGGTTCCCTGTGGCGGAGGATGGATGCAGTTTAACGTCGTGCCCAGGACCAACTATAACTAACACGTATATTTA
The DNA here is from genome assembly GCA_949752735.1 of Lumbricus terrestris. Classification (NCBI taxonomy): domain Eukaryota; kingdom Metazoa; phylum Annelida; class Clitellata; order Crassiclitellata; family Lumbricidae; genus Lumbricus; species Lumbricus terrestris. Next base: position 13,730,063 of record OX457040.1, on the reverse strand, counting down.
TTCCTATTAGATAATTGTTTTGCTTTGATTTTAGAGCACTCAGAACATTAAAAACACTTAAGAATACTCAGAGTCAATAAATAAATTCGAGTTGCCTTTCTCGGAGCATTGCTTAGGTCTCTTAAAACAATTAGAGTCAATAATGAGTCATTCAAAAGTTTGATCACAGCAGAAAGTTTTCAATTATACGCATTTTCAAAAAAGGGTATAGAATGAAGAGGTGATTTCCCAAAATAAATGGAACTTGATCTTTTTCATTTTAAAGATTCCTTTCACGATTCGCAATTCAATTTTAAGCTGAGTTCCGTAACGATAAATAACCAAATGGCGGATGATGTGAGGAATTTATGGATGAAAAAATAATAACTGGACTGTCATATTATAATAAATTATTATGCGGTAATTGCAGACTAGGCTACTCCGCTTTGACCATGCAGTAGCTATTATTATTATTATTATTATTATTATTATTATTATTATTATTATTATTATTATTATTATTATTAGGCCTATTATTATTATTATTATTATTATTATTATTATTATTATTATTATTATTAAAAATTATTATTATCATTTTTCACCCGAGTTACCTTGGATCCCTCGGGATTTCAAAAAAATATGCTTGGAGCCGTTGTTCAATGTCTAGAAAATCAAGCCTCGTCCCCCGCAACTTATTATTACTTTTATTATGATTTTTTTTTTTCTTTAAAAATTATTATTATTATTATTATTATTATTATTATTATTGTTTTTTTGGAGTTTTTTGCCCCGAGGTATTTAGGATCCCTCAGGGATCCTAAATGTTATTGTTATTATTATTTTTTTTTTATTATTTAAAAAAAAATTATTATTATTTTTTTTTTTAATTTTTTTTTTTTTATTATTATATCCTTTTAATATTTTCAACGAACAACATCAAAACAGGAAGTACAATAAAATAGAGAAGCAATAACTAATATTATATATCCTCTGGGACCGGCTCAGCTAAAATTCTATACATAATATATATAAATTATATATAATATAATTCTATACATCCTTTTATTATTATTATTATTATTATTATTATTATTATTATTATTATTATTATTATTATTATTATTATTACTATTATTATTGTCATTAGTATTATTGTCTTTAGTATTAATTATCTGGAGGAAGCGCATAATGTTAACTGTTATTGTCATTATTATCATCATTATTATTATTTTTTTGCCCTGAGGTATTTAGGATCCCTCGGGGACTTATCTCCTAACTACTGATATAAAACCAGTCCGGAATGGCTCTATTATTATTATTATTATTATTATTATTATTATTATTATTATTTTCATTGTCATTATTATTATTTTTATTATTATTATTATTATTATTATTATTTTTTTTTTTTTTTATGAAAAAACCATCATTTATTTTCAAAACCAACAGAGCAACATCAACTGGCTGGAACTGATTAACGGTGAGCACTAGGCTAGACACTAGCAAAATGTGCTAATTGTATTCCCACAGATGCATGCAAAGCCTAATACATAATGCAATATTATTGTTGGTATGGCTGGTCGTCCTCGACTCCGGTTGGTTGTGTGAAAGTGCCTCTGAATGCATTATTATTATTATTATTATTATTATTATCATTATTATCATTATCATCATTATCATGTAATTATCATTAATATTATTATTAGTAGTATTATTATTTTTATTAAACAATAATTATTAAATAATAATAAAGAAACATACAAAGAGTATAAATTATTAAATTATTATTTAAAATTTTATTAATTTTTAATAATTTAATTATTAGATAATAATAATCTTATTATTATTATTGTCATTATTATTATTATTATTAATTTTTATTTATTTTTTATTTTTTTATTTTTTTTTGCCCTGAGGTACTTCATTCCCCCAGGAGCTTATGGACTATTATTAACTAAAGAATGTATGTCTGGTGGGTCAGGCCTCGTCTCGTCTTCAGGGTATGAGGCAAAAGTACCTTTGAAAGCGACCACTATTATTATTATTATTATTATTATTATTCGGGCCTAGGGTCATTAAATATTTTTTCAAAAATTCTAACACGCATAAGGTCATACCGATATGTGTAGGCTAGCGGCGCTAGCCTATCTGAAACGCAGACACTATGCTAATATAATATGAACCATTCAACCAGATATACTTTCAATGTCTGTCGGCCAGAATTCAGACCATTGCCGTTTCCGGATAAATGTGGCTATTCAGCCTATCTTAGTTCATATAATATGACGGTCGTAGACTGAGTACTTGTACTACGTGTAGTCTCCATGGACGCAGGCATTCTATGTTGGTACTCAATTCGTCGGACAGGTATTCAGTGGTCAGATGTGATGAGACGGCTGCAGCTGGTGTTTGGTGATCTACATGTATGCGTGTGCAAATGCATCTCCGTGTGAGACCATTCATTTTAGCAGATATTAGTCTGTAAAAAACTGCATGTTTCTGTGTCTCTGTATGTATGTATGTGGGCGTGCGTGTGTGTGTATGTATGCGCGTGTATGTCTGTGTGGGCGTGCGTGTGTAATACTGTGTATGTGGGCGTGCATGTGTGTGTTTATATGTGAGCGTGTGTATGCTTGTGTGGGCGTGCGTGTGTATGTGGGCGTGCGTGTGTGCATATGTGCGTGTGCGTGCGTGTGTATGCTTGTGTGGGCGTGCGTGTGTATGTGGGCGTGCGTGTGTGCATATGTGCGTGTGCGTGCGTGTGTATGCTTGTGTGGGCGTGCGTGTGTATGTGGGCGTGCGTGTGTGCATATGTGCGTGTGCGTGCGTGTGTATGCTTGTGTGGGCGTGCGTGTGTATGTGGGCGTGCGTGTGTGCATATGTGCGTGTGTATGTATGTATGCGCGTGTATGTCTGTGTGGGCGTGCGTGTGTATGTGGGCGTGCGTGTGTGCATATGTGCGTGTGTGTGCGTGTGTATGCCTGTGTGTATGTGAGCGTGTGTATGCTTGTGTGGGCGTGCGTGTGTATGTGGGCGTGCGTGTTTGCATATGTGCGTGTGCGTGCGTGTGTATGTCTGTGTGGGCGTGCGTGTGTAAGTGGGCGTGCATGTGTGTGTGTGTATGCATGAGCGTGTGTATGCTTGTGTGGGCGTGCGTGTGTGCATATGTGCGTGTGCGTGTGCGTGCGTGTGTAGGTTTGTGTGGGCGTGTGGGTGCGTCTTTATTTCATTATCTGGAGGAAGCGCATAATGTTAACTGTTATTTTAAATAAATTTCCTATTTCATTAAGCAGTCCGAAAAGTTGACGTCATATATCTAAATTCAGAGCCGCAAGCAGCCTACCGAATTTTTAAAATAGATATACAACAGTACTATCATTAGGCTACATTACTACGCATTCATGAGGCTCCACTACCTAATCGCTAGGTATCAGGGGCGGATCCAGAGGGCCAATCCGGCCATGGCCCCCCATTTAAAAATTGCATGGGACGTGGCCCCCCCCATTTGGTTTCAACAAGCCATTAAATAAATGTAGTGGGAGAGCAAAACAGGACATCAGGCCCCCCTTATTACAAAATCGCACGGGACTTGCCCCCCCCCCGTCCGTCGATTCAGCGGCGGATGTTCCCCGAAAAATTGGTCGATGACTGAAAAATGTTTCTGATGTCTCACAAGAGCAAAAATTTTGGTCCCCCCCCTTCAAAAATTTCTGTATCCGCCCTTGCTAGGTATCATTCAATGGCGCTGGAAAAACGTTGCTCAAGTTCCCTTCACAGTATCATCTTCTTCAGGGACGCCCCGAGCATCATATGGGACGACGACGGCAGATCTGCCAAGCCTCATGTAATGTCAGGAGTGTTTCAGGGCGAGTTTGCTGATCGCTTTCTTTCTTTGGTTGAGTACCGTCTGCGTCTTCAGAGGACTATGACGTGGACTGTACGGTATGACGTCACGGTTGCATGCGGCAGGTGCCCGGTGCTTGTGCGGCGGCGGTGGCCTCGTCTTCGGGATTTCGGGCTCCGGTCCCTCTATCCCTCCTACTGCGTCCTCCTCCTCCTCCTCAGGGCCCTTCAGCAGGCGTTCAGAGTACTCGTGTAGTAGGCTGGCGACCAGATGATGGCCTTGTCTTTTGGCAATGTCCTTCGCTCTGAAGCCATTCTGAAAATGAACTCCAGTCCATGTTCATTGTTTAACATAATATTATATATTATATCCTATACAAAAGAGAATTGTATGCATATTCGGCCTACAAATGTATGTTATAGCCTATAGACATAGACATAGACATAGATATAGTTTTATTGATCCCAACAATTGTACATGTATGTTTAACAAAGTATAGATATAATTCACAATAAGAAAATACTCAAAGTGAATAGGTATTATAAGAGTGAGGGAGCAAATAGGCACACCAAAAGGGACAAGTCCCGCTAAGCAGGGGCCTAATTAACAAAGTGAAGTGAGAAAGTGAAAGCTGAAGGGAGTATTTGAATGTAGAGATATTACTTAACTAGGGAAAGAAAAAAATTATTATAAAAAACTAATGTAATAAACATTACATGAAAAGTTCAGAGAAGGAACAAAATAAAAGCAAAAGCAATCAAACAAATCAGCATTAGCATGGGTAACCCCTCATGCTATTAACAGAAAACATTACATAATGTATACACACGTAACAAGTGTTTAAAGTGAGTTAAGTTAGTAGCCTTACGAATGTGAATCGGAATTTTATTCCATATGACATCTATCTATGACATAATATTATATTATAATTATAATATCACATAAATTATATAGAGTCTATATTATAGATCTATATATTTATACATTATTATTATAATATTAATCATAAACGCGTGCGTTATCTGCGGAAAAAAGAAGTTGTGTAATAAATTTGAGATGCTGCTCGAGCCGTAATTAATTATGTGCGCAAGGCAGAAGAGTTCCAGCGGATAATCTGGGTTCCAGGAGCGTTAATGGAACGGATTAGGCATTTGACGTACATAAGACGAGTAATTACAGGCAGACATACACAGCGACACAGAGCGATACAGAGAGGAACAAATACAAAAATCGACAGATACCATAATGGTATAATGTGATAGACAGGCAGACAGAGACAGAGACAGAGGCAGATAGACAGAGACAGACAGACAGAGACAGACATGAAGACGAAAGCTGCTAGAGAGAGAATGTGAGAGAGACACAGAGCGATACAGAGCGATACAGAGAGGAATAAACACAGAAGCTGACAGAGATCAACATGGTAATGAAAGAGACAGACAGACAGAGACAGTGACTGATTGACAGAGACATAGAGACAGAGAGACATAGAGACAGAGAGACATAGAGACAGAGAGGCATAGAGTTGGAGAGGCAAAGAATTGGAGAGGCAGAGAGCTAGAAATACAGAGATACAGAGCGACAGAAACAGCCGTGTTAACAAACGCAGCTAGAAAGAGAATGCGAGAGAGACACAGACAGATACAGACAGACACATAAAGAGAGACAGAAAGAGCAACAGACAAAGCGAAGAGACAGACAGACAGAGAGAGAGAAGAACAGTGAGAAGAGAGGAAAGAGAGAAAGAAGAGGGGAAATTAGAGGGGAGTGAGGGAGGGAAGATATCATGACAAAGATAAAGAGAGAAAATGCCCATATTGACATAGAGAAACAAAACCGGGATTATACACTTACGCCCACACACGCACGCACACAAATATATATCAAACCAAGATCACGGAGAAAGAGAGACAAAGAGGCAGATAACTACAGAGTATAGACACACACACACACACACACACACACACACACACACACACACACACACACACAACACGACCTCGAAGGAATCGCATAATGTCTAGAGTCTAGACACTTTTGTGTGTGGCATACATGTGAACGCAGATCTCTTGGGTCCCGTAGCTCAGTGGAGAGAGCGCTGGTCGTTAAACTGAGAGTCATCCGAGCGACCAGGGTTAAAGCCTCGCTCAGGGCATTAATTTATTAAAATTTCTGTTAGCTGTCATTGGCGCTTTGCTGTTGTGTTGCTTGACTCGGATTCGGCTAAAAATAAAGATAGCCCCTCCCACTTCTGGCTTGGCCGATCAGGAGTGATCCAGCACTTAGGCCATTAGTGTTAAGCTTCCGAGCCCACTGCTGTAAAGCCGACCTGCGCGTCGTGCTATAGTGGGCCGTATTTCGTATAACATGAACTATTGTACTTGTAATCATTCTTCGGTGTGTCAGATTGAGTGATTAAATGAAGATTATTATACTACCCTATAAGGTTCAGTTCTGGTTATAATGATGTCCTTTTTGTAGCCGTGTTACAATGATGTGTAAACTTGGAAACTACAGGATCGCACGGCCTCTGGTACCGTCTTGGTCCAGGTCGTCAGGCCGGACATGCGGTCCTGATTGATCTAATCTGCAGGTGTCTTGTTCAGGCGGGTATCCCGGCAGTTAAGGAACCACCTGCCATGGTTTGTCAAGGTCGGATGTTACAAGACCGGATGACCCTACATTGATTCCCTGGCGCTCAGGTCTTTGATTGACCTGGAACGTCGCAGTTACAGATACTGTGGCTACCTCTTATCTAGCCACAACCTCCGATCGGATGGGTGGCGTTGCGGAACTGGCTGAAGCGACTGATATGCCATCCTACCACTTTGTCCCATTGGCTTTTGTAACAATGGGACCAATCAACGCCAGAGGACAGATATTTCTCGCCGAACTGGATCGTCTCTTGAGCCAAATTTTAGGTGAACCAAGGGAAACAAGCTTCTTGTTTCAACGCCTGTCAGTTATCATACAGCGTCTCAATGCTGTTGACTTCCACAGCACTTCTGTTCTTCCAGATCTTGACATGGATGGCCAATCTAGAGCTAACATTTCTTGTTAATATCTTAAACCTGAGGGATTATAGATACCTCTGGTAAAATAATAATAATAATAATAATAATAATAATAATAATAATAATAATAATAATAATAATAATAATAATAATAATAATAATAATAATAACAACAACGACAATAATAATAGTAGCTGAAAACATGATAATAAAAACATAACACTCAGTTTTCATTCCGTTGCACGTTACAGCAAGAGTATGAAGTCTAAGTAGGTCAAAATGCTCACGTGATATCGTGACCTACTTTTGTCGTTGTTAGCGGATCAGCTCCGTGAGCCAATAGAAGAGTGACGATCTCCTGATTACCAGTCTGGGAAGCCATGTACAGCGGTGTGAAGACATCCTATAAATACAACCAAATTAATTCACAGTAATTAGCAGATCTTCTGATTAATGACAGTAATTAGTTCGTCTGCCTGACTTGTAACATTTCATCAACTCCTGAAAACTATTCATTTTTACTGGCGCAAATCTCTGAACTAACGGAATGAGTAGAGTAAATGAAAAAAAGAAGGAAGGAAGGAAAAACAAACTATTGATTTGAACGAGTGAGAAGAGAAACGAACGATAGAACGATAATACAAAAGTGATGATTAAAAATAAAAAGCTGAAAGGAAACAATTTAGAAACGAGTCAATGAACGAACAAAAGAACAATAAATAAATGAACGAATGAGCGATAAATGGATGAACAAAAGAACAATAAATAAATGAACGAATGAGCGATAAATGGATGAACAAAAGAACAATAAATAAATGAACGAATGAGCGATAAATGAATGAACGATAAATGAATAAACGATAAATGAATGAACGAATGAACGATAAATGAACGAACAAAAGAACAATAAATAAATGAACGAATGAGCGATACATGGATGAACAAAAGAACAATGAATAAATGAACGAATGAGCGATAAATGAATGAACGATAAATGAATGAACGATAAATGAACGAACGAATGAACGAACACTTGAACTAACGATTGAATGAACGAACGAATATTCGAATGAGTAAGAAAATGAACCAAAAAATTAATCAGCCAATTAAATGACAATCAGATCAATAATTAACCGAACAAAAGAATTAACGAATGGCGTTGGTAAACTGAGAATTAAAACGTGTTACAACGTCTTGCATGGCTACCGTATGCAGTTAAATTCGACTCATGTAATGAATTGCAATCATTCCGCTGTTAGATTAAATTAAATGAAAATAATATTATGAAATAACGAATGAATGAACGAATGAACGAACGAACGAATGAACGAGCGAATGAATGAACGAACGAATAAATGAATGAACGAATAAATGAATGAACGAATGAATGAATGAGCAAACGAATCAATGAACAAATGAATGAATGAACGGATGAACTGATGAATGAACGAACGAATGAATGAATGAATCATGAACAAATGAATCAATGAATCAGTGAACAAATGAGGTGAATGAACGAATGAATGAATGAATGAATAAGCAAATGAATCAATGAACGAACGAACGAACGAATGAATGAACGAATGAACGAATGATTGAATGATTGAACGATGAACCCGCAAACGACGAGCGGAACACAAGTGGTTAATATCGATCGCATCGCTGCTGTTAACTGAAGCGTTACTTTATGGATCGATAAGCCTCGAAATCTTCCCCGGGGCGAATGTTTAATTGCCAATCGATTATGGGAATTATCGATCAGTGAAGCCATCAGCTGATTGATGAATGGACCGACCTCGTTAATGGTCGACTGGATGTTGACTGCGGCCTTCTGTTGAAGCAAGAACTTAACAGTCTCCGTGTTGCCTACGAGACAAGCGACGTGCAGCGCGGTATTTCCATTCTACACAAACATGTAGCACAAAATATGCATATAAAGGAATGGTAATGCTGTCAGTATTTGCTTTTTCTGCTGTAACTTATTCATCATCATCATCATCATCTTCATCATCAACAACAACAACAGCATCATCTTCTTCTCCTTTTCTGTCACCAGGACATGTTCAAGTGTCCGGCGTCGCCATTACTCTTATTGTTGTGCTTCTTTTTCAGCTCTCATTAAATTCATCTGTCATCATCCAATCCAGCATCACCTGTCTTGGTCTTACTCTTGTTCGCTTGTTCGCTTCCCATTCATTTTCCATTATATGGCCGTTCTCCTCACACCGTATACGTCCTATCCACTCACTTCGTCTCTCTCACTGTGTCTGTCTGTCTCCAGGTCTGTCTCTGTTTCTGTCTCTGTCTCTGTCTCTGTCTCTCTCTCTGTCTCTGTCTCTGTCTCTTTCTCTCTCTCTCTCTCTCTCTCTCTCTCTCTCTCTCTCTCTCTCTCTCTCTCTCTCTCTCTCTCTCTCTCTCTCTCTCTCTCTCTCTCTCTCTCTCTCTCTCTCTCTCTCTCTCTAATTACGCGTGTTGTTATCAACTTTCAATGTTACCAACCTCATGAACTCAGGCGCACGTTGTTTAGTGTTGAACTGTTTAATAGTAAATCGCCTTAATTCTACCTTTGAAGTGGCGTTGATAGGAGCTCCGTATTTGAGAAGCAATGATAAGATTTCTGTGTCATCGGTTTTGGCCGCAAAATGTAATGCTTGTAGTCCAGCCTGTTGACAAAAATAGAATACCTCATCGTCATTATCATCATTATCATCATCGTCATCATCATCATCATCATCATCATCATCATCGTCGTCGTCATCATTGTGGTCGTCGTCGTTGCCGTCGTCGTCGTCATCACCGTCATGATCATCATCAACAGTAGCTGCAGCAGCCTGGTCATTAGAATCGCCAACAACGTCATCAATTAAATAATGACCAATTGAAACAATGGAATCACATACATGTTGCTGATATTGCTTTTCTCGTGGACAATTGCAATATTGCAGCCAGTAACTTACTCGAGGCAATCTTAAATGCAAAAAGAATCGCTAGCGAAGACAATGGCCGGAAGTTGCATGGCAATTATTACCGTGTTGCTGACATCTATGGGAACTCCTTCTTTAAGCATCGATAAAACAGCACAAGAGTCGCTTTCATAGACTGCACGTAGAAAAGAACGCACCTGACAGATAGATAAATAGAAACATGGAGTTCAAGTTTAAGCCTGCAGATGTCGTCAACAGCACAAATCTAAACAATAAGAATAACCGACAATGGAGAGCTGTCCCTTTGTCATTAATAATTACATTATGGTTACAGATGGCTAGGCGATCTGTTGTGGTCAAACATTGATATGAGCGTAACTAACATTGATATAAGCGTAAACCTGACTAACATTGATATAAGCGTAAACCTGACTAACATTGATATAAGCGTAAACCTGACTAACATTGTTATAAGCGTAAAACTAACTAACATTGATATAAGCTTGTCCTGTACAAAACATAAAGCATAGTACCAATTAAATGTAAATTATAGTACATGCACCTAAAATTGTATAGCCTACATTTATCGTTCAAAAAACAGACTGCCTCTTCTTTAGAATTCCACATAGAGGGTTCCAACGAACTTCTCCAATTTCACTTCTACACAACTAGCGCTTAGCGTCTTATACAGTGCCATACATGTGTAAGAAAGACACGGTTTTGTCGCTATCGGAATTCCATTTCCGCTGATGTTAAACGAATCTCTGGAAACGGACATTGATCCAACCCAACGTACTTTGATTTACTTTATATAAAATCATCCTCCCATATAATTATCGTCTAACCATACACCACCGTAAATTGCCTTCCCCTGCCTTACTTAGATGTCTTTTTGATCATCATATATCTTACCGTATACGCTCGCATATATCTTTTGCTCTACACAAGATTAGCTTTGTTGGACCTTGCCTCCCTCATCTAGCCTCGCATTGACATAACCAGCAATTAAAGCAGCAAACCCTTGATCACACTTCTTGAATAATAATATTAGCCTTACCGTATATATATATATACGTTGCCTTGATGTATACATTACGTCATATGTCTAAGTGCGTGTATCTAATTTTGGATTGTATTGTGTTGTATCTGTTGATTCACGTATAGAGCCACCCACAGTTCTACGCCAATCAGAGGCGCTCCCAGTGCGAGATCTCCCACGAGAAAAAAAATAGTCTTAAGCTGCGAAAGGTTGCAGGTAGGTCACCAAATTGAAGCAATGAACGAGTTGTTGGAGGTGACGCTGGTCCCAATGAGTGAAGCCAATAAAAGCAAAAACACAAGCATTGGTCATGGCAGTCTTAGCCCAAGGGACAAAGAGTTCAAGTAGGGTCACGTGAGCTGGGGTGTCGAAGTGATGTGGCTGAAGTTCACAGACTGAGAAGATGACAAAAGCATTTAGGCTTTAGCTAGCAGAGAGGATTGTGAGATGAGAGTTGATAAAGAGCCTATAGGGGTAGACAGACAGGGTAGGTGCAGAAAATAATATAAGAATGTATACATTTTTAGAGCGCGGGAGTCTAGCATCATAGAATAAAGATTGGACCAACAACTACTATTATATCATTTTCAACAACTACTTTAATATCAATTTCAACAACTACTATTATATCATTTTGGACCAACAACTACTATCATATCATTTTGGACCAACAACTACTATTATATCATTTTAAACAACTACTATCATATCATTTTGGACCAACAACTACTATTATAACATTTTCAACAACAGTTACTGCTATTATATCATTTTCGCAAATAGTCTACCATTGAGTTGGAATCCTCCTGCTGCTGCTGTTCGTCTTTTCCTTCGTCGTTGCTTTTGGTTTTTTCCGCCATGCTTC
>OX457040.1:13703395-13713395 GCA_949752735.1 Lumbricus terrestris | reverse complement strand
CCAACAATAATGCCTCGTACACTATAGCACAGCGGTTCCCAACCCGTGGCCCGCGGGCCAAAAGTTAGTTAATTAAATTTTATACGCCTTTAGTTAATTAAATTTTAGCCTTTTAGCCTTATTCAGATAAAAAGACTCGATTCTTCATAGTTGTTTTAATAATAATTAATTATGTCGGCATTGGTGAAGAGATCGACCCCAAAAAATGGCCCGCAGCATTTCAATGAATTAAGAAAAATGTCTGTAAAAATTGACAATTTGGACATGATAGAATATATAATTACTCTTTTCTATTACAAATTATTTTATTTGGACGTTAATAAAACGCATCAAACATTCTATTTTTATTCAATTGTAACAATTTTATACGCCTTTAGTTAATTAAATTTTAGCCTTGTGCCCCCTAATGTCCTTCAACTAAGAAAAAGTGGCCCTTGGGTCCTCCAACTTAGAAAAAGTGGCCCGACAGTCAAAAAAGGTTGGGAACCACTGCTATAGCACGTTCCTAATTTCCTACACACACGCACACACACGCACACACACACACATGGAATGCGCGCGCACATTTGCTTTTACTCAGTTTCTGACGTCAGCCATTTGGTGGCGATGTATACGAAATTACGAATAAAAGTTCTCATTTGTCTTTGAGGACTTTTTTACATATCCAATGCTCCTCTCGGTTATATAGGCCATGATGTCCTTGTGCATGTATGATGTGCATGTAGTTTAAATAATTTTTCTCTCTATACATTGTATACTATTTTGACATCACTGCGCTCACAAAAGCTCTGATTAACGTTGCTTTTTGTTAAAGAAAACTCACCATTTTAGTTAGTGACAGTTGAACTAAAACGAAAACTGAAGAAAAAATGTTAACGGAAATGAAACTGAAACTTTCAGAGTCGCTTCCCGACTCGCCACGGTCCAATGAGAACAATTAAAGTTTGGTGTGGAAGATTACAGGCAGATTCACAGGGCATTGGCGCATGGCTCTACGTGACGAAGACAATAATGAATTATTTATTTATTAGGCCACTTGGCTATTCACATAAAAGGACTCGATTCTTCATAGTTGCTTTAATAACTAATTATGTCGGCATTGGTGAGGAGATCGACCCCAAGCAGCAGGAAAAAAATTCATGTTCCGCCCTCCGCAGCCGGAATTAAACCGACCATCACTCCAGCTCTATGTATATATGGATCGCTGCTAATGCTAAAGAACTCGCTCTAAATGATAATAAGATCATAGTTTACAACCATTAATATAACTAAGTATCGCCATGTCCAAGTTATTGTCGATTGAATTAATCTTGTGTGTATACTGTCTAGCCCTATACAATTGCTAGACGAGAGAGGCCATAGTTTTTGCGACTGCAGGGTTCAGTTTGATCTGCAGACTGCAGCCGATCGATCGACTCTGCTCTCAATGCCTGACCATGCATTCATCATTGCAACGATTCTCCACACAAGATCGTCAGCAGTAAAGAACTGACTGCATCTCTCGTTCTGTATAAGGTCAAGTTCACTGTCAACATACATGTACATCAAATCCACAGACGCACACTTACTTCAGTGGCGGCGCTAGGGGGGGGCTGGGGGGGGGGGCTAAGCCCCCCCTACAGGAGGCTAAGCCCCCCCTAAAAAATGGCCATTTTAATTATTTTACATAGAAAATCCACGATTTTTGGTCGATGTCTAAAAAAAAAAAAAAAAAAAAGGTCGTCAGAAATTTTGGCGGCGAAAATGGAAAATTTTCATGAGATTTTGGTCGATGACTAAAAAAAAAAAAAAAAAAGGTCGTCAGAAATTTTGGCGGCGAAAATGGAAAATTTTTCCGCGGGCTTCAGCCCCTCCGAAACTGAAATCCTGGCGCCGCCACTGACTTACTTAGATACATACATACATACATGCATGCATGCATACATACATACATACATACATACATACATACATACATACATACATACATGCGTATGCATACATACATACATACATACGTACGTACGTACGTACGTACGTACATACATACATACATACATACATACATACATACATGCATGCATACACACATAAATACATACATACATACATACATTCATACACACATACATAAATACATACATATATACATACAATGTCATACATACATACATATACATACATGCATGAATGCATGCATGCAGAGCACATAATTTTATGTTCATTTATATACATGTACATAGTCAATGATGGTTATTAGTGTGGCCCAAACTTACAAGGGAAAATTATTTTTTTCAAAATATGCTGCTCCACAAGGCTGCCTTTGTTCCACTTGGCTTGAAGACTCTGTGTTGAAAAAATTGATGAGATCTGAGCATGTTTAGAGGTACCAATTTTCGAGAGCTTTTATATAGGACACACGTAAAATGTGCATCCAAAATTTTAACGGCTACATTATGAATTGACAGCAGCATTCATTTACTCCAAGTTACCATCTTTCTAAATCATAATCAAGATGTCTACTGTATTTAAATAAATAAAGAATTATAAGATAATACACAAATAGAGTCTTGTTTCAAGTTCTTTGTCTTAAAAAAACGGCTGGAGAATTTGAGGTAATTTCAAATATTTTTGTCAGCCAACTTATAAACTAAAGTTTTTCACTTGCAATTTGTTTCATACACTGTTGGATTGTTCACTTATAATTGCTGTTTATACTGTTAAGTTAGATATTTCAAGTATTTTTACAGTAATTTGTTACGAACTTCTTGAAAATGATAGCCTATATGATTAATATTGGTCTTTTGACTTTGTGTAATAATGGCTCATATTATATGACAAAAATCGCAGCTATCATGGCTTCATCCAGAAGCTCCCAACAGTTGACTCTCATAGATGCCTGTCAAGAGCCTTCTTGGGTCTAGACAGCCACAAATTTCCATCCCCTGCCGATAAATTTGACAAGTCTTGTTGATACAGGTATATATTATAGATGTTGATACGTAACATTTCCTGGTAGCTGAGCATTGATGTACTAAAAAAAGTCATCACCTTTAAAAGTATGGAATTTATAGTGTTTCCTGGAAATTTTTACCAAATAAAAGAGGTCATCACATATTAAAGTATGGCATTTACTATGTTGGTCGAAAATTTCTACCGGAAAGATATAAAAGTTCCTCAGGGACGTAGATTAAGCACTGCATGGCAATAATTACCATCTGACTGAAACCAGGTTTAATTATTTTTTAAACAAATTTTACTGTCATACAAAAAGGAGTAATATAAAGTCTCTGCTTTAAAACGACAAACTTTATTGCACTATCATTTTCCTGTCTATAGGTTGAGTCAAAACATGATTTGGCCGTTCAAATTTAGATTCTGTGAAAAATACAACTAAAGATTGCATGATATTTGGAATGCAAAATGCCTTAGTAACCATGTTCAGAATAAATGAGTAAAATTTGAAAAAGATAAACAGGCTGCATAATAAGTAAGATGGAAGTCCGGTTTGTTTAAATCATAATTTGTTACTATGCTTACCTGATGCTAAGTTTGGCCATTGATGGTGGGAAAATGGAAAATTGTAGGAAAGTCGTTGAATTATTAATACAATAGCCACTAAATAATTATCAAAACATTGCTGAAAATAAAATCGCTTACAATCTAATGGAGGTGCATTTAACAAGGAAATCCCTTTTAAAATGTTTGACTTTCTTCCAACTCAGAGTCACGCAATAGCCAAAGCGCGCCTATCAAGCTTAAATCTGAAATTTGAAAATGATTAAGAACATCTACAATTTTTCATGTTGTAGGCTATTTCAATATTTCAATTTTGTAAGATTGTCATTGATTCTACATTAGCTTAATAGCTTTAATAGACTGATTTAATGGACATTTTTAAAAATAAAAATGTCTGTTTAAAGCTGATAATTGCACGACTTCTAGAAGTACGGTCGAAAAGCAATTGTTTTAAATTTTCGATGCATAATTAAAATCTTTCCGAAAATTGGTACCAGTAAACATTGTTCAAGTTTGTTAAAACTTGGCAGATAAATCACTAATAGCATATGAAACAAGAGCAGCCTTGTGGAGAATTGAATTTCCAAATTTTATATTTGTGGGCCACCCTAATGGTTATACATAAAAACCTATACCTTCATACATACAAACATGCATACGTGCACGCATAATTACATAGACCTACTCACATAATTTTGTGACAGTTCATATGTATACACATAGGCTTACACTTTCTCAATTAATGACTAAAGTTGTATTGACAGATCTGTGTATATATCTGTTGGCGATGTCTTGACCTGTGGCATTTCCGCGATTGGCAAAAGTTTAAACTCAGCTCCAATCTGTGTTCATTCCGAGTGCTTCGCCCGTGTCGTAAAAATTCGTAATCAAGTAATGATGATGGTTGTAACCTTAAATTAATAGTTAATATTCATTGTCGTGCTTATTTCGAACTATTATACGGTCTCCACTTACGATCGCAAAGGTTGAACCTGCTGCCTTAACCACGTATATGCCGATGTCATTGTCAAGCCAGAAACTGCCGGTGCTATTACTATTGAATGGTCAGGAGTGAAGGCAAATGACATGTCGTATACCGTACAGCATGCCGTTTCACACAAAACATTCTGCTATGAATTTTCTTATTTTCGTTAGACAGTCAGGAGACAGTGATATGACGTTCACGCCATGTATGGTTCTATATAGTTGCATGAGAAGAAATAATATATATGCTATTTAATAGTTCCTGTACTCGTCACTATATACGGTAGGCGAGTGCTCATAAAAATGAATATTGGATGACTTTCTCAGATCTCAAAACAACTGTAGAAGCTTAGACAGAGAAGGTGACACAGAGGAATATGGACCTTGAAAGCAGGTTGAAAGCATAACTCTCAGGAATACGTCCATACGGAAATCTAGGTCATGAAAAATTAGTTATCTGACAGATTGAATGTAGGCCTATAGGCTTTGGACTGGAGAAAGGAGTTAGAATTTTTTCTAAAATAACGATGTGAGAAATAACTAGACTATGCTTTCAGATTCATATCGTCAATGCAAATCTGTTACCGGTACTCAATTTAAATTTTAAAACTCATCTATTCCCTTTACGCTATTTGCAGGGCCGTAGCTATAGCGGGTGTTTGGGGTGTTTGAACACCTCCCGAAATGCAAGACGTAAAAAATAATAGAATGCATTTACTATAGTTTACTAGCACATGATGTAGAAACCAAGAAATAAAACCACGAAAACACCCCCTCGAAATGAAAAAATGTGAAAAAAATGGAATCAATTGATTTCGGTCGGATGACTAAAGAAAGGGTCATCACTTTTTTTCGGACGGGAAGCTGAAGAAACAGCCCCCCCAATCAAATCCTGACTATGACCTTGGCTATTAGCCTATTTGACTCTATGTAAAGCACGGTGGACGATTGGAAGAGCAGTCAGGCTGTAACGCGGGGAGTACGCGGGTTCGATCCTCGTCAGAGAAGTTTATACTGTGAAGCCTGTATAGTGTATACTGTATGGGGACCTTGAGATTCAAGTCCCTCGCTCTCAATTGCTCTGCAATATAATTGCTGCTGCACTGTCGAGGCGTGTGTGCAGTGACTGTGCACTTCTGGGCTTTGCAAGGAGGGTGATAATGCTATCAAAGCGCTGTTATATATATATATATATATATATATATATATATATATATATTCGTCTGAAACCTTGTTCCACTAAAAGAGCGTTAGCCATAGACACCTTTAATTATATCCTATTGTATTGCATTATATTGCACTGTATTGTATTGTATAGTACTGTATTGTATTGTATTTTATTGTATTGTACTGCGTTGTACTGTATTGTATTGTATTGTATTGTATTGTTTTGCATAATTAGGTGTATGTAGGTTCACAAGGAGTCTGATATGGAAAAAGTGCATGGCTTGGAGAACTATAGCCTATGTCTATCGTGCATGGTCTGTGGTTTGGGGGTAAATCTCTCTTTGATCTGTTACGTTTTTTCTGTTGCCAACGTCTCTCTGTCTCTCCTTATTTAGCTCTTTTTCTTCTCACGGGATATTCGCACTGGAGGCGGAACTGAACGGTGACTGCTAGATGTGATCGGCGCTATATAAATTTCTAATTACATTCCTTTGCATTATCGCTCATAATTTAATGACGCGTGGAGTTTGATTTATTCATGCTTTAATAGCAGATGAAATCCTAAGAGAGTGGCATCGAATTGACTCTGAAGCAACGGGAATCAAGGACTGCATGGTGCACCTGCTGACAATTATAATAGTGGTCAACCGCTTGTGCGCTGAATGAACATGGTCACTAATATTATGCATAGCCAACAGTCAGACATTTTGTGATCATCTCCATGTAATGTAATGTAATGTAATGTAAATCTTCGAAAATTTATCTGCGCCCACAAAAGCCACGTCAGGGAGACCAACTTATTCACCGGCGCTATATCAAATCAAGTCCGCAATATATCCAGAGCTGCCGTTTTCGTTCCGGTGCCATGAGACGTTTAATATAAGCTTACAGTGTCAACCAATGCGACTTTGCAGTCGTGTCAACACCATTTTCTAATGCCTTTCATCTATTTTATATACATTATACATTATACAATGTCTGTTTAGTGTAATCGATTCGAATCAAGTAAGCCTATAATTATTATTATCGTATTCTGTATTTTATATCCTTAGATGTATAATTATATAGGCTAATAATTATTAGATAATATTTTGTTCGAATTTATTGCATTTTGTGGCAAATAGTCTTCTTGTTCTGCATTTGTTTACTACTTGTTCTGCTACGACGTGTTTTCTGCTCTGTTTGATGCAGCTTTTGTCCGTTCTTGCGTGTTATTGTCTTTCTCAGTTTGGTCTATTCAGACCTATATATAGCCTGCTCTGTTCCGGTCTCTTCGAATTTATTCTGCATGGCCAGGTTTGATCTATTGTGCTCTGCTCCGGTTTGCGCTACTGCTTTCTACTTTGCCGGCATAATATGTCCATCTATTATGTTGGTTAAATTAAAATCTGCTAGCCATGGTTGCTAGCCTGGGTTCTAGGACTACTCATCATAGGTCAATTGATCCAGGGACTACTCACCAAAGGACTACTGATCAAGGGACTATACTCATCAAGAGCAACTCATCAAGGTACAACTCATCCATGGTTGCTAACCTGGCCGTGTTCGTTTTTCTGCTATTTCCTATGGTAGGCTATTCCATTTAAATTCATTATAATGTACTAATTACTTCTATTCCTTCTATTCCATTCAGCCGTTGACTATTCTGTTCTATTTGTTCTGTAATGTTTTTTTAAATATTGCATTCTGTTCCATGTTTTGATCCGCGCACGCTTTTCTTTTTCGTTCTGCCTTATACTGTTTTGCTCTGAGCTGCCCATAATTATGTTCTTTTCTGTTTGTTCTGCTCCATTCTGTTATGCTTTAATCTGTTTCCATAATCAGTTCAATTTGGTCTGCTTTGGTCTGTCCTGTTTGCCAAAACGCATAAGCCGCTTGCTCAGGAAAAACGACGTCGTTTTCAGTACAGTATGAAGACGGTGAGATTTCGTCATATGCCACCTTATTTTTGTTGCTTAGTAGTAAAACTCCATCTGAGCGAAAGTCCCCTTCCATGCGGAATGACTTATTACTCTGGAGGAACGAACGTATAGAAGACAATTACGCAAGGCAACTGGGGAGAGCACGCAGCACGCTCAGGGAAAATTATTGTCGAAAGGTCTTCGGCGGGCACTACTCCGTTTGGTGCATGTTTCTACTAAACTTAGTAACAGAACAGAATAGAACAGACCAAAACAGAACGGAATAGAACAGATCGAAACATAACGGAACAGAACATACCAAAACAGAACGGAATAGAACAGACCGAAACATAACGGAACAGAACATACCAAAACAGAACGGAATAGAACAGACCGAAACATAACGGAACAGAACATACCAAAACAGAACGGAATAGAACATGCCAAACCAGAGCAGAATAGAACAGAACATAACAAAATAAAACGGAATAGAACAGATCAAAACAGAACAGAATAGAACAGACCAAACCGAACGGAATAGAACATGCCAAAACAGAACGGAATAGAACAGACCGAAAAAGAACGGAATAGAACAGGTCAAAACAAAACGGAATAGTTACAAGTTTTGTGGACACATTGAACACAAGTTGTGAAGCACCATCAAGTTCATTCGACAACAGCTATTTGAGAGATTACTTCAAAATCGGGTTTTGTTATACTTTTTGCTGCATGCATTATTTTTGAATCATAAAAAAACAGTGGGTGGTCTCACTAAAAGTGATATAAATTTTGTTCTGTTTGAAATATAAAATCTAGCCATCATGTGTAAATATGAATTATCTTTAAGCCTGCAAAAATTCATTTCGAAATTCTCACATCTGGCCAAGATATTGGCAAAAAAGCGTGAGGGTCTTTTTATGGTCCACCCTATACATGAAGGCATGCATAAAACATAAATGCATTCAAATAAACATGTTCACACACAGAATATAATTAAGCAAGCCAACCCTTTTACATAGCCACACATGTTTGCACAAACACAGATTTATTTATAAAATTACATGAAATTATATACATAAATCCAGCATTCAGATACTGCAGACCGTGTGGGTAATGGGCATATAGTAGCGAGGCGCTTGCTATAGACCGTTGATGACATAAAAGTGACAAACTTCGGAGCATTTTTCCAACGCTGAGCAACAGAAAAAGAAACTGTCAACACAGTCATTTCAGATTTCCCTCAGCGTCTTTCGTCCGTCCGTCCCTCGGTTGAATCCACGGAGTCCTCTGAGTGTTGGACGGTCAGGTTCCGTGTTGGGGTGTTCTTAGGCAACGATGAAGTCTTCTCGAATGAAATGTCACCTTATGAGACAAGCTTACAGACAGGTGAATAGACAGATAGATGGATAGATGCATGGTGGAACAGTTAGATAGACGGATGGACATTAGGGTGGTCGCATCTGTAATGGCAAATTTTCAACTTCATTTTTATTCTTTCTCCAACCCACCATTTGGTGCCACTTGGTAAAAGACTGATGCAGCCCAAAAATTATCCCGATAGAAAAATATTTAGGACTAGCACAACGTGTTTGAAGTTTTGGATTTTACGAAATATCATCGTCTTTTTGAGTATAATGATAATTTAGCTACATATTTGGACCTATGACTAGTTTTAACAGAAATGCTGCTTTCTTTTACTCAAGCACGACTGACAAGTATGCCTGACTTCTACAATGATGATAATGGTTTGTTATATATTTTTATGAACAACTGACCATCTCAATAGAATTTGACGCATGAGTCCCTGAGATCGATGACCATAAACCTCTACTAGAAAGCCAACACATTGCTATGTCCTTTTGATAGGCCTGATTTCTATCTACAGGAATCCTTTGTTACACTAAAGTCTCTTTATTACATGCTTAATTTTAACAAAAATTCTGATATAATACGGACAAGGACCTCAATAATAGTTGAACTAGAGAAAACTACTGATGACCCATGTATTTTCGTTTATTGTGACAATCAGAGCAGAATGACACAGCGCATCAGAGATAAAATTTATCAACAAGCTGCTGTAAACAAATGAATTAAAATAGATGTTGAAATTATTGAGATCATAATTTTTATAGATCTAAGAAATTACTTATTAGATCTACCACATAAGAGTCAAAGAGCAGCTTTTAAACAACTTCCAAGGAGAGCATCATAATTGAGTGCCTGGTGAAGCCTACTCACATTGTTGTCTATTTCATAATAAAGAAGTTATCCCATTAAAAGTATAAGCTTACTTTTAGAGTTGAACACATGAACACAGAGTCAAACAATTGACACAGAAAGTGCTGTAAAGAGTGGACTCAAATTACACTGCCTTTATTAGCTAATATTGTAAATTCACTACATATTATAAATTAGCATGAAAGGCAATGGTGTCAAACACGTAAGCTATA
>OX457040.1:13583395-13698395 GCA_949752735.1 Lumbricus terrestris | reverse complement strand
GTTTCAATAAGCTTTCTACCAATGAAGCGGGAAAAGTAGGATACAACAACTGAAAGGGTACATGTGGAAGAGATTTTGTGTGGAAGAGATTTCGTCGCTGAAATGAACAAATGACCAAAAAAGGTCGTCAGCTATTTCGGTAGAGAAATTCGATGCATTTTCAGGACATTTTGACCAGATAACTAAAAAAAGGTCGTCAGCCATTTCGGCAGGGAAATTCGGAATATTTTCAAGACATTTTCACCAGATGACTGAAAGAGGTCGTCAGCTATTTCGGCAGGGAAATTCTAAATATTTTCAAGACATTTTTAGTATTTTTTACCAGATGACTAAAAAAGGTCATCAGACTTTTCGGCCAAAGACCAACGAAATTTTTCCCGACGCAAAGTAAACAATTTTGGCCCCCTTCCTTCGAAAATTTCTGTATCCTTCTCTGCTATAAAATGCATAACACGACAAAGCATTAATATAACATATACTTATGTATATTGAAGTCATCGCTGCTTCCATACATGTCTGCTATACAATAACTTCTAATTTTGAAGCTGTTCTGCAGTCGGGGGCTGTAGGCCAATTAGCGTTGCTGTGAACTGCTTATTTTATCGTTGCTGCAAACCATATTATAGGACGACTCATCCGTGTGTTTTCCATCTTGTATTATTCATCAACCCCGTGCGAAAATAAAGTAAGCTTCTGTCCATAGTTGAACGTGTGGATAAGGACTACAATGGTATACGTGTATTGTATTGTGTGGCTATTTCAATTGCGCCTTAAGAGAACATCATAAAAGTCTATCTAAATATTAAGAGTATTGAGTATTTATTCGTATTGTGTTAGACTTGTAGTCGTCGATCGCGGTTGAAGTCGCAAAATTATATAGCTCCTCTATAAAGAGAAATTTATCGGAGACCATAAATAAACAAAGCGAAAAGTAATCGATGACGTTCTAAGGAAACTAAGTTGGGTCGGTCTGGATCCTGCATGGACTTTGATCGCATCCACAGAAACGTCCGTCTCTCATATCCGGTTCGTTTAATGGAGAGTGTCACCTGGAGAAGGTCAGCTGGAGAGGGTCAGCTGGAGAGAGAACAATTTGGATGACGGTCGTGGGAAAACATTCGAGGAGACAATTATTATTATTACAGAAGTTAAGATTTAAACGAAGGCAGAATAATTAAAACTGGGTATAATATATACACAGGATTGGAAATCTAAACGATGACTTTACACTCATTCTTTGGAGGCTACTGACTGACACTAAGGCTGACGAAGAGAAGCAGTGGACCTCACAGATGATCGGAGAAAATGGAGATTATTTATTCGAACACAAGTGAATAACGTCAGTCCAGGTGACCCTCTGATTATGATGATGATGATGACGATGACGACGACGATGACGACGATGACGACGACGACAACGACGACGACGACGGCGATGATGATGATGATGTTGGTGGTGGTGGTGGTGGTTTTGGTGGGTTTTTTGATGGTGGTTGTGGTGGTGGTGGTGGTGGTGGCGGCGGCGGCGGTGGTGGTGGTGGTGGTGGTGGTGGAGATGACGATGACAATGATGATGATGATGTAAAATTTCGTTAATAAAAAGTGTTTCAATGAAACTACAATAATCTTTCTTGTCTTCATAATTACGGAGGCTTATTGATTGCGCACATCGTGACTGATTTCCTTAAATAACATCAGAAAATTGAATATCAACGAAGGATGACACATGGGTGTTATACATGTGTAATTATTATTAATACTACTAATCTGCTTATCACCAGCACAGGACGTATGCACATACCGAAATACCAAGTAAGGCGTATATACAGTAGTTAAAAAATATAGAGTAGGTCTGAAATTGGAAGTTATAAATATAACGATGAGCGACTAAACGTGGAGTGAGTACTGAATTGTTGGAGTAAAACTAAAGGCTTCGAAGTTGTATATGATCGATCCAAATGTTCTATAATGTATAATGGTAGAAGTAGAATTTGGATGAAGCATGGACAATGAAATAATTCTGTTATTGTAGAAGGGGGACCAAGGGGCTGAGCAATTTATTGTGCGTAAGGACTTTCCGAGCAGCGCTTGTGTATAAACTGACAGAAATAGAGAGACTGCGCGGCCGATGGGCAGATATGCACAGTGGCGGTGCCAGGATTTCAGGTTTATAGAAGGGGGGATGAAGCCCTAAGCCCTTCCTCCTTGCCAGGAACGCGACTAGAATATTTTCCTTCACGGTACTCATATTGCAAGCTCCTAAGACGCGAAACTGCGCGCGCTGAAGGCGCGAAGCCCATATCGCCTAAGCCCTAGGGCAGTGCTGTCCGACGTGCGGCCCGCGGGCCGCATGCGGCCCGCGAGGTGATTTTTAGTGGCCCGCACGGGCTCACAAATTTTTTCACTTTGTGTAAACTGAAGTAGAGAATAAAGTCACTGATCGACATGAGCGTTTATTTTTGTTATTGAGTTTGTGACAGTTGCCGATTTGTGATGCTACCTGTAGGCTACCGGTACCATGAAGACCAAATTGGAAACTATATCTCTGTCTTCTTTTCCTGGGGTTAGGACTTACATGTAGGTCTCCATAGTCTATTTTGGAGATTGACAACTTCTGGTTTTGACAACTCTTATTACTGCACTCAACTAAACGAACCTCACTAACTCTCCCAAACCGTTTCCATCTAGTCAGTCCCTGATATGTGTAGGCTACAGAGTCATGGTCTGCAAATGACTGCGACCATTCTTTCGAAAGATAGTCGAGTTCTAGTTCTAAGAATTAGAAAGAAACAATCGATAAAATACCCAGGGTCGACGAATTGCGAAGTCTTTGCTCTTTCTGGTCCGACGACTATGACTGCTAGATCTTTAGACCGAGTTTCTGGCTTCGGCGAATTTTTACGAAAGCTAGGGCAGGAGGTCGAAATTTGCCCCAGTCATAAAGTGCATCTTTGCCCAAAAAATTGACTGTTCGAACGTAATGAAGAGCTCATGAGCTGTCTAAACTGTGTCTGGGCGATGAAACCGAGTGCAAGACTGGGATAAACGCCACCTAGCTCATGTCGGTGGCACTTGGTGCTCAACAATTGTGAAGCATGACAATCGTGGTTTGTGTAGTCCACATGCAATTATTCAATACCAATATTCCTGCGGAACCTGTCGAACTCTTCCATAAACTGCTCAAGACTTACTTCCAAAGAGGCCATTCCTGGGTCGAGAGCATCTCTGATTGGCTATCTTGAACCGGCGGAAATTTTTTCATAATATGTAAATAGCTAGATTGATAGATAGATTATAATCACTCAGTATTAAATTCCAATAGGCCTACTCGTTTCGATGATAATAAAATATATTATCAAAAAATTATCGCCACTGCTTTTGAGTTTCCTGTTGCGGCCCTCGGCTTCAAGAATCTTGCTTTTGCGGCCCGTGGTACCAAAAAAGTTGGACAGCACTGCCCTAGGGGTCTAGTTGAGCGTCGTTAGCTTCCCAGCGGGGTCTGGGGATGAACTCTGATACTAACGACTTTTTAGCTGTTGACACTGACTTTGTGCAGTCAGAAAATATCTGAGCTGCATGCTACTCAAGAAGAGTGTCCTATTAGGTAGCCAACCCCCAACCCCACTATACTCGCGATTTTCTAGCGGCGCTCTAAAAATTACCTAAACTGGCCAAACAACGTACAATTTGCTTGACTTTTAAATGCATTGGAATCGTGCCCCATTGAAGCATTCTCGCTGACTATTTCGGCAGACTTTGCGCTGCCAGAAAATATTTGAATTGCTATATTAAAATAGAGTTCCGTCGTATATGCATACCTAATTTTATTACCTATCTAGCCTCAGTACTTGCGATTTTCTGGCAGCGCTCGACAAATCATTCAAACACCGACCAGTTTGCTGTAGATTCAAAAATGCATCAGAATCGTGGCGCTCTGCAGCATTCTCGCTGACAATTTCGGCAGACATTGCGTGGCCAGAAAATATCTGCAGAGCTGCTCCTCAAAATAATTTAATTTCATGCTAGGTGTCAAGTCCGACTACTCGTGGGTCGGTGGCACGTCTGACATAGGCTATCTGCGGTGTATTCTATCAGGATAAACACTCCACGCCATGATTATGTAGTTGATTTCGCTGCCGCTGGTCACTGTCTGCAGTGTCTAGTAGATCTAGCTCTAGTTTCTTATAACGAAGTAAACGGTTGTAGAGATTTTCCGCTTTTTGCCTTGGGGCTGATCCACATTAAAGGGAGGGGTTGATCAAGTCCTTATGCCCCCCTCTGCACCGGAAGGATTGAGGTCTAAGGTAGAAGTTGAAGTTGAATAAACGATTAATCACAGACAAAATAAAATATTTTAAATAATTATTATTCAACGGCTGCGCGTAAGCCTATTGAGATTTTAGCATATATACGCGCGCTGCATGGTCAGCATATAATTAATTATTTACATATATGACGAGCAAATTTTTGGAGTTACAATGAGTCTGTTGGTGTTTAGTGGGAGATGTGTTTAACATTCAGCGACTGTAGCACTTGTTTGCCGCCGTCCTGCAGTCCACCTTCCTGAACGTTATTCCCCGCCGTCACACATCGATGATCACTGCACGGAGACCTCTCCGTCGGTGGGCTTCTCCCAACGACGAGCATTTTCGACGACACGCAGTGATAACGTGCGGCCACCGTCACGTTACTCCTCGCTCCACCAACGCCCGTCGCTCCACCAGCTCCTCCTCCACCGCTTCCTCCCGTGTGGTGCTGATTATAACCGGAGATGCATCCGTGGCAGAACGTCTCGAGGAATATGCGCCGAAACGTCCGACCGAACGCGCAGTACAGCAGGAAGTTAACGGCGCTGTTCAGATTGACGAGAAAGTTACGCGCGTGCGAGAGCATCCGATACTCGAAGAGGCGAGTAGTCGCGTCCGAATCGAGCGCGTACGCGAAGTTGTAGACGAGCGCGGGAACCTGGCAGACGATAAAGACCATGACGACGGCGACCAGCATCACGGTAACGTTATTCTCCGACGACATCTTCACGTTCATGCGCTGGCGGTCGATGCTCGCGCGTCGCACGGCCAGGATGAGAAAGGCGTTCAGCGTGCAGAGTATGAGCACGGGCAGGAAACACATGAACGGCAGGTAGAGGTAGGAGTAGTAGACAAGCAGGTAGGTCGTGTCGAGGCCGAACTCCGTCCGCGACAGTCTCACCGATACGGTCACGTTGTCGTCGCCGACGACCTGTATCGGTCGGAACTCGAACCAGCGTGGAAGGTTGTAGAGGAACGCGAACACGGACACGGCCACGATGACTCGCTTCGCGACGAATATCGCCCCGAAGCCGGACGCTCGCAGCGGATGGCAGACGGCGATGTATCGCTCCGTCGTGAAGGCCACCGTCAGCCAGATCGTGGCCGTCTGTGCGACGAGGGCAAGCGGGTAGACGTAGGAGACGACATAGGGGTAGACTAGGTCGCTGTAGTGCTTCGAAAGGACCGGGAGACCGATGAGAAGTCCGGTGCTGAGCAGGACGATGCTGTCCCAGACGGCGAGCGTTGATAGATAGCATTGTGTTGAGGTGAATGTCGAGTGTTGATGGAGAACGGCCAACGTGAGGGAGTTGGCCACTAGACCGGTCAGCACGATGACAGTTGTGACAACTCCGTTTGTCCAGTACTCGACCAGGTCCTCGATACGGTTGAGGTTGACGATCTCGTCAAGGAAAGCGACGGTTGTCGATTGGTTCAGGTCGTCGTCCATCTTGGATCAGGCGTCTGGAGAGATAGAAAAACAAAATGCAGCTTATTCAGTACTAATATCGACAATCGCGGTTATCATTCAGATGTCAATTCGGGGGCAAATGTACCGTTTGTCTATGGACAGTTTTGGACACCCGCAAATATTATGGGGACATGTGACGTGACTGACGTCATTCGTCTCCTCCTGGAAATTAAAAAGCCTATAATTGTTTAAACGTAAGCTATAATATACAATTTGATTTTTAACAAAATATTTTTCGCACCAAAGCACCGATGATTCTGATGATAGGCCACACATGCACGGTGCAACTGTGAAATTTGCATTTAAAACTCTCCATGAAAAATCCTATGCTCTTAATTAACCTATAATTATATGGTTTGCATTTTTCAAACTCTTGCAATTCATGTAACCGTGACATTATTGTGTTTTGTCCATTCTAAGCAGACATCTGCGGACACCCGTGCCCTTTGACAATCTTGAAAGATTGTTAAGTAGCCTAACTGTAGATCTATTCTTCACATTCCAGTCGTAATTGTATTTGTAATTGTAACTGAACATTTATATAGCGCCGCTCACAGATTCAGTGGCGCTCCCGGCCCAAGTTATAGTGCTCCAGCTAACAAATAGTATAGTCTTCAGGCGTGTCTTAGGCTACGCGATCTTGTGCAATTGCTTCTTTAAAAAGAGTCCAACAGTTGCTTATGACTTTGAACGCATATTATCTGCACAGAGATAATTCTGTTCTGAAAAGTGATTTAAATGACTTTGACTGCCTTGCCACTTTCTATTTCATTTATCGTTAATTTGCAGAGTTGCGTGTTGCGTGCAAACATCCCTTCATCCTCTGTGGCACAAAGATTTTTTCGAATCCAGATTATAATACGTGCTGACGAGACAAAGCTGACAATGTCGAGCTAGGCCACTCTTCTATTTTTAATGGGAACGACTGTTCTGAATCAGCCGCAAATCCGTTGGTATTTTACTCTGAAGACTGACGAGGACGACAATAGTAATAAGCATGGACAGACACAAGAAGAAGTTCTTGGTCTGTCTTTCAAATTCTCTATATCCGCATGCGCTTGATGATCACTCTTCTGACGTTTCAGGTCGGGGGCGAGTCTCGTGAGTCTGTGTCTTGAAGAAGCGCTACATAAATTTGCGATTTCAATTACAAATAACAGTCGTTGACGGTCGAATGATGCAGTCGTATGATTATATGAACAGTGACAGCGATGTTGAATATTTGATGGAGTTATCGGCTTTAAAGACATTCTTGTTCAATGACAACAATTGGCTGTATTGCCAGGTAATAGAAAATATGTTGGTTTTTCTCTCACATCGATCGGCATCAGATGCCTACTGTAACAGTGTACAATGAATCTGCAATCAGTCTGCAATTGGTATGCAATCAGAGTGCAATCAGTCTGCAATCAGAATGCAATCAGTCTGCAATCAGTCTGCAATCAGTCTGCAATTGGTATGCAATCAGAATGCAATCAGTCTGCAATCAGTCTGCAATCAATCTGCAATTGGTATGCAATCAGTCAGCAATCAGAATGCAATAATTCTGCAATGAGTATGCAATCAGTCTACAATCAGTATGCAATCAGTTTATAATCAGTCTGCAATTTGTATGCGATCAGAATGCAATCAGTTAGCAATCAGCATGCAATAATTATGCAATGAGTTTGCAATCAGTCTACAATCAGTATGCAATCAATTTGTAATCAGCTTGTAAACAGTATGCAGTTTGTCTGCAATTAATTTACAATCAGCTTACAATCAGTCTGCAATCCGTCTGCAATCAGACCGCAATCAGTATGCAATTTTAGTAGTCTGCAATTAGCTTGCAATCAGCTTGCACAATCAGCTTACAATCAGCCTACAATCAATCTGCAAACGAATGTCGAATGAGAACTTGAGCTTAGGAGTATTTGCACGTCCTATAGAAAGCACAATCCATACACGACTAAAGATAATAATGAGGCGCGAAGACGATGCCAGATGTTTAATCAAAGATGGAAACTCATTGGTGTTTTCGAAGTACACGTAGATGCCGTTCATCGAATATATAGTCTATCAGAGCACGTAGCCAATACGGCAATGTAATGGGCACACCCGGCACACATAATATTTTATAGGATAATAATTATCGTAACACCCTCCATCTCTTATGGCGCAACTTTGTCAGATTTTCTTCTACCCCTGTGCGAGTTTTCCTCACTCGAATCAATAATATTATTGTGGCGTTATAGAAAAAGCGGATGACAGAACTGACATGTAAAAAAGCTTTAGAAAGCACTTTACTTTGCGAGAATATTTGGTCGCATACTGTTACTTATAACATGTCTTGTATACTAGTATTATAGCAGTGGATACCTTCTGCGGTATAGTTGTAAGAGATTTGGGGGTAGATTTACTCTCGCAAATGTTGTCTAATGAGGTCCTGAATCTGTGTTCGACATTTCTAAGACTGAAAAGTGGCCGATACAATAATTATTGTTTACCGAATTAATACAGTTCTCTTATTAATACAATTCTTTAATTAACACAATTCTCTATAATTAATACAGTTCTATAGGTGATAAAATTATTCTTATCATCATTATTAAATCACTCCGTCTTATTGACGTTATTCTCCACCAAATTTAATATGCTGTACCCAGTTAATGCAGCTCTTAAACTAGCTAATATATCTCTGTATAGCATACCTAATTAATGCGTTTCTCTATTTAATTGAACAAACATTATTATAATCATGATTGCTGATTAATAGTCTAAATGCTACTTTTCACCAATAGCTAATGCATTTCTTCACCTAATTAGTACGATTCGCAGCAAATTCCGTCTCCATCATATCCATCCATAATCCGTTAACTCGTTCCATTCATCCATCCTCTTTACCGCCTTTATTCAATGATTATTTGGGTTGAAGCAAATTCCCGGCGTCTGAGTCGACCAGATGGAAGAGTCGGCATTGATGACCTCTAGGTTGCATTACACGCCTCTCCCTCCTCGATCATGCCCTCGCAAATACCCAGCGTCTGGTCGCCCACTTCCATTGTTTACCTGCCCGGCAGGACCAAATCCGGTCAAATCTCGACGGAATTTTCTATTTTCGCCGCCAAAAAGTTGATGACTTTTTTTTAGTGTTGGCACTCAACTATTGGGGGGGACAAATTGCATGGGCCGTCCCCCCAACACTTCCATTGGGGAGACCGTCCCCCCTGTCCCCCTAGGTCTCCACCCCTGCGCAGCATATTTAATACACTATTCCCTAATTAATACATAATTTTGCGATACGTTCTCTGCTATGCTTCTATCCATCTGCTTTATTGAGCGCATAATAAAGGACCCACATATAGGCCTAATACCCAGTTTAGAGATGTATCTGAACAGACACCCTCTGAGTGCAAATCATCTTATCTCACCTCACTGTCTACCAGACTGTCTAAGTATAGACAAAACTAATCTGCTTTCTGTCCGAAAAATCAACGAAATATACAAGGCTCTATGGATGTCTTATGCGGTATCTATTGCTAGCAGCCCTGCAGGCGCCTCTTAGGCTGCAGTTGATATTATCATGGCAGATATGGATTACATGAAGAAGTCTACAAGTTGTCTGCAACGGACATTGGACAGACCAATCTCATGCACATAATTATACAGTCATTCCATTTCCGCTTTCTTTTCAGCATGCTTTGTGCACCAGCAACATACATATCTTCGTCATCATCACCTTTGTCATCATCATATCATCATCATCATCATCACCGGCATTATCATCATCATCATCATCATCATCATCATCATCATCATCATCATCATCATCATCATCATCATCATCATCATCATCATCTTTGTCATCACCGGCATTATCGTCATCATCATCATCTTTGTCATCACCAGCATTATCGTCATTATCTCCGTCGGCGTCGTCGTCATCATCGGCATTATCATCATCTTTGTCATCATCGGCATTATGGTCATCATCTCCATCGTCATCGTCATCGTCGTTATCGTCATCATCGTCATCATCGTCATCATCACCACCTTCGTCATCGTCATCGTCAGAGGCGGTGATTTTGTTCAATGGGTTGGACACACTCTTTTATATATTTTTTTCACTGGTTGATAGGACTTTGTCCCACTATCCCCATCGATCACTGCCCCGATTGTCGCATACAAATATTTATAATCATTCTTCCTGTCTTCATTGTTGTGCCATCATCTCATTATCATCATTAGTAGCGGCAGAAGCAACAGCAGCTCTATAGATCCATGATCGCCGTCATTGTCATGACTATTGTCATGATTATTGTCATGATTCGTCGTCGGCGTCATGAATGTTTTCATCAATCGGTTACCAGATATTTTTTCGCAAAGCATTAGCCAAAAAATTACCATCCTGCACTCGCTTTCATTCGTTTACTAAGGCTCTGTGCTGTCTGTCATGTCATGTTGCGTCGTGTCATGTCATGTCGTGTCATGTCATATCATGTCATGTCGTGACGCCGTCGTCGCATCGCGACGGTTGGCTATAATATTACATACACGAACGGATTATCATTGTCCAAAGTCTCCTGTCACGAGCCGCGTTCCGCAGGTGTGTGCCCGTGCACTAGACCAGTCAATTGCGAGACGTTGCCCAGCCATGAAATCCTGCGTCTACCACGTCCAAGGATTTCCTCCACGAGACCCGTCATCAGACTACTATCGATACTGTCAAGAAGAAGAAGAAGAAGAAGAAGAAGAAGAAGAAGAAGAAGAAGAAGAAGAAGAAGAAGAAGAAGAAGAAGAAGAAGAAGAAGAAGAAGAAGAAGAAGAAGAAGAAGAAGAAGAAGAAGAAGACGACGACGACGACGACGACCTGTCCGCCATCGTACAATATTCTAAATCATCCACAAAAAACTCTTGCACTGAGAAGCTTCTGTCCTAATGTTCCTTTCGATTTCTTAAATGATTCATTCCAATGTTATTAGTCTTGTTGTTAGAAAGAAGTCAATATTTTCATCTATTTGTTAGATGAACAAACATAGAGTTATCTAAGAAATTTCCTCACATAGCCGTGGGTGGGAACCATGCACATTGCACGCCTCAACTTATCTCACAAGAGGCGATTAACTAACTCCACTCAAACAGTTGCTCTGACTATAATCAATGCAACAATATCATCGTGTGCTTACAAGATTGATCAAGTGAATTAACGAAAGTTGATTGATTGATTGATTGATTAATGCTTGGTCCCCCTTTAAAAACACGTAATTGTTTAATCCACCTATTAGAAAAAGAATACGCCATTGTTTTTTCACGTATACATGCAGGTCTATGCCTATCAGATAAATACGCTACAGTTTATTTAATCCATCTGGCAGAAGAATACGCCAAAACAATTGTACCCATTTATTTATTTACTATCAATTTGATATAGCGCCCTTTCAAGGTACCTACTCAGGAGCGCTCCCAGTCCAACCCCCGTTGAATAAGACAGTCTCAAGAGCAGTGAGAAATGAAGCAGAAAGACCAATAGGTAGTTGACGAAAAATAACAGAGAACTCATTCCAGGTCGCAGGGTCAGTCACTGAGAAATAGGTAATTAGGTAGGCGATTAACTATAACACACCTGTTAGAGAAACTCGTTAACGTTTGACCCACCTGCTGTTTCCCAGCCAACGTGCCCAGCCAGCTATGACTAACTCCCACCAGCCGTTGAGACATACTGCCAATGTCATCAAACAATTATCATCACCGTTGATCAACAACATCGTTCCTGGCCAAACACCGTCTTGATTTAAAAAAGTGAGACAAAGCCCATTTGCCACGCGGCGTCGTTCGCTCGCGTGTCTAGACCATCTCTCTCTCTCTCATATAACTCAGCCCATAGTTCAATAATTACACGCATAATTAAATAAATATAATCAACTAACTGCGGAAAACAACATTCATCATGGAACTTTGCGTTCCATTTTCAAGTCGACCGGGTAAGATAATAGTCTGTCGTCGCGCCAGTTCGCTGACGGCGACAAGAAGGCGCCGTGTAGGATATACAGGCCTATACTATATCCGTATATCGATTCGATCCAGTTGTGTCTTCTAATAATAATAATTATATCTTGGTCCACCTTCATCTTGTGAAACCAGTCATCAGCTATAGCATATATATGTATGCATGCAAGAGTGATTATTGCGCGGTGACTCAGATTATATACATGTATATATTATATATATTAGATATATTATATATATTATATATATTATATATTATATTTATTATATATTATATATTATATATATTATATATATATTATGTATATTATATATATATATTATATATATTATATATATTATATATATTATATATATTATATATATTATATATATTATATATATTATATATATTATATATATTATATATATATATTATATATATTATATTTCCCGCAAGGAATCCGACTCGTCCTGAAACGCATTGATTTTGTTAGACTAATCAGAGACTAAAAATAATTATAATAATTATTGGATGCGATATAATTATTTATTATTGTCTCGTTTTGCTATTATTGCTTCCTTTAATTAACATGCACGCTTATATTAATGTTTACCTGGGTTTAATTCTCCCGTATTTCCAATCTTGTAATAAATCGCTAAAGTAGGCCTACATTCATCCATCATCATTATCAATTCTTTTCCAAGGGACCCTATACCCACCAGGATCTTCCCTTCAGGGCAGAAAAGAAAAAACCTCAACTATTCTTTTCTCCCTGTCTTCTCATTGTAGGCCTACATTTTAATCGCAATTTCGATCATTTTAATCTTATCGCATAACGCATAGCATGTGAAATGTTTTTGCAGCAATAGAATTTATTCGATTCGATTCGATTTGATATGATTTAAGATAGGTTAACTTTTCTGTACCGTATCAGATTGCAGAACCAACTGGGGAACCCGCACTTGACTTAACCAATAAATTATTCATGACGAATTGCACGGAATTGGATAAGCACTGCACGAGAGAATCTTGCGGTAAGCTATACGGTACCAATCAAGGCCGTATATATATATATATATATACACACATACGCATACATGTATATAGCCAGGATTTTAGTTCGGTGGGTGTTTACTCCACTTTGAGGAAGCCGACATTTACTTGAATCAACTGAATAAAGGGTTTAGAGGTTGATTTATTCCATTGTAAAATGCCAAATGGAAATAAGGCTTCAAAATGAAATCCTCCTTGTCCTCATATCATGATTGTGTTAGTAGCCTAAATGCATTATTCATTACAGCATTATGTCATTTCGCGGGGTGTTCAAGCACCCCCTAGTTACGGCCTTGGTACTAATCAAAGGTACAGAGCAAGGATGGATGGATCAAGATTTGACGAGGGCCTATGACAACAGAGGTCGTTGCAATGCCCTCGACAGAAATTTGTTTGGCATAATTATTTTTACAGCACTTTGTTTTATGGTACAGAGCAGGCTGCACTGGACTGGATGGCATTGCAAGACTAAAAGACGAACCCGCACCGAACAGAATAAGATTTTTAAGAATAGACTAATAGGACATCAAACGTTGCCGTGTATAATACGCTATAATTATTTGGATCATTTTCACCGACGTTACACGAGACCAAACAAAACAGAACAAAACTTCGCTTCTGTACTGACACGCTGTCGGATTTCCTACCATTGAGACGAAGCCGTGCAGATTGGCTTATGAATTCTTAATCAACGGGTCCGGTCGCGCAAGTGGATATAGACGGTTGGTCCTGATTGCCGGAACCAGCGGACAAATGAATCCAATATAAATGAATGGGTTTGGTGAGGATGGATTGATTGGGACCAGAATAAAGCAGCGTTCAACAGCCGCAGTATACGTGTATACGCTTGGATGGCTTCTTGCTTTCAAGATAATTTATCGGCTTCTGACGGCTCTGCGTCTTTCAAGCCTCATCGCAGCAGAAGAAATCGACCGAGAGAGAAGACCACGGGGGACGTCTATGAACGACGTCCAGGCAGGGTTGAAAGTGGGTGGGAACGCGTGGGAACGCGTGGGAACGGCGTTCCCATGCTGCTCTCGAAATTCTTTGCCTGCGTTCCAATGCGCTGCTCACCATGCATGCATGGAACGCTGTAAACGCATGTCTTCCACTAAAACGCTTCTTCGGCGTTACCTCTGCTTACAGAAACCACTCTATAGCCACGTCTTTACAAATGCACTAAATGAATGAATGAATAAATGAATGATTGATTGAATGGATGAATGAATGAATGATTGAATTTTATTACAGAATTTCGTGAATGAATTTCACGGATAAATGAATGAATGAATGAATGGATCAATCAATTAATCAATGAGTGAATGAATGAATGAATTAACGAATAGGTATCTACCTGCATGCACTCGCAGAATGCATTTAAGAAGCATTGTCTACATAGACTACAAGGAGGCTAAACATGGCAAACTTGCTATATCTAAAAACGCGACTTTTTCCCAGATTGCAAAGGTCTATTATAATACAAAAGGATTGCTCTGGAAAAGACACACACAAACATTTTCGCGACATCAACAAGCAATTACATGCACACGCGGGTCATTGAACTTTCCTCCATTAGGTCGCACGGCCGAAAACAAAAAAAGACCCAATCAATACCCGCCATAGCAAACTTCCTCCTCGTCACAGTCATCATCATTAGCATCTCGTTTTTATCTGCCTGCCTCGCAAGGCTAACGTCACCGAGAAGGCAATCACCGTTGTTACATCTATCTCTCTGGACGAACATTCTCTGCAGCAGTGACTCTCCCCTCAAAGCATCGATCTTACAAAGCGACGCTCTTCACATTTGACACCGACCGGTCCGTCCTAATGACGCTCGTTCTTCACCGTTAATACTCTGCCATTCAAGGACAATAGTTTGTCTAATCTCGCATGAGCGGGTTGGCGATACGACATACATACATAAATACTAACATACGTACATGCATACATACATGCTACATACATACATACATGCGTGCACACATACATGCATACATACATACATACATGTACATACGTACATACATACATATATATATACATACATACATACATACATACACACATACATACATACATACATACATACATACATACATACATACATACATACATACATCAACTTCAACTTCAACTTGTTTATTGATCCCTAAAAATATGCGATGGTATAGCTTAGTGTACAATTATTACTGTGAAATGTAGGGAGCAATAGGCTACCCGAAGGGAGTGATCCCGCTATTGGGGCCTATTTACCAAAGGAAAAAATTCTTCACTATAATATGATCAATGATATAGGAAAACAGATAGAAATGGCAGTATTTTTGGAATCAATTAAATAACAGCAGTGGGATGCCTTCCCTCTGCTCAACTTAAAAGAAATGAAAAAACACAGAATAAATGGGTTGCTCATTTTACATTTTTTAATGTTTGTGCAATGTGCACGGATTTGAGATTTAAATCGAGCGAGACTCCTGGATGCACGAATATTTTCCGGTGTACACACACACATACATACATGCGTGCATACATACATGCATAGCCTACATATATACATACATACATTCATGCGTACGTACATACGTGCGTACGTACATTTATGCATAGATGTATGTGCCTGTATATAAACATGCAAATATGCATGTAAGTAAGTATGTGCATCTAATATATAAGATGTATGTATGCATGTATGTATGTATATATGCATGTATGTATGTGTGTATGTATGTAATGTATGCATGCATGTATGTATGTGTGTATGTATGTAATGTATGCATGCATGTATGTATGTGTGTATGTATGTAATGTATGCATGCATGTATGTATGTATGTATGTATGTATGTATGTATGTATGTATGTATGTATGTATGTATGTATGTATGTATGTATGTATGTATGTATGTATGTATGTATGTATGTATGTATGCATGCATTTATATACGTATGTATGTTTGGAAAACATACTTAAATCTTGCCTGAACTGATCTCCAGAGAATCTTCCATGGAAAGCTGATCCTGTGTGCTGTATACGCATGTAATGAAAGTGCACATCAGAGTATAGCCTTCGATAATATATCCTCCGATGCGGCTTTCCCTTGTGTGGAATGGATTCCATGGAAGCAGTCTCTCCGTCTCTTCCACTTCCTTTCCGCTTCGTCTCATCCATCTTTCCATCGCTGGACAATTCAATCCATCTTCTTCTTCTTCTTCTTCTTCTTCTTCTTCTTCTTCTTCTTCTTCTCCGGTTTCTCTTTCCATCTCGAAGACATTGTGCTTTAGGAGGAACTTCTTTGAACAACATATTATGTTGGATCACATATCTCGGATAGCATGTTAGTTGATATGTTGGATCACATATCTCGGATAGCATGTTAGTTGATATGTTGGATCACATATCTCGGATAGCATGTTAGTTGATATGTTGGATCACATATCTCGGATAGCATGTTAGTTGATATGTTGGATCACATATCTCGGATAACATGTTAGTTGATATGTTGGATCACATATCTCGGATAGCATGTTAGTTGAAATGTTGGATCACATATCTCGGATAGCATGTTAGTTGATATGTTGAATCACATATCTCGGATAACATGTTAGTTGATACGTTGGATCACATATCTCGGATAACATGTTAGTTGATACGTTGGATCACATATCTCGGGTAGCATGTTAGTTGATACGTTAGATCACATATCTCGGATAACATGTTAGTTGATATGTTGGATCACATATCTCGGGTAGCATGTTAATTGATATGTTGGATCACATATCTCGGGTAGCATGTTAGTTGATATGTTGGATCACATATCTCGGATAGCATGTTAGTTGATACGTTGGATCACATGTTTGATAATAGATCTAATTATGTTGGATCACATGTTTGATAATTAATGGAACAGAACATGTTGGATGATGCTAAATATAATATGTTGGACATTGGAACGCCGGTGCATTACTTACATACATGAGTGCATTCTTTGAACATTATACCTATCAATTCAATAAATTTCAGCACCGATCCATTACAGTGAGCATTATGTTGGATCACATATCTCGGATACCATGATGGTTGATTGATATGTTGCATGATACTTTACAATGCGTTCTCTACATACATACATACATACATCGATACATACATACATAGGCCTACTTACATACATAGTTACATACCTAGCTACACACATACATACATTACATACATACATACATACATACATCGATACATACATACATACTTACATACATAGTTACATACCTAGCTACACACATACATTACATACATACATTTACAATTTATATATGTATGTATATACATATATGGACACATGATCGTGACTGGATGTAGAGTTTACAGAAGCCTATATAATAAATGCACATAATCGTTGCGATAATATGTATCTATAGGTACATCATCTAGAGTTGCCTCATCCGCATATATAGAGTCTATATAATATATATATATGATATTATGCATTATGTATACGTGTATATTGCCTATATACAGCCACCCATATATATATATATATATAATACGTACAATGTCATACATAATTATTATATGCATGTATAATAAATATGTAAAGATATATGATATTTACCGAGAGTATGAGAAATTGCAGTGATGCTGAGAATATATAAAGGAGGGAACAGCAATAGCTCGACAGCAGTAGATTAATTTTTCCCAGGACACGCCGCTCAACTGTAGACCTGTATACCGTGGGACACAATAAATATTACTTACAAACGGACGAGCGCGTCACGTGTCGCTGATGTTTGGATGAAGAATTAGCGAGGACGTGACACTGCTGATATGCACGTTTGTATGCATGCAACTACAGTGTATGCATACGATTTGTATGCAAGTAGGCTATGTATAGGCCTACGCATGACTTTAGGCATGTACGTATATGTACGTATACGTACATGTACGTGCGTACTTATGTAGGTAAGTATGTAAGTATGAATTTGTTTGTTTGTATGCACCCTTGTTATAGCGCCCCTTCAAGATCTCTCTACTCAGAGGCGCTCCCGACTGCAGAGCGGACACTGCATCACGCCGAAGCGCTGAGCAATTGCGAGTGAAGGACTTGTCCAAGGTCCCTACGCGGCGAATTGAGGCGGATTCGATCCTCGAACCTTCCGGTTTCAAGGCAACGACGCCACTACTACACCACCGCGCCCCACAATGATGTATATAAGTAAGTAAGTAAGCATGTATGTATGTATGTATATATGTATGAATATATGTATGTATAGGCCTATATGTATGTATGTACAATTATATATAGATCTACATGTATATCAAGTTTAGACCTATGTATTATGTCTGCATGTATATTATATATGGTGTATAAAGCTATTGGGTCTTGGCAAGCCTTTCACGTCAATTGATTTCTTTAATTTCAATATAATCTCTGTCCTATTCATTCATTGTATAGCATTGTATATTCTGCATTACGTGTTGCTGGTGGATATATCGACCATTGCAAAAAAACATTAATTGCAAGTTCTTGAATGCTGCGACTTTGGCGGTGACAAAGAGAAAGGCAATTTAAAGCGCTGCTATGCAGTGCAGTGCATTATACAATAGGTGATTGTGATTTGTTGGACGGTCGTCTTCTAAGGTCGAGAGTTATATACCGCCACAGGTTCCACCGTACCCTACCCACGCAAAGACGCTGTATAGGCCTACTGCACGTGCAACAATCTTGGATGATGACAATTGCTTTATTCAGGCCTGCCGCTTAATAACAATGTAATTATGCCTAACGATAGCAATGTTGTTGCTGATCATTGTTAATATTATTAATCTTAATATTATTTATTTTATTATTATTATTATCATTATTATTATCACTACTACTAGTACTATTGTTTCTACTACTAATATAATAATATACTGCTACGGCTGCTGTTGATGTTGCTACTATACTACTATTGTTGCTACTACTACTACTACTACTACTACTACTACTACTACTACTACTACTACTACTACTACTACTACTACTACTACTACTACTACTACTACTACTACTACTACTACTACTACTACCACTACTACTACTACTACTACTACTACTACTACTACTACTACTACTACTACTACCACTACTGCTACTACTATAGTAGAAGCAGTAGTGGTAGTAGTAGTAGTAGTAGTAGTAGTAGTAGTAGTAGTAGTAGTAGTAGTAGTAGTAGTAGTAGTGGTAGTAGTAGTATACTACTACTACCACTACTACTACTACTACTACTACTACTACTACTACAGTTTTAACAGTGTAGTAGTAGTAGTGGTAGGCTAGTAGTAATAGCAGCAGCAGAAGTAGTAGTAGTAGTTGCTGTTGTAGTAGTAGTTGTAGTAGTAGTAGTTGTAGTAGTAGTAGTAGTAGTAGTAGTAGTAGTAGTAGTAGTAGTAGTAGTAGTAGTAGTAGTAGTAGTAGTAGTAGTAGTAGTAGTAGTAGTGGTAGTAGTAGTATACTACTACTACCACTACTACTACTACTACTACTACTACTACTACTACTACTACTACTACTACTACTACTACTACTACAACTACTACTACTACAACTACTACTACAACAGCAACTACTACTACTACTTCTGCTGCTGCTATTACTACTAGCCTACCACTACTACTACTATATACTACCACTACTACTACTGTTGCTGCTATTACTGCAACAACAACTACTACTACTGGAAGGTTCGAGGTTCGAATCCACCTCAAGTCGCCGCGTAGGGACCTTGGGCAAGTCCTTCACTCGCAATTGCTCGGCGTGAAACTCCCATGCAGTGTCCGCTCTGCAGTCGGGAGCGCCTCTGAGTTGAGTGCTTGAAGGGGCGCTATAACAAGTGCACATACAAACATACAAACATTATAAACCGCATCGCAATATATAGCCTAATATTATTATAATACATATGTATAACCTACATGTATACGCCTGCAGCGCATTGTAACAGGACAAAGAACAGTCAATTGAGAACCGCATCTTTCATTATATCTGTTGATGTTACTCAGCACAGAAGATTTGTCACGCAATGTTTCCACTGTTCTATAGAGACCGACGTATTAGCTGGATCGAGAGACATAATACACCCCGGTCATTTTTAACCGTCATCCATGTACACCTGGTGTCAGGCATGCACGGCTGAGGGGCAATTGCAAGACAACGGATATTATCCTCTATTGATCCGTCCATGCATCATCGTCGGTCTTTTTACTATTCAGCGTTCTTCATGCACTCTGAACTTGCCATCGTCTGTCAACTCTGAATATTCCG
Source organism: Lumbricus terrestris (assembly GCA_949752735.1). Lineage (NCBI taxonomy): Eukaryota > Metazoa > Annelida > Clitellata > Crassiclitellata > Lumbricidae > Lumbricus > Lumbricus terrestris. The sequence goes on along the minus strand of OX457040.1, from coordinate 13,678,300 downwards.
AAAAACTGTTGGTTGGTCTGGGTAATGCAGCGAAGCATAATCTAAACAGTTTATTGATGATGGATTCCCAACTCTAATTCTATCGAATCCCTCGTAAAATGGAATAACTTTTCCGTTTCTTCGTTGTCTCTATGACAACCGGACTTGGGTATAAACTTGCAGCTTCTGACAACCCCTCTTACCCGCCGCAGCGTTCGTGAATAAGCACTGCAGCGATGATGATGATTGCGTGTGTTGAATGATGACAGCGAGTGTGTATATATATACTAGAATAAATGCATTGATTTTTTGCACAGCGAAAAGATCTCGTTAAACTTTGACGTTCATGGTTTATATCCAACGACAGCATTTGATGCCTTTGCTTTTTCTTTGTTGTTATAGCCTGTCTCTATAGACTATAAATTATAGTATTAAACTGTTATAGCCAATTAACGAGTTTCTTGAACTCTTAACTTGAATCCAGTGGCGGCGCCAGGGTTTCAGTTTTTTTGGGGGGGAATTTCTAAGTTTCATCCAACAAAATTTTCTTCCGCCAAAATTTCTGACGGCTTTTTTTAGTCATTTGGTGATTTGGTCGAAATCTCCGGATGTATTTTGCCAAAAAAACCGGATGGCCTTTTTTGGGGCCCTCCCTGGCGCCGCCATTGCTTGGAACTGCATGCAGCAGAACAATTCTTGTTGAACGATCTTTCTCAGTTGTTGTTGCAACTTGCGCATAATAGATTTTGAAATTCTCGGCACTCGCTCTGCTCCGTAACTTGTCTCGTTTCGTTCTCGATCATAAGACGAACATTGCAACCTGTTCATCATCTGCAGGCTGTTTTTCTCTGTTTCTCTGTCTTGGCAGCCTGATTTTCGAATGTTCGGAGGATCAACTACTCTGTATACAAAGGGCTTAAGGTGTGACTGGACGGTCATGGACGGCGTCCATGCACTTATTTTAAAATATGAACCCCGTCCTGCCACTTATTGGCCTGCAGCACAGACTATAGAAAGGTAAGAGGCGTCCAGGTACTTCTTTTGGAAAGGTATGGGGCGTCCAGGCACTTATTTTCCCACACTTTAGGCACTGTCTATAGACTACATAAATATATATACACATAATTTATATATACTATATATATAGCCTATAAATTGAGCTCCAATTTATAGAGCGCCACTCTGTGAATCTATTATAAGTGCAAAGGACCACAATATTCTGATTATCTTGATTAGTCTTTGAACAGTGTCCTTTGCAATCTAGAATGCGATTTGCAACCGTGAATTAAAGTCCGTACCTATATTACACTTACCGCGTCGCAAAGTACGTAGCCTAAGTAGTATTGCCTTTTAATAAAACAATCATATGCAACGGTGCAGAGGTAGGCCTATTGTTCAGGGATGTTTCAGTTCAGTTGTCGGAAAGGCAATGCAAAGTTAATAGGCATACGAGCAGATAAGATGGGATCCGTTATGAACATTGGTCTCATTACACGGTTCGATCTCTGCGCATGCGCCAGCTGCCGATGCTTTGTAGACTAAACACCGGCCTGTGTAATATAGAAGTTTTAAATTAATATCAATGATAAATAGCCCCTGACGATAACCTATATACAGGAGTCTCAATATAACATGACATCCATCAATCATCTTAGTTTTCTCGCATGGTCCACTTTCTCCAGGTGGTGCACGAGGTGGACTGACCGAGTTCCCGACGCAATTCCCGGTGGGGCCGCGTCGTGCATACCGACTTTGGACGCCAGGTGGACGCTAGCCAAAGATATTCCTAGACGTCTTTGCCATGCCAGCGGAATGAGCGGGTCCAGTATTCCGACGGAATTCTGATGAAATCATTTTCTATTCCAGTCAATGTGAGTGCTTCCGGAAGCGGAAAGATGTACTGTGGCACTCACGCTGGAAGAGAATGCACCTTCCCATCCTTTCGCATCCGAATTATGTCGTGATGCCGCATGGTCTCGCCGCATTACCTTCCACGCATCTGCGAATAACGCTTGTTCTCGTCAACAGCATCTGCCACCTTGAAAACAACTCACGGCGAGTGAGCGCATATTATAAGACACAAATCAGTCACCGGATGTTCAGGAAAGACAACAATGTTGACGAACGAAAATGTGAGGTCAAACACCCGGATGGTGTTTTGTCAATTGACCTCCTGTATACGATTGTTGTCTGAGGTGTCTTTTATGGGTCACGTTGTTGTTTGGGAGATTCGAGAGAAGGATTAAGGAAACAACGAAAGAAAAGAGTACTAAGGAAATGGAAGAATAAATATAGGAGGAGTGCCGAAGGAAAAGATTGAAGAAGTGATGGAAGGATGGAAGGATGGAATGCGAAAGAACGAAAGAAAATAATCAGGATGAAAGAAGAAAGCAGTGAATGAAGAAATGAAAGAACGGAAAAGAAGAAAAATGATAGAACGGCGAAATGCAAGAAGGAAAGACAAAAGAAAGTAGACGCGGAATGAAGAAACACAAGAAGAAAAGAAAGAAAGAAAGATAGGCGGAACATTTGAACAAATAGAAGAAAGGTGGAACGAAGTATAAGAAATGCAAAAGAAGCAAAAGAAAATAACGGTGGAATGTAAGAAGAAAGGAATGCCATGCAGTAGGAAACAAGGAAGAAAGCAAGCGGAGATGAAGTTTCGTATAATGTTCAGTCGTGCTGCAGATAACAATAACAACGATTCTACCTTAGACGCAAAAATAAGTAGATAGATCTACTGTTGAAATCAGACGAAATACGATTCTGGATTTGCGACCATACGTTACATGTTTTTTTCTTTTTACACGGCGTCTCGCATTCAAAGCCGTCGTCTCTTTATCTCTTTCTTCTGTCTATAACATATACTTTCTTCTGTATCGTGTCGTCTGGTAATTTGCTTCAGATGTCGACGCCTACGTTTGGTTGTTTATATACCCTTGCCCTGGACAATAACGCTTATTATTGCTGCTGCTTCTCCGCTTTCTTCGATGTTCTCGGTTGTTCGGGCGCAACATAAATTGTCTTTTCTCCTCCACTGACTTTAGCCCATTCTCGAGAGAGATGTAGGCTACTACGAGTATAAAACAGAATTCGTCAGCATATTGGAGCTTTCAACAACGGCTAGGTTACATGTAGGTGTAGAGAACCCGGACTGAACAGTACCCTAAGGCTGCGAGCGGCGAGCGAGCGCTGATAATCACTCAATCCATGTTATAGCTCACTCATTAGTCATTACTCCACTTTTTTAGTGTGAAAATCAATGAAAAACGCAACTTTGGAGGCTTCATTCATTCAATCATACATTCACTCATTCATTTCGTTTATTCATTCATGCATTCATTCATTCATTCGTTCGTTCATTCATTCATTCATTCATTCAGTGAAAGAATTTGTAGTCCGTCTCTTCAAGATTTCTACTCGCAGACGCTCCCGATCCAACCCCGGAAGAACAGGACAGACTTTTGGCTGTCATGAAATACGTCAGAGAGATAGGCTGCTCTGGTAGGATTCGCAAGTCGCAGCTCCAGAGGAGGCGATTAGTGATGTTTTATGGATCATTTATTTATTCATTGCGTCATAACACAGGACAAATCGTGACAGAAACGCATTAGATTCAAGCGTAGCCTATAATATTATAGATCTATGCCATTTAATGGTAGCTGAAACCAAAGCATTTCAGTGGTATACATTAGACAGAATATTGACAGTTCAACGAAAGCAGTTGTAACGAAAGCAAACAAGGCAAGCAAATTTTCTGTCAAGATTACGAAACAACAGGCTATGAACAAAATGAAGCAAAGCAAAGCAAAGAGCAATAATACATGTGCAGTTTTGCCTTTCATTCAAGATAATGAACCCAAAAAATCTTGTTCGATAAAGACCTGTTTAATTTCAAGAATGTTGGTGTTCACAGTATTTTCAGTTCTGTTTCGAAAGTGGAAAGAAGTTCCCTTCCTTAAATTCATCAGACAAGATTTGGAGTGATTTAGAAGGGTGGGTGATTATTCACCATCTTTCAGGATCGTCAATGTTGCATTCACTTAGGCCTACACGTTTAGCCATCAATGCAACCGTAAACTGTGATGAAAAAATTTAGTGTCAATCAATTTTATTGAATGTTTAAAGTTTTTAATTAAAGACCTATGTACAGAGAGAGATTGCAATAGGTGAGGTTTTAGTGAGTTCGTTGGATGAAAAAAATTATAATGTCTTAATAGGTGTATAGAAATGAGAAGAGATTGTCTCAATGAGGCTTTATAAAGTTCATAGTCGGCTCTGAATACGTGTCTTAATGACGTGGCGATGCGCAAATTAGAACGTACTCAAAATTTGATATATAAAGTAACATATAATTAATATTAGGTTACTTTAAATTTATCGCGTGGTCTGCTCCAGCCTATAATTTGTTATCTTCCTGACTTTAGTGAGCAAGAAGAGGAAAATCCGTTTTCTCTCTGTGGAAATGGCCATATTTCGAAAAATGATGATCCGGTTCACAAATGCAAAGTTTAAAAAAGTTCCAACCATTTCTTTATAGTCTACAGTTCAGGCATAAGTAGCCTAAGCAGGAAATAACACGTATTGCCCAGGAACAAAAACTCGTGTTAGGCCTACATTGTATAATCATTACGACCTAGCTACTTATTAGCAGCCTACATTCCTCCCTCCCGATAAGGTCACTCCATACAATTATTATACTCGACCAATGCCACATAAATTAATCTAACCCTTCCTAGAGTTGATTCTTTTGCCAGAAGAAGTTTTATTATGCGAATATGTTGTATAACTTTGCATAAATGTTTTCTATTATTATTTTCTCTGTAAACTACTGTGCGTTTGCTGGTGGTCTATTAAAGAATATTCTTACTTACTTACTTTTTCAACGTAGCAAGAGATAAAAAATATATTATTATAACCTACCTCGTTCTGCAACGCTTAGAACTTGCTACATCGCAACAGCGTCTTTCGGAATAGACGGAGACTTCTAAGGTCCGACCAGATCAGTCTTTCTTCAGCAAAATCCCTGCAACCGATTCCCGTGCGAGATTATCGCAATGCACAAAGCACCAGCGTATGCAACGACACATAATAACTGTAGACTGACGCACGACGACTCGCTGCCACTTGTCGCAATCGCACTGCTTCGTATATTATGCTGCCTTATAGTCGACGCTCTCGTCGCTCGCTGCCTCTGGTGTGAAGCCAAATCGGACCCGGACGAAAAGAGTCCCCCGTAAGATGTTATGATTGCGCCATGTGACAAAAACTGACCATAATATAGCGAGGAGTGCAACCAAGCAGTCAGTCAAGCAATTAATCAATCAATGAATCAATCAATCAGTCAGTCAGCCAGCCAGTAAATCAATTATCAATCAATCAATCAATATTCGTTTATTCGGTATAGACTGCAGGCTCACACACTGGCATTGATATGGATTGGAAAGGATTCGAATGGATTTGATTATATAATATTAAAATAATTTGAACAGTTCAGATTAAAATGAGATACGATTTGATTTTGATCACAGAGAAGACTGCTTCAAGACACAGACCGCTTGGGGGACTGCAATAACTTCTATTTTCCCACTTACTTTCCACTATATAGACTATATTTATTATTATGCTTGACACAATTTCTAATCAAACTATTGGTTCAGTACCTTGCTCTTAAGTGATGCAATACACCGAGCAAATTTCTGTCCAGGGTAACGGCCTCTGTTGTCATAGACCCTGGTCAAATCGGATCCATCCTTTATCAAACTGTGTGTATGTTCTCAAGGCGAAAGAGAAACTTCAATGGGACGAGTTTAGGGTAAAAGGTAAACAGTTGGCACGAAGGGAGAACATTATGTGCGGGATCGTTTTCCGGTATTACCTCACGAAACTGTTCACGCACGCAACCTTCCATTCGGTAGATGGCATTGGTAAATTGAACAGTACGACGGTACGGGTACGGGCGCCTTGCATTGCTGCCAAAAGTTAAATCCTGCAATAACTTAATTGTGGTCATCCGTTCATATAATGAATTATTGTAATCATACCGCGTTTTATCAGTTTAAAAGTAAGCAAAATTATCACTAAGATTCGCCTCTCTGTGTCACATCGAAAGTGGCCATGATGATTAGGGGCAGTTTTATTGCCCTGGAACTCATCCGGAATCACACCGCTCGAAGAAGAACCTCGAACGCACACACACACACACACATACACACACACACACACACATACACACACAGTTTGTGACTGTTTCTGTGGGCGAGTCTCAGCCGCCAAGTTGTGAATGGCGTCGGTTCGGTTCCCAGAAGACGGACATCCATCAGGCGGACGGAGGGTCGGACGGACGGACGAAGGGACGGAAAGATGGTCGGACGGACGGAGGGAGAGTCAGAGGGTGGGATGGACGGACGGACGGAGGGAGGGAGAGTGAGAGGGGCGGGCGGGCGGGCGAAGGGGCGGATGGACGGGGCTCAAAGGCGACCTGATGAGCCCCAAATTGCGACGGCAGACATCTGCGTGGGTTTGAGCATCTGGAGCAGACGGTGCAAGTATACTGCAATGTTTGGCTGCTGGTGAATTGAATTGAACGGCAACAATGACCCTACGGTGATCGAGTCGTATACACAGTGACAGGCACACATACAAACATACGACTGTCCCCAACTACTCACACTCAAAACATATACGTAAGTATGTAAGTATGTATGAATACATTATATACATATTATGTTTATATCACATAATTATATATAATAATTAATGAGTATCATGTGACGAAAATCAGGAGAGTGCGAGGTTTTGTGTCAGTGACCTTATAATTGAGTTCGCGCATTTTTCGATATATCTAGAGGATGCAACTGCATATTAGACGCGCACACACACACACGCATGCACACACACGCATGCACACACACACACACACACACACACACACACACACATCTTCCCATATTGATAGGTATTCTACTTGTAAATATATGTATGCATTTACATGAATTCATATGTATGTATGAACTATGTATGTATGTATGTATGTATGTATGTATGTATGTATGTATGTATGTATGTATGTATGTATGTATGTATGTATGTATGTATGTATGTATTAATGTGTGTATGCTTGTATGTATGTATGTATGCTTGTATGTATGTATGTATGTATGTATGTATGTATGTATGTATGTATGTATGTATGTATGTATGTATGTATGTATGTATGTATGTATGTATGCATGCATGTATGTATGTATATATGTATGTATGGATGTATGTATGTATGTATGTATGCATGCATGCATGCATGTATGTATGTATGTATGCATATTTGTATGCATATGATTGTGTATGTATGCATGTGTGTATTTAAATATATAGACATGCATGCATGCATGCATGTATCTGTGTATGTATTGTGTGCATATGCCAATATGTCTGTGACGAATTTGGTCGCATTCCGCTCGATGTAAGTGCCGTTATTAGTGAAACAGCTTCGTTTCGATTGCAATTACCAACTACTGCTGTTACATGTATAGCCTACCTCTTCCTCACAGAATCCCTGGCAGCATTATACCTGCTGCACTTATTATTAATGTCATGATGCCATAAAAGCTGAAGACCGCCGTTCCGATAATCATTATTTATTCAATGATCTGGACCAAAGATCTACTTAGCAAAATGAGATTTCGATCCTATGCAATAAAAAGCACGCTCCACGTGGAAGGATCATGCCATGAAAACAAGCGTGCTCCCTAAAATAAGAGGCTACCATGAATGTGTGACTGTGTGGTGCAAGAAACATCCCATAGTATTCTCGTCATGGTAAGAGTACTATGTGACTCCACAGTGCACCAATACCAGTATTAAGGTCATTTTGCAACAGATTGAGTTTCGATATTATATCATTTCAAAGATATTGCGCCAATCTTCAAGATGACACAGAATCTTTGCTCTGGCTTAATCTAACTGAAGATAATCAAAAGGTAAAATGTGATCTCATTAAATTAATTAATTAACTCATTTAAAAACGAAACAATGTGCGTATCAAGAACATTAAAATTGCTCTCAACTTTGTCGTTTTCACAAAATAAAAGAGTACAGTCTAAACATAATATTAGGTTCAGGTCTAATTCTGTGCAAAAACCGAAAAGCATAAACCTAAAATTATGACCTGCTATTTTTCCTAAGCTTCTCTCTCTGATGTATTGTGTTTCCGACACAATATCAATTTTGCTTTGAACAGCCACGATCATATAGAATAATACGATGTTCTAGTAATCTAGTTGAACTAAAATCTAATTTTTATCTAGACGAATTTAACTTTGGTGTATCCTAGGTTGTCTAATATCACAAAATAGGCCATCAGCTCTAGCCTCTATCTCAGTCTACCTAACGCTTATTTTTCCCTAGCCTTATTAATTTTTTGATACGGCTGATACTAGCAAAAGCAATAATGTTATTAATTTATAGGATGTCATTGTATCCAGTAATCAATATTGTATCTCAATATCTATGTAAGTAGTTGTTTACTAAAATTGTATCAGCCGCACGTATATCTTTGACCATTCTCAGTCCATTGAATTCATTCCTTTGGCATCCTTTTGCCAATGTAATTCTCGTTCAGCGGGCGCTATAGAAATGTTCATTCACAGTCGGAACCGTGCCTCTGAATAAATCCTTGAGCATCAGATGAACTGCACTTGCCCGAGATTCCAATCTCTGACGCATTTGGCGTCGGTGTCACGCTCTGCAATAATCGTGGGAGACCAATAACAATTACTATGGAAATAATGGACATCGAGAAGCAATGGCTAATAATATAAATAGCGAATCATCAGTAACAGCTGGAATAACGAACGCTAGGGACATAAATCTCGAACTGGAAGCACGTGGGTCGTGGGTGTTATAACTTAATATCATAAGCACGTCGATTATAACAGGGGTCGCACCACGCGGGCGTCCTCTGCGTTTAAGACTCCAGGGACGGGTCGCAGTGTGCCATAGGGGTGACGGTATACCGCTCCACGTGAAAGGGGCACGCCATAAGCCATAAGCCATAAGCCATAAGCCATTGGGTGGGGCGCGGTGGTGTAGTGGACATGTTCATTGCATTATAGCCAAAGGGTTGCAGGTTCGAATTCACCTCAAGCCGCCTCGTATAGGGACCTTGGGCAAGTCCTTCACTCGCAATTGCTCAGAGTTTCGGCGTGAAACTCCGATTCAGTGTCCGCGCTGTAATCGGGAGCGCTTCTGAGTAGTTTCTTGAAGGGACGCTGTAGCAAGCGCACACACATAAGCGATGAATTGCTAGTATTAAAGAAGCGTGTTCCCTAAACCGGTCCAGGATGTAACCATGAGTGTGTGGTGTTGGCACCAGGGCTTAAAGTGTGGCTGGACGGTCATGGACCACGTCCATGCACTTACTTTAAAATCTGAACGCCGTCCTGCCACTTGTTGGCCAGCACAGCCTGGAAAGGTATGGAGCGTCCAGGCACTTCTTTTAGAAAAGTAAGGAGCGTCCAGGTACTTATTTTCCCACACTTTAAGCACTATGTGTTGCCAACTTCCTATATTATTACCATCGGCATATAGTAGCAGCTGCTGGTAAACTATTCCTCTCCCTCGCCGTCTTTTCATTTCACGGACGGTGTTTGGTCGCTGTTCTCCTTACAGCTGTGTTGACAATAGGAGACTAGTGTGTATCGCGGAAATCGCGAAACAATTTCATGTTGTAAAGAGATTTAAACCTCGGACTTCTTTGTTGGCGGTTCGGCCATGCACTAGACTAAAAATGAACCTCACGAATGGGGGCGAGAGGGGGACATTGCCGCCGCCCCCTGAAAAAATTGACGCTTTTTAACCGCAACTTTTTGGTTTTTAACTAATTTCTTTCTGATGAATCATGCACAAAATGAAACTAAGAAAATTTTGCATCTATAGAAACCTCTAGGAAAATACCAGTGTTCTTCTTAAATGTTTCCTGTTTAAATTCTCTTTGTCTTTGTCATGACTCTTTCTAGCCTTCGTCTTACCATTGTTTTGTCTTTGTCAGCCCCGTCGTCGCACCTTTGCTTCACAACCGTTCCAATATTTGAATTCATAGCATTTACTCGTTTTGTATTGTACATGTATCAAAACATTCATACATCACTTCTAGTAGGGCAGTGGTTCCCAGCCTTTTTTTTACTTTGGTCCACTTTTTCTTATTTGAAGGACTTTAGGGGCACAAGACTTAAATTTAATTAACTTAAAGCATGTAAAATTGTTATAATTAAATCAAAATAGAATGTTGATGCTGTTTATAGACGTCAAAATAAAATAATGTGTAGACTCTAATGGAAAATAATTGTGTTCTATACTGTCAAAAGTGGCAATTTTGGCGTATATTTTTTTTTATTCTTTGAGGGGCGAGGGGCCATATTTTTAGACCTGGCGAGCCACCTTTGGCCCGCGGGCCACGGGTTGGGAACCACTGTAGTAGAGCGAACCATTCGGATGCGCAATTGAGACCTATTATTGCAATCGCATCAACGAGCAGAGGCATTAAAGGCGGTCCCCAGAAGAAGCGATAATGTTCCGATAGTAAGGAGTCCAGCTGGCAGCAGCTTCCAGAGTTTCTAGAGACAAAGGGGCATTAGTGTCAATCTTATGAGGTCAACCATCAGTGGGTACAAAGCAGTTAAGATGCAATCGATCAACCCGTTGACTGTAATGATTCGAGTATCACCAAAGTGTAATTCAAATTGAACTGGAGAAGGCATAAAATTGATGTGCATCAATCGTACAATGAATACGCAAGGCACGTGTCCATTTCTTATGCCCTGCTCCAAAGATAAGCACTGTATTTATGTGAATTTTCTGATCGATCTGCACTAAGCATCATTGGCTATTATTGAAGTGATAGATCTATATATTCGTGACTTCGTAACGCTTATTAATCGTATCGTATATTCACAAGAGTGCAATATATTTCATAAAATTGTAATATATATTCGCCATGGCCTCGGTGCAATGATGATTTGTAGGCCTATGATTTCCAAAGGATTGCTCGTGATTGCCTGATATATTATATTCATTAGTCATAATGTATATTCATAACATCGTGATGTAAATTCGCGACGTACCCTAATGATACAATCATCAGAAGCGAAGTCTAATCTGGCGGTTGATCCGCTGGTCGTATACAGAATACCATCATGGTCCATCAATGTCTCCATTATGGATCATTTAGGAAGATATGTAATCTTTGAGTTTTTCAGCAATCTGTGATCTGTCTATTTCACTTTGTGCCTGTGGCGCTCTGTCCGTTTTATTTCGTTCCGATGTATCTGTCTCTGTCTGTCCCTGTTTGCCTCTGTCTGTCTCTGTCTGTTTCTGTCAATTTCTGTTCTATCTACGTCTCTCTCCCCTCTCTTTGTCTGTCTGTCTCTGTCTGTCTGTCTCTCTGTCTGCTTTTCTGTCTCTGTCTGTCTGTTTCTCTGTCTGTCTCTGTCTGTCTCTCTGTCTGCCTGTCTGTCTCTGTCTCTGTATCTGTCTATCTCTGTCTCTGTCTTTGTCTCTCTTTCTTCTCTCTCCCTCTCCCTCTTCCTCTCCCTCTCCCTCTCCCTCTCCCTCTCCCTCTCCCTCTCCCTCTCCCTCTCCCTCTCCCTCTCCCTCTCCCTCTCCCTCTCCCTCTCCCCTCTCCCTCTCCGTCTCCCTCTCTCTCTATATCTCTCTATATCTCTCTCTATCTCTCTCTCACTCTCTCTCTCTCTCTCTCTCTCTCTCTCTCTCTCTCTCTCTCTCTCTCTCTGCTTCTGGCCTGCACAGGTCCATGTAACCTATACCTCATCAGCCTCAGTCTCTCGAACGCATCTCGGACATGCATGAAAAAGCATCCATAGACCACACGAGTGACACGAACTCTTCCTTTTACCAGAATATCGTGACTGACAACCAATCCTGATAATATCTCCGCATTTGCCTGCATACCACGGCAGGTGGCACCAGCTGCCAGTGAGTCTCCGACGATTGTGACCTGTGATCGGAAGTAATTAAGCGGAGGATGCATCGGCCAATGACGTCATGCTGTGTGTGTCAGGTCAGCGATCGATGCTCTTTCGCTCCAACGTAGACGCCGCTTAGCGGGGCTTTGCGACGGTTTGGAAAGGAATTATGCGAATCCGCGTACCATGATACTTGAAATAAAAGCCTAAGCTCAATGTTTATCCAAAGATAAGCAATATCGGAGTCTGTCTGTTGTCTGTCTTTTTAGCTGGATCTCTCTCCTGTTTAGACACAGCGCTTAACGAAAAAACAACTAAATGAACATTAAACCAAGGTAAGCGGAAAGCAGATTATAAGATCACTGCAGGCAGCATTGGACAGGTTAAGTAGGATTGATTTCAGTTAGGTCAGGCCGAGTGAAATAGCAGGTTAGGTCAAGCTAAATGTATGTATGTATGTATGTATGTATGTATGTATTTTGTATGTATGTATGTATGTATGTATGTATGTATGTATGTATGTATGTATGTATGTATGTATGTATGTATGCATGTATGTATGCATGTATGTATGTATGTATGTATATATATATGTATGTGTGTATGTATGTATGTATGTAAGTATGTATGTATGTATGTGTGCATGTATGTATGCATGTATGTATGCATGTATGTATGTATGTATGTGTGCATGAATGTATGTTTGTATGCATGTGTGTATGTTTGTATGCATGTGTGTATGTATGCACGTAACTACATGTGTATGTATGTATGTAGCTACGTATGTATATATGCACGAATGGGAGTGTGTATGATTATGCTGCTTCTGATTTTTTTTAAAGTCATCTTTCAACAAGCCTGAGATTGCGTGATATGAATAACCAGCAGCTGGCCGATCAAAAACGCTGAACCCGCCCAACAGAAGTGAAATCATAATCGGTAAACGGCGTTCATGTGGGATAAGTCATAAACCGGCGCATTCACTTGGGCCCCCGATCCATTCTGGTACATACTTCAACAAACCGTGGCGCTGCTACAGCAGACCTAATGCATATCATGCTGATTTTAGGTATAAGTAACCATAAAGATAACCAAATTTTTTATTGAAACCCAAGTAACAGTATTGGCATCGAAAAAACACAATTGCAATTTAAAATAAACCAACTACAAGGTATCAAAAGGACATGACCCTAAAGAACCTGGGTTCCGATAGTGGGCCACCTGTAAGAAAGAAAGAAATTTTTGCAGACGTGGTATGTGACTTACCGAAATGGTTTGTTGGGGTTTTTTGCGTTACGTTTTTGAATCGTCAAAAAACGGTGGGTGGCCTCACTAAAAGTGATATAACTTTTGTTTTGTTTGAAATATTTTGATGAAATCTGGCCATCATGTGTAAATATGAATTGTCTATAAGCCTGTAAAATTTCATTCCGAAATTCTTACTTTTGGCCAAGATATTTTGAAAAAACGTAGTTTTTTGCCCACTCTGTAGATTGTAGAACATGTTTAAGGGTATGTATATAAGAATATGGATAAGAGTAATGTGCAAGATAGAGTTCAAGAGCATGCTTCAGAGTATTATACGTATGCTATAGAAATATGTTTAATGTGGTGCACGCAAGAATATGTGTAAGAGTCTGTGTAAGAGTTTGTGCAATTGTCTGTCTATGGATATATTACAGATTCTTTGTCTCAATAGCCATCTTATCCCAACTTCTTCTTTTCATGCAATAAGAAAATCGTAAACATTTCCTAAAAGGAATCAACGTCGCATTACAGGACATTTTACTTGATGGTAATCGCATTTCTGCAGCTTTTCAGGATTCCGTAAAAGAATTAATTCTGTTTATAGCTTTTGCCTCTCTGTCTTTCTGTCGGTCTGTCTGTCTGTCTGTCCGTCTGTCTGTCTCTCTCTCTCTAGGTTTCTCTGTCTGTCTCTGTTCCTCTCTTTCCGTTTATTTGCCATTCTATCTGTCTGTCTGTCCTTCTGCCACTGTCTCTCTCTCTGTCTCTGTCTGACTGTCTGTCTCTCTCTCTCTCTCTGTACATGTTTGTCTCTCTCCCTGTATATCTCTTCCATCTGTCTCTGTCTTCTGTCTCTATCGGTCACTTTGTCTCTATGTGTCTTGTTCTCTCTCTATCCCTCTGTCTCTCTGTCTCTCTCTCTCTGTCTCTGTTTTTATACCTCTCCCTCGCACCACTCCTTCGTTTGTTTTCTCATTATCCTGATATTCAATCTTAATAATCTTCTCTGCCTCTCCATTTCATGCATTGTCTATAGATGGTTGCCTGTGTTTGCACCTAACTGACTATACATGTATTCCTAAATGCGACTTTCTGTCTTCCTGCTTTCCTGCTGCAGTTAGTCTGCCTTTCTAACTATGTAACTATATATGTATTATATATATATATATATATATATATATATATATATACCTGCTCTCCAGGCTGTTTGCCTGCCTGCTTGCCTATCAGCAGGTATCGAGCTTTTCTGCCTGTATTTCTGTCTGTCTGTCTATCTGCATCTCTATCTATCTGACTGTCTGCACATCTGTCTGTCTGTTTGTCTATTCTTCTGTCTGTTTATCTATCTGTCTGTCTATCTATCTGTCTGTTTGCATGTCTGTCTGTTTGTGTATCCTTCTATCTGTCTGTCTATCTATCTGTCAGTCTGCATATCTGTCTGTCTGTTTGTGTATCCTTCTGTCTGTCTATCTATCTGTCTGTCTATCTGATTGTCTGTATGTCTGTTTGTCTGGACATATCTGTCTGTCAGTCTACCTAGTGCACAGTTGATCGTTCTCTTCAATCGCATTAGCACCTCTTACAGAAATAGACCGACGTCGACTCTTCCTCGGCTTTCAGAAGGTGCCAAAACAAATCTAGAGGACGATTTTCTTGCCACCACCACAACCACCACCATCATCATCATCGTCAGCCTGCAAATAGCCGCAGAGCAAAACGCAGCAAGAGATGGCAGTCGATCGAATTTAGCCACATCCTCCTCCAATGCAGATGATATATTGTCAGTCTGTGGATTGAAATTGCGAAGGTTTCCGGCCAATTATGGAAGACACACACATCCGAATTTTCATCATTATTATGTTTTAGGTCGGTTGCGAAGACGTCAAGTGTCAACACTGTTGTTATTATCGTGCATGCAAAGACCTTCAGGTACAAGGCTTTGTATCAAATGTCTTTGTACGTATTATATCAGTGCACTTGTGCAAATATTATACGTACAACGTCGTACATGTATGCACAGGTACATGCACATGACACACAGTGCACGCATACATGTATAGTTGTCCCTCGCTTTGGAAATGGCTCTCCAGCCACTGCGCTTATCTATCAAGATCCACTATGACTCCTTCTTATATGCGCATATCTAAACACTGTCTCACTTTCGTACATATTTCATCATCATCATCAATGTCCATGGGTTCATCGCCCGTAGGTGCTTGATGCTCTTTTGATCACCTCCTTCCATTTGTCCCTTTCTCTTGCTATGTGGCTCAATTGCTGCAGTGATATGTTTCCACACCATTCCGTGATGTCATCCTTCCATTCTCTGAAGGGGTGTCCCCTTTTGTTCGTCCCTTCCATAATGCCAAACACCAACGTCTTGAGTTTCCTGGAGTCGTCCATTCTGCATATGTGCCTAAACAGTTGTAATTTCCTGCAGATTACTTTTTGCAGCAGAGTGTCTCTAAGTCCAATTCGATTGTATAGTTGTTCATTCTTCATCTTTTCTCTCCATCCGACTCTTAATACTCTTCGATAACATATTCTTTCAAAAGCCAGTATTCGTCTTTCAATTTCCTTGGTAATTACCCATGTTTCACATGCGTATAATGCTCCGCTGAACACACAGGTATCCAGGACTGCCAGCTTAGTCTTTAGTGCTATTTCTTTACTTTTTCAAATCTTGTCTAAAGCAGCAGGTGCTGCTTTGGCATTGGCAAATCTCAGAGTTACTTCTCTTTTGCAGTTTAGATCGTATGTAGACGTGCTTCCTAGGTATACGAACTCTTTGACGTTTTCTAGCGTTTCTCCATCCAGGATTATCTGTCGTTCAATGGTTTCACTCCCGAATACCATTGTTTTTGTCTTTGCCGTGTTCACAATCAGCCCATAAGGTTTGCTATCTGTCGCCAGTGTTCCTACAGTTCTTTCCAGTTCGTCAACATTCTCCTCGATGATATCTATATCGTCTGCAAATCTTAAATTGTTGATTGCCAGGCCTTGCACAGATATTCCTCTGCAGTTTTCCTTGACATTGTCCATGGCCCTCTCCAAGTCCGTGATAAACACCTCCGGTGATATTGGATCTCCCTGCCTTGTTCCCTTTTGGTCCTAAATCATTCTCCCAGCTCATTCTTAAGCCGTACTGCTGCCATAGCATTCTCATTTATGTCCCGTAGGATACCTATCAGTTTGTCATTAACTCCATAAGATTGCATAACCGCCCAAGTCACTTTTTGGTCAATACTGTCGAATGCCTTCTGGAAGTCCACAAAGCAGTTGTAGATTTTCTTGCCCTTCCTTCTTGCTTTCTCCGCTATCAGCCTTAGAGATAGGATCTGCTGTACCGTGCCTCTGTCTTTTCGGAATCCCGCTTGTTCATCTGCCAGGTGTTCTTCCATCTGCCCCTGTAGTCTCATGTTTAATATCATCATTAGTACTTTCCCCACGTGGCTAATCAGTGCTATGGTCCGGTAGTTTTTGCAATCTTGTGAGCTTCCCTTCTTGTGTATCGTTATCAGAATCGATTTCTTCCAAACCTCTGGTGCTATTCCCGTTCGCCATGCCTTGTTACAGATTTGATGTAATCGGTTCATCATATGCGGTCCTCCGTATTTGAGCATTTCCCCCGTGACATTGTCTATCCCCGGACTTTTGTTCCCCTTCAGCCTTCGTACCGCCCATTTTACTTCTTCATAGAGGATATCGTCGTTTGGCATATCTTGCGGCGTGATTTTAGTCAGTGTCTCGATTAATTGCTTTGCTGTTGTGTCATCCCGCTGTTCTTTGTACAAGCTGCTGCAGTATCTTGTCCACCTCTCAAGTATTGCCTTCTCTTCAGTGAGTACTAGGCCATTGCAATTTTTTTTTATAGAATGTTCATTGTGCACCCCTGCCATATTGTTACTATTACTTAAACATAATTGCCTGCAAATTTTCAGGTCTGTAGGCCATGTTTTGACCCCCGCCCACCTAAAAAGTAGTTTTATGTTCAAAATGGACATCGACAACATGGTAGCAAATTGTAAAATTTTTGCTTTACCTTCTAGAGGCTGTACCCATGGTAGCAAGGAGTGAATATATGAAAAAAGAACCACCTCAGGAAGTAGTTCCTCAAATTTCATCCACACCAAACCGCCCATTACTTAGAAAGGATGATAGAGAAGTGCCTGAAGCGTGGCTTATAGGTGACTTGTTGGCATCACATATTTGAAAGAAACTTGAGTTCAGTTCACAAAGACTTGTTTGGTGCAACATCATTCCCTGACAACACCAATTTTATTAAGAGATTCTATTTGGCGAACAATTAGCACAGAAGCTGGTTTTAAAACCCTGGAAATCAAAGACAGGTCTTTGAAACGCACTATAGGAAATCCTATACAGTCACTGAAGAGAATACTTTCTACTCCAAATAAAAAGAACTTGCTACCTCGCGCTGACTATTGGGAATGTGCTGAATTAATGTTGATACTTCTGGGTGAGACACCTGAAAGAGGAATACACTGGCTGAAGCCAGGAGCAGCGCATCATACTCGATGGATGCCATCCATTTTGTATCCTACAAATATGTTGGCTTTCAGTGCTCAAGCGGGATATGACAAGGACATGATCAGCAAATCGGAAGCACTATGTAAATTTAATGCGCTATTCTACGTTGAAAACTGGCTCTCTTCATTCATTGGGGTCGATGCAGCGTATGATGATCTCAAGCTATAGCAGGACTTGAACAAGTATTGCAAGCATGACCCGCAAGTTGCCAATGCAGCCATGAAAGCCTTGGAAAAGCACTTCTGGTACTTAACAGAAGAATGTGCTGTATTCTCTCTCTTTTCAAGCGGGCTTTCCACTTCAGAAAGACAGCAGATTGCTCGAACATTGCTCCGAATTCCTAGACCAAGACAGTTTGAAAGGGGCCATCCAACGTTGCCTATTCTGAGCCACAGTACAAAACGATCATCCCTTATTGGATCCAAATCCTGGTTCTTGTTTCACAGCATGGGAATTGGCGCCGACTGGCTAGGAAAACCTCGTAGTGAATTTCATAATGATCCAATTACTAAGAAGCTGATACATATGTGCGGCATGTCAAAGTTGTGAATGATCTGTCGGAACGGGTTGTGAAACTAATCCAAGACTTCTCAACTAGTGTTACCAATGATGAAACACAAAAACAGTTTTTATTGCAAATGGTCGAATATCAACACAAAGAAATTCCCAACTTTCAAAAAGAGACATTAAAGAAATTAACCTTGTCCTCCACAAAAACCTTAAATTCAGTTAAGTGATTTGACATGATATCATTGTGTAATGTGTATACACTATTACCAAACTTGTTAGTTTCTATATATTTGTAGCTTGCATTCTTTGTATAGTAAACTATCTTATGTTACGAACATTTTGTCATGCAGGAAAACAATGATTTATTAACTAAATCAGTTGATCGGGTTGGGCGGGGGTCAAAACACCACGAAATGACCTAAAATTTGGTGAACATTCACATTTTGCCATTAGAAACAATATAGGAGGAGTGCACCATAGAATTTTTAAAAAAATATTTTCCCCATACATAAATGAAATGGCCTAGTGAGTACCTTGTTGTTTTCATCGCAGATTGTGATTTGTCTAGGTTGCCATTGTCTGTTGATGTTCCGCAGCAGTTTGAACACTTCTCTGGTTTTATGTTCTCCGTGGTATTTCTCCACGTCCTTGCATCTGTCTTCCAGCCACTTCCTTTTATCTGCTCTTGCTGCCTTTCTCACTTCGTTGCATTTCTTCTTATATTGCGTTTCGTTCTCTGCTGAGTATCCTCTGTTCATTTTCAGCCGTCGTTTCTCTCTTACCAGTTGCATGGTCTTCAGCGTTATCCACTTCTTCCTGATTGCTTCTTCCTCTGGAATCGTTTGTCTAACAAGTTCCTGTCGCATAGGCATAGGAGACATTTCGGCAGTGGGGGGTCAAAGATTTGACTTTTGCCCGAAAGTATACTTTACATTTTTTTGGCGGACCGCGAGTCGCCGACATTTTTCATCGACCAATTTTTCTGATGACCTTTTTTAGTCATTTCGTACAAATCTTTAGAAGACATAGCTGTTTTACTCCTGTGCGCCCGAAAAAATCCTCCCATGCCTGTTTGCCCGAAAAAAAGTTTGTCCTCCCATGCCTGTTTTGCCCAAAAAGCACATTTGCCCGAAATTTTGGGGGCATTTGCCTCCTTGGACCCCCGCCTTCTACACCTATGACCTGTCGAACAAATAATTATTTGAATAGTCTGGTTAATTTGTCTGGTCGATGATATTAATTAAGTGAGTCAGTTCGGAGAAAAGCTCATTAGGATCAAGGGTGCAATGGGATGTATACAGTGCAGACTCTTCCATACATCAATTTAGTAGCTTCCACAAGGAAATGAATTTATTTGTCTAATAGATTCTTCTTTGCGCTTTTCTTTTTTACAGCGCGGCTATCAGGAACATCTGCTGACCAGATGACCTTTGAATTGAGCGGAAATCATTCCGTTGATTCCGTCCGATTCGTTGGGTTGATGTGTGCTTGTCTTGGTCCGTGTGTTTGGCTGGCTGGTTGAGTGTCTGTCTTGTAACGCGAGAGCACCATGATGTTGTTGTTGTTGTTGTTGTTGTTGATGATGATGATGATGATGATGATGATGATGATGATGATGATGATGATGATGATGATGATGATGATGATGATGACGATGATGAGGACGACGACGACGACGATGATGATGATGATGATGATGATGATGATGATGATGATGATGATGATGATGATGATGATGATGCAGACGACGACGACGATGACGATGACGATGATGATGACGATGACGGTGATGATGATGGTGATGATGACGATGATGATGACGATGATGATGGCGAAGACGATGACGACGACGATGATACAATTATTTTAGATGTAATAGACTCTATATGTGACCATAATAGGTGACAAGTGATTATCCACTTTGCTTTGTTGCTTAAACCTGCAAGCACATGTAGATTTGTATGTATGCTTAAAATTTGTATAGCTACATAATAATAAGTCGTTGTTGATGCTGCTGCTGCTGATGATTATGACGACGACATGTAGATTTGTCTGTATCCATAAGACTTGTATAACTACACAATAATAATAGGCATACGTATACAATTATACATTATTATCTCAATTTATCTGACTGTTTATCCGGCTCACCAGTTGACCGTTTGCTTTGCAACGACGCCGATGATGTTGATAAAGACGATGCAGTCACGATTACCGTCATGTAGTTGATGACTGTGACATCCTGCATAATAGCACGGCGTCCGATGACTGCTATTATTTTTAGAGACACATCCATTTCCATCTTCCATGCCTCCATAAATACGACCGATCCAACGAAGGGATGAAGGTGACCTCTACATAATAGCATGTATCCGTTCAGTTCCTTTGAAAATATCAGTTTTCTTGCAGTCGAAACACTGGATTATGTTCAATGTCTTCCGCTTCCGTTTCGTCTTCTTCTTCGCTGCTATTGTGCGAATGCTTCGCTTAGTATAATATAATGGCTTTGCAGAATTGCTGACATAATATGTCCGAATATATTTATGTGTACGTACAGTTTGATAATCGCCGTGGGGGGGAGGGTTGAGGGGTTCGACCCCAGTCTTTTTTTAGGGACCCGTGGTAAAGTCTTCCTTGCATACCTAGACTCAATATGAAGCATAGTCTGAACTTCACAGTGATTTTTTATGCAATTCTCCTATTGTGTACGCACACACATCCACGGTCCTACACCCACACACACACACACGCACACACACTCACCTTTCCCTCACACACGCGCGCGCACGCACACCCATGTATGTAGACAAGGCTTGGTGAAATATTATGAAAATGCATTTAGAAGAATCAGTTAATCCGAATTTATGTACCCCTCCCTCCTCTCTCCCCCATTAAGATCCCTGCTCAGAAGAAGAAATCTGGAAGCAAGTAGGGAATTAAAGTGCAATGTTTTAAAATATAAAGAATTCTCTCTGATAGTGCTTATGAAGATGCCATGACTATGACTGTGATTTGACTGTCTTTTAATTAAAAGTATGCGTCGTGAGAAAGGATGACGAATTTACAATAGAGGCATCGATATCAGACTTGCAAAGCAAGAATAGAGAGAGAGAGCGCTTGCAATTAAGATCGCCAACACTGCTGCAGTGTGAAGAACGATACCGTGCAACACGACCGTTTCAATTCTTTTGAAGGAGGAGGCGTCATCAGATGACTCTGAAAAAGAGACACCTGCTTTGGCCACATGAGCAATCCCTGTATAGTCATTTGAGCTGTTGCAGCAGCTTTAGATTGCGCCAAAAAGAGTGGCAAGATATTATATCCTTTCACATTCTGTCTCAATTCTGTTGTATGACGCGTCTCTATATGATAAGGAAGTAAGAATATGTTGCTAAAGATGGCATCAGTAAATGTGTGTCAAGGGCTTCTTAAGGTGGGTGACCAGCTGAATCCATTGGTTATCAAATGCAGATGACAATTTCATCTGGTAATGGGACCCCTAATAATGCGTGGTTGGACCACTGCGTGGGATCTTTTGCTTTTGAGTAGATTATCTTGAAGGGCCGCTATTTAAAATCTTCTTAATAATAATAATAATAATAATAATAACAATTTCAAGAGAAACAGCCTCGTCAACTTGGTTCACAAAAGATATGAGAAGCCAGCATAGGTGCGAATAAGGATTATCCTCACCGATAAGAGCCGTGTGCGCTCTGCTCACTGTTTGGGATTTTATCATAATTTCTTTTTCACTCTGCGTGATTATTGAAAGTTGCCGTTGTAGATAATAATGGCTCTCTGAAAATAATAATAATAATAATAACAATAATAATAATAATAATAATAATAATAAAAATAATAATAATAAGCTATAATAATAATAATAATAATAATAATAATAATACTAATAATAATAATAATAATAATGATAATGATAATGATGATGATGATGATGATGATGATGATGATGACGATGACGATGACGATGACGATGACGATGACGGTGACGGTGACGGTGACGGTGACGGTGGCGGTGGCGGTGGCGGTGGCGGTGGCGGTGGCGATGGCGATGGCGATGGCGATGGCGATGTCGATGACGATGACGATGACGATGACGATGTCGATGACGATGACGATGACGATGACGATGACGATGATGATGATGATGTGACTACCACTACAGTATTACCAGTTTTTATGGAGTTTTGAGGCCCTAGGCACAAACCTTAATATGCAGGGGATATATATATATATATTAGAGCTGAACTTTTCTAAATATTATTATGATATGGGTAGTCCATATGTCTTCTTACATTGGAGCAATTGTTGTCATTGTCACACAGCAAGACGAAAATAAGGACTTGCAAATGAGGAGAAATACACACAAAAAGATGGATAGAGAGACATCTATACAGACAAGCAGCCAGACAGACAGACAGAAGAACACAGAGACAGACACACCGAGACAGGCAGACATACGGACATACATGTACGCTTCCTGCCAAATGGACACAAGCTCATAAATGAACAGACATTCAAGCATACACAGAAATGCGGACAGACTAATAGGCAATCAGATAGACTGACAAACACAGACAGCAAACAGAAAATGCTGCCCTAGAGTATACAGCGTTGCTTATCCTTCGAGCCTTTACATCAGCTCGTGGATGGTATTTACTTTCCTTAGAATTTGCTTTCTAGAGCAGCTGTCGCCCATCTTGCCGCTGCCGCTGCTGCTGCTACTGCTGCTGCTGCTGCTGATGTAAATAGGTCGGATTGCAGTTTAGTAAGAGCGTAAATCGATGTCATCGCATTTGCTGTTCACAGCTGTTGGCAAGAAACAGAAGTAGGCCTACCTTATTAATTTGGTCTTACAAATGTCGTTCTCGTGTCGAATGCTGATTAAAACTAAGGCTAACCTTAAGTCGTCAGTTTGCCAATTCAGTGATAACAACTGACAGTGGAGTACACAAGGGGGCGGTTTCGGGGGTTAACCCTCCCCCATTGGGCCATTGGTTTAGAAAAAAGTTGTTAAAAAGGTTATTTATCCACTTAAATAAAAAGGACAAGACAATTGTTTGTAGTTACAATTGTTTGTAGTAACAATTGTTTTTCTTACTTCTTACTTTATTCCCTTTGTTACTTCATTCCCTTTTTATTTGCTGTTGGGCTGGTGTCAGGAATGGCATCCGGCCAGGCCATAACCCCGCCCCAAAATCATAAATTCCTGGTTAGCAATTAGCAACGATTTGAGATGACGGTTACGACAATGATGATTCTATGATGGCGAAGAAGAAGAAGAAGAAGGGAAGAAGGCTGATGATGATGACAATGAGGATGAGGATGATAATGATGATGAGGATGATAATTCATTTTGACGA
Source organism: Lumbricus terrestris (assembly GCA_949752735.1). NCBI lineage: Eukaryota > Metazoa > Annelida > Clitellata > Crassiclitellata > Lumbricidae > Lumbricus > Lumbricus terrestris. The sequence goes on along the minus strand of OX457040.1, from coordinate 13,654,656 downwards.
CGGCGACGATGATGACGCTGATGATGATGATGATGATGACGATGAGGATGATGACGATGACGATGACGATGACGATGATGATGATGATAATTCATTATGACGACCGCGACGATGATGACGCTGATGATGATGATGATGATGATGATGATGATGATGATGATGATGATGATGATGATGATGATGATGATGATGATGATGATGATGATGATGATGGTGATGACGATGACGATGACGACGGTGACGGTGACGATGAGGATGATGACGATGACGATGACGATGACGATGATGATGATGATGATGATGATGATGATGATGATGATGATGATGATGATGATGATGATGATGATGATGATGACGATGATGATGATGATGATGATGATGACGATGACAATAACGATGATGATGATGATGACGATGACAATAGCAATGATGATGATTATGATGATGATAAGGAGGAGAGAGGGAAGGGCAATATGAGGAGAAGGAAAAGAACGAGGAAGAGAAGGATGAACAAGAAAGTGTAGACTCTGTATAGGGCCTAAGAGGACGTGCCGCGAAGTGGAAGAAATGGGGCGAAGCTTAAAATCCCAAAGATTCTTTGGAGCAAGACCCAATTGAGACTTGAGGACCAAAATAGGAACTTTGAATTGTATATGAGCTGAGAGTGGAAGCCAGTGAAGTTGCTCACTCATAAATGTAGAAATGTGGGAGAATCGAAGAAGACGGCCAATGAGCCTAGCAGCAGCATTGAGTAGCCTACTGTATAGGAGCTAGTCGAACCTTATGGAGACCAACAAGGACAGAATTACAGTGCAGTCAATCAGAGAACAGACGAAAGCGTGAACAATAGAGAAAAGGTCGAAGGTGAAACAGATTTGCGAATAGCCCTGAGATGCCTTGTATACGCACGCCTGTACACACACAAATAAACACACACAAATAAACACACACACACACCCGCACACCCCATTGACGTCACTATAGACGTCAATGAAACAGAACCAACTTTCATTGTATTCATTGAATAATGTTTGCTAATTACGGTTGAATAACTTCCCATAGTTCATTGCTTTAGGTTCCACGTGCATATATATATATATATATATATATATATATATATATATATATAAGGAAGGATGTGACTATGTTTGTATGTATGTGACTTTGTCCAGAATGCACGCTCACAGTTTTTGAGTTTTTCACTCCAAACCTTCACTACTGTGTAGGTCTCGGCACGAGACGCAAAGGCGAGGGGTTGGCGATTCTCTACCACCATGGGGGCCAGGATGGGGGGCGAAACCCCCAATTAAAAAGAAACCGCAGCTATTTTTTTGAAATTTCTTTTCTAGATAGAGGTCCATCAGAACCCCCGGATCAGTGGTTGGCAAATCTCCACCACCAGGGGGGGGCCAGCGTGCGGGGGGTCAAAAACACTAATTTTCGCTAACAATTTTCATTCGCTTGCCACGTATAAAAGCCGTCATTTTCGCCGTTTTAGAGGTGTCTAAAGTGGAGTGGAGGGGTGGGATGGAGGTGAGGGGTGGAGGTGGAGGTGGTGGGGTGGGGTGGCGTAGGGGTCGAGGGGTGGGGTTGGGGATGGGTGGGGGTTGGGGTGGGGTGGAGTGAGGGAGTGGGGTTGAGGTGGGGTGGAGGGGTGGGGGTGGGGTGGAGGGGGATGGAGTGGGAGGTAGGGTGGGGTGGAGTGGGGGTGGTGGGGTGGGAAGGGGTTGGGGTGGAGGAAGTGGGGTGGGGGTGGGATGGGGTGGAAATTTTCGTCAAACCCAAATTTCTCCGGTGTCGTACTGGTATAGAGTGTGGTGGGGTGTTGTGTGGTGGGGTTGTGGCCGGAGCGGATCGAATCCTAAATTTCCCGGGCAACGCCGGGTACCCCAGCTAGTATATATATATATATATATATAATTATATATAATATAGTGCTAACTTCCCGGCTATTCGTCCAGATATTATTTCTTTAATCTTTTCCAATAGTAACTATTCCTTAGAATGGCATGAACCCGAGAATTGTTATGCTTTTAGCATACTGCTTGGTTCATTTTCATCTATTCGGTCTCATACTTTTATGCATTGGGACATTTTTTTGCCCGGGTCATCAAATTTAATACAGTCACGAAAAATAGCAATCTTCAGTTAATTCAATTAGACCGGTTGCAATTATTGCCGCCGCGGTGGTAATTAATTATTACCATCGGTCAAATTGAATTAACGAAGATCAATTCTAAAGGGATAGAGGAAAAGGAGGAGGACCAAGATGAGAAAGAGGAGGAGAAGGAGAGGAGGGAATGGAGTAGGGAATGGAGTAGGGAATGGAGTAGGGAATGGAGTAGGGAATGGAGTAGGGAATGGAGTAGGGAATGGAGTAGGGAATGGAGTAGGGAATGGAGTAGGGAATGGAGTAGGGAATGGAGTAGGGAATGGAGTAGGGAATGGAGTAGGGAATGGAGTAGGGAATGGAGTAGGGAATGGAGTAGGGAATGGAGTAGGAATGGAGGAGGTAAAAGGGGTGGAAAACGTGGGAGAGGAAAATGAAAGGATTTAATGTGTAGGTATAGATGAAGAGGAGGAAGAGAAACAGAAGATGAAGGAAAAGGGAATAAGATGAGAAAAGGGAAGAGAATGTGAAGGAGAAGGTGAGAAGAATGAGAGGAGGAAGAAGACGAAGAAGAGGAGATGGAGGAAATAGAGGAGAAGTATAGGAGGATTGTGCGAACAAGGATGATTGCCTTTGCAATGAAGAGAATATTGCGTCATGCTGCTGGAAAACAATTGCCGGAGCAAGATTGGCAATTGCCTGTAAATGATGTTCGAGACGACATATGAACCGGAAGAACCTGTTGTTGTTGATGGAGATGATGACCAGGATTGCGGTGATGATGAAGGTGATGATGATGATGATGATGATGATGATGATGATGACGATGATGATGATGATGATGATGATGATGATGATGATGACGATGATGATGAAGGTGATGATGATGATGATGATGATGATGACGATGATGATGATGATGATGATGATGATGATGATGATGATGATGATGATGATGACGATGATGATGAAGGTGATGATGATGATGATGATGATGATGATGATGATGATGATGATGATGATGATGACGATGATGATGAAGGTGATGATGATGATGATGATGATGATGACGATGATGATGATGATGATGATGACGATGATGATGATGATGATGATGATGATGATGATGATGATGATGATGATGATGATGACGATGATGATGAAGGTGATGATGATGATGATGATGATGATGATGATGATGATGATGATGATGATGACGATGATGATGATGATGATGATGATGATGATGATGATGATGATGATGACGATGATGATGATGATGATGATGATGATGATGATGATGATGATGATGATGATGATGATGATGATGCAAGTTACCAGTGCGTGGGCGATTTACCACGAAAAAATTCTCGGCAGGGCAGAATTTGTGGCAGTGCAACGACCAGGGCAAAGGCTTTTATCCAGGACATCTGCCCTTTAGCACGCCCTAGTGTACCACAGCCACCGCAAATGGCTAGCACTTTCATTCGCCCTTGCCACCTTCATAATTGACAAACAACCTTATCTCGACTTTCCAATAGCAAGGGGCCGTCCATAAAGTACGTCACGCTATTTTTGACCATTTTTGACCCCCCCCTGTCACAAACTGTCACAAATCTAGGACCCCCCCTAAAGTACGTCACACTTTCGAACAATTTTTTTTTAAACATAACCATTTACCTAACCCTCTAAACCCTAGGATACTATCTCTAATCCCTCTGATAGTGACGTGTGTCCCTAAACGCTTTGATAGTGACGGGAAATCAACTTTTATCCCGCCAGGCCGGGTTTTAGACACGCCTGGCCAGGCCGGGTCGGATTTTAGGTACTAAAAACAAAAAAATAATAAAGAATTTAAAAAATAAATGTGTGACGTCACACATGGCCTGACCACCCCTCCCCCCTGTCACAAACTGTCACACTTTCTTACACCCCCCCTGGAGCGTGACGTACTTTATGGACGGCCCCCAATCATAATATTTTATTGGAGGAAAGATTGTTGCTACTCGCCTGCTTCAACGTGTGTTCCTGAAATTGCTCGTAGCGCCGCTCTTGGCTGTGTCCCTGGCTGGATTTGTCACGCTGCCAGAGCGATTGTTTAGTATCAATGCTATCTAAGGGAGCAATAAAACCCGTACCTAAATAAACGCGCATTTTACGCTGTTTTTGCAGAAAATAACAAAAAAACGCCTTTTAATGCTGGATTTTCCTGTAGCACTAAACGCCGAATGCTCGGTGGAGACCATCGAAGAACCTCGTACGCGTCACTTAAGTGTTCATTCGTGGCGCTAATGATCTCCAAACTGCACGCTCTTCTCTTACGCTAATGCATCCATGGCCTTTGCTATTAGCGCCTCGTGGAACAGAGCAAGAATCTCTCGCTGTTGGAGTCAGACGTATTAGACCCTGACAGAAATCGTTATTAGTAAGACCTTGTTGACACGCAAAATAATTTTTAGTGGTAACAACCGAAAGTCAAAAAAGAATGTTATGTCACTCAATCTCGCTCTTTCGATCATCATAAGCCTCTGTGGATCAGCCTGTCTGTCCGATTGTATGTATGTATGTCTGTCTGTATGTATGTCTTTCTGTCTGTCTGTCTGTCTGCCTGTCTGTCTGTCTGTCTGTCTGTCTGTCTTGCCTCTTTTCTCTCTTTCATCTCAAGTACTAGCTATTTATCCATCTATCATTTTCCTTGATTTAATCTTTCCATCAGCCTGTCCGTCCGTCCAAATTTCCATCCATCCATCAATCTATCAAAAATTAATCTACCCATCAATATCCACCTATCCGTTCGTTCATCAGTCCATCCACCCATCCATCCAACCATCTCTGCATCTAAGGTTTTTCAGCGATTCAGTTAAATTTACTACGACAAAATTCAACAGCCATAGAAAGTATTGCTGAGCAAATCGGACAAAGATCCATCGAACTTTCTCAGGATTTAAGACGGTTTCAGATTCGATGTTTCTTTTTTTATCGTGGTCTTCTTTGTTCTATTGGATATAATGAATGAATGAATTAATGAATGAATGAATGAACATACAATGCATACATACATATAAACATATACACATATATACATAAATACAATACAATACATACATACATACATACATACATACATACATACATACATACATACATACATACATACATACATACATACATGCATACATACATACATACATATAAACATACATACATACATACATACATACATGCAATGCCATGCATACATACATACATACATACAAAATACATAGTTACATACATAGTTCTACGCCCAGATATACAATAGGAGAACATAGTAAAAAATATGTTTACCTTAACGGTGTGCCCTTTACGGACGACTCCCCGATTTGTTTATTTCTGATAAATAATTGTTGAACCGTATGTGGTCCGACGCAAGTTCCATTCCATTAAACTCGAAACTTGCCGAGTCGCTGACTTCATCTACTATTCATTAAGTCCAGATGTTGAGAGCATACAACATTGATGTCTCCTATCATCATGCAATGTCGATCCGGATGTGGCTAGCGCTCCATTAACCTCTTAAGTGCTTTCCTTGTATACATCGCAGGATCTTATTAATATTATTTTTTGCAGCTTTTTTTTATTCGATATAGACATGATCCTTTAGGTGATAAAACAAATTTCCGGAAGCTGAAAAATGGTTCTAGAACACAAAGGTTACAAAATGTTAGCGGACAAAATGGTACGAACAAAATGGTACGGACAAAATGGTATGGACAAAATGGTATTAACAAAATGGTATTAGGACAAAATGGTAGCGGTAAATGGCATCTGGTTCATTTATGCCAATTACCAGCCAGTCATAAAGAATTTACAAAGGACGCAACAATACTGCAATGTATGTATGACATGTATGAGGGTATGTAACTATGTATGTTATTATTATTTATACTAACATCATTATTTTTGCAGTGAGGTACTTCATTTTCCCATGATCTTAGAGATAATTATTAGTTCTGAAATAAATGTCTGGTGGGTCAGACCTCATCTTCAGGGCGTGGTGCAAGGGTTACTTTGAAAGCAACTTTCGGTTGTGTCGTTTTATACAGATGGGCATACCATTTCCAGGCGCTGACAAGGAAAGACTGACCCCCGTCTGTCGCCACCAAAGGGGATGCGGCTACCAATTTATTATTCTATTGTTTTTTTAATAATTGAGGTTATAATTTTTCAGGCTGCTGAAACAAAGCACGGCGACAATAAGATGAACGCCTGGACTGGTTATTCGATCGACTGGGGCGATCAGAACACAACGAATGGACATACGACATCATCATCATCATCATCGTCGTTGTCATCATCATCATCATCATCATCATCATCATCATCATCATCATCATCATCATCATTTTCTTTAATAACTTTCCTGCGAGCTCTTAGGAGCCGCAACATTATCTGCATGTATTAAAGATTTCATTATTATTATTATTATTATTATTTTATTTATATTATTATTATTTATTATTATTATTACTATTAATGCTATTATTATTATCATTATTATTTCTATTATTATTATTTTATTTTATTTATATTCATTATTATTATTATTATTATTATTATTATTATTATTATTATTATTATTATTATTATTATTATTATTATCATATCTTTATTATATTCTTAGCCATTTTATTGCTACCAGTATTATCGCTGTTACGCTTTTATTGGGCGCAATGATATAATTTATGTAACAACCGAGCATTGGTTGCAAGCCTTGTACATTAATTTTTTTCAGTGAAAAACTTGCTCAAAATTCCTACTCAATAACCCCCTCACGCACGACTCGATTCCTTACCCAACGCCGATGAAAAGAGAGCACTCCAACTAAGGCGCCGCAGTGACCCACTGATCCATATAGAAGTATCCCTGTCTGTCAGTCTGTCTGTCTGTCTGTCTGCCTGCCTCTGTCTCTGTCTCTCTGTATCTCTCTCTCTCACACACACACACACACACACACACACACACACGGATCCAGTCCCTTGGGTTATACGCTTCCTTATTATATAGATATTCGATCGAAAATCAACCAAAGCCAAGAACCTGCCATCTATAACATCCGGATTAATTGCCCCCGATCGTTATTTCCCAACGTTACCACAAACCAATAACATGAATAATTAACGCACAGTTTGATTGGCTATATATAACGCTGTTAAGTAGGCCTATTGACCTTGCTGGCACAAGGACGGTCTGCCAATCGCCATACTGGAGTTTCTTGTGTTCATTATGGGGATGGATTCTTATGTAGCGCTACTTTGAGATACTCAGAAGTGTTCATTTCTCTCTTTCTATCTTTCTCTCTCTCTCTCCCTATGCTTTCAGTTAGTAGTTTAAGCAAAGATATTAGAGTTTTACTAAGATATGACACCTCCTATCTCCGCTGTATATTTTGTCTGGGTGGTGGTCAAATTACACAGACCGTGGCGCCACGTTGTGACTGGGTTGATGGTTCCTAGCAACGATAGACGCCTTAATTGATAAATATATAGCCTACGCAAACGACTAGACAATTATTGTAGCCTCCGTAAACTAACATAACTATTTAAAGAATATTAAATATGACGAATAATAATTACCATTATAAAAAAAATTATATTAATCTTTTATTATAAGTTTTATGTTTAAAACGTGCGACTTTTACAGGCAGTTGGACAATGCAATGTCGCCGCGCAGCGTTAGTAATTTCTGGCTTATACCAGTTGGACGCCTACAAGGCTGCACCAGGTTGCTTGGCCTAGACGGCTCCTAGGCCTAGAGGGATGTCAGGCCTAAAACTCTAATATCTTTGGTTTAGTTTAACGATACCGTGTCATAACAGTCATCACTAGCGTTGCCCTCCTCCTTTATCCAGGCTTGGGACTGGCACTGGCAGAGTGTTAACCAATTAAATTTCCTCGAAATGATTCATTTCTCCATTCACGTAGCCAATCTACATCCTCCTTCATCTCTCTCCCCCCATCATTTCTCTTTCCATCAATCTCTCAATCTCTCTCTTACACACACTCTCTCGATCTCCTCCTTCCCTCTCCCTCTCCCTCCCTCCCTCTCTCTCCCTCTCCCTCTCCCTCTCCGTCTCTCTCTGTCTCTCTGTCTCTCTGTCTCTCTGTCTGTCTCTCTGTCTGTCTCTGTCTCTGTCTCTGTCTCTGTCTCTGTCTGTCTCTCTCTCTGTCTCTGTCTCTGTCTCTGTCTCTGTCTCTGTCTCTGTCTCTGTCTCTGTCTCTGTCTCTGTCTCTCTCTCTCTCTCTCTCTCTCTCTCTCTCTCTCTCTCTCTCTCTCTCTCTCTCTCTCTCTCTCTCTCTCTCTCTCTCTCTCTCTCTCTCTCTCTCTCTCTCTCTCTCTCTCTCTCTCTCTCTCTCTCTCTCTCTCTCTCTCTCTCTCATAGCAACCATACAGTATGCGGGGAACAAATAAATCACACCACTCTTAATTAGGCGAAGAGCGTCTCTCTGTGTGTAGCTCCCGCTCCGGAAGCGTTATGCTGGAGTAGGCCTATACTAATAATAAACAAAGGATCGAGAAATATGGAGAAAACTTGCCCGTTGAGCGACCAACCCTTGCAACCCTCGATCCGAGGGCGGTTAAAGATAAGACATACTAATATTTTATTCTGTGAACATCCAAAACCGGTTACTATGGGCAGCCTGTTGGAGGAGAAGATGGAATAGCGATAATGACGGACATATTCGCGCGTTTGTCGTTACACGTCGCCGCCATATAATGCATGGTGACTGATGTTGGTGAATGTTGGCAAAAATTGACGTTAGCTGTCGCCAGCGTATTATAAAGTGTTCTTAGTCGGTGCAGAGTTTTCTTCCCACTCTTCGACAGAGTGACGACTGAGCGCGGCAGAGAAGGTTCGCAGCGAATATCCATCCAGGGGACTATAGGAGGATGACGTCAGCGGATATATATATATATATATGTCCACTACAATTATTGGAGAGATGGCAAGACAGAGGGAGTTCGACGTTTGTTGCTTTGTGCTCAGGGTCGCACAGAAGAGGAGGCAGGCGGGGAAAGTACCCAGGGACCGGGGTCAGGGCCACGTAGTTTTGCATAGAAAAGCTTATGATTAAATCATAAACTCCTTAAGCCCTCCCCTTACGTATCAATTAAATTTCCTCGTAAGGATTCACTTCTCCATTTGCGTAGCAAATTTTGAATAAATTATTATGATATCGCAGAGAAAAACGACTTAAACATCAAATTTACAACTGAATAAATCACATAGGTCCTATGTATAAAAATATAAAATTGTGCGTACTACCCCTGCACTTTCATCACTTCAATGGGTTTATAAAAAATGTGTTTTCGGCCTTCAGATACATGCAGTCTAGGCTCTGTGACTGCTCTGCTTAGGGGTCCAGAATTCAACTCGTCAGCCAAATGTGTGCCGTTGTCTTGTCCTCTTGTTTTGTCTTCAGTTACTGGCAGAAATCGCGTCGCCATGCATAGAGATGTTGCCAAGACAACGTCAGGAATAATTTCCCGTCGTAGATCGTGCGATATGTTCACGCTTTCGGAGCAATGTTCAGTTCCGTTTAAGGGCGAGAAACGTGCCTAGGGCCCCGCGCAACAGAGGGCCCCTATAGGCGGCCCCGAAGCTGGAACCACATCGCCACCATGTAATAACAATATGCGATACCGGTAGTAGGCTATCCCGTTAACAATATCATACGTTTTAAAATTTTGACAAAGTATATATAGGAGCAATATCTCTACAAATTTATGGATTTAAAAATAATAATTATAATAATTGCGTAGGCTATTATACTTAGGCCTCCTATGTGAGTTAGTAGCTATAGTCCTAGTCCAGTGGTTCCTAACCCGTGACCCGTGAGCCAAAAGTGGCCCTCCAGGCCTCAAAAATGGCCCTGGTCTCTCAATGAATTAGCAAAAGTTGTAGGAAAAAATTGACAATTTGGACAGGATAGAACACATATTATTTTCTATATCTATTGAAAATTATTTTACTTTGACGTCTATAAATAACATAAAACATTCTATTTTGATTCAATTACAACAAATTTATATGCTTTTAGCTAATTAAATGTTAGCCTTCTGCCCCCCCCTAATGTTCTTCAACTAAGAATAAGTGGCCCTCACGTCGTCCAAAGACGAAAAGGCGGCCCTGATGTCCAAAAAGTTTGGGAACCACTGGGCTAGTCAAAGACTACGAAACTAGAGCTATGTACTAGTAGTTTAGTTTCTTTTGATCTGGTTGATTGTTGTGCATCATAATGTTACGTATTTAGACTGCTGTATCGGTACTTAGCCTAAGTCTTAAACTGATTTCAACGTATACTGGGTAAAAAACCTTTGTATAGCCTACGCTTACCGCACGTAAGATTATGTTGCAGGGAAAACGTAACGTGGCGTATAAAACGCTCATGCCTTGATGGACATAATGTTCGTAATCGCTCTATTATAGCTCTTTAAAAAGATTTTTCATTACACCCCTGTTTGTCGTGTTGCTGACTGCTAGAAATTGAGGAAGTACGATTCATAGCTGTGAAGGTAGAGGGCAGCAGTATCTCAGAGCTACAATGACGGGGCGTTGTTGATGTTTTGTCGAGTTTCCTGCAGATTTATTTTATGCCGCAAGTCATTAGCGTCCACCTTAGATACTCCCTTTAATTAAAAGCACGACAGCTGCAGCTCCGTTAGAAACTCCGGCGGCGTATGGACGGAATGCTAGTTGAAAAATGACTAATAGACACCTTTTCTTGTTGCCTTTGGCCAGAAATGCGGCGACCTTTCGCAGTAATTAGAGACTTTCATTAGGGGCTTCAAAGTGTGGTTCCCTCTGGCTACCTATGATGGACTGTGACCTGCCGACCGCATATGCGGACCCCGAACGCTGGAACCAGATGGCCAACGATGGTTCAGTAGGCTTATGAAAAATATCCCCGCAGCTTTCTTTTCGCTGTGTGCAACGTGAGCACTGTATGCAAGACTTGATAGCTTTAGGTTTGAACTAAGCGGTTAATTATACTAATACGTCTTCAGTCCCTCTACTCAGTCTACTGTCACTCGGTAACTCTGGTCCCTGTCGAGTTATGACCGGTCACCCGAGCCAATGTAAAAAATGTAAATGTAAGTGTAATCGGATTTTTATATAGCGGTTGTCTTATGGCCTCGACCCTGAGGGTGAGATCCTTCACCACCGCTCGCCCATTTGAATGGACACCACGCCATTTAGGTCCCCGTGGACGGACCGTACGTGCTAGCCCGAGATTTTGAATCTCTGAAATAGCCACCTTCGGGAATCGAACCGCGCGGCCCGCACGCTCTCTTCCACTGACGCGCGGCCGCCAGCTCTCTTACCGATGTAGCTAACGTGGGCTAGACAAGACCAGCAACGCCTTCAGATGGTAGGCCACCAATACGTAAAACTACATCTCTCACCATTATTTACCCTACTCAAACATACGCATAGGCCACATACATTGTACATGCGCATCCATGGATAGATAGTCCACATACCCTTGTACGCAAACACTGTCGCAAAGAATAGGATTCTGCCTTATATAAATAAAATAGTCTGCACAGCTAAGCAGTCCTTACTTCCTTCCATTGTGAGTTCTGCATGTGGCTCAAGGGCTTACTGCAAATGGTCTGCATGACGTAGTAGGCTTAACCGTTGTCGCCCGATTGATGTACAATTGTACATTGTACATGACATTGCATTCCTTTCCTAATCCTTTGGAATTCATCGTGAATAGGCCTGTGCTCGAGAGAGAACGGTTTAACCAGGTTCATCGAGGTAAAATTGCAAATATTTCATTTTCCCTGTCCAAGAAACTCTGATGACTTTGGGGGGGGGAGCTTAGACCCTTAGCCTCTGGCGCCGCCACTGGCTACATTATTTACTAGACACTTTCCATTGACGCCAATGACGTCATTTAAGCAAACAAACTATAGGTGATTCTCCTTGCAGGACCTTTCGAAGTCTGTTTATCTAGGTTAAAGCATTGAAATATTATTCTACCACAGCTGTTCATTTTCTGGAATGCACAATTGCACAATGATTGTAATAATTAACACTCTCTCCATTTTCTTCGTTCCAGGCCTAGGCTGCTATAAGAGTTTCGAGTATTGTCATATTTTTTGTTTCCCCATTTCTATTGCGCCCCTTTAAGCAATTTACTAAGAGGCGCTCCCGACTACGGCGCGGACACTGCATCGGAGTTTCACGCCGAAGAGCCTGAGAAATTGCGAGTGAAGGACTTGCTCAAGGTTCTTACGCGGTGTCTTGAGGTGGATTAGAACCTGCAACCCTCCAGATGCAAAGAAACAAACATACCCACTACACCACCGCGTCCCACAAGTTACTTTAGTTGAAAATTTGCAAGAAAATTTTCATATAACATTATGAACATGTATTTTTTTACGGGGTTGCAGAGCATTTTGACGCTATATTGAGAAAGTATGACCTTTTGTGACGACGTATGACGAGGGGAGGGTCAAATATCGTCATAAATTGCGTGACGTCATTTATGGACGGTTCCTGAAAAGTCTGCCATCAGGCTCCTCGGGCAGTTGACATAGGCACATAGACCTAATCTCGGGCAAGAATCCACTGGGGGGTCAATCTGCTTGTCAAGCGGTCAATCTTGTCTCGACTTTATTCTTCTAAAAAATGGCCCTAAGCCCCGAACTCCCGGTTGGGCGTGCGGGTTCAAGTTCGTAAAAGCCCTCCAAATTTAGCTGGTCATTATGTCTATTTGAGGCTGTTTGTTTTCGAAACCCACGCACAGGATTATATATTTAAGCAGAAGACAAACTATGACGTCAAAACCAATTCGTCCGCTGCGCTGCAGGCTGCAGCGCACGCCTTTGGTTTGCGGTAAGTCATCTGCCACATCAGCGGTGTCTATATTTGGCGCTGGCGTCACAGTATTTGTCTATTTGCTCTGCACGATATTTGAAGGCGTTTTCGTTAGAAGCATCCTCTGTTTTTCATTCCAGGATTACCGTATCTGTAGTCGCAGTGATTACAGTTTGCGATTTTGCTGATTTTTCTAATTAAATTTTCCTTCCAACGAACTTCACCAAATCCTATAAACTGTACGCAGGCATATATATGTATATGTGTACGTATGTATGTATATGTATGTATGTATGTATGTACGTATATATGTATGTATGTATGTGTGTATGCATGTGCGTTTGTATGTACGTATGTATGTACGTATATGTGAGCTAATTTTGTATAACGTATAGTGATCAGCTAATTGTTGAGCGTACGGATAGGCCAGCTCAAGGTCAGCTAATTGTTGAGTGTACAGACAGACAGGCCAGCTGACTGAGTGGCGGGAAAGTGCCGCGGCGCGTCGTCGCCGGAGAGAGAGAGAGAGAGAGAGAGAGAGAGACCGACAGACAGCGAGAAGGACAGAGAGAGGCAGAGAGAAGGACAAGGCGACCGAAGAGAGAGTGTACGCTGAGAGTGAGATAAGTTGTAGAAGGAGTGCTAGTCGTGTGTAGAAGACGTTAGAGTAGTAATATAATAAGATGGCGTTTCTGTTGTGCAATTGAATTGTTTGTCGTCGTTGATGCATTGTTGTGTTGTTTGTGAACATTGGAAATCGAAGAAGAAAATACAAGAAACTGATCTTTGTTGTAAGAGAACAAGTTTAAGAACTTTAGACACTTATACACTAGCCATAGCTACCGCAGTACAGTGAATAGGTTAGGCCTAGGTTGCGCTACAGAACTAAAGAAGAGACTGGAAAATCGTGGGTGATTGTGGAAGATCACATTTGGTGGCAGCGGTGGGATATCGTATCCAAGTTACGGACGGTGGGATATCGTATCCAAGTTACGGACGGTGGGATATCGTATCCAAGTTACGGACGTTGGGATATTGTCAATCCAAGTCACGGACGGTGGGATTTTATATCCAAGTTACGGACGGAGGGATATTTACGAACGGTGGATTTTTAGTCCAAGCTACGGACAGTGGATTTCAAATCATTACGAGAAGCCGACCACACGGGAGAAGGAGACTGAGCATCTGATCAACCGGAGAAGCATTCCGAGCATCCGAACAACTGGTGAGAAGATACAACGGGCATACGAACGACATTACGACAACGCAACGCCAGAGAGAGGTATACAAAACTCGCTCCTTGAATAAACAAGCAATAAGAATTAAAGTCAACCAATCACAGCAATTATAGCCACTCCCTCGATTTCTTCACGGAAATCATTTGAAGTAAAGAAGTAAGATGGAGAAACTTACAGAACAAAAACAAGCTAGTATAAAAAAGATGTCTTCTGATCGAATAATAAAATTATTAATCGAAGCTGGTCTAGACGTCGAAGAAGTCGAAGAGATGTCAAGGGAAAATTTGATGCGAGCTTTAGCAGAGGTTTGGCTTAAAGAAGAAGCTATAGCACCACCCACAGCGCAGTTATTTACTGGGGCTGAGGAGAAACCACAGGCTATGTCTATGGAGGCGTTGATGCAATTTATGATGATGAAAGAAGAGCAACGGAGACAAGAAGAGAAAGAACGGAAACAAGAAGAGAAAGAGAAAGAGGAGAAACGTCGACAAGAAGAGGAGAAACGTAGACAAGAGGAGAAAGAGAAAGAAGAGCAACGGAGACAAGAAGAGAAAGAACGGAAACAAGAAGAGAAAGAGAAAGAGGAGAAACGGAGACAGGAGGAGAAAGAACGGAGACAAGAGGAAAAAGTAAGAGCAGAACAAGCAGAAAGGATGAGACAAGAAGAGATAGAGATGCAGAAGCAGCAGTTCCAGCTTCAGTTAGAACAACTGAAAAGAGATCGTGACGAAGCTGAACGAAGAAGAATGGAATTGATGATAGAATACGAGAGGGCAAGGAAAAGTGATGAAGAAATACGGAAACAACAGATTGAAGAGCAAAAGGCTCGCGAGGAAGTCAAAGAAACCATGCGTTTGGCAGAATTACAAAGAGCCGAAGAGATTCGACAGGAAGAATTGAATATGGAGAAAGAAAATTTGGAAAAGGCGGAACGAGAAAGGGAAGAACAAGTACAATTAGAACAAAAGAAACTCGCTCTTAAGGAAGCTCAGCTCCGAGAAATGGCTATAGAAAAGGAGGAACGCAGAAAGCAGTTAGAATTGTTGCAGCAGAAGATAGAACAAGAAGAACTGCGTAGGGAAGAAGATCAAAATAGACTGAGGGAACGAAATGAAGACGAAAGAAGAAGCCGAGAGGAGTTAGAACGAAACAGGATCCGGGAAAGTGAGACAATGGTGTCCAAGATTAAGAAGATAGGTGATGCAATGAAACACGTGTTACCTAAGATGCCATATGATATGATGGAGGTGCCATTATATTTTGAGACAGTTGAGAATGCATTCAACAGTTTTACGGTGGAAAAGCAGTTTTGGGTCAAATTGCTGTTGCCACTAATGACACCAAGAGCGAGAACGGTGTTAAACCGATTGTCTTTTGATGATCTAGACAATTACGACATAGTGAAAGAACATTTACTGAAAGAATTCAAATTGACAGCGAGAGAATATCGATCACGATTTGTAGATGCGAAGAAAACGGCAGAAGAGACATACACTATGTTTACAGCAAGATTGAAGAATCTGTTGAACTACTATGTCAGAAGTAGGCGAGTGGGCAAAGACTATGAGAAGTTATTTGATCTGTTGGTGGCGGATAAGTTGAAAGAATGTCTACCACCGGGTCCACTACAGTTTGTACTAGCAAAGGAGGGTACTGAATGTTTGGAAGCTAGTAATGTTGCAGATCTCGCAGACATACATGTGAACAATCGAATTGGTCTAATGTTTCAAGACAAACCGAAATATGAAGCATGGGGTAATAGTTCGAAGCAAACCAGGTGGAATAGTAGTAACAAAGAAACGGGAAGCCAAGCCAGAAGTAATGAAGTAAGGAAAGATAGTGCTCCTGGAAGACAGTTTGGTCAAGATAGAAGAGAAGCAACGGGTGACAGACAAATATATAGTCGAATTCCAGTGATGGGACGCCAAAGAGAAAGCAATGCAGCATATACTCCGTACAATTACAGACGGGAGAGCACTGAACAGAGAGGTATTGTGAGGAAACGTTGCCATAATTGTCAGTCAGACCGACATTTGATAAAGGATTGTCAAGCACCACCAAGAATGACAAATCTGAGAAATATATTTACTCGAAGTGCAGAAAATCTCAGAGTAAATCAGATCCAAGTAATGAATGCACCTAATCAGCTGGAAGGACAAGACAACCGCGAAACGGAAGTGAAGTCAGTAATGAAGTGTACGCCTCAGTTTACTATACAGAGAGAAGTAGTAAAATCTGCTCCCATTACGGATACTTGTCGAGAAACAGAAAGTAAAGATCAGTGTCAACGTACGAAGAAGTCCTTACTACAGCATGTAGATGTAGAGATACGTAGAAATGATGACAGTTGTCATCCCGTGCAAGTCAAAGCGCTGATTGACTCTGGTACTGAGATTCCAGTAATCAATGAGGAATTATTGAAAGGAGCGACAGTAGAAGAAATTGGCAGAGTACATTTGCAATGTGTGGCTGGAGAACCCATTCCAGCTAAGTTGGTGAAAATAGAAGTGCGGATGAGTGGTCATAACGTACACGAAGGAGGAGATTTGAAGGACAAGGGAGTAAATATCGCGCCATATTTAACCTTGGTATGTGCCAGCATTCCAGCAGTCTTGTGCAAAGATAACAAAGAAAAGTTCTTGCTGCATCCAGAAATAATTGCAGAACTGAAAGAGGTTCCACCAGTGAGTATATTGCAAGGAGAATTGCAAGCGAATGTGACTACGAGAGCACAAAGTCGGAGAAGAGAAGTGGAAGAAGGAGAAGAGGAACAGCTAAATGAAAGTTTGCTAGACGATGACACAGAAAGCGATGATGAACAAAGCGTTCAAGAAGAAGAAGAAGGAGTAACATCCGGGAGCAATAAAATTGAAGAAGAGATGGTTGCATGTGAACGTGATGATTATGATGATTCTGGAAGTGATAGTGAAATGGACACGAGTATGAGAGATTTGTTTGCCGAGAATACGAGTGATGAAAGACAATTGGCAGACGCAAAGAAATTTGAAGAGCAGCAGAGAAATGACGAGTCACTGAAGTCGTGGTGGAAGATAGCTGAAGACAAAGGATCTGAGTTTAGCGTGGTGAATGGGTTGATGTATAAGAAGCATCAAATGTTGGACCAGTTGGTGTATCAGTTGGTGTTGCCGAAGGAAAGAAGAATTCAGGTGATGGAATTGGCGCACGAGTCAGTATTTGGCGGACACTTGGGAGAAGAGAAGACAAGAGAACGTATCAAATTGTCCTTTGTGTGGCCAAGGATGCGTAGAGATGTGGTGAAATTCTGCAAGTCTTGTGAGAAGTGTCAGTTGAAAGCACGAAGTTTGGTGATGGATCGAGTACCGATTACGCCAATACCAAGAGAGGATGTGCCTTTCAGAAGAATGACAATGGAAGTCGTAGGACCAATCGAACCGACGTCAGCAGCAGGACATAAGTATTGCTTGTGCATCGTAGACTCATGTACAAGATGGCCGACAATCTTTTTGATGAAGTCATTGACTGCTAAGGCTGTATGTGAAGCTCTGATGAAGTTGTTCATGGATGTGGGAGTTCCGTCAGTGATAACAAGTGATAGAGGAACGAATTTTACAGCCAGTCTAACGAGAGAATTTCTGAAATTGATGGGGTGTTGTCCTCGATTCAATTCGCCAGGACATCCAGAAGCGGCCGGATTAGTGGAGAGATGGAATCAAACGTTCAAGAAGATGGTTCATCATGTCATTGTGGAAAATCCGAGACAGTGGCATAAAATCATACCATTTACCGTCTGGGCATTGCGAGAAGTGCCTAATGCAACTACAGGAGTGGCACCGTATCTGCTGGTCTATGGAAAGTTGCCGAGAGGGCCACTAACCATTCTTAAAGAAAGCTGGACCAAAGAGATAAATCTACCACCGAACATTGGAGTACAACCGGCAAAATACTTGAAGAATTTAAGAGCAGACATGGAAAAGGCCTTGACATTCGCCGAGAGCTGTGCTGAAGAAAAGCAAAAACAATACGCCAGTCAATATAACAAAAGATCAAAAGATAAAGAATTCGAACCAGGAGAAAACGTCATCGTGCTGTATCCAACGTCAACCAATAAATTAATCTCACGATGGCATGGTCCATGCACGGTCTTACAAAGAAGATCCAAATATTCGTATCTCGTGGACATGAATGAAAACGGTCGACGGATTATTCATGCCAACAAGATGAGGAAGTTCATTACGAGAACATTGTCTTGTGGTCTGATCGTGGAAGAGGATGACGAATTTGGATCAGTGGTAGAAATACCGCTGAAGGAATACTATTCAGAGACAAAACAGAAATCACTCCAATTGGATTATGAACAAATTGGACATCTTACGAGCGAACAGCAGAAACAATTACTTGATGTACTGAATCGTTATGCAGACAGATTTTCGGACAAACCGGGACTATGTACATTAGTAGAACATGAAGTGGTGTTGAAACCAGACTTTCGAGAAAAAGAATTCATGGCATATCGAATACCACTAATATACCGGGCAGAAGTGGAAAGACAAATACAAGAGATGCTGAAAGAAAACATCATTCAACCATCGTCAAGCAGAATGGCAAGTCCACTTGTCATTGTCAAAAAGAAGGATGGATCCTTGAGATTGGCTTGTGACTACAGATACATTAACTCTTTTACTGAGAACTGCAGATATCCTATGCCAATCGTCAATGATGTCTTGAGCAAAGTCGGAAAATCCAAGTTTATTTCCGTTATGGACTGTCGCAGTGCCTATTGGACTTGTCCTGTGAAAAAGAGTGACCAATGGAAGACTGCGTTTGTTACACATAATGGACTGTACGAATTTACGCGTGTTCCTTTTGGAATGATTAACTCTGGACGGACTTTTGTAAAAGCGATAAATATGATTTTGCAACCGATACATGATTTCACTGAACCTTATGTTGATGACATTGCAGTGCATTCTAATGATTGGGACATTCATTTAAGACATTTGGAATTATTTTTGAAACAAATTAGACTGCATAATGTAACGTTGAACTTGAAGAAATGTGTGTTTGGTAAGAGTGAGGTGAAGTTCATCGGTCACCTTATAGGATCAGGGAAGAAGATGATGAATCCAGATAGGATTGACAGTTTGATTAATTTGAAGAAACCTGAAACCAGGAAGGAAGTGAAACAGGTCTTAGGATTTTTTGGGTTTTACAGACAGTTTATTTGTAATTTTGCTGAAATTGCTAAACCATTGACAGACTTAACCAGCAAGAAAGTACCTGAGAACATTGTTTGGACTGATGCACATCAGAAATCATTTGATTCACTTAAACAGATTGTCTTGTCAAATGTGGTTTTATATATGTTTGAGGTTGGTAAACCTTTTAATTTGTACTGTGATAGCAGTGATTTTGCTGTGGGAGCTGTCCTATCACAGGTGGACAATGAAGGGATAGAACGTCCCGTTTCCTTTATAAGTCAGAAGCTGACAGATACCCAGAGGAGATGGGCGACGATTGAGAAGGAAGCCTATGCAATCATATGGGCTTTAAATAAGTTGAAAGAAATTCTTATTGGTTCTAAGATTAATGTGTTTACAGACCATAATCCTTTAGTTTACTTGACTGAATCAATGTCGAAATCTGCTAAGTTAGTCAGATGGTCATTATCATTACAAAATTTTGACATTCTGTTGAACTACAAGAAAGGTAAATTGAATGTAGTAGCTGATTGTTTATCTAGATTATAGCGTAAGATATTTTATGATGTTATATATATATTGGACTGTTTGCATTGTTTAGTTAAGGTACGTTCGCTAATTTTTATAGATAATTAG
This sequence comes from Lumbricus terrestris, assembly GCA_949752735.1. Lineage (NCBI taxonomy): Eukaryota > Metazoa > Annelida > Clitellata > Crassiclitellata > Lumbricidae > Lumbricus > Lumbricus terrestris. Next base: position 13,634,622 of record OX457040.1, on the reverse strand, counting down.
CTCTCTTTAAAAGAAAGGAAAGAGGTAATGTGAGCTAATTTTGTATAACGTATAGTGATCAGCTAATTGTTGAGCGTACGGATAGGCCAGCTCAAGGTCAGCTAATTGTTGAGTGTACAGACAGACAGGCCAGCTGACTGAGTGGCGGGAAAGTGCCGCGGCGCGTCGTCGCCGGAGAGAGAGAGAGAGAGAGAGAGAGAGACCGACAGACAGCGAGAAGGACAGAGAGAGGCAGAGAGAAGGACAAGGCGACCGAAGAGAGAGTGTACGCTGAGAGTGAGATAAGTTGTAGAAGGAGTGCTAGTCGTGTGTAGAAGACGTTAGAGTAGTAATATAATAAGATGGCGTTTCTGTTGTGCAATTGAATTGTTTGTCGTCGTTGATGCATTGTTGTGTTGTTTGTGAACATTGGAAATCGAAGAAGAAAATACAAGAAACTGATCTTTGTTGTAAGAGAACAAGTTTAAGAACTTTAGACACTTATACACTAGCCATAGCTACCGCAGTACAGTGAATAGGTTAGGCCTAGGTTGCGCTACAGAACTAAAGAAGAGACTGGAAAATCGTGGGTGATTGTGGAAGATCACAGTATATATGTATGTATGTGTGTATGCATGTGCGCATGTATGTACGTATGTATGTATGTATGTATGTATGTATGTATGTATGTATGTATGTATGTATGTATGTATGTATGTACGTATGTATGTAGGTATATATGTATGTATGTATGTATGTATGTATGTATGTATGTATGTATGTATGTATGTATGTATGTATGTATGCATGTATGTATGTATGTACGTATGTATGTAGGTATATATGTATGTATGTATGTATGTATGTATGTATGTATGTATGTATGTATGTATGTATGTACGTATATATGTATGTATGTGCGTTTGTTTGTATGTATGTATGTATGCATGTATGTATGTATGTATGTATGTATGTATGTATGTATGTATGCATGTATGTATGTATGTATGTATGTATGTATGTATTGTATGTATGTATGTATGTATGTTTGTATGTATGTATGTATGTATGTATGCATGTATGCATGTATGCATGTATGCATGTATGCATGTATGCATAGGCGTAGGGGACATTTCGGCAAGGGGGGCAAAGATTTTTACTTTTGTCCGAAAAGTATTGGCCTACTTCTTTTAGTCATTTCGATTTTCCACCGAAAAAGTAATTCATGACTTTTTAGTCATTCTGTACAAATCGTCAGAAAATAAAGCTGTTTTGCCCTGTGTGCCCGAAAAAATCCTCCTATGCCTGCTTGCTCGAAAAAAGGTTGGTCCGCCCATGACTGTTTTGCCCGAAAAACACATTTGCCCAAAATTTGGGGGTGGCATTACCTCTGAACTCCCGCTTCCTACACCTATGCATGCATGTATGTATGCATGTAAGTAAGTATGTATGCAAACCACATCATAATTGCCTGTATGATGTATTGCGCTGAGGTGGTGGAGAGCCCCTGAGTGTAGTCTTCTTGAAGAGGTGTCATATTAATTCATTTAATGAATGAATGAATGAATGAATGAATGACTGTTCGTAAGTGTATGCATTATTACGCCCACATAAAAAGTTGTAGGGCGTGGTGGTGTAGTGGGTATGTTCGTTGCCTTGCAGCCGGAGGGTTGCAGGTTCGAATCCGCTTCAATCTGCTTCCACCTCAAGTCGCCTCGTAGGGACCTTGGGCAAGTCCTTCACTCGCAATTGCTCAGCGCTTCGGCGTGAAATTCCGATTCAATGTCCGCACTGCAGCCTGGAGCGCTTCTGAGTAGATACCTTGAAGGGGCGCTATATAACAAGTGCACATACATACTGGCCTAGTTAGCTACACCGGTAGCAAGAGCAGCGGTTGGTTGCAACGGACTGCGGTTCAAGCCCGGGCTGGGAGTTGACATTCAGAGATTTAGATATCTCGGGTTAGCACGTGTGGGACGCAGGGGCGCAAGCTGCTGCGGAGCGACCTTGGGCAAGTTGCTTACCCATCATTGTCTGTGGGGAAGGCAACGGGAGACCACCTCACTCATCTCATCCCCAGGGACGTAAAAACCAATGAACCTGCCTTCGGGCAGAGCACCATCATCATCACATACAAACATAATCTGCATACGATGGACGAATTTGACTAAGAAAGTCCAATTAAATTGATGTTACCACCAAATGTGAATCCCGAATCAACTCTGCGAAGTGGCTTCGCAATTACTAGGACATAGTCAATAATAATAATACAAGGTCTACCATAATTAATATAAAGACAGGATCGACGCTATTGAGCATCTTGAAGAATAGGCTAAGCACTAGAAAGAGATGGAACAACGGCTGGAGTCCATTAGCAAATTATAGTGATTTCTAGCCGTTTATCATCTGAATTGTCAATGACAGCGGCGCCCGCAGGATTTTTTTTTTGTACGCACAGAAATTTTCGATGGAGGGGCGAGCAGGGAAAAATTTTCGTCAGGTCGCCGAAAAAACTGATGACCTTTTTTTTTTTTTTTTTTTTAGTCATCAATTTAGAATTTCCCAAAAACATACCTTTTCTATCCGCCAAAAAAACTGATGACCTTTTTTATTTTTTATTTTTTTTTAGTCATCAACCTAGAATTTTTTAAAAACATACCTTTTGGGTCATCGCGCTGTACGCACTTACCTATGTGCGTACGTCTCCGGGCGCCGCTGCTGTACGCACTTGCGTAAGTGCGTACGCCTGCGGGCGCCCCTGGTCAATGATATGTGTGGTATTATGCCTTATCGATGGGACGAAGAAAATTACTTTGCAATTTATGTGCTGGAATGAGAACTAGGCCTGCAGGCTAATGGAAATTTCCTGCTGGGATATCGTGGAACCGAATTTGAATCTGTTAACAATAATAATAATAATAATAATAATAATAATAATAATAATAATAATAATAATAATAATAATAATAATAACAATAACAATAACAATAATAATAATTGCATGTATGTATGTATGTATATAATAATAATAATTATAATAGTCATAATAATAATAATAATGATAACAATAGCAATAATAGTAGTAGTAGTAATAATAATAGTACTAATAATAATACTGTTAATAGTAATAAAAATATTAGTAGTAATAATGATGATGATGATGATGATGACGACGACGACGACGACGACGGCGACGGCGACGACGACGAAGATGATGATGATGATGATGATGATGATGATGATTATGATGATAATAATAATAATAACAATAACAGCAACAACAACACAGCAACAATAATGATGAAAATAATAAGAAGAAGTATACGACTTTTCTAGCTCGGTCAACCCGAAAGGAAATGACTCTGTAAATTGGATGAGATGGCTGTCCATATTGACAATAATTCCTCATGTTAATCATCACTTAGTAGTATAGTCTACGCCCTACGTGTTATTAGATCGCATGGTCGGTCGTCAAATGTTATCACCTTCATGATTTTTCTGCGTATGTGTTAAAAACGACGACCGCGTTTTCCAAGTGCTTTTCCGCAGAGACCTATATTGGACTATAGGCCTGTAATACTGTAATTGTGTACGCAGATTGCATCACTTACCATCCGTTGCTCCGAATATTAGCAGTAGGTTTATAACATTGGCTGCTATGTCCCAACACCCTGCAGGGTGGGCCAAAAAAAGTACCCTTTAAGGTTTTTGCCATTATCTTGGCCAGAAGCACGACCTTTCCATGCACTCACGGATCGCTACATCAATGTTTAAAACATAGTTGTAAAAAGCGTTTTTTTTCCGTTTTTATTCTCTCCCAAAAAACGTCGTTTTTTCTGTAACTTTATTTATTCATTTACTTTCTGTTATTATTTTCCTTAATTTTGATTTTTTCTGATATTCCTTATGTTTTCCGCCAACTCTCAAGGATTCAGCTAACTAAAGTCAGTATTTCATCGTTTAACATCACCATTTAAGAGATAGCCTGCGTGTAGTAGATTCCTAATCAATGTTTTCAAGGTTAAAATGCGGTTTTAGATGTAGCAAAGTCAAATTATTTACCGTTTCCGTTTTTTATCGTTTTTTGTCGTTGTTTATTTTTTCGAAAAAACGACGTTTTTTTCGTTTTCTTTTTGTTTCCATCGTTTTTTACATCTATGGTTTAAAAAGCAGCTCTGTCAAAAATTTTAAACAGATTTCTCCTATTCTATTCGTTTGTCTCCATCGCCACTTCAATTCTATCTCAAAGTAATGTGCATTTGCATTGCTTGCTTAGTTGTTCTTACCATCATGCCAATCCAGCTGGCAACTTGGAAAACGACGTATAAGAATAAGATTGTTCATATAGTTTCAAAGGCCTTCCTCTATACACACAGCGCCTTATGTATCATTTTATTTACCGGTACTTAAAATGTACTTTTCCCTCTGTAAAATCGAATGCAATATCGGGTTCTAAGTTGAATTGAGTTGGCCTCTCTGTCTTTTCCCTCCATGGGCGGAGACCTGGGCGGAGACTTGGGGGGACGGAAAGACGCAAGATTTTTTGACGGACGAATGGCTGAGTGTCGCCGAAAAATTTCCATCTTTTGCTGGCCAAAAATTTCTGGTCGCCGCCGAAATCTCGGAATAAATAATTTCTATTTTCGCCGCCAAAAAAGTTGATGATTTTTTTTAGTCTTGACGCTCAATGATTGGGGGGGGGGTCAAATGCATGGGCCGTACCCCCAACACCTACATTGGGGGGACCGTCCCCCCTGTCTCCCCTAGGTCTCTGCCCATGTTTTCCTCTTTACAAGCATTCTTGTAATATGTATCAATATATTTTATAGCCTATGTCACAGCTGTCTGAATAATTATTAATTAGTTCTCCCCTCTCTTACCTGGCCAACCAGTCTTAATTGGATGATATTATTCTTCCTGAAACCGTCCAATGCGTCCATGGTTCGACTGCTCAGAAAGGTTTGCTGTCAGCGACCAACTTTAAATAATTTATGTTGTGGTCTTCAGCCGAATCAGGCCCAAGGATTAAAAGGTCCCAGTATTCATTCATTCGCGCAAATTATTAAATTATAACACTGGTCAACAAATTTTAACTTTTTTTTTGTTTCCGAAAAATCTTTGACTGTTTTCTATAGAAGTTGACGTGCTGAACACGGTGGTGTTCTCAGAATTTTGGTATCACGTAAGGTTTTTGAGAAAACGGGCATGCAAGATTTTAACTGAAATGCTTGTTTATTGCATATTACACTGGTGAACAAATTTAAACTTTTTTTGTTTCTGAAAAACCTTTGACTGTTTTATATAGAAGTTGACGTGCTGAACACGGTGGTGTTCTCAGAATTTTTGTATCACGTAAGGTTTTTGAGAAAACGGGCATCTAAGATTTTAACTGAAATGCTTGTTTTTTGCATATTATCCACTGGTCAACAAATTTAAACTTTTTTTGTTTCTGAAAAAACTTTGACTGTTTTCTATAGAAGTTGACGTGCTGAACATGGTGGTGTTCTCAGAATTGTTGTATCACGTAAGGGTTTTGAGAAAACAGGCATGCAAGATTTTAACTGAAATGCTTGTTAGCCTTGTTTATTGCATATTATCCACTGGTCAACAAATTTTAACTTTTTTTGTTTCCGAAAAAACTTTGACTGGTTTCTATAGAAGTTGACGTTCTGAAAACGGTGGTGTTCTCAGAATTTTTGTATCACGTAAGGTTTTTGAGAAAACGGGCATGAAAGATTTTAACTGAAATGCTTGTTTATTGCCTATTATTTTCAATATACTATAATTTAATTTCATTGGAAAACAAATCTTTATGACAATTCTTCCTCATAATATTATGTGCTGATGATGACTGTATCACTTAGTTTCCTTTCCTATTCTTGCCCGAGAAACCAGAAACATTAGGGAGACAAACTGATCAGCCCGTCACAGTCATAATCTTTCTTCTCTCGCCAGACCATCGGGACGGCATACAGCATTGCTTTCGCAGGACCCCCGGAGTCAAACTCTAAGATCTGCTGCAGCACATCTTCCACAGCAAATGAGAGGCACGCATTCCTTGGCTTTCTCTCCAGTCTTGCAACCAAAGTACAGCTCAAAGCTTTATTGACAAGTTCAGTCACTGCGTGTCTCTGAGGATTACTCATATAGCATAGCCTACTCTCCACAACTGTATCAAAATGTGCATGTATCACATTTCATGCAACACTAGCGAGATATTTCTGCTGCCAACAACCGTCTTAAAATATATTATAATTTAAAGCTTATCTGTATATAAACTGGCTAACTTGTTATACATCTTGCATACATGTAGACCAAACTAAATTTTGGAAATACGACATCAAACTACAAACAAACTGATGTCAACTTCCTCAGTGAGATATACATGTAGGCCTATGCAGAGAAGCGGCTCTAATAGTGCTTAGAACTTTCGGAGGAAGATTCTAACCAGCATTAATGCATATGCAGGCCCAAGTTTATATTTTATTATGCAAGACAAACATATATGTAAACTGTCCTAAGTGCATGCCTGGACATACCTCAGTTACACGAAGCTTATTATAACGTTATATCTGAAAAATGGAAATAAATAGAAAAATTGAAGATTTCTCAAAAACGGTACGTGCTGGGACAATTTCAAGGTCATTTTCGTGATCAGCAGCAGAAACTGCATAAGAGACACCTGAAAGTGTTCAGGAAACAAAATCACTGTTGACCAGTGTAATCTAAGAGACAGTCGTCTAGCTTGCTGTCCTTCTTTAAAGTCTGAGCCAACTATTGCGGGCTTAAGGTGCGGATTGCGGAGGTCCCACCAATGCTGTTGTGAGAGTTATAATGATTTCGAATTGTTTTGTGAGCCATTGCCTCGTATACCCATAACGACTTGTGGGAGGGAATTGATTCACGTTCCCTCCAAAGTTTAAAATGGAAAGGGAATTCCTTTCCTTATTCCCTCCTTAGAATTTATGGCCATTGTTGCGGACAGCGAACCCATTGTGAAGGCATCTATCGGCATTGGCGCCATTGCGATGTTAGTCACGAATATCCTATAATATTATATTATGTTAGACAGTCAAATGCTTTCATGTTAAAAAAAGTTTATTTGCCTGACCAAAAAGTGGTGGTGACTGTCACCACCACTTTCAAAAGCGGTGGTGACTGTACACCACCGTCACAATAGAAAGTTTCGAAACCCACGCACAGGATTATATTTTAAGCAGAAGACAAACTATGACGTCAAAACCAATTCGTCCGCTGTGCTGTAGGCTGCAGCGCACGCCTTTGGTCTGCGGTAAGTCATCTGCCACGTCAGCGGTGTCTACCGTCTATCTTTGGCTTTGGCGTCACAGTATTTGTCTATTTGCTCTGCACGATATTTGAAGGCGCTTTCGTTAAAAGGATCCTAGTCTTTCTTTCCAGGATTAGCGTATGTGTAGTACTGTAGTGGCTTGGATTAGGCCTACAGTTTGCGATTTTGCTGTTTTTTCTAATTACATTTTCCTTCCATCGAACTTCACCAAGTCTTATAAAATGTATTCAGGCATATGCAGGCCTATGTATGTGCGTATGTATGTATGTATGTATGTATGTATGTATGTATGTATGTATGTATGCATGTATGTATGTATGTATTTATTTATGTATGTATGCAACTATGCATGCATGTATGTATGCATGTAAGCAAGTATGTATGCAAACCACATCATACAATGTATTGCGCTGAGGTGGTGGAGCGCCTCTGAGTATAGTAGCCAACCCTTGAAGAGGTGTCATATTAATTCATTTAATGAGTGAATGAATGAGTAACTATTCGTGTGTGTATGCATTACTACGCCCACATAAAAATTTGTGGGGTGCGGTGGAGTAGTGGGTATGTTCGTTGCTTTGCAGCCGGAGGGTTGCAGGTTCGAACCCACTTCAAACCGCCATCACGTCAAGCCGCCTCGTACAATGTAGGGACCTTGGGCAAGTCCATCACTCGCAATTGTTCAGCGCTTCGGCGTGAAACTCCGATTCAATGTCCGCACTGCAGACTGGAGCGCTTCTGAGTAGAAACCTTGAAGGGGCGCCATATCACGTGCACATACAATGTACATGCGTAATCTGCATACGATTGACGAATATTATTTGACTAATAAAGTCCCAATTTAATTGAAGCTCCCGAATCAACTCTGTGATGCGGCTTCCCAATTACTAGGACACAGTCTGTAATAATCAGTGATACCGCACCAAAATTTAAGAAAAGCCAAGATGGGGTCTTGAAAAAAGCCAAGAAAAGCCAAGTTAATAATAATTGACTATATGTCACCTATTTTATTTCAATAGAAGCTATTAATTTTTTATCCGATAAATTGTGATGTTTATGAAAATATGTATAATTAATCTTGAAATTAATGTATGTTAAATTGTTAATAATTGGTTCAGTTCACCGATTTTCTAAAATACGAACAACATTTTGGAACACATGGAACACATGTAGCCCAGTGCTAGTTTTGAGAAATAAACGTCATCTTCACTTTAGTTGTTGCTGTCTTGAGTCAATTTTTTTTTGGCTTTTGTGTGATCTTGTGAGCCATTAAAGCCGACTTGTTTGCATTTCTAAGATTAATATCTATAGACTATTGTAATTAATATAAGTATCTGTGATCAACTTATCATTTATCTTTGTCAAGTTATTAGCGATTTTGCGCGGAATCTCACGAAATTGCACGTGATGTCACAAATAACTAATAATGCAGAGAGCAAACAGTTCAGAAAATAAAAATAAATCGGATATATACTAGTCAGTAGATGTAGCCATAGTTATATTATTGCTAAGACTATTGTTATTTAGTGGATTATTGCTAAAATTATTGATATTTAGTGGATTATTGCTAAGATTATTGTTATTTAGTTGGCAGAAAAAAGCCAAGTAAAAAAGCCAAGGTCCTTTGAAAAAAAGCCAATATCCCAAGATACGATTGAAAAAGCCAAGATCTTGGGAAAAAAGCCAAGGAGCGGTAACACTGGTAATAATAAAAAAGTCTACCATCTCTAATATATTTCTCAAAATTTGTCCTTCCATATGTTTGTTTGTTTGTATGTCCGGATTTTAACTCTTCGTCTCAGAATAGGCTCGCAAATGAGAGAGCGTCGGTTTAACAAATTTTTGCAATTGATTCTTACCCAAACTTTAACGTCATGTCGACTATTTTCAGCTTTTAATTCACTTTAGAAATCGAATTATTAGCGTTTTAAGACCATGGGCGTAACTTTCCCCGAAAAAGTGGTGGTGACTTTTCCTTGGCCCACAACTTCTCAGTTCAATTCTTTCCTCGACCTCATGCGGTTCTCAAACTTCATTTTTATTATCCCCACGGACCCCACCCCGTGTAGCCTATTAGAGTCGCATTAAGGAGCAAAATTTAAATATACCAGTGTGTTTTAATCATGTAATCATGCTGACAAAAAGGCAAAACTGGTCTATAACCCTGTAAGAAAGAGCTAACAGCATATAGCGTTGTGGTGTTGTGGGCTTGTTTTTACTAGCGCAGATTTAGAATATCTGGCTTCATATTTGTCAAATTCAAACGCAAATTTTAAGGCTACATTTGTCTTTGACAGGAAGAAGAGTTTTAAAACCAGTTCACACAGATATGACGTGCTGAAAGGAATCAAAAATTTTGAAGCTCGACCTGAAATTGTTAGGACGGTTAGGCCAGTATTATTCAGCTCTCCCCTATTTTGAGCTCTAGGCTAAAGGCCTTCGCTGAGAATTTCTGGCTCACATTTAAACATCATTTGTTTCAAAAATTTTAATAATATTCCTAAACAAAAATATGTTGCATGCACTAGGCCTATATAATGTGAGTCTAATTATTATGTTGGGAAAGAAATAAAATAATGATGATACTGTTCTACGTTGCAAAATTAAAAATCTTTGCTTATCAAAGAAAGATGGACACAAAGTCCATAAACACAAAGAAAATTTATATTTCTGGAATTTTTCACCTAGGCCCTACTCCTAACCGGCGCCTGGCGTACCCCATATGCACAGTTTGGGGAACCCCCTGCACTGTACCTCTTCTCAATATACAAATTTAGTATGAACTCATGCAGGTGAGAATTCTCTCTCTCTCTTCTCCATTCTAACTCTTTGCCCTTTCGTCTCTCTCGCTGGTAAACTCCACGATCTTTCCAATCACGGAAAACTGAAACAATTCTTTTAAACAGCTCTTTCACAAATTTTTATTCAGATTCTTCCTATTCTATTCTTGCTGACCCTTTTCCATAGTCTAATCCAACATTTTTTGGGCAGGGTGGTTAAACGTACCAAGTTCCCTTCAAAAAATATTTTGATAATAACAATGATTCTAGAAGATTTTGTAAGGCTGTTGGCATGCCATGTCTGCCTCGATCGGAGCCATAACGATTTGTGGGAGAGAATAATATTGCTTCACGTTTCCTCCCCAAATAAAGTGGTAGGGAATTCCTTCCCTTCACTCCTTATGATTTAAGCCATGACTGTGGACAATGAACTCGATGTGAAGTGTGGACAGTGGAGACCTCTAGGCTAGCAGCATTGGCGCCATTGCGATGTTCATCAAGAATAGCCTTTATTATGTTAGACAGCCAAATGCTTTCATGTTTCTGAAAAATATTTCCTTGTCGGACCAAAAAGTGGTGGTGACTGTCACCACCACTTTTAAAAGTGCACGTGGTGGTGACTTGACACCACCGTCACAATAGAACGTTACGCCTATGTTTAAGACAGATTTCATCACTAATCGCTCACATTACGAGTAGCAAAGAGTCTACAGTCGGCATGACGTCATACTTGCCCAGCAATAATTTCCGCAGTGCCCTGCAGGGGCGGGTCACGTTTGGCTTTTTGGGGAAGCGGGGTGGATTGGAGGGTTGGCGAAACCCCGAAATTTAGCGGTCAACGATGGGTACCACAGTGAAGTAGTCTTTAAAACCCTAAATTTTACTCTAGAACTCGAGTTATTAGCGTTTTTAGTCAAATTTTATCAATAGCGTCTTAAGACAGATTTCATCAATAATCGCTCACGTGATTTAGCAAAGAGTCTGCAGTCGGCATGACGTCATACTTGCCCAGTAATAATTTCCGCAGCGCCCCGCAGGGGCGGATCACGTTTGGCTTTTTGAGAAAGTGGGGTTGGGTGGAGGATTGGCGAAAACCCGTAATTTAGCGGTCAGCGATGGGTACCACAGTGGAGTAGTGTTTAAAACCCTAAATTTCCCGGGCAACGCCGGGTAACACATCTAGTAATTATTATAAACACAGGATCGACGCTACAGAGCATCTTGAAGCATAGGCCAAGCACTAGAAATAGATGGAACAACGGCTTTAGTTCATTTGCAAATTATATTGCTTTCTAACTGTTTATCATCGGAATTGTCAATGATGTGTGTGGCATTATGTCTTGCTCTAAATAAGAACTAAAATATAGTTACGGTGATCTTTTGAAGTTATTATTATTATTATTATTATTATTATTATTATTATTATTATTATTATTATTATTATTATTATTATCATTATTATTACTATTATTATTATTATTATTATTATAGTTATTATTTTAGTTATTATTATTATTATTATTATTATTATTATTATTATTATTATTATTATTATTAACAGATTGAAATTCGGTTCCGCGATATCCAATTATAGGACGAAGAAATTATCCATGCACCAGAGTAGCCTACTTTGCAATTTATATGCTGGAATGTGAACTCTAGGCCGCAGGCTAGGCCTAATGAAAATTTCCTGCTGGGATATCGTGGTACCGAATTGTCATGTCATGTCATGCCGCCATCGTCGCATCGCGACGGTTGGCTACATGAATGGATCTTTAATGCCCAGAGTCTTCTGTCCCTTGTCGCGCTCATTAAGTCAGAGCCTACAAGTCCTGTCCAGTTCAGAACGTTGTCGATCCAAGATATCCTCGGCCTTCCTCGTCTTCGGTTCCCCTCCACAAAACCCGTCATGATGCTGCTTTCGATGCTATCGTTTTGCTGTCTCATGCTATGACCAAAATATCGAAGTTTTCGAATTTTGGTGTGGGCCAATAGTCCTCTTCTGGCTCTCGCTGACATATACACTTGTTCATTGGTCATCATTTTTGTCCATGGAATTCTCATCAGCTTTCTGATACACTTGTTCTCAAATGCTTGAATTCGCTTTTCTTCATCCTTCTTCAGAGTCCATGCTTCGCATCCATACGTCGCTACTGGCCACACCAAAGCCTTCATCAACCGCAATTTGGTGTCGATGCTGATTGATTTGTTCTTCCAAATCTTCGTCAATTTGGTCATGACAGTCATCCCCATGGCTAGCCTTGATTTAACCTCATTCACACAATTCCCATCTTTTGCTATCCTGCTCCCTAAATATACAAAGGAATTCACTTGTTCTAGTTTTTCCGTGCCCACCACCGTTTCGAGCACATCCTCAGTATTCGTCATAACTTTCGTCTTTGTTACGTTGATCGACATGCCATATTCTTCTGCAGCACTTGCGACTTGTTTCACGAGTTCTCGCAGTTCTTCTGGTGTTGTGGCCAGTAGGACGATATCGTCTGCATATCTCAGATTGTTGATGGTTCTTCCGCCAATCCTGAATCCACCGGTGAAACCTGCTAGTGCCTTTCGCATAATTTGTTCTGCTAAAATGTTAAACAGACATGGGGGAGAGGTTGCAACCCTGACGAACACCTTTTTTAACCTTGAACCATGCCGAAGTGTGGTCGTCTGTTCTGACATTTGCCCGTTGTTGTCTGTACAAATTTCTTAGCAGCTGGACTAGATGAGGTGGAAAGCCCATTTCGAGCATGGTCAGCCATAGCTGATCGTGTCGGACCCTATCAACGGCCTTAGTAAAGTCAATGAAACAAAAGTAGAGTGGTTGATTTCTTTCTCTTGCTTTCTCCATTATGATCCTGAGGTTCACAATCTGGTCTCTTGTGCCTCTTCTTGGTCTAAAGCCCGCTTGTTCCTGGGCAATCTCCATTTCGAGCTTGTTTTGCATGCGGTCTAGCATAATGCGCAGCAAAATTTTGCTTGCGTGCGAGACCAGTGCGATGGTTCTGTAATTGTCACACTGGAGCGGGTCACCCTTCTTGGGAAGGGGGATGAATGTTGATTGAGTCCATTCTTCCGGCCATACTCCGGTCGTCCACATCTCCGTGCATATCTCATGTAGTTTGGTCACTGTCATCTCTCCTCCAAACCTCAGTAATTCAGCTGCCACGTCATCCGGACCTGGTGCCTTTCGTGATGCCGACTTCATTACTGCACGCCTGATCTCCTCCTTCAGCGGTGGTGGTTCCCTTTCTTGGATGTCAATCTCTACGTGCTCGTCTTCTTCGATGTATAGTTCCTCGCAGTATTCTTTCCATCTTTGATTCACTCTCTCTGGTTCGATAATTTTCTTGTCGAAGGCATTCCTGATGGCAGTGGTACGAGGGACGAACGATCCCGTAAGCTGCTTCACTGTTTGAAAGACTGGTCTACTATTACCCTTTTTCGCGTTTTCCTCTAATTCGCTACACAATGTCTCAAGCTCTTCCTGTTTATCCCACCGCAGTCTTTTCTGTACCTCACTTCTTAGTTTTTTGTATTCTGTGGGGGATTTTGTTTTGGCCTCGCGTTTCTTTCCAATCCATTCAAAAGTGTCGCTGGAAATCCAGTTCTTGCGTTTATGGTGATCCTTTAGTACTGTCGCCTTTGCAGCGCCCAAGGTGACTTCCTTTAATTGGCGCCATAATTCATCTGGTGTTCTCGATTCGTCCACTCCTTCCAATACTTCGAATCTGTTCGTCACTTCCAGTGAACCGAATTTCAATCTGTTAATAATAATAATAATAATAATAATAATAATAATAATAATAATAATAATAATAATAATAATAATAATAATAATAAGGGTAATAATAATAGTAATAATAATAGTAGGCTAATAATAATAGTAATGATGATGATGAATTGATGATGATGATGATGATGATGATGATGATGATGATGATGATGATGATGATGATGATGATGATGATGATGATGATGATGATGATGATGTGATGATGATGATGATGATGATGATGATGATGATGATGATAAAATGATAATAGTAATAATAATAATAATAGTAATAATAATAATAATAATAACAGCAACTACAACAGCAGTAATAATGATAATGATAAAATGATGAAGATAATAATACGAAGCAGACGACTTTTATAGCTCAGTAGGACATGACGTTGAAGGCTATATTGGATGAGATGACTGTCCATATTGACAACTAGCTGGGGTACCCGGCGTTGCCCGGGAAATTTAGGATTCGACCCGCTCCCGGCCACGACCCCACCACTCCACAACACCCCACTGCCCTCCACAACACTCCGACATCCACTTGTACGCTCCGACCTCCACTTGTACGCCACCCGTGAAATGTGAGTTTTCGGGAAAATTTCCTTCCCACCCGCCACCCCCCACGCCCTCCACACACCTCGGCCCTGCGCGCCGAGGTGTGTGGCCGAAGGCATGTATCTTTTCACAGGGCTGTACGACAGCGTATGATTTCCTGATAAGCTTGGCGAAAAATGACGTCAAAATATGACGTCAACGGCAACAGGCCGTTACTGAAAATTGCAGCGATATGCTAGCCGCTAGGGCATACATTAAGACCGCGAAATTTAAAATGTCTGTTTTTCGAAATCTAAAGTGAATAAAAAGCTGAAAATACCGTAGGCCTTCTTTGATGGTTTTGGTGAACGTTTATCTATATGCAATGTTTCAGGTCAGTAGCTGTAAAACTGTGAGCGTGCATCGGTCCCAAAAAAAATATAGTCACATCCTTTCTTATAGATATAGATAATACCTCATCTTAATCATCACTAGTATCATGTGCAGTATACGTGTTATTTGATCGCATGGTCGGTTGTCAAATGTTATCACCTTCATGATTTTTCTACACATTCTATGTGTTAAAAACGACAGTCGCGTTTTCAAAGTGCTTTTCCATATAGACCCATATTGGACTAGGCCTATAATTATACGCAGATTGCATCACTTACCATCCGTTGCTCCGAATATTAGCAGTTAGGCCTATAACATTGGCTGCTATGTCCCGAGTACAACACCTGCAGGGTGGGCCAAAAAAGTACATCCTTAAGAAATTTTGCCAATATCTTGGTCAGAATCAAGAATTTTAAAATAAAATCGCGTTTTCGTTACTTTTAGCTGCGCCATGTTTTTATAGGGTCAAAAACCAGTGGGTGGTCTCACTAAAAGCGATATAGCCTAACGTTTGATCTATTTTAAATATTTTGGTGAAATTTGGCCATTGTAGCATTGTAGTTAACCTTTACCACTCAAATTTATTTTTCGCGCCAACCCCTCCAGATCAGAATTAAATTGCCGTAAATAGTAGTCACAGTTCAACATTTATTTTCACCAAACAACATTATTCAAGCTATGATATATATGACATATATGATATATGTGATACATATGTATCATATATATGATATATATCATATATATCTGTGATATATATCATATAAATGATATATATCATATAATAATATATGTCATATACATCATATATATCATACATATATCTTATATATCATATATATATATCATATATATCATGTTATATGAAATATAAAAATGATACATCATATATATATCATATATATCACATACATATATCATATATGATATATATCATTTACAAGATCTATGACATCTATCATATATATTATATATATCGTATATATGTCATAAAAATATCATATGTATATAATATATATCACATATATAAACGATATATATATAAATTATCATATATATATAAATGATATATATATATATCATATATTATATATATTATATATCATACACATTATATATCGTATATATATATATATCACATATCTATCATATATATATATCACATTCATATAAGATATATATCATATGTATATTATAAAAGATATAATATATATGATATTATATCATATATATATCATATATATCATTTATATAGCAGTAGAATATATATATGTCTACATTAGGGTGTCCCAAAAAACACTTTTTCTTGAAATTCTTTGGTCACCCCAGTCAAAAAGTTTCCTTTGGAGATGATAATGTTTGTGTAATTTTTTTGAATTTTTAAAATAATTTTTAGGGGTCCCCCCCAGGCTCGACATTTTATATATAGCGTATTATGATATTCGTGTGCAAATATTCAATATATGAGGCAACGCCATTCACACCACATATATTTTAAATGCTTTTGCACAAAATATGATATGTCATACTATGTAATTGCTCAAAAAATGTTATGCTGTATTTTTCTCAGACTGGTTTTGCAGTTAATTGCCTGAAATTTGACAAAATTGATATATGCACAGACTTTCATATAGGCTATTATTAGAATTTGGAATATTATTTAACCATTATTGACTACTATAACAATTCGAGCAGTTATTCAAAAAATGGTATACTTTGAGATGGCATATTGGTACACAGTACCAAATGTGAGATAGCCACATGTTTGGTTCAATCAGTAGTAACTTCACTACATCGGAAGAAGTGACTCAAGTGAGTCATGGTTGCAATCTGGGAAGTACTTTCGATGCTTTTCAACAGCTTGCAACTGGAACTGTTTATGGCTTTCATTTGTTATGGCATTAAATGTCTGTATCAGGCACAGCCATTGACACATGCCAAGTTGTTCACGATTACAATGTCGTAATTGAACGATTTTCCAGATGGTCAAACCTCTCTAGAAAGCTGTCGTCAATGCCGGTAGTCTGGAAAGAGCTTTGAGAGAAATTTAGCTCTGGTAAAGCTGTGGAAGAAAGTTGGCCAAGTGAGATCCAATTTCGGTGTCATGTATAGTATGAGAGTTGCTTCCTTGTGTGGTGTTAAGTGATCGGAAAACAATTCAAGAGTTGTGTGATCTGGACCGAAGTATCAAGAATTGCATTGCATTACTTTAAGTGCAGTAATACTGAGACCACGCAGGATAATCATAATTATGCTTGTAATCTTCTAACTAATATGATGCAATTAAATGGAGCATCAGCTGAGGTCGGACAGTGCACCAGGATAGGATGTAGGCTTACACCGATACAACAAAAATGGTTAAAGTGATTTAATTACAAATGAATGTCTGTATATGTTAAACAGATGACAGTCTCGTTTCCATAGAACAGCAACTCCATTTTCATTGAGTAATATAACGGCCTTTGCCATACAGTGTACTCTATCTGAAGAGCATCAAACTTGCAAATACCAGTTATGTTTGGTACATCCATCCCACCATCAACTCAGCAAATGTAAGGAATTCATGGAAATCCTCCATATGGTTATGCTCTGTGAGCCTGATCCAAAAAGCAAGTTTTAAAGCCCTCAGTTTACAATAATTATCTTTGGGGATTTTTGCTGCAGAAACTGACGTTTGTTTAAATTGAACCAGTTTTCATCAGACATCTTGAAAACACAGAATATCTGCAGCCTTGTAGATGGTCAAAGACACGTATAAAAGTCGCTGGAAAGCATCACCTCAAAGATAGCACAAGTTCTCATATAGATGGTCAATTAATCAACTTTGACAGTGCTTTAGTTTTACTGTGGCTTGCCATGACAATACAATTAACCAATATTGTAATATATAAAATATGTAACCGTTAACCCATATTTGCATTAGGGCCTATGTAACAGACTGTAGTGAAAAGGATATATCAAACAGTCTGAAATTTCGTTTTGCACACTTAACGAAATGGCTGCTCCATACATGAAAACCTACGAAACAGCAGCTCTGCATGAAATTATGTATGTATGTATATGTAATATTATATTATATATGACTTTTCTCAAAGTATACCATTTTTTGAATAACTGCTCGAATTGTTATAGTAGTCAATAATGGTTAAATAATATTCCAAATTCTAATAATAGCCTATATGAAAGTCTGTGCATATATCAATTTTGTCAAATTTCAGGCAATTAACTGCAAAACCAGTCTGAGAAAAATACAGCATAACATTTTTTGAGCAATTACATAGTATGACATATCATATTTTGTGCAAAAGCATTTAAAATATATGTGGTGTGAATGGCGTTGCCTCATATATTGAATATTTGCACACGAATATCATAATACGCTATATATAAAATGTCGAGCCTGGGGGGGACCCCTAAAAATTATTTTAAAAATTCAAAAAAATTACACAAACATTATCATCTCCAAAGGAAACTTTTTGACTGGGGTGACCAAAGAATTTCAAGAAAAAGTTTTTTTGGGACACCCTAGTCTACATATCCATATATGATATATATCATATATTATATATACGATAAATATATACATCATCTATATCATGTAGATATATCATAAATATGATATATATATATATATATCATTAGGTAACATATATCATATATATATCATATATATGATATATATAATATATATGATATATATAACATAAATCATATATATCATATATATATCATGTATATATCATATATATATCATATATATATGACATATATGATATATATGATATATATTATATATGATGTATACATGATATATATGATATATATGATATATAAATGATATGTGTATATGATATATATATATACTATTTATCATTATATTTATCAAATATAAATCATATATATATGATATATATATACATGATATATATCATATATATATTATATATATATCATATACATGATATATGTCATATATATTATATATATCATGTATCATATGTATCATAGGAACTCCTTCGGCCTTCACAAACTAATGTCCGCCCACACCGGACATATGAGTTAAAACGGTTTTTCAAATGTCCGCTGTGAGCGGCCTCATGAGTGGTAAAGGTTAAATATGTAGTGCCTTTAGGTCGCTAAAATTAAATTTAAAAATTCATGTTTTTACCAGGATATATAATTGGCGAAAAACTTTTCACTTTCATCCAAGAACCAACCAATATTACTCTAGCACTCAACAACACCAATCTGACGGATAACAGACTAGCCTACTTCCTTTTGTCCTATATATATGCCGTAGGGCGCACATGTGGACGATTATTTACGGCTACGTCTTTTTTATATTTTATTGTATATTTTTTTGGTATATTTCATTTTTCATTTTATTTTTGCTGTCCATGGTGACTTAATGGTTCCTTTCATTTGCTCTGCGACAATGCAGAGCCATTCCTTCTCTGTGGTTGGCCCAACAAGCTGGAATGCGCTTCCCTTGACTATGCGACAGTGCGACGCCTCCCAAACTGTTCTCAGTTTCTTTTTTCTCGCTTCATCTCAGCCGGGAGTGCCTATGAGTAGGCATCTTGAAGGGGGCGCTATATAAATTCTGATTGATATAGATTGATTTACTACATTACTATAGTCAATATAGGCCTACTTTTTATGACCTCTACAGTGCGTGCACACCTGTTTGTGATTTTACATCAATTATATATTAATTATAAGCTTAGTTCTGCAGTTTCGAGTTAGTTTCATCTGTCTCTAACCGATGTGTTTTGACACGTAATCGGGTGCATGGCACTGCATGCAGTGTGTCAATCGAATTTGTCTCAATTTCAAATGAACGAGTATACACAGAGCCATGCTATCCATGATGTCTCGGTAACAACAGCGGTCGCGCACATCATCGATATGTCTCTCGAGCTTGGTTGGGTAATTCTAAAAAAGTCGAGATTGATTGCTTGATAATCCGCAGTGGCTTTTTTGCCCGTAACCATGCATGTGCTTGATACTTTGCTGCAAGTATCCCTCAACCGGGGCATGGCAGACATTTTCAAACCATCAAAAATAACCAAAGGTAAGAACACATTAATTATGCAAGCAGGCAGCAGCAAATATCTAAGAAAATAACTAGATATATTAACAAACGTTACTATTAAGAATCCGCCGCCGTCTTTCTAAAACTACTTTACAAGGTTTATTATTCCTTACTTTTCTTACTTGTCGTATTGTAGCATTTGTTGGGTCTAACCCACACTTCCTATATGAAAGAATTCGCAGATCTATTTTCTGATTAGTGTAGCTTACCAGAAGCTGAAAAGGGAAGCACATAACAGAGAAAAATGAAGATGTCAAACATTCGAACCTGCCTAAGGGCAGAGAACGAAAAGAAGAGGAAGAAGTAGCCTACCACACTGGTGTCAGGCTACCAACAATCGCTTGGGTGATGATGCGTAGCCTATAGATGAGAACGAGACAGTAGGCTATACGTTCAGCCACAACTAGTCTGTGGCCGAGGATCTTTGTATATATAGAATTGTTGTAGGCAATTTGACGAAGTCCTTCGCTACCGTTATTTAGAATTTAGAAATACACTGAAGCACAAGAGACTGTGGACGATTTTATGAACAGCACAGTAAGAACAGACTATTCTTAAAAGAGTGCACGATTCGCGGAGACGCGGATACGAAATTTAGAGACCATTGTTACTATTTTCAAGATCTAATAATTATTGTTGCTTACTTTAGCCTACTGCTTGCGTGGATCTTCGCACTGATTTAGGCAGTAGGCTATGGTTTAAACGGTTTGGTGACTAGTAGTTTTCAATGTGGGTTTATTTGTGATAATTATTTATATCCAGCTGTGATATGCTGCACACTTTGATATATACTGCGCTGCTAAGTGCGAAGGCTTCCTTGTTCCATTCATACACCGACCCCCATTTCATAGCTGCCGACGTTGCTTTGCGGATCAGCACCCGCCTTGCAGCACACAGGTCATAGGCATATCGTCTGGGTTTGAGCATAGTCTCTGCGAACGAGCAGTGTCGAAACTTTGTGAAAATCCACAAATCCAGAAAGCTCAGTACTTGACATGTAAAATATTAACCAAGATCAGCATGCTTAAATGTAGTCTTGCTTTAAAGTGGCTGATATACATGTAGGCTACATGACTCTTACGGTACAGGTACGTTTGCAACTTTGTCAAATAAAGTAGCAGGCCTATTCGTGGGGGTTTGGGTCCACTATTCCGAGGGTCCACTATTCCGAAGGTCCACTATTCCGAACCCTAGCCCTGAACCTAACCCCAAACCTAACTATAACCTTAACCCTAACTCACCCCAACTCTAACCATAACCCTAAACCTAACCCACCCCAACCCTAACCATAGCCCTAAACCTAACCCAGCCCTAACCATAACCCTAAACCAACTCACTCCAACCATAACCCTAACCCTAACCCTCCCCAACCCTAACCATAACCCTAAACCTAACCCTAACCCACCCCTACCCTAAAAATAACCCTAAACCTAATCCTTACCCACCCCAACCATAACCATAACCATTTTTTCAAATCAAATCATTTATTGGTCCGTTTGTAACAAAACAAGCACACCAAGTCAGGTACAAAGTAACACAAAGCATCTCCCGTAGGCCTATCACCAAGTTGTCAATCCATTAACTTAATTAGGTAACATAAATTATTCAGACATATAGCTAAGACTGGGATAATCTCCAAAGGAGTAGGCTAGGTAAGGATTGGTTAAACCTAGTGGTTCTAAGGTTAAGTGATACCAGTGTGGACGAATATCCCTAGACCTGGAATGCGAGGTTATAACAAATTCGTGCAATAGTGGACACAAATGGAGACCCAGAACTTGGCCAGAAGGGAGGAAATCCCGCTAGTAGGTCCCCAAAACTATTAAATAATTTTGATATGTACGCACCACAATTTTTATGAAAAAACAAAGCAACAGTAGATGAGTAGAGTTAATTACAGTTATCACAACATCACGGCAAGGAGACAGGCACATCAATCCAACACACTATACAGAGAGAGAGCACATTTGAATGAAGTTGAAAATAATTTTAATATCAGTTATGGGCATCTATTAGCCATTTTCGTAGGTTTATTTTAAATAGGTTAATATTAGGAGAAGCTTTAAGGCTTTGTGGCAAACTATTCCAGAACAAAGGACCTCTACACCTTATAGAAAATTTACGGGAGTTTGTCCTAGCAAATTCAGATCTTAAAGAAAGCGAACTTCTTGTTTCATATGAATGAAAGTCTGAGCTTGACTTAAACAGATTAGTGAATTCATCAGGAAGAATATTGTGAAGCGATTTGAACATAAATTCACATGATTGATATATTGTAATCTGATTAAGTTTTAAAATCTCCAAATCAACAAATAGCTGGTTAGTATGAGCAACATAAAGAGAGCCAGTTATAATACGAACAATTTTTTTTCTGGAGAATCGTTAACCTATAAAGTCTTGAGTTGTAGTTGGACCCCCAGACCATATTACAATAACACAAATATGGCTGTACCATAGAGTAGCATAAGGTCAATAGAGTATTAGGTGAGAGCAGGTAAGATATTCTCTTAATGATCCCAATAGTTTTAGCTAATTTATTAGATAATTGATCAATATGAGTGTTCCATGTAAGATGCTGATCCACATAGACACCCAGAAATTTAACTGAAGTTACCTTAGGAATCTCCTTTCCATCAATTATTACTTTTCTTAGCACATACGGAATAATCTTTCTATGTGAGGAGAATAAAATATAATTGGTTTTGCTAAGATTCAGGGACAAGTTATTTGCTTTAAACCACTGAGATATATTTTTTAGTTCTTCATTCAATATCCTAAGTAAGTCATCATAATTGCTATTATTTTGAAATGAAGACGTTAGAGTCGTCGGCAAAAAGTACGATATCTAATAATGAGGATGAGTTAGTTAGATCATTTATATATAAAAGAAATAGTAAGGGCCCAAGGATAGAACCCTGTGGTACTCCATAGTTGAAAAGTAGAGTAGGAACCATTGCATTTAACT
The DNA here is from genome assembly GCA_949752735.1 of Lumbricus terrestris. NCBI lineage: Eukaryota > Metazoa > Annelida > Clitellata > Crassiclitellata > Lumbricidae > Lumbricus > Lumbricus terrestris. The sequence goes on along the minus strand of OX457040.1, from coordinate 13,611,778 downwards.
TGCTGGAATCGATTATTATTTAAGTAGTCTTCAAACCAAAGGAGAGGTAAACCTCGTATACCATAGTTTTGCAATTTATTAATAAGTATTACAAATTTATTAATAAGTATTACATGGTCCACAGTATCAAATGCTTTAGATAAGTCAAGAAAAATTCCAATAGAAAATTCATTTCGATCTATAGCTTGTGATATTTTATCTTGAATATTAATTAATGGGAGCACAGTGGAATGACCTGGTCTAAAACCATGCTGCGGTGGGTGAATAATATTCTTTTTAGTCACATAATCATTTAAACGCTGGTAAACTACTTTCTCTAATAATTTTGAAAAATAAGGTAGTAAAGATATTGGCCGATAATTACCTAAATCCTGCTTATTTCCCTGCTTAAAAATTGGTGTGATCGTTGAAAATTTCATTTTGTCCGGGACAACACCCGTTTCTAAAGAACAATTAAAAATTTGAACTAATGGATTGGCCATTAATATTATATTAGGGCCGAGTATACTTGGGTCAAGAAGATCTGGGCCCGAGCTATGTGACAGTTTCATCGAACGGTTGAGCAAAATTAGTTCCTCTTGATAAGTTGGATAGAAGACAAAAGAGTCAACTAGAGGGGGTGACAGGTAGTCAGTGTAAATGGGATCAGCTGGTGGTATTTTTGACCTAAGATTCTGGGCTATTTCAGTAAAATAATGGTAGCGACCCGCTATTCCGACCCGCTAAACCATAACCCTCCCCAACCTGACCATAACCCTAAACCTAATCCTAACCCACCCTAACCCCAACTCTAACCCACTGTAACCCTAATCACAAGGATAACGAACAACATATAGCGGATATTCGGAATAGTGGACCTTCGGAATAGTGGACCCTCGGAATAGCGGGTCGTTACCATTCGTGGGAATGCTGACGTGTATAAAACACCAAAGCGATCCACTGGTTTCGCGTCCGCAATCTGAATTTTGCATAAATGTGGCTCCACAGTCCACACGGAAAAACCAGTATTAAGGTGATTTTTAGGCATAATAACATGTTGAATTTTATATATCATTTCGAATGTCTTGCAGCAAGGTACAAATGACACACCAACAATTGCTCAAGATTCATTCTAGGCTAATTCAAGACAGAATTGTATGGCGAAAGTGGTTAAATAAATTAATGTATGTATGTATGTATATGAACATTTATATAGCGCCTTACAATAACCTCACGAAGGCGCTTAACGCAGCTACCGGGCAGTTCTGAACAAGTGCGACTTAATTAACTTTGAGAATGTTTCATGAGAAACACACAACGCAGCATCACGGATTGCCATTGGAAGACTGTTCCAGAATGAAGGTCCAATACACGAGAAGGCGCGGCGTGTTCGCATCACTGTACGGGAGCGTGGGACTATCAAGTCCCCACGAGTAGCAGAGCGCAGAGACCGACGACCTGGTTGGTTGGAGACGGGAATATACAATTAATCAATTAATTAACTCAGTTAAAATGAGACAATGAGTATACTGTATATCAAAAAGCTTTAAAATAGCCTATCTCTAAAACTTGTCTTTTTAAAAAGTAAAGAAAAAGTATTTTGCACATATTTTTTTGGTTAACGGTTAACCTAAATTTGTTTAGCCTAAGACAAATGAATGATAAGACCTAATAACGCTTTTGGTCTGGCCTGCCACAAATAATAAAAATGTTATTCTACAGGGTTGGTAAAAAAGAACCCTGCCTATGTGTTTTACAAACGTCTTGGCCAGAAGTGCGAATTTTAAATCAAATTTTACAGGCAAATAATTTAAATCTACGTATGATAGCTAAATTTCACAAAGAAAATTCAAAAAAAAAAGTTAACTCACTTTTAGTGAGTCCACCCACTGGTCAGTGACGATTATAATAAAAAAAGTTAGGCCTACTGTTATCCAGTAAACTTGAACACCAGTAGAGATTGCTTCGCAGCATATCAATAAATAAATTTGAATACCTGGGTTGGTTATTCATATTGTATTAGGCTACAATGTCATAGGCCTGTCACAGGGGTTGCATACTGTATACGATCCCTCTAGTCATAGACAGAAGCCTGAAACCACATGGCATTGTACCATCGGAAAGATATTATTCTTAATAATAATTATATATAGTTTTCGTTAAAACGCAGTCGAGCGAATGAAGGTGATTCTTTGCACGTGACATGAGCGATAAATATTATTGATAGTAATGATGATGACAGCGAAGATGAAGGCGATTATAACGGTAATGGCGACAATGATGATGACTATGATGATGACGATGACGAAGATGATGATGATGGCGTCGACGATGATGATGATGACCATGGTGGTGGTGGTGAGTGAGTATGTATAAACATATTTATTCATTTGCGTGTAAAAAGATGACGAACTGTACGGTTACAACCAACGAAGAACTGGCATCTGCATTCATCGTGGGCACATGCCAATTTATTCCAAAGTTGGATTCTCAAGCTTCTGATCGAATGAATGACTTAGTCACTTCAAATGACGCCACAGAAAAACAATATTCGCTTCTGTGTGGAAGCTTTGCGGAGTTCTACATACGACCGTTGAATAATTGCATTGACGACGTAGATGTTATAAAGGCTGAAGTCGATGAACTCGCTTTCAGTGGTGACTTTCCAGTCTTGCCAATAGATAGGAGAGGCCTTGCCGATACAATCAGGTGCTACAAGATTGTGCCATACGATAAGTGTCCAAGTTTTGTTCGATTACGAGTTATGCGTGAAATTAAGTATAATTGGAAATGTAAAAAGTACGAATTCAACCAATCAGTTCATGCAGGTTCTTATAAATGGGTTAACATAGATCTTGCATTAATAAATAGTACGTCAGAACTTATTTGCAAATGGAATAGAAGCAATTTGCCAAGCATTGTTTGTGGTCCAGCAATTAAAGCGCAATCAGATGCGAACTTTTATCTCTCAATTGATTGTGTCTACAGCCTGTTTTGTCCTCAATGGCCTAGAGAAGCCCAACATTGGCCAATTCGACCAAGACAATGCGGATGGCCGACGATTGATACAATCTCCGAAGTTGTGCAGAATGGTTGTCATGTCGTTTATGTCCAGCATCGTTCATGCAGAGACGATAAACTCCAGTGGAGGTTGTCATTTTCACTCGCGGAGTTAATACTACTTCAGAGTTGGACTCAAATTCAGCAGATTGTCTATCATTTACTGAGATTCTTTGCAAAGAGGGAATTACTGCAAAAAGATTGTCCAAAGGAAGATGAGGTTCTCTGTACCTATCATTTAAAGACGTTAATGTTATGGGCTTGTGAATTGAAGTCATCTGAATGGTGGATCTCCTCTTCTGTTATTGCAATCTGCTGTGATTTATTGAAAATGCTTTCACGCTGGCTAAAGAGAAGACGCTGTCCAAACTATTTTGTTCCTGAGGCAAATTTATTCAGTCAGAACCCAAACTTCACGGTTAACCTGCATCTTCAGACGGAAAGACGACTGAATGAATTTCACAACTCTGGCATTCTATGTCAGTGGTTCGTGAAAAATTACATACTGTCAAACATTCGGACACATTTTCGACTTTTGAACTTTTGGAAAGTGGCGCCAGGCTTCATAGATTATTTGCTGCCTCTCCTTGAATTTCGGCGAGCTACTGAGTTACAATCTTTGAATTTGCTGTTCTCTTGTAAATTTTTCGATTCTTTTAGGAGTAATCGTTGTGTAATAAAATATGGGTTTTGCACAGGAGTGCGCCAGAATTTAAAAGTAGGACAATTTGAAAGTTTTGATCCGAGGTTAAATAGCACACACGCATATATCTCGACATCAGAAAAAATGATGTGTTTTAAGTATTACAACAATCTACTGTATATTCTGCATGCTGCATACGGTCTCCACTACGAAGGGATTTCTTGGGATGGCAGTCTCTTCGTTGAACTTGTCAGTGCAGTTTCGATGCAACATAGAATGATTCGGTCGCAGTATCACAACTTTCCGAAAACGTACGATGCAGAAAGTAGTCGGTTTCATTTTCTCCGTGCACTGGGCCTCATGGAAAATTTAACTGGATCTAACAGGAGTTCAGAATTTCAACTACTGTCTCTCATGTCAATGGGGTTTCTTAGAAAAGCTCTCGAGTGTGACGATTCTAAATCGAATAGCACTGCTACTGCAGCATTGGCCTATCTGGCTGCGTTCTACTTTGCCACATCAGAATACAAACAAGCAATACGTTGCTGCTTGGAAATATGCGAGGATCAGACTTCTCGAGAGGAAAAGGAATCACTGAATGCAGGCTGTTTAATGTTTATTGACGATATCGCAAGAATTGTTGGATTATGTGTACTGTACACGAAGATTACGGAAGACAATCTTCATTACAGTTGCAGACGGCTTTATCTTGATCTGCGTCTTTCACCAGAGGTCTTTGCTCTTTATCTAGCTGCATCATCAGGCGAGATGATATCCAGACCTTTGCCAGATTCAACATTTCCTATGGACAATTACGTGAAGGCTTTAATCAAGCCAAACTGTGATGTACCTTATTACAAAGCCACCAGGCAGATCGTTTATCGCCGAACAGTTTCAACGACAGAAACTGTGGACCCAATGATAACTAAAGAAAGAGTAATTGATATTCTAATGGAATATGCCTTAGATAATATGATTTTATTTTACAAGGTAATTCGAAAAGAATTTGATATCCAGTGCAACACAGCGGACTGCTATCGAGCTCTGTATCTTTACAAGAGTTGTCACTACGATGAAGTGATTTATTTATGTGAACGAATTCTCCAGGAATCTGATCTGCGGAGCGATCAGAAGGAGCTTGCCATAGCCAACGTTTTGTTAGTGCCACCGCTTGACTCCTATTTTGATACAGACACACAGTCGTTGCTTGGGTTTCACACACTCGTTTATTATTTGTCACCACGCAATGACGTCATAGGAAAATTTGAATTAGATGCCAAGTCAACATTTGCAAACTGGTTTGCCAGAAGTGTGTGCTTTGCGAGTGATGAACTTTCAGAATCTCTGACAATTCAATTGGTTTGCGTGAAATGCTACTATTTCCTTGGAAGACATTTTCTTGCCAGATATTTGAAAGTCAGATGTTATATCGACTCTCGTCTTCCATATGCAAGAGCAATGAAAGAATTTGCTGCTCAGAAAATTAATTACCCGTTTGAATACATCATTCGGACATTTCTTCTAAGAAAGCCTCGTTTACAGAAAATCAGGGAGCTACAATGATTCATTTACGAAATTCAGCATCGTCTATATTCTTTCTGTTTTCTGAAATGTGATGCTAAATTAAATAGTGTAGGTGAGTGAAAGTATAATAACATGATATGGGATAAAACTTGTTATTGTAGTAACACATGCAGCCATAGGTGTAGGTGAGATTTCAGCAGTGGGGAGGGGTCAAAATTTCACTTCTGCCCGAAAAAAATTCGAAATAAAACGCCGCGCACTTATGGGCCTAGGCTATATATGGAGTGAAGGATCCAGAAACAGACGACCTTTTTTGCTCTTTCTTCTGAAATTTATGAAAAAACTTGCCAAATGCGCTACTTTCAAGTCTGATAACCTTTCAAAAGTCACATTCAGTAATTGGGGTCACGTTCTGTGTAAAAGTCAAATCTGGGATGGCTAGATTGCCCACTCTGGATCCGCCCCGGGCCTATGTTTCTGTACAAAAGTAAAGTTTCTGTTTTTCTGTTCTTATAGTTCCTTTTACAGAGTGATATTTAATGTTCCAGCTATTATAGGATATGCAGTTCGTGAATCAAGATACTAATTACGGCCACCGTGTAATCAGAGACAACGCTACCAGACATTTTTAAAGGAATTTTTTAACCCTCGGGCTACGAAGGGGTGGTGGTATCCACCCCACCCCCTAGGTTTTCTCAAATCAAACTTGTTCCGTTTGGAATAAAATTTTGACGTGTTAGGTAGCTGTAGAGGGTTCATTGGCACACATTTTGAGCTAAAATGTTTGATGATGACCCCTACCCTTCAAAAGTTATGCCCGATGCACCAAAGGTACCAGGGGGTGGATACCACCCCTTGAGATTATCGACTATAACTTTTGCGCCCTTTAATATGAAGAAACACAAATTATACCATTCTATAGAGGGAATGTGGAGTTACATTTCCATGTTCATTGAACTCTCTTTTGACTACCGGAAGTGCTGAAAATAAATTAAAATGTATATAAAGATGTTTTATTTTCATAAAATAATCATGTTTTTTCTATTATAACTTTTCCATAATTTATTTTTTTGATAGAAATATATTATGCCATTCTGTAGAGGGCATTTAGGGCTATTTTATAACACCAAATAATTTGTCTTTTGATAACCGGAAGTGCTCAAAATAAATTAACATGTGTGAAAATGTTGGGTTTTTCTTACAATGCAAGCTATAAGTCTGCGTAAACGTTTTTCAACAGCTACAACATGTTTTTTTGTTTTGATAATCAAAATTTGATTGAACATAAAACAGACTTATTGCTAGTTTTTATAGTTGAACATTTAACTTTTTTATATGTAAACTATTTGTTATATATAAATCATGTTTAAAACGCACAGAATCTAATAAAATTATATTCCCTATGCGTAAGTATACGTTTTGTGGAATCGACGAATACCCATGGTAAAAAATTCATAATTTCGAGGTGCAATCATATTTTATAAACCTAAATATACCGTTTTGTGAAGAAATGAATGCTGAATCCAATGGTTTATTACAAGTTATGATAGCCTATCTCAAACCAAACCTAAAATCCAGGGGGTGGTAAGTTGGTAACCACCCCCTTGGTAGTCAGTGTTACAAAAAAGCTTGGTAGCCTGAGGGTTAACATTCACAACCAAGAATTTTAATCTAGTGCGCCCGTTGGCCAACAAATTTCTGTCGAACTTTTTTAATTATTCGCCAGAAATATTGCCGAAAATGTTACAAGTCTCCGGGTACAAAATCTGCCAACCTTTTCTAGCCTTTCTCATAAACTTACCCAAAAAGACAATGTAGCCCATTTTTTCACTGTTTAACCCCTTTGTTTCATACCGGTCTTCCGTGGTAAATTACCCCCTCCCCCCAATCGGCTGACAGTTACTTTTTTCTTAATAATTTTCACTGCACAAGTTTGCTTATATACAATTTTGCAACTGCACAAATTCATTTACAACTGCACATTTTGTGTACAACTGCGCGCTAAAAAGTCCTGAAGGTTACGATAATTTACTATTTTATATGTATCCATGCTTTCACAGTTTCACACAGGTAATCAGTGTATTCTATAGCTTTAGGAAAGACGTTTGCTGCCAGAATTTTTCGCCGGATGTCGCCAGTCGAGCGCCAGAATCGTCTCTGTCGAAGAAAATGGGAAAATGCGTCTAATGGGTTCCAATGCCATAATAAACATCGACGCTCACACATCGCTCGCCTTATAATGGACGATTAGGTTTACATAATTACTATTATTATATGGAGAAAATGGGAAACGTTGCCTGGAGGAGAAGCGATAAACACCTATAAATGGGACATAGTTACAGTAGGAGAGAGAGAGAGAGAGAGAGAGAGAGAGAGCGTGATAGAGAGAGAGACACAGAGAGACACAGAGAGAGACAGAGACAGACAGAGAGAGAGACAGAGAGAAACAGAAAGAGACAGAGAGACAGACAGAGAGATAGACAGAAACGCAGAGACAGATACATACCCAGAGACAAAGAGAGAGAGAGACATAGTGAGACTGGAAGACAGAAACACAGCGACACAGACATAGACAGAAACACAGAGTGAGTCAGTGAGTGAGTGAGAGAGAGAGAGAGACAGAGAGAGAGACAGAGACAGAGAGAACAAGACACGTAGAGACAGAGTGACGGGTAAAGATAGACTGTCTATCTTTACCCGTCACTCTGTCTCTACGACAGATGGGAGACAGATGAGAGAGAGACACAAAGATAGAAACAAACATGCACACACAGAGAGAGACAGAGACGTATGTGCAAAGACGTGCAGGCAGCAGACGGAGATGGAGAAGCATTGACATAAACAGGCGGGTCTCTCTCTCTCTCTCTCTCTCTCTCTCTCTCTCTCTCTCTCTCTCTCTCTCTCTCTCTCTATTCGCGTGTTTGACACTCGACCTGTTTCTTCTGCCTGTTTTGTCGACCTGCCTGCCTCTTCTGTCCGCCTGCACGACCATATTCAAATCAATAGAATAATAATAAATAATAATATAAAGTCACAGAGGACGAGGCGACCATGAAATATTTTGTGACGCATTTATACAACAGTTATACGCAAATTGCCAGTCCGCCAAGTTCAGGGACACACTCATATATCACTATACATCTTCTCAGAATCCACCAAAGCAGACAGACAGGCAGACAGGCAGGCAGACAGACGTACGGACAGAAGGACAGGGCGAAGGACAATAAGCAAACATGCTGAATTGAATGCTCCGCAGCGGTTTGAATCTTCGTCCTAATTGCATCTCCGCTCCAGACTTAGTCTTAGACTGCCTAATGCCCAAATGCCATGCAATGCAACGCCAATGCATGGGAAAATCTCGGGCACTTCTGCCAGCAAGGCGCAATTAGACGCCCGATTCAGAACCGCAATTCTGCTCCACCTCCCCCCCCCCCCACACACACAGATTGTTGATCTGTCAATCAACACGAATTGCTTATGTGCATGCGAAATTAAGCAAGTGTTCTCTGAACCTCAGGGACGGTTTCTTCATCACGTTGCATCCACAGGGTGCGCCAAAAAAGTAGTAGTAGTAGTAGTAGTAGTAGTAGTAGCAGTAGCAGTAGCAGTAGCAGTAGCAGTAGCAGTAGCAGTAGCAGTAGCAGTAGCAGTAGCAGTAGCAGTAGCAGTAGCAGTAGCAGTAGCAGTAGCAGTAGTAGTGTAGCGTTTTTGGAAACGCTACAAAATCTTACTTATTCTTTTATAATGCGTCTTATTCTATAACTAATTCAGAGGTGAACCAGACTGAGGTTTCAGACAATGCGCCAGACACACACGTGACCCTTTGGCTGGCGTGGCAAAAGCGCGGGTGCTGCCGATTGGCTAGAAGCGGCGCGTGACCCGAAACGGCGGCAGGAAACCGCCTGTCATTGGTTGCTGGGCCAGACAGCAGTAGTTGACGAAAAGACGTGGAACGAGTAGGACCTGCGTAGAGAACGAGGCAGAAGATTGTGTAGAAATTTGACTTAAAATATAATTTTTGGCGTTGTAAGTTCTGGGGAAACTCCTCTAAATTAATAATATTAAGAAGAAACAGACCGATTGTAGCCTCCAGTGAAAGGAAATCTTTGGATCGAGCGAACTGACGTGAAATTCAGGGAAGTATAATAAATTAGAGTGACACGTGCTGAATCCGTAATCGATTGAAAGTTGAAGACCGCTGTAAAATGCTAACATAGATAATATTGCATTCGATGTAGGCAGCGAGGGTAAATTGGAATTTGTGTTACGAAACCTGAATATATTGAAGTGTTTAATAGAAATAGCGGCGCATTAGAAAGATCGTTATGGTTATAGTAAATCAGTATGAAATACTGATGTGGATTAATTGCATATCTTGTAATTAGTTAATAGCGTTATATTACTCCCTGTAATTAGATAAGAAAACGGAAACATAGAGTGTAGTCAATTTGGACGCAGAAATAGAACTGTTAGCTGTTGAATAATACAAATTGTGTAGCGACGATTTGCCAATACTGTCGCCTCTTAGAGAAACATTGCAGTCACATTGTATTGAACGGAAAGGTATCGCATAGAGAACTGTGTCTGTGCGGATCACTTTGAATTACATGCTAATTAAGTGCTAGTTAAAGAATAAATAAAGTGTTGTGCATCCAATCGAAATTGAATTCAATGAGTGAAATGGAATTAGATTTGAATAAGGAAAGTCCCATGTCACGTGTCACCCCTTCCAGTGGGAACGCCCGGAAGAATCGTATGATTAAGAGGGAGGGCGGTCGGTTAGTAGCGTTGAGACGTTTGTAGAGCGCCCGACAGATAAGACCAGGTACCTTCCACTGGATCTTCAGGAGTTCGATTTCCTTTCGCCCAAAACTGCCGCTGGGAGAACGAACCCAGACGAGCACCGGAAGGAGGGTGCTGACGCCCGTCGACAAACAGCCGCTGAGATACTTGTATGTCCTTTAGGCCCTGGTAACCGTGAAATTATGGAACATAGACGTTCCTCCTTGTCATCCACACCTGAGGTTCCCGTATGTGCGTTCCTGTTGCCCCGGCAGTACGCCGCAGAGCTAGAGGGAAGCACCGAAAGTAAGCAAGTAAGTGCAGCACCACTTGCAAGAGCTCCTGGTCCTCTAGCGGCTAGGGCGGGCGTTACAGTAGTAGTAGTAGTAGTAGTAGTAGTAGTAGTAGTAGTAGTAGTAGTAGTAGTAGTAGTAGTAGTAGTAGTAATAGTAGTAGTAGTAGTAGTAGTAGTAGTAGTAGTAGTAGTAGTAGTAGTAGTAGTAGTAGTAGTAGTAGTAGTAGTAGTAGTAGTAGTAGTAGTAGTAGTAGTAGTAGGAGCAGCAGCAGCAGCAGCAGCAGTAGCAATCAAGAAGATGGAGAGAGGAAGAGGAGGTACTGAAGTAACAACAATGATCACCTGCCGGTCTGTATAGTATTTAAATGGGCGCCTCGATCGAAAGGTGCAATATAAATCTACCGGTCGTAGAATACGAACGACGATAGCGACACCTGTGAACGGAGGGACGCGTGGTATGGGTTGCGCTGGGCAACAAAAGAATAACTGCATACATGGCAGATTTAATAACCGGGCATCTGAAGCGCACGACGCAGGCGATCATTGCGTGCAATATTCAACACATTATACGTCGAACGTGTTTTTACAACTCTCACACAAGACCACTATACGTCGGCCACTTGATATTAAAGAACTGTCAGATCGTAATGTACCATGCTATATATATATAATACTAGGTGAATTACCCGGCGTTGCCCGAGAAATGTCGGTTTTTAGTGCCCAGCCACGCTTGACCCCGCTCCCACGCGGCCCTTTTCACCTCGCTTCGCCTTCTATCGGCCCCAATCCGGTGCCGGGTAGGCCTACCCTAGGTTTTCGGTCCAATCCACTCCCACCCGTCCATGTTTACGCTATAGTGAGCATTTTTGCGAAACCGCGTGTCAAAAGATCTGCCCTCGGCGGAAAATGAGGTTAAAAATCTATTGGTTCGTGGAAAATTGATCGGCGAAAATTATTGCGTCTTAAATACTTAACGGCGTAACGCGCTATAAGAAACGGCCATGACGTCATTAATGTATTGGTTTGAATCATCAATATATCATCGTTGGTTCAATGAAAAATGGTGGTCTATTAATATCGATGTGCTGTAGGCAAAATGGCGTGCTAAACCTACAGCGTTTCGGATGGAAAATTAAATTTTCATGCTCGGGAAAGGGTAAGAGTTTTGAATCGCGAACCCCTTATGGTTTGTTATTGGGTGCTAAAAAGTATTTTTGTAAATATTGGGAAAAATCGGTCGCGTGGATAAGAAGTTTTATTCAAGGATACGATAAGAGATTTTCGATTTTATAGGTATAGATAATATAATATAATATAATATAATATAATATAATATATATATCATGGTACATTACGATCTGACATATTTCGGATGGCTCCTCTTCCCGAATATTAGTATATTATACTAATATTATAGACATAGACAATATCTAATAGCCTACCGTGCAATCTTCTTCTTTTCGTTCTGTGCCCTATATAAGCGGTACAAGTCAGATTCTGGTTAGGAAACTGCACTTTTTGAACACGGGTTGCCGCTTGGAGTTGTAGTTGGGACCTAAGAGAACATTTTAAAATGGGGAGCCATCCGAAATTTTCCTTAGAATTCAAGATGGCGGCTTTTTTCAAAATGGCGGCCTGAGGCTAAATAAAGTGCAGTTTACTTTTGTGTACCACCTAGACTAATAGGCAGGTTCGAATGTTTGACGTCTCCATTCTTCTCTGTTCTGTGCTTTCTTTTTCAGCATCCGATAACCGTACAACCAAAGCCTTCAAATAACGCCAAGCGTCCAGTTAAGATTTACCCTATACCAACAGCAGGCAACTGGTAGGTTTAAGCTTATTGTAATTAGACATAGGCTATTCAACAAATTTTGGGAAAGTGTATACGCACTACATCCAGTGTTTAATCTATAGTCGCCATGCTTGGGAGTTCTGGTTTCTAGCCTTCTATAGGGGGCAGGAAAACGTCCGTTTTGGGCGACGAGTCACCGACGGAACCATGTGATCTTTCTGACGACCTTTCTGAAAAATATCAATATACGACCGGTGCGTCAAAGGACCTATTCTCGTCTTTTTGGTTGGCCATAACTTCCCATAAGTAATGCGTGCAGTTGTCAGCCGCTGTTCTTAAACGTAAATGGTTGTGGCTGGACATGAATGCAGAACTAATCGATTGACAATGCATGGTCCGTATAATCCGAACGGAAACCAGTCTGCAGTGTCTGTTCCAATAGACCTGAAAGCAGAAACACTGTCAAAGCATTTTATAACGCCTCGATACTAGGCCTATCTCAAATTCAATATTTCGTATAGCTATAGGCTTACTGCTTGATGTTGGGCATAGGCCTACGATGTTGGAATTGGAGACGTTATTGTGACTGTGGGGCGTTTCTTGCAAGGGTCTCACAATTTGCCGTTTGGTGGCGACTGGTCACAGCTACATTCAAATCATGCAAATGTAGCCTACGCGACTTTTTCAATAGATATTAACCTATTATTATATGCCTAGGCCTACAGCGCCTATGCATGGTGGGTATTATCCTTGATCACTCATCAGTGAATTGATCGAGTGAGTTTCTTCGCCACCGCCACCTCTTTCAAAGAACAACACGCCACTTATGGTCCCGTGTAAGCCTACTATGCTATCACGAGATTCAAATCTTTGAAGAGAAATCTCACTGGGTTCATCTTGTACAGAAAGTCACGCCTGGGAGTCTGTGACATTCGCCGTATAGCAATGTAGCTGCTTAGTGGGTCCATGGTCTATGTTAGGGTATTTTCTGATCCGTCTGCATGTCCCCAAGCGAAATATATAAATAGAATTCGAAATATATCTACATTATCCGAGAAAAGGGTACGTTTTTGTTATGCGGTCACAATCGACCCCATTCGTATTGCCCTGATGTGATAAAAGCAAGATCTACAAAGGTTAGTTACATGCATCCGAAAAGTAAGCATACTGTCCAGGGTAACCCCAAGAGTTTTAACAGAATCTGATAATGGTACTGCGGAGCCTGCGAGGTCGATGCTGGAAAGTGAAGGAAAAGAACGCAAGCGTTGTCGTGACACGAACAAAATTGCCTCAGACTTGTTTGGGTTTATAGCCAAACCATTAAAACAGAACCAGGCATATAAAGATGACAGGCACTCCTCCAGTTTAAGTTTACCTTACTGATCAGTGTGTGACAGAGCAATATAGAGCTGAGTGTCGTCCGCGTACTGCTGTAATTGGACACCAAAATGATTAGCTATGCGATTAATTGGGGAGGTAAAGACTGTGAATAATAGAGGACCAAGGACAGATCCCTGTGGAACTCCAGCAGTGCAAACAGTGGGTTCAGACCGAGCGGTACCGATGCCAACCTGCTGATTCCTGTTACCCAGATAAGACGCTAACCAGTTAAAAGCAGTACCAGAGACACCAAAGCTTTTCGTGAGTCTAGAAAGAAGTAATTGATGGTCTGCGCTATCGAAAGCTGCGCTGAGGTCAAGACATACAGAAAGGCAGGCTTTTCCATTGCCAATAGACGAAAAGATGTTGTCCAAAAATGATGATGATGGTGATGAAAATAACAATAACAAAAGTAATAATAATAGTAATAATACGAGTAATAATAATAGTAATACTAAGGGTAAAAATAAGAGTAATAATAATCGTAATAATGATGATGATGATGACGACTACGACGACGTCGACGACGACGACGATGACGATGACGATGATGATGATGATGATGATGATGATGACGATGACGACGACGACGATGACGATGACGATGACGAGGATGAGGATGATGATGATGAAAATAATAATAATAATAATAATAATAATAATAATAATAATAATAATAATAATAATAATAATAATAAGAACAACAACAACAACAACAACAACAACAACAATAATAGTGATAAAATGATAAAGATAATAATAAGCAGCAGACAACTTTTATAGCTCAGTATAGAGACCGAGGAACATGACGCTGTAGGCTATATTGGATGAGATGGCTGTCCATATTGACAAAAATACCTCACGTTAATCATCAATAGTATACGACGTATTATACGTGTTAGATCGCATGGTCGGTCGTAAATTCTGATCACCTTCATGATTTTTCTACACATACTAAAAAGATTATACTCAAATTGCATCACTTACCATCCGTTGCTCCGAATATTAGCAGTAGGCCTATAACATTGTCTGCAATGTCCCGAGTACGACACCTGCAAGGTGGGCCAATAAGTACCTCCTTGAGGTTCTTTGCCAATATCTATGCCAGAAGAAGAAAAAAATTAAATAAAATCGCGTTTTCGTTACTTTTAGTTGCGTCATGTTTTTGCATCGTCAAAAACCAGTGGGTGGTCTCGCTAAAAGTGATATAAATTTGGATCTGTTTTAAATATTTTGGTGAAATTTGGTCATTGTTTGTAAATATGAAGTGATTTTAAGTTGCTAAAAATAAATTTAAAAATCCATATTTTTTACCAAGATATTGGCAAAAACATTAACTACTTCTTTTTGTCCACCCTTTAGGAAGCACGTTCATCCAAGAACAAACAAATTGCTCTAGCACTCAACATCACCAATCTGACGAATAACAGACTACTTCCTATTGTCCTGTGCTATAGGGCGCACATGTGGGCGCCTACTTATGGCTACGGCTATTTTATATTTTATTGTATATTTTATTGTATATTTCATTTTTATTTTTATTTTTGCTGTCCATGGTGACTTAATAGTTCCTTTCACTTGCTCTGCGACGATGCAGATCCGTTCTTTCTCTGTGGTTGGCCCAACAAGCTGAAATGGGTTTCCCTTGACTGCATGCGACAGGGCGACACCTCCCAAACTGTTCTCAGTTTCTGTTTTTCTCGTTTGATCTCAGCCAGGAGCGCCTCTGTGTAGGCATCTTTAATGGGCGCTATATAAATTCTGATTTATATAGATTGATTTATTACATTATCATAGTCAAAATACTTTATTATGACCTCTACACATAGGCTACATGTGATATATAGTTCTGCAGTTTCGCATTAGTTTCACCTGTTTCTAACACTACTGATGTGCTTTGACACGTAATCGGGCGCATGCAGTGTTAATTGAATTTGTCTCAATTTCAAATGAACGAGTATACACCGAGCAATGCTATCCATGATGTCTCCATAACAACAGCGGTCGCGCACATCATCGATATGTCTCTCGAGCTTGGATGGGTAATTCTAAAAAATAAGTCGAGATGTAAATTATGTCTGATTGATTGCCTGATAATCCGAAGTGGCTTTTTCCTGTAACCATGCATGTGCTCGGTGTTTTACCGTAAGTATCCTTCAACCGCATGGCAGGCATTTTCAAACCATCAGCAACAATAACCAACGTTCCTCTGACTTTGCTCTTTCTCCCCACGATAACAGCAGCTAAGCTTCAATGTCGACTGTATACGTAACTTCAGAAAGTTCACCGTTATTATATTTTGACGTATTCTGTATAGGTACTGCTACAGGGCGTATCTGGACCAGAACCTAACTTGTAAAAAAACAAATTATGCAAGCTTATTTTGAAGGCTGTGCTTGGTTCAATATTGATTCTGAAGGCTGTGCTTGGTTCAATATTGATTCTGAAGGCTGTGCTTGGTTCAATATTGATTCTGAAGGCTGTGCTTGGTTCAATATTGATTCTGAAGGCTGTGCTTGGTTCAATATTGATTCTGAAGGCTGTGCTTGGTTCAACTTATTTTTCGAAGCAGGTTTATGGTTCAAATGATTTTTTGAAGCAGGTTTATGGTTCAATGTTTTAGCCGCCTACTTTCCCTACTACTCATTTTGAGTTGTAAATCTAGCTTAACAATACGTACAAATAAAGATATCACATAGCTAAATAGGTAAGTAGGTAAATGAGTAAACAATTTAAGCTATTATGGATACAGTTAAACAAATATTGATGCAATTATATCAATTTTTAAGCGATGTTCTCACTTGTTTGGCCCACCCTGTACATGTACATGGCATTGTTTCATCGGAAAGATATTATTCTTAGCAATATATATATAATTTTCGTCAAAACGCAGTCGAGCGAATGAAGGTGATTCTTTGCACGTGACATGAGCGATAAATATAATTGATAGTAATAATGATGACAGCGAAGATAAGGGCGATTAAAACGGTAATGACTATGATGATGATGACTATGATGATGATGATGATGATGATGATGATGATGATGATGATGATGATGATGATGATGATGATGATGATGATGATGATGATGATGATGATGATGATGATGATGATGATGATGATGATGATGATGATGATGATGATGATGATGATGATAACAAAAACAACAACAATAATAATGATAAAATGATAAAGATAATAATAAGAAGCATGCAGACCACTTTTATAGCTCAGTATAGAGGCCGAGGAACATGACGCTGTAGGCTATATTGGATGAGATGGCTGTCCATATTGACAATAATAACTCACCTTAATCATCACTAGTATGTTCCGTATACGTATTATTAGATCGCACGGGTTGGTCGTAAATATTATCACCTTCATAATTTTTCTGCGTATGTGTTAAAAACGACAGTCGCGTTTTCAAAAGTGCTTTCCCGCATAGACCCATAACGGACTAAGCCTGTAATTATACGCAGATTGCATCACTTACTATGCGTTGCTTCGGATATTAGCAGTCGGCCTATAACATTGGCTGCAATGTCCAGACAGGGTCGACATCCTGCATGCAGGTGGGCCAAAAAGTACCCTTTAAGGTTTTGCCAATATCTTGGCCAGAAGGAAAACTGTTTAAATAAAATCGCGTTTTCGTTACTTTTATTTGCGTCATGTTTTCGCATCGTCAAAAACCAGTGGGTGGTCTCACTAAAAGTGATATAACTTTGATCTATTTTAAATATTTTGGTGAAATTTGGCCATTGTATGCAAATATGAAGTGCCTTTAAGTCGCTAAAATTAAATTTGAAAATTCTTATTTTTTACCAGGATATTGGCGAAAGACCTTTAGGTACTTCTTTTTGCCCACCCTGTATGAAGTACCCACTTTCATCCAAGAACCAACCAATTGCTCTAGCACTCAACATCACCAATCTGATGTATAGCAGGCTACTTCCTATTTTCCTATGCTATAGGCGCACATGTGGGCGCCTACTTGACGCTATCTTGACGCTGACTGTCATCGACTCCGTCGTCGTACCAGATGCTTGGAACGTCGTTATCGCCGGATCAAAATGCCTGATGATCGACTAGCATGGATTAAGCTACTTCGTTCACTCCATCTACTCTACCATCAGAAGGAGGCTGAACATTGGGAAAAACTTGTCTTACAAAATGATAAAAAACCTAAACGCCTGTGGTCATCAGTCTCGGGTCTCTTGGGCCGTCCTTCTCGTTCCACTGAAATTCCATCCTTCACTGCAGATGAATTTCAAGAAATGCTTACAACCAAGATGGACCGACTTCGCGCCTCGACAGCTGATGCTCCTCCGCCGACATTCTCATCAACGTCTGCTGTATTTGATAGCTTCCGTTCCATCACGGAATTGGAACTTCGTTTAGTCCTAAAATCTTCTAATCTTAAATCATGTGAACTTGACCCATTACCCCCTTTTGTTATAAGTGACATGTTAGATGACCTTGCTCCTTTTTTGGTTTATCTTTTTAATAGGTCATTAGCTGAAGGCTGTATCCCATCCTCTCAGAAACGTGCTCTTGTCTTTCCTTCACTCAAAAAGCCTAATCTTGATACTAACCTCTGTCAAAACTACCGACCTATCTCCAATCTATCGTTCTTATCCAAGACTCTTGAGCGCCTAGTTTCCCTCCAGCTCCTCCCCTATCTTGAACAGTCTGGTCTTCTTCCTCCAAATCAATCTGGTTTTAGGGCTCATCACTCAACGGAAACAGCTCTTCTCTCTCTTCTCTCTGAAATCTATTCTGCTGTCGACAGGTCTGAACTCTCACTCCTTGCTCTTTATGATGTTTCTGCAGCTTTTGATATGGTTGACCACAACATTCTTCTCCAGCGTCTTGAGACTTCCTATGGATTACAGGGACTGCCCCTCTGCTGGTTCCGTTCATATTTGTCTGACCGTACCCACATGGTTATCTCGGGTGAATCCAGAACCAAATGGATTCATGTTAAGCTGGGAGTTCCCCAAGGTTCTGTCTTGGGTCCTCTGCTCTTTATTCTATATACGGCTGACATCCCCTCTCTTTTCCCACTCTCTGGAACAGCCGGTCATCTCTTTGCAGATGATGTGCAAGCATTTGTCCATGGGTCTCCTTCATCCCAGCTACTTTTAGTTGAACGCATCCAGTCTCTCTCACATTCCCTACACTCCTGGATGTCATCAAATCGTCTCTCTCTTAATGCCTCCAAAACACAGTTTATTTGGTTCGGCACACCTCAGCAGCTGTTGAAAATTGATTTTGTTCTCCTCTCTGAACTATTTCCTCACTATACCTTTTCCTCAACTGTTCGTGATCTGGGTGTTACCCTAGATAGTTCCCTTTCATTTAAAGACCATATATCTAATCTTACACGCTCCTCATATTTTCATTTAAGGCGTCTAAGGGCAGTTCGGCGTTCTGTTTCGCTTTCTGTTTTTACCACTTTGGTCCATGCTTTCATTTGCTCCAGAATTGACTACTGTAATTCTCTTCTAATTGGTCTTTCCAAGGTTAGACTCTCACCTTTGCAGTCGGTCCTTAACGCGGCCGCCAGATTAATTGCACGCCTTCCACGCTACTCTCATATCTCTACTTTTATGTTTGAGCAGCTCCATTGGCTTCCTCTAACTGCGCGCATTAAGTTCAAAATTCTCATTTTGGTCTCTAAAAAACAACGGTGTCTTGCTCCAAAATATCTAACCAATGTAATTCGCAGGCCAGTTTCAGCCTCCTCGCATCGTCCACTCCGCTCTTTAAACAGATTTGAACTTCTAGTACCTCCTACTAGAACGGCTATGGCTCAATCCCGTTCCTTTACATCAATTGGCCCCTCTCTTTGGAATACGCTCTCTCCATCTACTCGATCTCAACTTCTGACAGGTAATCCCTCCTCCTCATTTTCTTTTCTTAAAACCTATTTCTTCTCTCGTGGCCTTGCGCACTGGGAGCGCCTCTGAACGGTTCACCCTAGTAGAGGCGCTTTATAAATGTTTTTATACAAAAACAATACAATACTTAGCCTATCGTAATATTATGGCTACGGATATTTTATATTTTATCGTATATTTAATTTTTCATTTTATTGTTTTGCAGTCCAATTTGGCTTAATGGTTCCTTTCACTTGCTCTGCGACAATGCAGAGCCGTTCCTTCTCTTAGGTTGGCCCAACAAGCTGGAATGGGCTTCCCTTGACTATGCGACACTGCGACACCTCCCAAACTTGTCTCAGCATCTGTTTTCCCGCTTGATCTCCATCACTCGCGATTGCTCAGCGCTTCGGCGTGAAACTCCGATGCAGTGTCCGCTCTGTAGTCGGGAGCGCCTCTGAGTAGGTATCTTGAATGGGCGCTATAACAAGTTAGTGCACATACAAACAAAGAGTTAATATACTTTATTATCTCTACACCTACCTGAGGTTTTACATCAATGACATATAGTTCTGCAGTTTCTCACATTTGTTTCACCCGTCTCTAACCGATGTGTTTTGACACGTAATCGGGTGCATGGCACTGCATGCAGTGTGTCAATCGAATTTGTCTCCATTTCAAAGGAACGAGTATAATCGTAATCGTAATCGTAATCGTAAACTCGAAATTTCTAAAGCGCCACTCGAAAGCCAAGCGCAGGTCACCAGCTTATTCACGAGCGCTGCGTTGCGTTAGAAGGGTTGTCCGTGAGAGTAGTCCGTGGTGGTCCGGGTCGATTTACCATATAGGATCAGGATCAAATGCGTTGAGTTAGAAGGGTTGTCCGTGAGAGAAGTCCGTGGTGGTCCGGGTCGAGTTACCATAGGATCAGAGGGGCGGAACAGCTACTAAGGCGGGTGTCGTCTGGGCCGGGAATTGGAGGGTGGAGGATCATATGAGATAGGGTAAGAGATCGTGAAAAGGAGTGTCTTAAGTTTCGAATGAAAAGCCCGAGGTGTGATGGATAGAGGAGCCTGAGGAAGGTTGTGGTGTGTGATTAGTAACGATCGTGGAGGGACTGAAAAGGATACACTATACACAGTAATGATATCCATGATGCCTCCAAGCCCTCCATAACAACTGCGGTCGCGCACATCATCGATATGTCTCTCGAGCTTGGTTGGGTAATTCTAACAAATAAGTCGAGATTGATTGCTTGATAATAATATGCAGTGGCTTATTTGCCCGTTTCACGGTACGTTACTGTAAGTATTCCTCAACCGGGGCATGGCAGACATTTTCAAGCCATCAAAAATAACCAAAGGTCCTCGGATTTTGCTCTTTCTCCCCACGATGACAGCAGATAAACTCCAAAGTCGACTACATAACTTCAAAAGATCACCGTCACTATAGTCTATCTGGACCAGAACCTAACTTGTAAAGAACACATTAATTATGCAAGCAGCAAATATCTAAGAAAATAACCAGAGATTAACAAAGTTAACGTTACTAGGCTATTAAGAATCCGCCACCGTCTCTCTAAAACTACTTTACAAGTCTTATTATTCCTTACATTTCTTACGTGTCATATTCAGTGGCGTAACTAGGACCTCGGGGGCCCCTAGACAAAATGTGAATATTGAAATGTATTATCACTATATACAGTGGCGTAACTAGGAACTCGGGGCCCCTCTGGGGCCTCTACACTCGGGGCCCCTAGACTTTGTCTACCCAGTCTACCCTATTGTTACGCCACTGGTCATATTGTAGCATTTGTTGGGTCTAGCTCATAGGCCTAGGCCCTACTTCTTATTTGAAAGAATTGGCAGACCTATTTTCTGATTCGTGTAGCCTACAACACCGGTGGAAGCCTACCAACAATCGCTTGGGTGATGATGCGTAGCCTATACCTGAGAACGAGACCGTATACGCTCAGCCACAAGCCCACAACCAGTCTGTGGCCGAGTGTCTTTGTATCTATAGAATAATTGTTGACTTACTTGACTAAGTCCTACGCTACCGTTATTTGGAATTTAGAAATACCTCGAAGCACAAGAGACACTGTCACTCTGGACGATTCTATGAACATCACAGTAAGAACAACAGTCTATTCTCATAATGATAAGAGTGCACGATGCGCGAAGACGAAATTTAGATAACATTGCTATTATTTTCAAGATCTAAAATTGTTCCTTACTTTAAGTTTAACCTACTGCTTGCGTGGATCTTCGCACTGATTAGGCAATAAATAGGCAGTGTGGTTTAAACGGTATGGTGAGTAGAATTTCAATGTGGGTATACTGCGATAATTATCACTATCCAGCTGTGATATGCTGCACACTTTGATGTAGACTGCGCTGCTAAGTGCGAAGGCTTCCTTGTTCCATTCATACACCGACCCCTTTCGTAGCTGTCAACGTTGCTTAGCGGATCAGCACCCGCCTTGCAGCATACAGGTCATAGGCATAATGGTAGGGGTTTGAGCACAGTCTCTGCGAACGAGCAGTGTCAAAACTTTGCGAAAATCCACAAATCCAGAAAACTCAAGACTTGACATGCAAAAATATTACCGTAACCAAGATTTCTTATGAATCACTTTTTCAATTCGTCAAGTCAAGTCAAGTTTATTGATTTCATCATCAACTTAAACCGTACAAGAAATTATGATCACATAGTAATGTGGCGAAATTCGCCGGTGCAGCTGCCGCGGTCCTCTCCCTCCGCCGTCGCCGCCGCGATCTTGTTTACGTCGTCGACGGTATCGATTAGGCGGTCTTTCGCGCCGTCGTTCGCACGTGTGTAGAGGTCCCCTCCCCTCCTCCTTCGCCTCCAAAGTCCCCTGTCCGGACCTCTGACGTCACGGACCCCTCTGGTGCGCATGCACGGATCTGCGCGCCAAGTCCCCTCACCTCCTCCTTCGCCTCCAAAGACCCCGGTCCGGACCTCTGTCCCCTCGGTCGGGTATATATAGGAGCGCGGTCTCCATACATTAGCTCAGTCGTCACCTGGAGGGAGCTCAGTCCGTCGCATTTCAGTCCAGCTCAGTCATCATCGGGAAGTCAGCGAGAGCTCCGTCCGTTCGTGAAGTGCAGGTGCAGTCGTCGTCGTGAGCAGCAGTCGTTGCAGCCGCCGGTCGTCGTCGTCGCAGTAGAGAAGGAGCGGTCGTCGTTGCAGCTGTCAGTCGCCCGAGGGAGCTGCCGTCGCCGTCGCCGTGTATCGGTCGTCGGAGCTCGCCGTTGCCGCCGCAGTACGCCGCTGCCGCTGCCGTTGGTTCCTGCGTTTGTCGTAGTGGGGCGCTCCCGAAGTCAGCCGTCGCTGTGGGAGCCGCCATTTTGGTATACGACCGTCCGCTGCCAGGGTACGATTGCTGCTGGTATCACGTGTTTGCCTGCTGTGACGTGTGGAGTGGTGACAATATATCGTCTGAAAATACATCGTGTCTTCGGGTCTTCGTACGGTAGTGGGAGCACTGTTAAGCCCTTCGATAGACGACGGAGGCCGGACTTGCGCCCATCTGGAGCGACACGCAAGCCTTACCACCTGGTAGGAGAGTTCGCCATCCCCTCTCCTGCCAGCCGTGCGCTTGAGCCGGCGGTTTTCCGTTACAGTAAGTAAAATAACATGCATGGCTTACACAGTGGTGTAGTGAGAAAATTAGCTAGGAAATTAAATTAAGTGAGCCAGCAGATTAATCAAACAAATAGCAATCATATCAAAGGATTGGGGAACAACAAGCCCACCAGGGACAAAGTCACGCTAAGAGGGGGCCTATTTAGCTAGGTAGCATTAAAAAGTTACAGATGACATAGGCTTACAGAACGAAAAGACCCTAAGGATCATAAACTTAAGTGACAACAATAACTGTTATAGAAAGCACATAAGTAAAATTTATAACAAACTTAACTAACGACTATGATACATGTTCAAGTGTTGAATCATGAGCTCTTACACGTTGTCAATTGGTTCCGAGTTAATAAGCTCTCTTTGAATCTTAATAAAACTAACTATATCTTATTTTGCTCCCATCGTAAATCAATTCCTGATATAAAATTAACAATTTCTATGGACAACTTCAATATACCCCAATTAAAGTAACATCAACTAAATTCCTGGGTGTCCATGTGGACCAATTTCTAACTTCATCATCATCATCATTCGTCGCCTACTCCACCAATGGGAGCGTTGCACAATGAGTTTACCAAATTTCTCCAGAGTGTCCGATCCTCAGCCACAGTAATGGCCATGTTCAAATCCATACCCAGCCCAGTTAAGTCTTCGTTTATCATCCCGAGCCACGTTGTTCTGGGTCTTCCTCTAGGGCGCTTCCAGGAAGGCGGAGCCTGCGCCAGCAGTGCCTGTCTAGAGTCTGAGTCAGCTGGCATTCGAGCAACGTGACCAAGCAGCCCCAGACGTCTCCGTCTAATACTACCGCATACTGTTGTTTGTCCTGTTCTGTTGTAGACCTCCGCATTGGTGATGAAGTCTAACTTAATTTCTAACTTGGAAGGATCATATTGAAAACATCTCTAAAAAGGGTATCCGGACGTTTCATCCCAGGACGATTCATCCCCGGACGGTTCATCCCGGACGATTAATCCATGCAGTGGACGATTCATCCAGCGGACGGTTCATCCCCGACCGCTTCATCCAGCGGGCGGTTCATCCCCGGACGGTTCATTAAATGGACGGTTTAATAATTTTATGTGCAGATATAAAAAGTCAAAAATACCTGGATTAAATTAGATATAATAATTATAAGGGCACCTAAATACTTGGAATGAAATAGATATGATTTAAGAACACATAATCCTATAAAACATACATTTAAATATCATAAGAGAACACATAAGCCTATAAAACGTGCAATGAAATAGATATAAAAAATCTAAAATACCTGGAATAAAATAGATATGATTTAAGAACACATAATCCTATAAAACAATGGCCAATTGAACGTACAACACTAAGCCGTCGACAATTGAATAGGTAATAATTATTAGAACAGAATAGGTGACTCTTCATCTGGACGTTGTATTACCCTGCCGACATGTGCGGAGTTTGGTTTCCGTTCTTGGGGGGTTAAGCCCGGGAAAAGATACCATTTTCATGGTAAAAATGCTGAATCTGGACCTTCTTTGGGGGGGACTTAGCCCCCTTAGCCCCTGATAAACTTCGCCCATGCCTGCCCGACTACAATTCATATTAGTCTCTATTAACCACCAGTGGATGAACCGTCCGCTGGATGAAGCGGTCGGGGATGAACCGTCCACTGGATGAATCGTCCGGGGATGAACCGTCCACTGGATGAACCGTCCGCTGGATGAACCGTCCGGGGATGAATCGTCCTGGGATGAAACGTCCACTGGATGAATCGTCCGGGATGAACCGTCCGGGGATGAATCGTCCTGGGATGAAACGTCCTGGGATGAAACGTCCTAGAATCCTAAAAAGATAGCTAAAAGTGTTGGTATCTTGACCCGTATTGCTCACATGCTACCACCTCGAATTAGACTTAGCTTATATTACTCTATTATCCATCCGTATCCGTATCAAGGTAGTCTAGCTGCTCCAAGATGTTAATGGTATGGACCTGCTGACCGGACCGGTTGAAGCTGGGCAGCATGACGCGAGACAGACTCAGACAGAGAGTGGCGTCGGACACCTACGGGTATTTGGCCAAAGGATTTTGATGATGATGATATCCATCCGTATCCTTCATATTGCAATATTGTTTGGGCTTCTAACTACTCTTCTCGACTTACAAGACTAACCTCAGTTCAAAACAGAGCTGCTAAAATTATTATGGAACTCTCCCGCCGTTCTCATTCACATCTCCTTTTATCTAAATTAAGATTACTTGCCATCGATCAGATAAGAGTCATGCATACGTCCGAACTTATGTTCAAACATATGCATAAACTTTTGCCTGATGCCTTTGCCGATTTCTTTACTCTAACCTCTGATTTAGTTCCCTATAACTTCAGATCCTCACTTAATTATAGAAGGATTATCAGTAGAACAAATACTCGTATGTTCTCAATTAAAGGTGCCGGTCCTAGGACCTGGAACAAGTTACCCTTGTTTATTCGGAATTCCCTCTGCTTCACCTTGCTTAAATGTAAACTTGAAAGTCTTTACTTTACGCTGTCTCCTGTTAAAACTACCGAACACCATCTATGTTACTGCCTAGCCTATATTCTTTTATTTTAACGACTTTTCTGAATTGGCACACTCAACATCACCTTTTTTAGACTTTTTCCCATGATGTAGTTAAGATAAAATAAATCTTTAATACTCTATAATTTGCATAACCTGTTGCTGTTTATTTGAACTTGTATTTGGGAAACGCTGACAGTGGGACGGTAGTCCCTTAAGGGTTCTCTCCTCTTGCTTTTTGTTAGTTTCTATATCCGTCATTATGCAATAAAGATGTTTTGTCAACTGTTACTTTGAGCAATAAAAATTGTGGTCATGGTTATGATATGCATAAATGTAGTCTTGCTCTAAAGTGGTTAACATAGGATATAATAATAATAATAATAATAATAAAAATAATAATAACGACAATTTATATGGCGCCGTAACGCGGCCATACCGCTACAAGGGCGCCTCACAAACGGCCAACTGCGGGATACGCCTTAGCAAATAGATAATAGATATCTGTTATAACAGATAACAGGATATACATGACTCCTACGTTTGCAACTTTCCCTGATACAGTAGCAGGCCTAGGCCTATTCGTGGGAACGCTGACGTGTATAAAATACCAAAATGATCCACTGGTTTCGCCTTCTGACTCTGAATTTTGCATAATTGTGGCTCCACAGTTCACACGGCAAAACAGTAGCCTATTAAGGTGATTTTTAGGCATAATAACATGTTAAGTTTTATATATCATTTCGAATGTCTTGCAGCAAGGTTCAAACGACACACCAATAATTGCTCAAGATTCATTCTAATTCAATATAGAATTACATGGCGAAAGTGGTCTAAATAAATAAATAAATTAATTAATTAATTAATCAATTAACCCAACTCAATTAAAAAATGACAACGAGTATATCAAACGCTTTAAAATCTCTAAAACTTGTTTTTTTAAATAAAGAAAAAAGTATTTTGCACATTTTTTTTGTTAGCCTAAATTCGTTTAATAACGCTTTTGTTCTGGCCTACCAGAAATAAGAAAGATGTTATTCTACAGGGTGGGTAAAAAATACCCCCTAGGCATAGGTGCAATCACGTCCTAAAAGTTGGGGGGACCATAATAATAAAGTTAGGGGACCACTCAAAAGTTGGGGGGACGCGTCCCGTGGGTCCCATAGGGTGGTTGCGCCTATGCCCCTAGGTGTTTTACAAATGTCTTGGCCAGAAGTGCGCATTATTAAATCAACTTTTACAGGTTTTAAGGCACATATATCTACGTACATGTATATTGTATAATAGCTAAACTTCACAAAGAAAATTCAAGCAAAACAAAAGTTATCTCATTTTTAGTGAGTCCACCCACCGGATAGTGACGATTTAAAAACATAACGCAACAAAGTAGGTCTAACAAAAACACGATTTTATTATGTGACATCTCAAATAACAGTTACTGTTATCAAGTAAACTTGAAGACCAGTCGAGATTGCTTCGCAGCATATCAATAAATAAATCTGAATACCTGGGTTGGTTATTCATATTGTATTACAAGTCATAGGCCTATCACAGGGGTTGTATACTGTATATAGACGTGGGAGTGACTTTGGTAAACTAATCTGACCCCACTTGTCCCTAAAGTGACTTGAGGTCGACTTGAAGTCGACTTCTCGGCGTCAAAACGACTTGACCCGACTTTTAAGAAAAAAACAATCGACTTCAGACTTGAAGTCGACTTCTGGCATGGTAATATCCATTAGTACGTACTGTGACGCCCGCCCTAGCCGCTAGAGGACCAGGAGCTCTAGCAAGTGGTGCTCCACTTACTTGCTTACTTTGGGTGCTTCCCTCTAGCGCTGCGGCGAACTGCCGGGGCAACAGGAACGCACGTACGGGAACCTCAGGTGTGGATGACAGGGAGGAACGTCTATGTTCCGTAATTTCACGGTTACCAGGGCCTAAAGGACATATCTCAGCGGCTGTTTGTCGACGGGCGACAGCACCCTCCTTCCGGTGCTCGTCTGGGTTCGTTCTCCCAGCGGCAGCTTTGGGGGAAAGGAAATCAAACTCCTGAAGATCCAGTGGAAGGTACCTGGTCTTATCTATCGGGCGCTCTACAAACGTCTCAACGCTACTAACCGACCGCCCACCTTCTGGATCATACCATTCTTCCGGGGCGTCCCCACCGGAAGGGGTGGCACGTGACATGGGGCTTTCCCTATTCAAGTCTAGCTCAAGTTCACTCATTGAATCACCTTCAATTTCGATTAGATGCACAACACTTTTATTATTCCTTAACTAGCACCTAATTAGCATGTAATTCAAAGTGGTCCGCACAGATACAGTTCTCTCTGCGGTGCCTGTCAGTTTGATACAATGCGACTGCAATGTATCTCTAAGAGGCGACAGTATTTGCGAATTGTCACTACACCATTTGTACTATTCAACATCTAACAGTTCCGTTTCTGCATCCAAATTGACTACACTCTATGCTTCCGTTTTCTTAACTAATTACAGGGAGTAATATAACGCTATTAACTAATTACAAAGAATGCAATCAATCAACATCCGTATTTCATACTGATTAACTATAACTACAATGGTCTTTCCAATGCGTCGCTATTTCTATTAAACACTTCAATATATTCAGGTTTCGTAACACAAATTCCGATTTACCCTCGCTGTCTACATTAAATGCAATATTATTTATGTTAGCATTTTACAGCGGTATTCAACTTTCAATCGATTACGGATTCAACACGTTTTACTCTAATAAATTGTACTTCCCTGAATTTCACGTCAGTTCACTCGTTCCAAAGGTTTCCTTTCACCGGAGGCAACAATCGGTCTGCTTCTTCCTTTAATTATTA
>OX457040.1:13083395-13580895 GCA_949752735.1 Lumbricus terrestris | reverse complement strand
TGATCGAATGCATGACTTAATCGTTTCAAATGACGCTACACAAAAACAGTATTCACTTCAGTGTGGAAGCTATGCGGAGTTCTATATACGACCGTTGAATAATTGCATTGATGACGTCGATCTTATTAACGCTAAAGCCGATGAACTCGCTTTCAGTGGTGACTTTCCAGTCTTGCCAAGAGATATGAGAGGTCTTGCCGATACAATCAGGTGCTACAAGATTGTGCCATACGATAAGTGTCCAAGTTTTGTTCGTTTACTATATATTGGTGAAACTAAGTATAACTGGAAGTGTAAAAAGTACGAATTCAAACAATCGGTTTATGCAGGTTCTTATATATCAATTAACATGGATCTAGCATCAATAAATGGTACGTCAGAACTTATTCGCAAATGGTATAGATGGACTACAACAAGCATTCTTTGTGGTCCAGCAATTAAATCGCAATCAGGTGCGAATTTCTATCTTCCAGATGACTGTGTCTGGAGCCTGTTTTGTCCTCAATGGCCTAGAGAAGCCCAACAGTGGCCAATTCGACAAAGACAATGCGGATGGCCGTCGATTGATACGATCTCCGAAGTTGTGCAGAATGGTTGTCATGTCGTTTATGTCCAGCATCGTTCGTGCAGAGACGATAAACTCCAGTGGAGGTTGTCATTTTCACTCGCGGAGTTAATATTGCTTCAGAGTTGGACTCAAATTCAGCAGATTGTCTATCATTTACTGAGATTCTTTGCAAAGAGGGTATTACTTCAAAAAGATTGTCCAAAGGAAGATGAGGTTCTCTGTACCTATCATATAAAGACGTTAATGTTATGGGCTTGTGAATTGAAGTCACCTGAATGGTGGATCTCCTATTCTGTTATTGCAATCTGCTGTGATTTATTGAAAATGCTTTCACGTTGGCTAAAAAGAAAGTACTGTCCAAACTATTTTGTTCCTGAGGCAAATTTATTCAGTCAGAACCCAAACTTGACGGTAGGCCTGCATCTTCAGACAGAAAGACGACTGAACGAATTTCACAGACCTGGCATTCTATGTGACTGGTTCGTGAAAAATTACATACTATCAATTATTCAGACACAATTTCAACTTTTGAAGTTTGGGAAAATAGCACTAGGCCTAGGCTTCATGGATTATTTGCTGCCTCTCCTTGAATATCGGCGAGCTACTGAGTTAGAATCTTTGAATTTGTTGTTTTCTGTTAAATTTTCCGATTCTTTTATGAGTACTCGTTGTGAAATAAAATACGGATTCTGTTCAGGAGTACGCTTGAATTTAAAAGTAAAACAATCTGCAAGTTTAGATCCGAGGTTCCATAGTACACACGCACACCTCTCGACATCAGAAAAAATGCTGCAGTGTTTTAAGTATTATAACAATCTACTATTTATTCTTCATGCTGCTTACGGTCTACACTACGAGGAGATTTCCTGGAATGGCAGTCTCTTCGTTGAACTTGTCAGTGCAGTTTCGATGCAACATAGAATGATTAGGTCGCAGTATCACAACTTCCCGAAAACGTACGAAGAAGAAAGTAGTCGGTTTCAATTCCTCCGTGCACTGGGCCTCATGGAAAATTTAACTGGATCTAACAGGAGCTCAGAATTTCAACTGCTGTCTCTCATGTCAATCACCTTTCTTAGAAAAGCTCTTGAGTACGACGATTCTAAGTCGAATGGCATTGCTCCTGCAGCATTAGCCTATCTGGCTGCGTTCTACTTTGCCACATCAGAATTCAAACAAGCAATACGTTGCTGCTTGGAAATTATTCGCGAGGATCAGACTTCTCAAGAGGAAAAGGAATCACTGAATGCAGGCTGTCTAATGTTTATTGACGATGTCGCAAGAATTGTCGGATTGTGTGTACTGTACACGAAGATTACTAAAGACAATCTTCATTACAGTAGCAGACGGTCTTTTCTTGATCTGCGTCTTTCACCAGATTTCTTTGCTCTTTATCTAGCTGCATTATCAGGCGAGATGACATCCAAACCTTTGCCTGATTCAACATTTCCTATGGACAAATATGTGAAGGCTTTAATCAAGCCAAACTGTGCTCTACCTTATTACAAAGCCACCAAGCAGATCGTTTATCGTCGAACAGTTTCTTCAACGACAGAAGCTGTGGACCCAATGATAACGAAAGAAAGAGTAATTGATATTCTATTGGAAAATGTCTTAGATAATATGATTTTATTTTACAAGGTAATTCGAAAAGACTTTGGTGTCCAATGCAACACCGCCGACTGCTATCGAGCTCTGTACCTTTACAGGAGTTGTCACTACGATGAAGTCATTCATTTATGTGAACGAATTCTCCAGGAATCTGATCTGCGGAGCGATTTGAAGGAGCTTGCACTAGCTAACGTTTTGTTAGTACCACCGCTCGACTGCTTTTTTGACACAGACACACGGTCGTTGCTTGGATTTCATACACTCTTTTATTATTTGTCGCCACGCAATGACGTCATAGGAAAATTTGAATTAGGTGCCAAGTCAACATTTGCACACTGGTTTGCCCGAAGTGTGTGCTTTGAAAGTAATGATCTTTCAGAATCTCTGACATATCTATTGATTTGTGTAAAATGCTACTATTTCATTGGAAGACATTTTCTTGCCAGATATTTGAAAGTCAGATGTTGTATCGACTCTCGTCTTCCATATGCAAGAGCAATGAAAGAATTTGCTGCTCAGAAAATTAATTACCCGTTTGAATACATCATTCGGACATTTCTTCTAAGAAAGTCTCGTTTACAAAAAATCGGGGGAGCTACAATGATTCGTTAAAAAATTCTGCATCGTCTATATTCTTTCTGTTTTCTAATATGTGATACTAAATTAAATCGTGCAGGTGATTGATAGTAAAATAACATGATATCGGATCAAACTTGTTATTGTAGTAATACATGCAACCCAGCTGGTGGTTTAATAAAGTTAAAATAAGTGCACCACTTTATGACCGTCCTGCGTCTCCTGGGATGTCCACATCCTTCGGGCTATAGTGCACCTCGAAATCATCCGTGGAAGAGTTAAAACCACGAGACATACGTGTAGGTCTATCTCTATGGTTTTCTAATGACGACACCGATGTCGACCTCTCGCACCATGAAGTGTACTTTAAATGCCTGAATCTATCCATTATCTCTGAATTTATATGGCGCAACTTATAGGCAATTAATCTGAGGCGTTCCTGGCCCATGCACTGCCAAAGCAGCTCTATACAAAATGTGCAGTTGTAAACGAATTTGTGCAGTTGTAAAAGTCTTTTTGTGGATCATTAGAAAAAGGTAATTGCAGCCGGTTCACGAATGGCGAGTGCAATGAAAATATGCAGCAGGAAGACCAAATTCCCAAATTCGAAGCAAAGCGGATGACTAAAAAAGTCATCAGATTTTTTCGTCGGCAACTTGCAACATTTTTTTAAAATTCACAAACGTCCAACTTTCCTGGTTGTGTAGTTCTAAAAATATCTATAAAAAGTCCTGAAGTGTTGAGTAGTGTATGGGAAAAGTTGGACAAGTCCCATTAAAAGGAACGCATGTCATAGGGGAAGCTATTCCAACCATACAGATAAGCCACAATCGAGAAAGCTCTGTTTCTGCCTGATGGCTGTACGACGTGTTCGTGCATGTGAAACCACAAAATTCGCCTTTGGGGGGCGAGCGCAGAGAGCAGTGACCAGAGCAAGCCGAAGTCGGAGTACATATAGTTCCCGAAACAATCCAGCACACAATGCATGCAGACGTTTGAAAAGATCATCATTATCATAACCATCGTACGTGAATATAACAATTATCATTATGATCATCACTATGCTTATTATTATTCCTTATTTTCATTATATTAATTCTCGTGCATTTATTAAGCGCCATGATCTGATGACTAAACAGACACCGATGAAAACTGAACAATTCTTTTCTGTAAACTATTCACATAAGTTTCCAACTTAACCTAAGATGCTACCATCGCAGTGTGGCAATAAACAAATTCGAAAATGGGGAGGAGCACATCTCTCCCCAAACCCCTTCCCTGTGCGCTTCGGCGATCGTCCTTTCGACCACCGTGTAATCAGAGACAGCGCTAAAAGAGGAGAGGAATTGTTGGAGCTTCACAACCTAGCCAACAAATTTCTGACGAACTTTTTTAATTATTCGCCAGAAAATGTCACAAGTCTTCGGCTGTAAAATCTACCGACCTTTTCTAGTCTTTCGTCTTAAACTTACTCCAAAAAGACAATGTAGCCCATTTTTTCACTGTATAACCCCTTCGTTCCATTCCGGTCCTCCGTTGTAAATTACCCCCTTACCCCCCTCCCCCCCCCCCAATCGGCTGACAGTGAATTTTTTTCTTACTGGTTTTTCGCTGCACAAGTTTGCTTATACAATTTTGCAACTGACAAATTCATTTACAACTGCACATTTTGTGTACTGTAGCTGCGCGCTAAAAAGACCTGAGCGCTACGATAATTTTTATATTGCATGCTTTCACACAGGTATGATCAGTGAATTCTATAACTTTAGGAAAGACGTTTGCTGACAGATTTTTTCGCCGGATATCGCCAGGCGAGCGCCAGAATCGTCTCTGTCGAAGAAAATCGGAAAATGCATCTAATGGCTTCTAATGCCATAATAAATATCGAATTGAATTGAATTGAATTGAATTGACGCTCACACACATCGCTCGCCTTATAATGGACGATTAGGTTTGCATAATAATTATTATTGTTATATGGGGGAAATGGGAAACGGTGCCTGGAGGATAAGCGATAAACACCTAGCCTATAAATGGGACATAGTAACAGTAGCAGAGAGAGAGAGAGAGAGAGAGAGAGAGAGAGAGAGAGAGAGAAACGCAGAGACAGAGTGAGACAGAGAAAGACATAGTGATACTGTCAGACAGAAACGCAGAGACAGAGACAGAGACACAGAGTGAAATAGAGAAAGAGAGAGAGAGAGAGAGAGAGAGAGTAGATAGATTAAGACTATTCTGGAACATTTGACCTCAACCATGGTTCAACTTTTCCAAAACCACCATAACCCTGGTTCAAAAATATATCGACCCATAACCATGGTTCAAAAATGTATCGATCCATAACCATGGTTCAAAAATATATCGACCCATAACCATGGTTCAAAAATGTGTCGACCTATAACCATGGTTCAAAAAAATATGCTGACTCATCAAAAAATATATCGACCCATAACCATGGTTCAAAAATGTATCGACCCATAACCATGGTTCAACTTTTTCCAACACACAAATTTATTTTTTTTCCTACTTTATAAAATAACAAAAAAAATATTTTCTTGATCCGTTGTGCATTCAACCCAAAACATGGTTAAACTTCTACCAACCATCCAGCCCACACCTATGACTCATCGCGCCTCGGGAATTCACGGTAGTTTCGATGATGAGTCATAGGGTGGGAATTTCCTATGGTTTCGATGAGTCACTCGATCATAATATTTTTTTTCTTGTGTATATAAAATAACAAAAAAATTATCTTGTATCAATATAAAGATAATATCTTGTATACAAAATGAACTACGATACGTATAATCTGAAACAATTGCAACAAATTCCTAAACAAAGAGGACAAAAAGGATACTCGAAACTACCAAAAGAGAAACTCATCGCGTTCATAAAGCATGGAGATCTACTAAACGCTCGGGCACCAGACATCAAGGCTCCAACGCGTACTCCCCGCATGGTACGAGAATTACCAGAAATTACGAAACAGAGAGGCACGGTACGAGAATTGCGAGAAATTGCAAAAAAGAGAGGAAAAAGAGGATATTCAAGATTAGGACAAGAGGAACTTACGGCATTCTTGTCTACTACTTGGAAATTTGTGGGGAAAAATAAAGCTACTTTTTCGGATTGGTTGACTAGTGAGATTAGTCAGTTACCCCCTCAAATCAAACCACCCGTTCATAGGTTCAAACTTCAAGAGACTGCGACGGCTATCAAAGGGTTTACAAAAAGATACACGATCGAGGGCAACAATAGGGTCGATGTTGAATCTTTTCTCAAGGCTGTAAGATCGCAGGTAGTTAGGCTGTTAGCGAAAAATCGAGGGGTAAAAGTTCAACTCAATCTCATGTGTGTAATGGAGAAAGTAGACATAAAATCCGGTGAAATAACAACAGCTGAGCCTAATTTCAAATCAAAGACTGATATTATTTTAGAAGCAACCGATGTGAAGGAAATATATACCAACGCAGTGGATAAAATTAAGGAGAGCATGGCGAGTTATCAGATGCGAGGTAGCAATTGGAGATTCAAGGCCGTTTTGAAGTTGGATATCGATACAGTGGTATACAAGCCATTGAAAGGTAGTTCATATATTCAGCTTCCCGAGTATTTGGTAAATAAAAAGGCCATTATTAATATGAAAAACGAAGACGAAGAATGTTTCAAATGGTGTATTACAAGGGCGTTGAATCCAACTGAAGATAACCCGCATAGAATCACTAAAGACCTGGTAGAACAATCTAAGAAACTCGATTGGGGTGGTATCGTGTTCCCAGTTGCTGCTGATGCTAATATTATAAATAAGTTTGAACGTCGTAATAACATTAGCGTTAGCGTATTCGGCTTTGAAAAGAGCGTATACCCATTATACATATCAAAGCATGAAAGTGATACCTGTGTAGATCTACTGCTTATTTCCGACGATGAAAAGAAGCATTACTGTTGGATCAAGAACTTTAATAGATTGATGGCGGCACGAACAGAAAAATCTGTAAATTCGATGCACTATTGTAGAAGATGTTTAATCGGTTACAGAACGAAAGACTCGCTTAACAAACACATAGAGTACTGTTCGCAACATGACGCTCAACGAATAGAACTCCCAGGCCCAGGAACTATGTTGAGCTTTAAAAATTATTATCGAAAAATGCGAGTACCTTTTATTATCTATGCGGATTTCGAATCCTTCATTAAACCGATCGATACATGCCAACCCGATCCCAGCACGTCTTACACCAATAAATACCAGAAACATACTCCTAGCTCGTTTTGTTACCACATAAAATGTTTCGATGATGACTTATATTCGCAAGCTCCTGTAACGTTTACAGCGAAGAGCGAAGACGATGATGTAGCGCAGATATTTATTGACAGTCTTGTAGAGAAAGTAAAAGATATTTATAATCAATTTAAATTCCCAAAGAAAATGATATTTGGAAAGGACGACAAGGAGCTATACAACTCGGCTACTGTTTGCCATATATGCGGGGGTGAGTTCTCTGATGGTGATAATGATAATGACATACGAGTAAGAGATCATTGTCATCTTACTGGAAAATTTAGAGGCGCCGCTCATAAAATTTGTAATCTAAAGTATAGAGTCCCCAAGTTTTTCCCAGTAGTATTCCATAATCTAACCGGCTACGATAGCCATCTTTTCGTGAAGAAATTGCGGGGTGGTGATAATGAACAGATTAAATGCATCCCCTGCAATGAAGAAAAGTATATCTCATTTAGCAGAGAGATCGTAGTTGATAAGTTTATAAACAAAGAAGGGAAAGAGAAAAAGGTCAAGCGTGAATTACGTTTCATCGATAGTTTTAGATTCATGCCAGCGAGCCTCGACGCTTTGTCGAAGAACCTAAGCAAAGACCAGTGTAAAAATATAAGCAAGTACTACTCCGGTAAACAGCTCGATCTCTTGCTTAGAAAAGGGGTATATCCGTACGACCACGTTAGTTCCATCGATCAACTGAATGAAACAAAACTACCACCAAAGTCAGCATTCTATTCAAAACTAAACGACTCAGGCATCAGTGACGAAGACTACAACCACGCACAGGTGGTATGGAACGAATTCGGTTTCAAAACATTCAGAGAATATCATGATTTATATAACGTGAGCGATGTTCTCCTACTAGCTGATGTCTTTGAGAATTTTAGAGACGTTTGTATGAAGAACTACAACCTAGATCCCGCCTGGTATTACACTTCACCCGGTCTAGCATGGGATGCCTCATTAAAGTTGACTGGAGTAAAGTTAGAATTATTGAGCGATTACGATATGATACTAATGGTCAAGCATGGGATAAGAGGTGGTGTTAGCACAATTTCACATCGTTATGGGCTGGCAAACAATAAGTACTTGCAAACGTTTGACGATAGCAAACCTTCAACATTTATAACCTATTTAGACGCTAACAACTTGTATGGGTGGGCAATGTGTAAAAAACTACCAACTCATGGGTTTCAGTGGATGGCTGATGATGAGCTAAACGCATGGAGATCGATACCGTGTATATTGGAGGTGGACTTGGAATATCATAGAGATTTGCATGACCTACATAACGACTACCCCCTTGCCCCTGAGAATATCACGCCTGAATCTTCAACGGTTCCTAAACTCATCCCAAACCTGAATGACAAAGTAAAGTACATAACCCATTATGAAAATTTGAAGCAGTATGAAAGCCTAGGTTTGAAGATTACCAAAATTCATCGAGGAATTAAATTTCAAGAAAGCACCTGGTTGAAAAAATATATCGACCTAAATACTAACCTGAGGACCAAAGCAACCAACGATTTTGAGAAAGACTTTTTCAAACTTATGAACAACAGTGTGTTTGGTAAGACTTGCGAAAATATAGAGTCTCGCGTAGATATTAAACTGGTTTCAAGCGAGAAGCAAGCCATAAAACTAGCAGCGAAAACGAGTTACGACAGTCGGACTATTTTTGACGATAACCTAATTGCCATTCACATGAAAAAGACTTCGTTGCTCTATAACAAGCCGATATATCTAGGAATGTGCATCCTAGACTTGAGTAAAACGCTCATGTATGATTTTCATTATAATTACATCAAGGACAAGTATGGAGATAGGGCTAAACTTTTATTCACAGATACGGATTCGTTAGCCTATGAAATAAGAACCGAAGACTTCTATGCCGATATAGCCCCCGATGTTCGAAGCATGTTTGACACGAGTGATTATCCAAAGGACCACCCCTCCGATATAGAACCTGGAGTTAACAAAAAAGTCATCGGTATGTTTAAGGATGAAGCTGCGGGTAAACAGATTGAGGAATTTGTGGGGCTGAGATCTAAGTTGTACAGTTACAAAATAGCAGGTATAGACCACAAGAAATGCAA
Organism: Lumbricus terrestris; assembly: GCA_949752735.1. NCBI lineage: Eukaryota > Metazoa > Annelida > Clitellata > Crassiclitellata > Lumbricidae > Lumbricus > Lumbricus terrestris. The sequence continues at coordinate 13,571,765 of OX457040.1, read as the reverse complement.
AGGTGTTAAGAAAAACGTTGTTAAGAAATCGATAACCCATGAAGATTATAAGAACTGTCTGTTTACGAGGAAAGAACAATCGAGACGCATGAATGTCATAAGGTCGCATCTTCATGATATCTTCACCGAAGAGATTAATAAGATAGCCCTCTCAGCTGATGACGATAAAAGACTGATTCAGCAAGATGGTATAAGCACGCTAGCATACGGTCACTTTTCACTTAAGGAATAAATATAATGAAATATAATGAAATATAATTTTTTTGTAATAATAAAATGGAAATCCCAGCATGTCTCAAATGTAAACTCGGTATCGGTCTTAAAACATTTACGAAATGGATTGAATATCAGTTTGAAGAGGGTATGAGTATGGACAATTTTGGCTCGGTTTGGCATCTCGATTTTGTTTTGCCAATATCATCGTTCGATGAAAAAGAACTTCAAAAAGCTGTGAATTGGGTGAATATATGCCCGGTGCTATTGGGAAAAAATATGCAAAAAGCGAACAAAATCTCACAGATGGAAAAAGCGTATTGTTTTATAAAATATTTAAACGAAATATAAAAAAATGAGCTTTGAGACATACAAAGATATAAATGTAGAAGGCATAGTTCTCCCTAATTCTCCACTTTCCAACATACAGCTAATCGATGCCGTGAAGAAGCTGAATATTCCAAACTTCAGGGGGGTCTTTTTACGAGATGAATTGCCAAAGAAGCCAAGAACGAATGAGTGTGGTATTCTAAACCTAGATGACTCTAAGGGATCCGGGACCCATTGGTGCACTTTTTTAAAGAACGGCAACCATAAAATATATTTTGATAGTTATGGTCTACCTCCACCTACGGAATTGATAAAGTATTTACACAGTCCCATCTACTACAACAGTGAACGAATTCAACCGGATAATGAAGTCTTTTGCGGCCATCTATGTTTGTATGTTTTGAAAAAGACGATGACTGATGGTTGTAAATTTCAAAATGTTATCAATAGTTTGTTTTAATATTTTTTTTATCGCGTAATAAAATGCCTGTAAACATATTTGGACAAATGGTTAGCGAATCAACGCCACGAGTAATATCAGGCGGTGTCACACTTACTCAAGCCGATAATACTTTTCTAAGACGAGATGGAGCAAACCCTGTTACTGGAGATCTAGATATGAATGGTCATGTGATAAAAGGTCTACCTACAACGAATAATCCGGATGCAGGAATGGATGAGGCTCTAAGTCAGGGGCAAGCTATAGATTTGATAATGAATCACGATTATGTACCGTCGAGCGATAATCATTTGACTAATAAGAAATACGTCGATGCAACGGCTGAAAAATATGTCGACGCGAAAGCAATCGGACCCGCGATTAGCATGTACACTTCAACTACGCAAGCCATAAGCGCCAATACATTCACAAAAGTTTCTTTCGATATAGCAAGATTCCAAAGAGATATCCACCATCGCGTAGGATGGAATAAGATCTCTCCTGACAAAGCCGGCTGCTATCTCGTTTCGACGCACATAGAATTTCGTTTATTCGGTGCTGCTACTTCGGGTTTCGTTTACCTGTATAAAAATGGAGGGGTGCATATGCAAATTGCGGGTGGAGAGGGTGCCTCAGGTTCAACTATCAATGCAACTGGTAGTACCATACTTTACCTAACCGAGGACGATTACCTCGAGATAGGCGTTTATTCACACGCCGCTGTAGGTATAGTAGCTAAGGATTTTTCCATCGCATTCCTTCGACAATAGCGACTGGGAAAAAAATCTTAATTATATAAAATGCCTGTAAACATATTTGGCCAAATGGATGGTGGATCAGCGCCACGAGTAGTAGCAGGTGGTGTCACATTATCCCAAGTCAACAATACTTTTCTAAGACGAGATGGAGCGAATGCGGCTACAGGAGATCTAGATATGAATGGTAAATGCATTAAAGGTCTTCCTATAACGAATAATCCAGATGCAGGAATGGATGAGGCTCTAAGTTATGGACAAGGCGTAGATTTGGTAACGAATCACCCTTACGTTCCGTCTAACGATAATCATTTGACTAATAAAAAATATGTCGACGAACAAATTGCTTCGACCAACCGATTCTTTGGCCCGGCGTTTTGTGGCTACTCCCAAGCTGTTCAGGCTATCCCCGCTAGCACTGCGACGCAAGTAAATTTTCCGAGAAAAAGATTCGATCAGGATAATTGTTTCATGGATACGAAACGTTTCTTTCCTCAGAAAGCCGGATGTTATTTAGTTACGGTGTTTGTGGAATTTCACGCTGATAATCTTAGAACTTACGGTAATGTTTCCTTGACTAAAAATGGAACAACGTACATGAAGATGCCCGGTGGTGGAGGTGACTTTGGTGGTGGAGGTACGCCCGCAGCGAATAATAATGTATCGGGTACTTGCCTAGTTCGATTAGATCATACCGACTACCTCGAAATAGCTGTTTTATCAGACGTTGACTCAAACATTAAAGCCCACGAGTTTTCAGCAGCCTTCATACGACCTTAAAATTCGAAACCACATTTAGTTTTGAATTTAACTCGTTACAAAATCATCATCACCCTCCTTTCTCTCATGAACTTTAATTTCGTATCTATTTCTCCATACTCGGCCATTGAAAAATAAGATTGTCCGCGCGCTTTCCCCGTGTGCTTTACCCGCTTTGTAAATCGATGTATACGAGCTTACTTCACCCGTTTCTCGGTCTAATATATCTACTCGTCTTGGTTGGTTTCTGATTTTTTTTAATCTGTTATATTTTTCATCCGTGCTTGGCGTCTTAGGTTCTCGCCGCTGTTTCTCTTTTTCAGCGATATCACGCGAAAGTACACCCTTCTCGAACAATAGATCGATAAGTTCAGGCTTGTTGAGATGAGTCCATCTTTTGATACCGTGCTCTTTCACCAGCGTTTTCAATTCTGTCAGTTTCATTTTTATAGTACAAGATATTTTTTTAATACACCACGCTCAATTTCGTACCATCCGATTTAAAATTGAGTAACTTGTCGTAAATCATCACCGCGTACGCATCTGTACCAACCGCCGGAGCAGCATTAAAAATAGCTTTGATCTTGAGATCGACAAACGATGACTTTAGACGCTCAACTTGATTACTTACATCAATCACCATAATCGGGAAGAGGTCTTTAAAGTCTGACGGTGTGATATTGCTTTGCGATACCAGTTCGTCCGTTCCGTAGAATTTTTCGCCAAACAAGGCCGCTTCTCTGTAAGCTCGTGAGAATTGCTGATTCGGGAATGATAGGTTGTAACCGACGGCTGGGTATTGTTCCGTGTTTAACATGACGTAGATGTCCTTTAGATTGCAATGATCGAAAATCGATGGGTTTTTTTCTTGATCACCGCCACGATCGGTTTGAAATCCAATGATGATGTACCTTGGTTTCTCAGCCGATGACTTAACGCCAAGTGACCATTCAAAAGTCGTCGTCTGTGGGACGCTTATATTATCGCATTGGCGGGCCCTGTATGCAACTGGTAGCGATACTTTCGATTCGATCGTTTTGAGCAATTCAAGCTTCGCCTCAAGGGCTGGAACGACGTGCGGCATAAACCACGCGATTTTGTCTAATCTGACTTTCCCAGCACCCGCAGCAGCGAGTCTAAAAATTGCGTCATCGTCGCCTTTACGAACAAGAGTTAGCTTGTGATTCATTCCAAAAATAACCTTGTCGTAATCATCGCAAAATCCGAAAATATGACTCAATGGAACGATAAAACTAAACGTGCCTTTGTCTCCCGGTTTTCGAATTAGATACGACTGTCGAATGCCGAAACCTTGATTATCCGCGATAACAGCAGTCGCGCCACTGTCCTTATACCACAGCTGATTCAAACCTTGAGCTAGTTGAAAATCATTCGGGTATTTGAGTAAACCAAGCATCGTAGTCGCTTGACCTGGGTTACGTAATGATTCAACGTCTTGTTCTCCTAATGTGTATTTAATATTGTTGAAAAGATGCATGAGACCATTATTCGTAAGGGCTACGACATCGGCATTAACGTAGAAGGTACCGTCCGCCTTCGTCAATCTACCCTCGAATAATAGGTAAGATTCCGCCGGATGGTTGAAAACATCTTGAGAATAAATGTTGATTACTATCTCTCCCCCCGCGGTGTTTAGATTCGTTCCCTGAATCGGTTCATACTGGTGGTATTGGTAGCGCTCGATACCCTCATCAATCAGAGGTTGTTCGGCAAATCTTAGAATATCTGATTTCATTTTATTATGTAATAATATTTTTTTTTACGCGACCTTCATTCCCGCGCCGTTTAGTTTTCGTGCTAAATCTTGAATCGACGGGACATTTTTCAAACCATTCCCCATCATCAGATTATTAATATTCTCCGGATTCACCCCGACGCTACTAAGTCGATCAATAATATCTCTACTTTCTTGCGTAACCTGTTTCTTTGGGGCAGTAAACAGTTTAGTCGCAGCTTTTGCCACTAATCTTTTACCGGCATCGGTTGCGGCTGTTTTCCCAACATCGATAGCCTTTTTCCCAATTTCTGTTGCCACGTCTTTGCCCGCACTAAGAGCTCTCGCCGCTAGCTGTTTTGCGGCGTTCGATGTAACAAGTCTTTTGAAAAATTCTGAAAACTTGTCGAATATTCCAGATCCGCCGATAACGTGTTGCTTCCTGTAACTCCTTCTTTTAATGTCCAGCATTTTTATAATGTCGACATTATATTTTTATAACCATCTTTACTCAGCGCTTCTTGCCGTAGTAACTCGTCGCATATCGCCACGATCTCGTTTCTTACTCCGGTGTTACCCGCGTTGAAGCCGTTAACTAATAAATCTAGCCGTTTCACTAATACATTTGGGTCTTCGGAGATGACGATTACACCAACGCCTTTACCTACCGTACTGCGGGGCCTATTTTCCCATATCGGTTTGACAATTTTCCATTTGGGACCCGCAGATGATTTTGGTTTGTTCGGATTTTTTGACTGTGCTATAGCATTCGTCGTGTACAGAATTTCAGCGTAATCGGTCTTGTCATTATCATCGTATATCGCGACGTCCGGCTCTTTCATCGTCAACAACTCCCAAAGTCCCGGTGTTCCTGTGTAAGTCTTATCTCCCACCGTCACGTCGTCTCCTTGAATCGAAATCGGAGTGTTGCCGATGTAGAATTGCCTATTTTTGGTTTTTATTCCAAACGTCGTGTCGGCGATTTTTTCATCAGAGGCGTATTGATGAAGGTACTTTACCGCCATATCTCCTAAATACAGGGTTCTGATATCCTCAGTCGGATCGGAGCTATACGCTTCTATCGAAGGATGCTGAGGAAATTGAAGACCCTGTAACGAAGGAAGTGCTTGTAGCGCATTTGAAGTAGCTACCGAATTTTGTTTGATCGCGGACAATAAGACATTTTGCTCTTTGGAAATTGCGGATTGTGAATCGACGATAGGTTTGAAGAACTTGGTTAAATCTTGCTGAAGCCCCGAATCTCCTAATCTCTCCGATAAAAAGTTTTGTTGAATATTCTTCTTTGTTTTCAGATACTCCCCGACGATAAGGTCTCTTTTCGCTGGGTCGGTTATTTTTAGAAACGACATTTTAAAATTAGAAACATAATGTTTTTCAGACGTGTTTTTAGACGTGTGAAAAAACATAAGTTGGTCGTATTTCCAGACATGATAACATACGTCTACATGATTGCATGTATGTTTGTCTTTTTTGATAGATTAGTTATTTTTGTTATTGAATTCTTCAATCTCGCTCAGCATCGTCTCACTCTCACGTGAAATGATATCAACTACGCGAGCTTCTGAAATATAACCGTTGTTCGCGTCGAATTTCATGCCAGCTAGCGATTTCATCGTTTCAAGCATCTCAGCTTTCGTCATCAGCCTTTTACTGATATAGCTGTCGATTATATTTTGCAGCCCCGAATCACTAAATAAATCCGATAAAAAGTTTTGATGAATACTCTTCTTTGTTTTCAGAAATTCCGCAACGATAAACTTTCTTTTCGCGGGATCGGTTATTTCTAGATGCGGCATTTTAAGTTAGTAAAAAAATATAATGTTTTCAGACGTGTGAAAAAACATAAGTTGGACGTATTTCCCAACGTAACAACATACGTCTACATGTTTTCACGTATGTTAGACGTATTTCCAGACATAACGACATAGGTCTACATGTTCGCGTTAGTCGTTTTTTGATAGATTGAGTGTAAGGACTGCCTGACTTCTTCTGTTGCTTGATTGAGGCGTGAGATTTTCGCTTCCATGTTGTCTATCATGACTTTCTTCTTTCTCCTAATTTCTTCAATCTCGCTCAGCATCGAATCAATCTCAATCTCGCTCAGCATCGAATCAATCTCAACTGAAATGATATCACCTATGAAATCTTGTGTAATAAGATCGTTGATCCTGCCGTGTTTCATGGCAGCTAGCGTGTTGATCTTTTCAACCATCTCAGATTTCATCCTCCGCTTTTTATCAATATAGCTATCGATTATACTTTGTATCTCCAAATCACGAGATAAATCTAATAAAAAGTTTTGAAGAATACTCTTTGTTTTCTGAAATTCCGCAACTATAAACTCTTTTTTCGCGGGATCGGTAATTCTTTGAATCGACATTTTAAGTAAGTAAAAAAATATAATGTTTTCAGACGTGTTTTTTCGACATGTTTTAAAACATAAGTTGGTCGTATTTCCAGACAGATTCGTTATTTTTCTCAAACATAGATTGAAAGTGCATCCTGACTTATTCCTTGATTGCGTAACGATTCCGCTATGGTTGTAATCTTATTGCCCCAAATTTCTTTAATATCGCTTAGAATCAGATAATATTCCTCAACTGAAATGATATCATCCACGAGAGCTTTTATAATATGGTCGCTGATCGTGTTGAGTTTCGCGACAGCTTGCGTTTTGATTTCTTCGTGCTTCTCAGCTTTCATCATCTGATTTTTATAGCTGTCGATTAAACTTCCCATCTCCGAATCACCTATTAAACCCCATAAAATTTGTTGATTATGTTCATCGATTATTTTCAGATTTTCTACAACGAAATCGGCTCTTTTCGCGGGATCGGTTAATTTTTGAAACGACATTTTAAAATTAGGAATATAATGTTTTTAGACGTGTGAAAAAACATAAGTTGGACGTATTTCCAGACGTAACGACATACGTCTACATGTTTTCACGTATGTCATTTTGATAGTCTTGTTTCCAAAGCCATCTCATACATCGCATGTTTCTTTCTGCCCTTTCCATCTCGGATTTAATATCATCCCTAATGTCTTCTATCTCGCTCTCCGTCAACGAATATTTCTCATCTGAAATGTTATCGTCCATGAGAGTTTTTGAAATATGGTCGTAGATCTTGTTGATTGTCACGTCAGTTAGCTTTTTGATCTTTTTGTTCTCATCCCTCTCCGAATTAAGCTTTTCACTGATATAGATGTCGATTATACTTTGTGGCTCCGAGCCTAATCTCTCTGAAAAGTTTTCACGAATATTCTTCTTTATTTTCGCGGGGTCGGTGATTTTTACAAACGACATTTTAATTAAGTAAGAAAAAAAATATAATGTTTTCAGACGTATTTTTTAACATGTTTCAAAACATAAGTTAGACGTATTTCCAGACGAAACGACATACGTCTACATGTTTTCACGTATGTTCGCGTTAGTAGTTTTTTTGGTAGATTCGTTATTTTTCTCAAACATAGATTTAAGGTGCTGCCTGACTTCATCTCTTCCACGATCGATGAGTGATTGTTTCGTCACCTCGTCCATCGCGTCGATCGCAACTTTAATATTACTCCTAATTTCTTCTTTCATGCCGTTGAATTTTTCAATCTCGCTCAGAATCAGGGAATATTCCTGGTCTGAAATGTTATCATCCATGAGAGCTTTTGAAATATGGTCGCTGATCGTGTTGAGTTTAGCATCGGCTAGCGTTTTGATTTTTTCGTGCTTCTCAGCCTTCAGCGCCAGCTTTTTACTGATGTAGATACCGATTAAACCTAGCAACCCAGTACCTATTCCCACTCCTTGCACAGCAATAGCAACGGGTGCTGCTATAATAGTGGATAATACTGCGAATCCTGAAACAGAGAGTCCCGCCGTGACCACCCCGAGGATGATGTCTACTGCGCCGATTACGCTTACACTTCTATGGTACTTTTTACTCAACGCCGCTCTTTTGTCGCGTTCTTGCTCGATTTCCTTCTTAATTTCACCAATCTTTTGAAGTCGATACGTTTGCGCCGACCCTGTGACGATATGTATTTCTCCTTCCGGTGCCGATGGAAGCTTCGGATAGAGTGATTGCGTTGTTTTGATGCCGTCGTATTCCATTCGTTTTATTTACGCGATATATTTTTTAGATTAGATAATTTACACGACATAGCGAATCTCCCGCGTTAATGGTTACCACTGAATCGGAGTTGTTTTGAATAGTGACTATGATATCATCAACCACATCATCCGAAACCACTTCGTTTTGTAGACTGCATCTTTGTTCTTTGATACTCTGTTTGAGGGAAATGAGACAAAGTCCCGCAGACATTTCTACCCCGAGTCCAAGAGTTAGCGTAGTTGTCGCCTTTGGTTGTATCGTTATAACATTTTGCGCAAAAATCTCCCATCTTACGCCTTCTAGTAGCCTAATTGGATTGTGGGTAACGCCCCTCGTAATCTTCCAATGGACTTGCATGGGTTGCATTCTAACCTCGACCGGCCTAGTTGGTTTAGTTCCAAATTTGTGTAATGGTCTTGACATTTTATAAAGACTAAATTATAATATATTGCCGATAATCGGAATGTTTTTAAACGGGGAATCAGGACCTAGTAAAAATCCTTTACCTATAGGCACATACCCCGACCCTGTTTTCATGTACAACCCGGATCCTGCTATCGAGGCGCCTTTTGACCATGGGGTTATGTACAAACCAGACCCAGCTGCTCTTATCTTCCACCCCATATCGTCTTTCTTCAAGTACGCTACTCCAGATCCGCTGATTTTATCCACAATCTTCGACGTGGCCGCGGAACCTAAGCCACTCATAGCCCCCGTAACTAAACTAGGTATAAGGAATTTAGCCGCTGTTGCTAGAAACGGAAGAATGGCGCCTATGAATCCTCCTTCGACTTTCTTATTATGCTCCAATTGCGTTTTACTCATTTTGATGACTACGCCTGTTCCTTTTTCGTACGCCTTGGTCATTTTATTGATTTGAGCCTGTGTGAAAGCGAACATATCGTCGCCTTTAAAATCATCGTGCGCTAGTTTGATACTCACACCAGTTCCCGCTTGAAGAGATTTTTGAATTTTGTCTCGTTGCCCTTCTGAAATATTGACTTTATAGCCTATGTAGCGTCTCATTTTAGTTTACAAAAAAAACTTTCAAACTTCTCTGATGTGAAAACGAATCGTCAATTCTTCTCCTCTAAGATTTACCTCTTTCCCATTTTGGTCTGTCAGCACCGTTGTCATCGTTGAAATGGTAGATAGCGTAATGGGGAGATAAATTAAATTATGCGGCTCTTGGATAATTTTGTATCCCGGGGCTACGTTCGGGAAAAAAGAATGTATTACGTTTATCGTCGTTCCGTTAAGGTATGAAGACCCGATAATGTCGTTGGTCAGTAGTAAATTGCTGATACTCATTATATCTACTATGTTCTTCGATTCGTTATATCCTACAAGATAGACATATTTTATAAAACCTAGAACCTTTCCAATCGAATTCCGAGGCGTAAAATCAACCGCATAGTGCTCTGCTATATTTAACACAGTCTTCAACGTATTGGTGTTTGGTTCTATTGAGATACAGTACTCTGAATTTACCCTGTCGTAATGCCCATTCTCCTTCATGATTCTCTGTATGTGGGCGTTGATATCTGTTATTTCATAGCTTCCCTCCGGTATTTCTATGTTAAACCAAGGGCTCACACCATTCGGTGAATACCTAAAGTTGTTGTTTGTAGCGTCGATATTTGGAAAAGAATAGTATGTTGCGAGATCTACGAGGGCCATTTCGTATTTTTTATTTTTGTCTAGTTCAATAGGTGGATTAAACTTTGTTCTGATTTTTGTGCTCTTTTCGCTTAGCAGAATGTAAAATGACGTTTTTGGTTCCGTGTTACGAGCCGTCTTTTCCGTATTATCAGCTATCTGTTTGAGAAGCGATGATTCCATTTTTTACTACAGAGGATTTTCGATTATATAAAATTGATCGAATCCGCAGCGATATTTACCATTGTACTTTTCGCTACTTAGATCGATGACGAGGAATCCGTGTGGTTGTTCCCATACCGTTTTGCATAGTTTTCTAAATTCATCTTTGTGCATGTCCGTACTAACATGGTCGTTATAGATATGATCGAGGTTTTTCGTGTCCTGCTTGAACAGGCAAATAAAGTTTGCATTCTCTCTGATCGTTTGTCGTGGCAGTTTGAAATAATTCTGTGCTAGGTAAAAGCAATCCACATTACTATGCCTCCCCCGAATATAATATGTTTCGCACTTGTTTTGTTTTTCCAATTGTAAATCATCGAAAATCATCAGATTCTTCTTTCCGCTACTCATGGCCCCCGGGTCCGGTACATCATCGGCTTTTTCAAAGAACTTGGCAATTATATCGGATTTGGCTTCCGATTTTAATGTTTTTGCCATATATTCCATAATAAGGGCTGGCGAATCTTTTAGTTCCTCGATTTCACCTCGGTGTTCGAATAACCAAACGATCGCTTCTTTCGGTAATTTTTCTTCGAAGGCCTTTTTAATAATGCGATATTCAGGTTGAAACAGAGATATACCGAATACCTGGAGGTTATTATAGTCCAACCAGTCTGGCCTGAGTAATAGATTCAGAAGAAGCGTTGTTTTGCCACAGCCGGACTTTCCGATTATCAGCCCCCGTATACTTTTGGGTAAAAGAGGATTATTAAATCTTTTCGATAGCGCAGATCCCCAACTCAAATCTTTGATTTCCATTTTATTTATGTATTAAAAAAGCGAGATGTATTGCGTAAAGTGTAAAAAACATACTGAAACGAGAGATGTACAAAACGTCGTGACGAATAACGGAAGACCGATGCTTCGAGGCGTTTGCGTTGTATGTGGGAAAACTAAAACTCAATTCGTAAAAGGCCCTACTACTAAAGGTGGAGATTTAGTTAGTTCATTGAATGCGGCCACTAGTAGCATTAAGTTACCATGGGCTAAGTTTCCCGGTGAGATGCATTTACCAGGGCATCAGTTTCTCGGTCCCGGTACTAGGCTAGATTTGAGACTGAATCCAGACAGGACTCCTAAAGATTGGAGTAAACCTATTAATCGAGTAGATAACGCGGCGTATTACCATGATTTAGCTTACGATCAACATACTGATACAGCTTCTAGGAATATTGCGGATTTAGCCATGATTAATGATTTGAACAACATTCCTAATCCGAGCTTGCGAGAACGAGTGGAGAGGACTATAGTCAAGCCTATATTATCTACTAAAGCGAGCCTGGGGTTGGGTTTAAAAAAAGCTCTGAACTGAAATGGACTGATCAATTAGCTAATGAGTTGCATAAACCGGTGGTTAGACATCTTAGGAAGAGGAAGGTGTTTGTTAATGGGATAGATGAGATATGGGCTGCTGATTTGGTGGATATGCAGGCCTTTGCTAAAGATAACGATGGGGTGAAATACCTGCTGACTGTAATAGATGTGTTTTCTAAATACGGGTGGATTGTGCCATTGAAAGACAAGACTGGGAAATCAACAGCTGACGGTTTCGTGAAGATACTCAAGGGTGGGAGGAAGCCTGTGAAATTATGGGTGGACAAAGGAAAAGAATTTTATAACAAAGACGTCAAGAATTTGGTTGAGTTGTACTCTACTGAGAATGAGGAAAAATCTTGCGTTGTTGAGAGATGGAACCGAACGATGAAAGAAAAGATGTACAAATATTTTTCAGCTAACTCGACGAGAAGATATATCAACGTTTTGGATGAAATGGTGGGTAATTATAACAATACTAGGCACGGTTCGATTAAAATGACTCCCGCCAAGGCTAGTATGAAAGTGAATGAAAAAACTGTATTTATGAATTTATACGGTAAAGAGATTTCGGAACCTATTATACCAAAGTTTTCAATTGGTGATAAAGTCAGAATAACTAAGAAGAAGAATATTTTTGAGAAGGGATACACACCTAGATGGACTGAGGAGGTATTTACAGTATCCCAGATTCAATACACGGTTCCACCAACTTATAAGATTACCGATTCTAATGGAGAGGAAATACAAGGCAGTTTTTATGAACAGGAGCTACAGAAAACGACTCAAGAAATATTTAGAATAGAAAAGATTATCAGGAAACGTGGGAAGAAATCGCTCGTGAAGTGGTTAGGATACCCAGAGTCTTTTAATTCGTGGGTAGATAATGAAGACTTAGTGACCATGTGATGATTAGTATTTCCCAACCACCCTATGACTCATCATCGAAACTACCGTGAATTCCCGAGGCGCGATGAGTCATAGGTGTAGGCTGGATGGTTGGTAGAAGTTTAACCATGTTTTGGGTTGAATGCACAACGGATCAAGAAAATATTTTTTTGTTATTTTATAAAGTAGGAAAAAAAATTAATTTGTGTGTTGGAAAAAGTTGAACCATGGTTATGGGTCGATACATTTTTGAACCATGGTTATGGGTCGATATATTTTTTGATGAGTCAGCATATTTTTTTGAACCATGGTTATAGGTCGACACATTTTTGAACCATGGTTATGGGTCGATATATTTTTGAACCATGGTTATGGATCGATACATTTTTGAACCAGGGTTATGGGTCGATATATTTTTGAACCAGGGTTATGGTGGTTTTGGAAAAGTTGAACCATGGTTGAGGTCAAATGTTCCAGAATAGTCTTAATCTATCTACTAGAGAGAGAGAGACGTATGCGCACAAACCTGGAGGCAGCAGACGGAGATGGAGAAGTAAGCATTCACATAAACAGGCGGGTCTCTCTCTCTCTCTCACTCTCTCTCTCTCTCTCTCTCTCTCTCTCTCTCTCTCTCTATCTCTCTCTCTCTCTCTCTCTCTCTCTCTCTCTATTCGCCTGTTTGGCTCTCTAGCCTCTTCTGCATGTCTTGTCGACCTGCCTGCCTCTTCTGTCTGCATGCACGACCATTTTCAAATCAGAGATATAAAGTCACAGAGGGCGAAGCAAAATGGCCGAGTCCGCCAAGTTCAGGGACACACTCATATTCCACTACACATCTTCTCAGAATCCACCAAAACAGACAGACAGACACACAGACAGAAGGACAGGGCGAAGGACAATAATGATGATGCTGAATTGAATGGTCCACAGCGTGGTTTGAATCTTCGTCCTAATTGCATCTCCGTTCGAGACTTAGTCTTAGACTGCCTAATGTCCAAATGACATGCCATTGCAGCGCCAATGCATGGGAAAACCTCAGGCACTTCTGCCAGCAAGGCGCAATTAGACGCCCGATTCAGAACCGCAATTCTGCTCCACCTCCCCCGACAAACACACACAGAATGTCGATCGGTCAATCAACAAGAATTGTTTATGTGCATGTGAAACTAAGCAAGTGTTCTCTGAACCTCAGGGACGGAAATACCCCCTAGGTTTTTTGCCAATATCTTGGCCAAAAGTAAGAATTTTGAAATTTTGCAGTCTTAAAGATTATTCTTATTTACACATGATGGCCAGACTTCATCAAAATATTTCAAACAGAACAAAAGTTATACCACTTTTAGGGAGGCCACCACCGTTTTTGACGATTCAAAAACGTAACGCAACAAAAAGTAGCATAAACATATACGCCTGTAAAATTTCATTTCGAAATTCTAGTTTTGGCCAAGATATTTTTGCGCACCCTGTATATAGGCTATGTGTGGTGGATATCCTGCCCTAAAAGATTATCGATCATATAATGTGCGCCATAATATTATGTCTCGACGTCCTAAGCTGCAAACGAGTGAAGGGAGCAGTTTAGAATCTGCCTGTATATGATAGGCTATCTGTTTATCCGTCTGTGTATCTTTGTTTCTGCTGTGAAAGGCGGAAGACGCAAGATGGTCGACTACACGAGACAAAAAAGAAACGCTTAGGTCCATTCGATTGCTCCTCCAAGTCTCCGCCTATGGTGACCATAGGTGGAGACTTGGTCTACAATTTGCGGGTACGAAAACGAGTGGCTGAAGGAAGGACGCGAGATTTTGGGCGGACGAATGGTCCAACAAGCTGGAATGGGTTTCCCTTGACTATGCGACACTGCGACGCCTCCCAAACTTGTCTCATCATCTGTTTTTCTCGTTTGATGTCCTTCACTCGCGATTGCTCAAAGCTTCGGCGTGAAACTATATATATATATATTCGTTTAATCAGAAATCAGGTTGACAAGCCGCAACACAGTTACAAGGTGAACAGAAAAATAGTTATATATGAAAAATAAAATTTAAAAAAAATGTTTGTACATTGTTCAAGAGTTGCATTATTTATTAATTTTAAACTAATCTCTTATTTTTATCATTTGCTTTAAGCTATTGTAAAGTAGTCTAGGTATGAAGTTCTTATCATCTGATCTGTAGTCGGGAGCGCCTCTGAGTAGGGAGCTTGAAGGGCGCTATAACAAGTTAGTGCACATACAAACAAATAGTTAATATACTTTATGACCTCTACGCCTATCTGTGATTTTACATCAATGATATATAGTTCTGCAGTTTCTCACATTTGTTTCACCTGTCTCTAACCGATGTGTTTTGACACGTAATCGGGTGCATGTCTCAATTTCAAAGGAACGAGTATAATCGTAATCGTAATCTCAAAATTTCTAAAGCGCCACTCGAAAGCCAAGCGCAGGGCACCAGCTTATTCACGAGCGCTGCGTTGCGTTAGAAGGGTTGTCCGTGAGAGTAGTCCGTGGTGGTCCGGGTCGAGTTACCATAGGATCAGGATCAAATACGTTGAGTTAGAAGGGTTGTCCGTGAGAGTAGTCCGTGGTGGTCCGGGTCGAGTTACCATAGGATCAGAGGGGCGGAACAGCTACTAAGGCGGGTGTCGTCTGGGCCGGGAATTGGAGGGTGGAGGATCATATGAGATAGGGTAAGAGTTCGTGAAAAGGAGTGTCTTAAGTTTCGAATGAAAAGCCCGAGGTGTGATGGATAGAGGAGCCTGAGGAAGGTTGTGGTGTGTGATTAGTAACGATGGTGGAGGGACTGAAAAGGATACACTATACACAGCAATGATATCCATGATGCCTCCATAACAACAGCGGTCGCGCACATCATCGATATGCCTCTCGAGCTTGGTTGGGTAATTCTCAAAAATAAGTCGAGTTTGATTTCTTGATAGTTGATGATCCGCAGTGGCTTTTCTGCCTGTGACCATGCATGTGCTCGGTAAGTTACTGTAAGTATTCCTCAACCGGGGCATGGCAGACATTTTCAAACCATCAAAAATAACCAAAGGTCCTCGGACTTTGCTCTTTCTCCCCACAATGACAGCAGATAAACTCCAATGTCGACTACGTAACTTCAAAAGATCACCGTAACTATATTTTGACGTAGGGGGAAGGGCTTCTAATATGGACCCTCTAAGAAACTTTGCTATTTCAGAGTACAGATGCAGCTGAATGCGTCGGTTCATTTATTCTAGGCATAACGTGACGTGAATTGTGATCAATTATGAAGGAATTATTCTTTAATCTGTTCAAATAAATTTTTTACTAATGTTTTTATTTTACACGGCCCTTGTGTGTAATATGGGCCGCCATTGTAAATTTCGAAACATTTTTTTCTTAGCACAGAAAGTGGCCCATATTACACGCCTTTGTGTGCTTGTATGAATGGCAGAAACCCATATTACACATTCGATCACAGGACCATATTACACACATTGGTATGCTTATGGAAAATCCGTTATAGTGTGATCAACGAATGTTTTAAATATCAAGATAGTTGCGATTTTATACGATAAAGAAATTCCCTACCTTCTGATACCAAAAAGGCGTAACCCAAATAAGAAGCCACACAACAGCTGCTGAAGTTTGATATTTTTTATAAGAAATCTACATACAAACTAAAACATTCTATAGTTTCGTGCAGAGGTTTTGAGCATAGGGACACATCCAAAACAAGAAGTTGAAATCGGTGGACGGATTGTTTCCCACTGTAAGACCTTTCCGCAGACGTGGTAGGTGAGAGAAACAATCGTGGCCCATATTACACACTAGCCCATAAAACAAGCCTTTCCCTATTCTTTATATAGGCATAGCTACAGTGCGTAGTCTATCTGGACCAGAACCTAACTTGTAAATAACACATTAATCATGCAAGCAGCAAATATCTAAGAAAATAACCAGAGAGATTCACAAACGTTACTATTAATAATCCGCTACCGTCTCTCTAAAGCTACCGGTACTTTACAAGGCTTATTATTCCTTACTTTTCTTACTTGTCATATTGTAGCATTTGTTGGGTCTAACTCATACTTCCTATTTGAAAGAATTGGCTGACCTATTTTCTGATTCGTGTAGCCTACCACACCTACCACACGGGTGGTAAGCTACCAACAATTAATCGCTTGGGTGATTATGCGTAGCCTATAGCTGAGAACGAGACCGTATACGCACAGCCACAACCAGTCTGTGGCCGAGGGTCTTTGTATCTATAGAATTGTTGTTGGCAATTTGACTATATAGTAAGTCGTACGCTATCGTTATTTAGAATTTAGAAATACACGGAAGTGCAAGAGACACTGACACTGTGGACGATTTTATGAACATCACAGTAAGAACAGACTATATATTCTTTAAAAAGTGCACGATGCGCGGAGACGAAATTTAGAGAACAGTGTTATTATTTTCAGGATCTGAAATTGTTCCTTACTTTAAGTTTAACCTACGGCTTGCGTGGATTTTCGCACTGATTTAAGCAGTGTGGTTTTAACGGTTTGGTGACTAGTATTTCAATGTGGGTATACTGTGATAATTATCTCTATCCAGCTGTGATATGCTGCACACTTTGATGTAGACTGCGCTGCTAAGTGCGAAGGATTCCTTGTTCCATTCATACACCGGCCAATTTCATAGCTGCCAACGTTGCTTAGCGGATCAGCACCCGCCTTGCAGCACACAGGTCATAGGCATATCGTCCGGGTTTGAGCACAGTCTCTGCGAACGAGCAGTGTCAAAACTTTGTGAAAATCCACTAATCCAGAAAGCTCAGAACTTGACATGTAAAATATTAACCAAGATCAGTATGCATAAATGTAGTCTTGCTCTAAAGTGGTTGACGTAGGCTAGGCCTACATGACTCCTACGTTTGCAACTTTGCCCGATAAAGTAGCAGGCCTATTCATGGGAATGCTGACATGTATAAAATACCAAAATGATCCACTGGTTTCGCGTCCTCAATGTGAATTTTGCATAAATGTGGCTCCACAGTCCACACGGCAAAACCAGTATTAAGGTGATTTTTAGGCATAATAACATGTTGAGTTTTATATATCATTTCGAATGTCTTGAGGCAAGGTTCCAATGACACACCAACAATCGCTCAAGATTCATTTTAGGCTAATTCAAGATAGAATTATGCGGGTGAATATTTGAAAACCGGTAATTTTAAGTTTCAGCATGCTAAATAAAAATCGGGTTATAATATTTTGAAAAGCGAAACACCATTAAATAGATATTAACTGAGCATATCTATTTCTTCAAAAAACAAATTTTAATATTCATATATTCTATTGATTTATTGAAAGAAGAGCCAAAAATGTCAACCGCAACCTGTATCCAAGGTAGGTTCATTATTTTTAATTCCAAGTAGCAGTTAATGCATTTTAATAATTTTACAAACTTTTGTGAACATTTAATAGAGATTATAATTTTTCATCACAGTGGGTACGGAATTAATCTTCAGGGATAGGTTTTCAGTGTTAAATATTTTTTCAAAGTCTGTAACATACTTTCAATTTTCTATGTCAACACCGCAACCGCAGCTGGTGCACACCTAGGCCTATTAGTACTGCCTCGCAGGGATGGGCAGTAATTTAATTGAGTAATTGAAATTACGTAATTTAAATTACAATTGTAATTGGTAATTTGTAATTTGCAGCTCTGCATCAAAGTAATTTGTAATTCAATTACATTTTCCCCTGTAATTTGTAATTTCAATTACATTCCTCAAAATCAAATTACTTTGGATGTGACTATGCTAAGATTCTTTGGTGAATCAAGCGATCCTTGCAGCAGTGACTCACCCATATTTTAAGTTATGCTGGCTGCCCGCACAAATTGCGACTAAAAGAATATATACGAATTGCTAGTAACAATATCTGAAAATACCACCAGTTGCGACCAAAATATTGAGAATCTAGTGGTCATAAAGAAGGAGAGGAAGATGAAGAACTTTATGGTTTTAGTGTGCAGCGTGCAGTTACCACAAAGTCGACCAGCAGAAACAAAAACGATTAAGAAATCTTGCAGTTGCAGCATATAGAAGATGACAGAAATGGAACTAGCAATGCCTCATTTCTAGCCAACTGCTAACAAATTGTTTAAGCTTATACAATTTAATGCTGCCATGCCTTGGTCTGTATTAGAAGAGGCTCTAGTTATTACAGGCATGATTGTAAGACCCAACAGGTGGCTTTAATTGTTTGAACAGCTGCTGCCTCTTAAAGACATTTAAATAGACATTAATTTTTCTTACACAATAAATAATAGTAGACATAGAAAATGATAGAAATAGGAAAAATGGCATGCACTTCCTGCCTGTGTTTTTTTATTCCAATAATTTCAGCCCCAAAATAATTTGTAATTGATGTAATTGAAATTACGTAATTTGTAATTTGTAATTTGAGTCTCTGGTTTAAAGTAATTTGTAATTCAATTACATTTCTCCAGTAATTGGTAATTTGTAATTCAATTACATGTTGCCCTGTAATTTGCCCATCCCTGCTGCCTCGCGTGTGTTGATTACGCCTGCGCACTGCTACACTGCATCTCCTGCGTCTTCACTAGCCGATCGCGTATTGTAAATGTAATTTACGATCATTTAAAACAGTTTATTAGGAATAAATGTCGGATAACCATCACGCGTATGTTTATTGAAGGTCACCACCGCAACCAACAATGCAGGCATACCATTAATATCTAAGCAATTTTAATTGTCATGTATCAAATCGCAAGCAAGTACAGATGAGACGGGACCTATCATTGTGTATGCGCGTCAAGCGGGGTTGGCCTAATATTTAAACTTTAAACAATTTGTCACCACCGCAACCGTCAACACCGCAACCAAAGCAGGCAGTCGCGGTTGTGACTTTGTGGTCGCGGCTTTGACACTTACTCAGTTGCTAGGGTTTCAGTGACTATTAACATGAGTAACCATTGTGTTTTGACACTGTTTCAGTAGTAGAGTCTGGTTACCAGTTAACTCTAAGTCAAATTTTAACCAATTCAGTAACCGTACCCTGCTATTTTGTTAAAATTTGGTTTGTAATAATTATTATTTAAAGTAGTTATGCTGTGTTCAGTTTTTATTTACTTGTTGTTTCAGTTCTTATGATGGGAAATAACTGGCATAGGCCTATACAAAGTATACATTGCATTTCAGCAGCATGAAACAAAGTAGTCTTTGGTGCTGGGGTCTGATGTTCTTTAGGCTTATTTAAATTATTTTATGTCTTGTAGTTTGCTGACATTGGCTGACAAGCCGACTGTTGCTTTCTGTTACCTAAACTTTTATTCAGAATAAGTATTTGAAGCTTTTGTTAACAACGGCTGGCTTACTTATGTATTTATGCAACTGCTTTGATGTGCATTATTATTACCGTAAGTAAAGTAAAGTCCACCATGGGCCGAAGGCCCGTAGGAGAAGGCGCTCATCCCCTTTTCTTAGCCCTGAGCCGGCAATGGACGAATCCCAAGGTCCTGGACACGGGGCTAGTGTTTTCCAGGACTTGCCGTTTACTTCCCAGCTTACGCCGGTACCAAATTATACTGCTTGGTGACAGAGGCACGTGTGCGTAAACAACTTGCCCAAGGTCGTTACCCGGAGTCGAACCCGCAACCTCCCGCTCCGTAAGCGAACGCGTTACCGGTCCGCCACCAGGTCGCACATTATTACCGTACATGATCATTATTTTTTATGACAGTTTAGAATTGATACCATTCGGTTGCGGTGTTGACATTTTGCGCCTAAACTTATGTTCTTCCTATAATTTTTTCTGATAATCTGATGGCATTCATTTTCATTTCACATTATATTACTTTTTTCCATGTCATGCAGTTTTTATTGGACTATTAAATTGCAAATAAATGTTTGTTATTTAGCGTGTTTACTGACATTTTAATTGGTTGCGGTGTTGACATTATGCGGTTGCAGTGTTGACATGGTGTGCTACACTCACCATTTTGAAACCAATATTCATGGGGGTTCTAGAACATATCCGTTATGAATCATATTATTAATATCTTGGGACCATATTTGCACTTCGAATTATTATGTAACTTTAACAATAAAAATCACAACTTTTTGGTCTTGTGTGGGGCACCTAAAATTGCCGGTTTTCAAATATTCACACATACGGCGATAGTGGTTAAATAAATAAATAAATTAGTTAAAATGAGACAGTGAGTATATCAAAAGCTTTAAAATATCTCTAAAACTTGTCTTTTTAAAAAATCAAGAAAAAAGTATTTTGCAAATATTTTTTGGCTAACCTAAATTCGTTTAAGACATATGACCTAATAACGCTTTTCGTCTGGCCTGCCACAAACAACAAAAATGTTATTCTACAGGGTGAGTAAAAAATACCCCTCCCTAGGTGTTTTGCAAACGTCCTGGGCAGAAGTGCGAATTTTTAAATCAACTTTTACAGGCTTTAAGGCAAATAATTTATATCTACGTATGCCTATATAGCTAAATTTCACAAAGAAATTTCAAAGAAAACAAAAGTTATCTCACTTTTAGAGGGTCCACCAACTGGTTAGTGACGATTTAAAAACATAACGCAGCAAAATAGGTATAAAAAGATTTTATTAAGTGACATCTCAAATAACATTTACTGTTATCAAGTAAACTTGAAGACCAATCGAGATTGCTTCGCAGCATATCAATAAATAAATTTGAATACCTGGGTTGGTTATTCATATTGTATTACAAGTCATAGAGCCTATCACACGGTTTGCATAGGTCTACTGCATATGTCTACTGTATATGCCTACATACGATCCCTATTGTCATAGACAGAAGCCTGATACTACATGACTGTACATGACATTGTACCATCGGAAAGATGATCTTACTTTTAATATAGTTTTCGTCAAAACGCAGTCGAGCGAATGAAGGTGATTCTTTGCACGTGACATGAGCGATAAATAGAATTGATAGTAGCCTAATAATGATGACAGCGAAGATGAAGGCGATTATAACGATAATGGCGACAATGATGATGATGATGATGATGATTGATGATGATGACGATGATGATGATGATGATGACGACGATGATGATGATGATGATGATGATGAGGATGATGATGATGATGATGATGATGATGATGATGATGATGATGATGATGATGATGATGATGATGATGATGATGATGATGATGATGATGATGATGATTTTTGATGATGATGATGATGATGATGATGATGATGATGATGATGATGATGATGGTTGTGGTGGTGGTGGTGGTGGTGGTGGTGGTGATTGAGTATGTATAAACATGTTTATTCATTTACGTGTAAGATGACGAACTGTACGGCTACAACCAATGAAGAACTGGCATCTGCATTCATCGTGGACACATGCCAATCACTTCCAAAGTTGGATTCTCAAGCTTCTGATCGAATGCATGACTTAGTCACTTCAAAGAACGATACAGAAAAAGAGTATGCGCTTCTGTGTGGAAGCTATGCGGAGTTCTACATACGACCGTTGAATAATTGCATTGATGACGTAGATGTTATAAACGCTAAAGCCGATGAACTCGCTTTCAGTGGTGACTTTCCAGTCTTGCCAAGAGATATGAGAGGCCTTGCCGATACAATTAGTTGCTACAAGATTGTGCCATACGATAAGTGTCCAAGTTTTGTTCGATTACGAGATATGGGTGAAATTAAGTATAATTGGAAATATAAAAAGTACGAATTCAACCAATCAGCTTATGCAGGTCCTTATATATCGATTAACATGGATCTAGCATCAATGAATAGCACGTCAGAACTTACTCACAAATGGGATAGAAGCACTTTATCAAGCACTGTTTCTGGTCCAGCAATTAAATCACGATTAGATGCGAAAATTTTTCTCCCAATTGATTATGTCTGCAGCCTGTTTTGTCCTCAATGGCCTAGAGAAGCCCAACATTGGCCAATTCGACAAAGACAATGCGGATGGCCGACGATTGATACGATCTCCGAAGTTGTGCAGAATGGTTGTCATGTCGTTTATGTCCAGCATCGTTCGTGCAGAGACGATAAACTACAGTGGAGATTGTCGTTTTCATTCGCGGAGTTAATACTGCTCCAGAGTTGGACTCAAATTCAGCAGATTGCCTATCATTTACTGAGATTCTTTGCAAAGAGAGAATTAATCCAAAAAGATTGTCCAAAGGAAGATGAGGTTCTCTGTACCTATCATATAAAGACGTTAATGTTATGGGCTTGTGAATTGATGTCACCTGAATGGTGGATCTCCTCTTCTGTTATTGCAATCTGCTGTGATTTATTGAAAATGCTTTCACGGTGGCTAAAGAGAAAATACTGTCCAAACTATTTTATTCCCGAGGCAAATCTAATCAGTCAGAATCCAAACTTCACGGTAGACCTGCATCTTCAGACAGAAAGACGACTGAGCGAATTTCACAACCCTGGCATTCTATGTGACTGGTTCGTGAAAAGTTACATACTGCCAACCATTCGGACACAATTTCAACATTTGAACTTTGGGAAAGTGGCACCAGGTTTCATGGATTATTTGCTGCCTCTTCTTGAATTTCGGCGAGCTACTGAGTTAGAATCTTTGAATTTGCTGTTCTCTGTTACATTTTCCGATTCTTATAAGAGTAGCCGTTATGTAATAAAATATGGGTTTTGTTCAGGAGTGCGTCAGATTTTAGAAGTAAGACAATTAGCAAGTTTTGATCCGAGGATACATTGTACCCACACATATATCTCGACATCGGAAAAAATGATGTGTTTTGCGTATTATAACAATCTACTGTATCTTCTGCATGCTGCATATGGTCTACACTACGAAGAGATTTCCTGGGATGGCAGTCTCTTCGTTGAACTTGTCAGTGCAGTTTCGATGCAACATGGAATGAATAGGTCGCAGTATCACAACTTTCCGAAAACATACGAAGAAGAAAGCAGTCGGTTTCAATTCCTCCGTGCGCTGGGCCTCATGGACAATTTAACTGGATCTAACAGGAGTTCAGAATTTCAACTGCTGTCTCTCATGTCAATGGGGTTTCTTAGAAAATCTCTCGAGAATGACGATTCTAAATCGAATGGCATTGCTCCTGCAGCATTGGCCTACCTGGCTGCGTTCTACTTTGCCACATCACAATACAAACAAGCAATACGTTGCTGCTTGGAAATTTGCGAGGATCAGACTTCTCGAGAGGAAAAGGAATTACTGAATGCAGGCTGTTTAATGTTTATTGACGATATCGCAAGAATTGTCGGATTGTGTGTACTGTACACGAAGATTACTGAAGACAATCTTCATCACAGTTGCAGACGGTCTTATCTTGATCTACGTATTTCGCCAGATGTCTTTGCTCTTTATCTAGCTGCATTATCAGGTGAGGTGATATCCAAACCTTTGCCAGATTCAACATTTCCCATGGACAAATATGTGAAGGCATTAATCAGGCCAAACTGTGCTGTACCTTATTACAATGTCAACAGGCAGATCGTTTATCGCCGAACAGTTTCTTCAACGACAGAAACTGTGGACCCATTGATAACTAAAGAAAGAGTAATTGATATTCTAATGGAATATGCCTTAGATAATATGATTTTATTTTACGATGTGATTCGAAAAGACTTTGGTATCCAGTGCAACACAGCGGACTGCTATCGAGCTCTGTACCTTTACAAGAGTTGTCACTACGATGAAGTGATTCATTTATGTGAACGAATTCTCCAGGAATCTGATCTGCGGACCGATTTGAAGGAGCTTGCACTAGCAAACATTTTGCTATTGCCACCGCTTGACTCCTTTTTTGATACAGACACACGGTCGTTGCTTGGATTTCATACACTCTTTTATTATTTGTCACCACGTAATGACGTCATGAGAAAATTTGAATTAGGTGCCAAGTCAACATTTGCACACTGGTTTGCCCGAAGTGTGTGCTTTGCGAGTAATCAACTTTCAGAATCTCTGACAAATCGATTGATTTGTCTGAAATGCTACTTTTTCCTTGGAAGACATTTTCTTGCCAGATATTTGAAAGTCAGATGTTGTATCGACTCTCGTCTTTCCTATGCAAGAGCAATGAAAGAATTTGCTGCTCAGAAAATTAATTACCCGTTTGAATACATTATTCGGACATTTCTTCTAAGAAAGATTCGTTTACCAAAAATCGGGGTGCTACAATGATTCATTTACAAAATTATGCATCGTCTATATTCCTTCTGTCTTCTTGAATGTGATGCTATATTAAATTGTGTAGGTGATTGAGAGTAAAATAACATGATATGGAATAAAACTTGTTATTGTAGTAATACATGCAACTCAGCTGGTGGTTTAGCCTAATAAAGTTCAAATAAGTGCACCACTTTATAACCGTCCGGTTTCTATTGCGTCTTCTGGGATGTCCACATCCTTCGGGCTATAGTGCACCTCGAAATCATCCGTGGAAGAGTTAAAACCACGAGACATACGTGTAGGTCTATCTCTATGGTTTTCTAATGACGACACCGATGTCGACCTCTCGCACCATGAAGTGTACTTTAAATGCCTGAATCTATACATCATCTCTGAATTTATATGGCGCAACTTGTAAGTAATTATTCTGAAGGTTCCGGATCTAACACTGACGAAGCAGTTCTACACAAAATGTGCAGTTGTGAACGATTTGTGCAGTGACAATCATAAGAAAAAGGTAACTGCAGCCAGTTCACGAATGGTGTGTGCAGCGAAAATATGCAGCAGGAAATTCCCAAATTTAAAAATTCGAAACAAAGCGGATGACTAAAAAAAGTCAACAGATTTTTTCGTCGGCGACTTACGACTTTTTGAAAAAATTCACAAACGTCAAACTTTCCAGGTTGTCTATAAAAAGTCCTGAAGTGTTGAGTAGTGTATGGGAAAAGTTGGACAAGTCCCATTAAAAGGAACGCATGTCATAGGGGAAGCTATTCCAACCATACAGAGAATCCACAATCGAGAAAGCTCCGTTTCTGCCTGATGGCTGTACGACGTGTTCGTGCATGTGAAACCACAAAATTCGCCATTGGGGGGCGAGCGCAGAGAGCAGTGACCAGAGCAAGCCGAAGTCGGAAGTACATAATATTATACTTCCCGAACAATCCAGCACACAATACATGCAGACGTTGGAAAAGATCATCATTATTATAACCATCGTACGTGAATATAACAATTATCATTATGATCATCACTATGCTTATTATTATTCCTTATTTTCATTATATTAATTCTCGTGCATCTATTAAGCGCCATGATCTGATGACTAAACAGAAACCGATGAAAACTGAACAATTCTTTTCTGTAAACGATTCACATAAGTTTACAACTTAACCTAAGATGCTACCATCGCAGTGTGGCAATAAACAAATTCGAAAATGGGGAGGAGCACAAAACCCCTACCCACTCCCCCCCCCCCAATCGACTGACAGTGACTGTTTTTCTTAATGATTTTCGCTGCACAAGTTTGCTTATACAATTTTACAACTGCACAAATTCATTTACAACTGCACATTTTGTGTACAAATGCGCGCTAAAAAACCCTGAGCGCTACGATATTTTTTTTATTTTATACATATCCAATATCCATGCTATCACACAGGTATAATCAGTGTATTCTATGACTTTAGGAATGACGTTTGCTGCCAGAATTTTTCGCCGAATGTCGCCAGGCGAGCGCCAGAATCGTCTCTGTCGAAGAAAATCGGAAAATGCATCTAATGGCTTCTAATGCCATAATAAATATCGAATTGAATTGAATTGAATTGAATTGACGCTCACACACATCGCTCGCCTTATAATGGACGATTAGGTTTGCATAATTATTATTATTGTTATTATATGGAGAAAATGGGAAACGTTGCTTGGAGGATAAGCGATAAACACATATACATGTAAATGGGACATACCTACAGTAGCACAGAGAGAGAGAGAGAGAGAGAGAGAGAGAGAGAGAGAGAGAGAGAGAGAAAGAGAGAGAGAGAGAGAGAGAGAGAGAGAGGAGAGAGAGAAAAACACACACAGTGTGAGAGAGAGACAGATGTTTGCGCATAGACATGCGGGCAGCAGACGGAGATGGAGAAGCAAGCATTCACATAAACAGGCGGGTCTCTCTCTCTCTGTGTCTCTCTCTCTCTATTCGCCTGTTTTGCTCTCCTGCAAAACAGACCTGCCTCTTCCGAATGCCTTGTCGACCTGCCTGCCTCCTCTGTCTGCCTGCAAGACCATATTCAAATCAGATATATAAAGTCACATACATAAGGCGAAGCGCCCATGAAATTTGTGACTCATTTATACAACAGTTATAGGCAAAATGCCGGTCCGCCAAGTTCAGGGACACATTCAGAATCCACCAAAACAGACAGACAGACAGGCAGGCAGACGTACGGACAGAAGGACAGGCGAAGGACAATAAGCACGCAGGATGATGCTGAATGAAATGCTCCACAGCGGTTTGAATCTTCGTCCTAATTGCATCTCCGTTCCAGACTTAGTCTTAGACTGTCTAATGTCCAAATGCCATGCTATGCAGCGCCAATGCATGGGAAAACCTCGCGGGCACTTCTGCCAGCAAGCCGCAATCAGACGCCCGATTCAGAACGGCAATCCTGCTCCACCTCCCCCCCCCCCCACACACACACACAGAATGTCGACCTGTCAATCAGCACGCATTGCTTATGTGCATGTGAAACTAAGCAAGTGTTCTCTGAACCTCAGGGACGGATTCTTCGTCACGTTGCATCTACTGGGTGCGCCAAAAATACCCCCTCTAGGTTTTTGCCAATATCTTGGCCAAAAGTAAAAATTGTGAAGCGAAATTTTACAGTCTTAAAGACAATTCATATTTATACATGATGGCCAGAATTCATTAATATATTTCAAACAGAACAGAAGTTATACCACTTTTAGGGAGGCCACCACCGTTTTTGACGATTCAAAAACGTAACGCAACAAAAAGTAGCAAAGACATATAAGCCTGTAAAATTTCATTTCGAAATTCTAGTTTTGGCCAAGATATTGGCAAAAAACCTAGGTTTGGTTTTTTGCGCACCTTGTATATGGGCTATGTGTGGTGAATATTCTGCCCTCAAAGATTATAGATCGTATAATGTGCGCCATAATATTATGTCTCGACGTCCTAAGCTGTAAACGAGTGAAGGGAGCAGTTTAGAATCTGCCTGTATATGATAGGCTATCTGTTTATCCGTCTGTGTATCTTTGTTTCTGCTGTGAAAGGCGGAAGACGCAAGATGGTCGACTACAGGAGACAAAAAAGAAACGCTTAGGTTCATTCGATTGCTCCTCCAAATCTCCGCCTATGGTCACCATAGGCGGAGACTTGGTCTACAATTTGCGGGTACGAAAACGAACGGCCGAAGGAAGGACGCGAGAGTTTGGGCGGACGAATGGCTGAGTCGCCGACGAAATGTTTCCATTTTTGCCGGCCAATGTCTGACCGAAATGTCGATGAAAAAGCCAATTGATTTTCTCGGTCCAAAAAAGTTTATGATCTTTTTTAGTCATCCGGTCCGAAACGCCGATGAAAAAACCCAATTTTCTCAGTCCCAAAAAAGTTGATTATTGCTCTAGCACTCAACATCACCAATCTGACAGATAACAGGCTACTTCCTATATATTGCCCTATGCTATAGGGCGCACATGTGGGCGAATATTTAATATGGCTATGGTTATTTTATATTTTATTCTATATTTTATTGTTATATTTCATTTTTCATTTTATTTTTTGTTGTCCGTGGTGACTTAATGGTTCCTTTCACTTGCTCTGCGACAATGCAGAGCCGTTCCTCTTCTGTGGTTGGCCCAACAAGTTGGAATGGGCTTCCCTTGACTATGCGACACTGCGACACCTCCCAAACTTGTCTCATCATCTGTTTTTCTCGCTTGATATCCTTCACTCGCGATTGCCCAGCGCTTTGGCGTGAAACTCCTATGCAGTGTCCGTTCTGTAGTCGGGAGCGCCTCTGATTATGGAGCTTGTAGGGGCGCTATAACAAGTTAGTGCACATACAAACAAATAGTTAATATACTGTATGACCTCTACACCTATCTGTGATTTAACATCAATGATATATAATTCTGCAGTTTCTCACATTTGTTTCACCTGTCTCTAACCGATGTGTTTTGACACGTAATCGGGTGCATGGCACTGCATGCAGTGTGTCAATCGAATTTGTCTCAATTTCAAATGAAAGAGTATACACAGAGCTGCATGCTATCCATGATGCCTCCATATCAACAGCGGTCGCGCACTTCATCGATATGTCTCTCGAGCTTGGTTGGGTAATTCTAAAAAATAAGTCGAGATTGATTGCTTGATAATCCGCAGTGGCTTTTCTGCCTGTGACCATGCAAGTGCTTGATACTTTACTGTAAGTATCCCTCAACCGCATGGCAGACATTTTCAAACCATCAACAATAACCAACGTTGCTCGGATTTTGCTCTTTCTCCCGATGACAGCAGATAAACTCCAAAGTCGACTATAATTACAACGTCAAAAGATCAACGTAACTATATTTTGACGTATTCCTTATATGGGCATAGCTACAGTGCGTAGTCTATCTGGACCAGAACCAAACTTGTAAAGAACACATTAATTATGCAAGCAGCAAATATCTAAGAAAATAGCCAGAGATACCAACGTATACGTTACTATTAAGAATCCGCCACTGTCTCTCCAAAACTACTCTACAAGGCTTAGTATTCCTTACGTTTCTTACTTGTGGTA
This sequence comes from Lumbricus terrestris, assembly GCA_949752735.1. NCBI lineage: Eukaryota > Metazoa > Annelida > Clitellata > Crassiclitellata > Lumbricidae > Lumbricus > Lumbricus terrestris. The sequence goes on along the minus strand of OX457040.1, from coordinate 13,542,537 downwards.
TTGTAGAATTTGGTTTGATCTAGCTCAGTGGTTCCCAAAGTGGTGGTCCGCGGACCGGCACCGGTCCGCGGAGGTATGCTCGCCGGTCCGCGGAGAAGAGTTAAAAATAAACAAAATAAACTGTAATATATTATTAGTTTATTTGTTTGAAATTGTAAAATCATTCGAATTGTTGTATAAAATTTATTCAAATTTCTGTCTTACTGTTTAAAGATTTAAAATAAATCAATGCGCCTTATTTTAACTTGCCAGATGGCGAATTCAAATTTTTAAAATTTATTCTAAATTTGGGCTACTACATCGATGACTTCAGTCAGCTTCGAGCAAATTTGTGTTGATCTATGGTGAACGATGAACGCCGGATCCACAATTAAAAATTTATAACAGTAGGCTATAAAACTTTTAGTTTAAATATAAACAAATGGCTTTGAATAAAAAATGAGCAAACGTAAGCAAACAAATCTGGACAGGTTTTTTAAATATAAAAAAACAGCGAATAAACGTGATTGCTCAGAAACTCAGAGCGAAGATGATAAGCTAATACGTCCAAGGTGAAAAATAACCGACCGTTCAAGCGAAAATACTCATAATAAAACTTAAACAAATTAATAAAGGCTTCAAGGACATGTAAATGTAGGCTAATTGTAAACAGCCTTATATTTTAGTCTTTTTGTAATTTAGGTCGCTTTTGTTTGCCATCGCCATTTAGGCCTAAGTCAGTGGTCCGTGAGCGTCACCAAAAATTATTACCGGTCCGCGGCCTGCTGAAGTTTGGGAACCACTGATCTAGCTCATAATGATTAACTTCCTATTTGAAAGAATTGGCAGACCTGTTTTCTTATTCGTGTACCACTGTTGGCTACCAGCAATCGCTTGGGTGATGATGCTTATTACTGAGAACTAGCCCGTATACGCTCAGCCACAAGCCCACAACCGGCCGAGGGTCTTTGTAGGCTATCTATAGAATAACAATTGTTGTAGGCAATTTGTCTAAGTCCTACGCTACCGTTATTTAGAATTTAGAAATACGCTGAAGCACAAGAGACGTTTGGACGTTTTTATGAACATTACAGTAAGAACAGACTATTCTTAAAAGAGTGCACGATTCTCGGATACGAAATTTAGAGAACATTATTATTATTTTTCAAGTTCTAAAATTGTTCCTTACTTTAGCCTGCTGCTTGCGTGGATATTCGCAATGATTTAGGCAGTGCATGTGGCTTAAACGGTTTGGTGACCTGTAGCCTATAATTGATTAGTGGGTAGCCTATAGTGTGATAATTATCTCTATCCGGCTGTGACATGCCGCACACTTTGATGTAGACTGCGCTGCTAAGTGAGAAGGCTTCTCTGTTCCATTCATACACCGACCCCTTTCATAGCTGCCAACGTTGTCTAGCGGATCAGCACCCGCCTTGCAGCACACAGGTCATAGGCATATCGTCCGGGTTTGAGCACAGTCTCTGCGAACGAGCAGTGTCGAAACTTTGCGAAAATCCACATCTCCAGAAAGCTCAGGATTTGACATGTAAAATATTACCCAAGATAAGTATGCATAAATGTAGTCTTGCTTTAAAGTTGTTAGTAGGCCTATAGGTTCAGTGCCGGTGTCGCGTGACAGAGTCTCCCCCATAAAAGTCTCCCCCGGACACTTTATTTCGAAACAGATTCTCCCCCGGAGGATATGTTTCAGAATAAATTCGCCCCCCGGAGATTCTATTCTGAAATAGAGTCTCCGGGGGAGAGAATATTTCATCCCCTGCCGAAACAAAGTCTTCCCCGGAGAGACATTATTTCAACGCGCGATTTGATAGAGTCGCTTCATATTTATCTATACCAAAATATGTCTGAAAGTTTGTCCGTGTGTTTGAATATTCTTTTGAAACAATTTGTAAAACGTTCTCTTGCGATTTTGTAGGTCAACGCGACTGTTTTCAACTCACAATTCACTTTAATACCCGAGATACGGATATTTTAAAATTCGATGTGGTAATTATTACCGCAAACTTTCACCGTTATACCACGACGCCATTGCCGTTGATGTCATCTCGCTTAACGGAGGCGGGCTAAGCATGGGCTTAAGCAGAATGAATGGATCGCCGCAAAATATGAAAAAATAATGACAATAATCCCGAATAATATATATTGTATCTGGACATCTATAGAGCGATTATCTCAGTATGAACTATTCAGAGGCGATCTCGATGCATAAACACCTGGGAAAAGATTTTAAGAGAAACTATTTGATGCAGAGAGTAGACAAAGAGTAGACCCAGACAATAACTTTTCCCGTAGGGGAGCGGAGGTCATTCAAAGCAGGATATATGGTCATAATGTTAATATTTTTTATTTAACAAAAGTTAATTGTTTAAATTATTATTATCATTATAATTATTGTCATTATTATTGTCATTATTTTTTTTTGCCCCGAGGTACTTATGATCGTTCAGGGACTTACACCCTAATGCTAAGATAAAAACATCTGGAACGGCACCTAGTCGTCGTTGAAATCCAGTGCGGATTGTCATTATTATTATTATTATTATTATTATTATTTTTTTTTTTAAAAGTTATTATTTTTAATTATTATTATTATTATTATTATTATTAATTATTATTGTTGTTGTTATTATTATTATTATTATTATTATTATTATTATTATTATTATTATTATTATTATTATTATTAGGCTACTATATGTTATTGGTTAGTCAAAATTCTTTCCATACATCTAACTTCTATTTCATCGAGAATAATTGGTTTCGTCAATCCAGCTTCTATTTAATCAAGAATTATTTTCATGATTTAATCACCAAATGCTTCAAATAAGCCTAATCAATCCAGGCTTGATTTAATGAAGAATTTTTCACCCATCCATTTAAATCTGACTTAGCACTGTTTTCATCAACACAGTACATATTTAGGCTACCATAGACGTTAAATATCTTATTAACAAATGTCAACTAAAGTAGGCTTACCTGAGTGAAACCAAAGTAGACCTGGGTCTATTCATAATTTATTATAGTTACGTAAGCCTAAACTACAGTAGGCTATTGAAAACATGGAATTATTTCAACAGCGTACCGTAGGCTTATATTGCTAGCAGCAAAAGTCTCCGAAAGGATCTAAAAGGATGATTCGTTATTTATCATTCTTTATATCCTGTGTAACGTATTATAACATATTGCTTAAGCTGAACTTTGGCTTCTGGAAATCATTTGCGGTAAAATAGAAGTTGAGTAATGAAAATAATTTGATAATCTATCGCTTTAGCGTTCTAAAATATTTCTCTTGGCGCAGCATTATTAGGCCTATTTTTCATGAATTCCTCTTCTACCTTGGCATTAATACGCTTCATCAATGCAGCTTCTATTTGAGAAATAATTGCATTTTTCGATCGATCCAACTACTATTTAAAAAACCAATTATTTTTCATGATTCCAGCTCCAATTGTCCTAAACCACGACGAACAGCAATGAAAAAAGAGCTATTTTTGTAAAGATGACAGCTTAAAATTTCTACCATTAGAGCATGGAAATTATTTTAAAAAAATTAACAATTGGGATGGGACATTTATTGAAGTCTTACCCCATGTCTTTCAGCACTTATATAATGAGAAATTTAGCTGAGATGACAGCTCAAGGTATGGGGGGAGCTAAAGTTTTCGGGGGCCTCAGGTACCCTAGCGCCGGCACTGTATAATAGGCTACATGACTCCCACATGTTCATGACATTGCACCATCGGAAAGATGATATAATTTTTGTCAAAGCGTAGTCGAGAGAATGAAGGTGATTCGTTGCACGTGACATGAGCGATAAATATAATTGATAGTAATAATGATGATGGTTGTGGTGGTGGTGGTGGTGGTTGTAGGGGTGGTGGTGGTAGAGGTGGTGGTGAGTGAGTATGTATAAACATGTTTATTCATTTGTGTGCAAGATGAAGAACTGTACGGCTACATCCAATGAAGAAATGGCATCTGCATTCATCGTGGACACATGCCAATTACTTCCAAAGTTGGATTCTCCAGCTTCTGATCGAATGCATGACTTAATCGTTTCAAAGGACGCTACAGAAAAACAGTATTCGCTTCAGTGTGGAAGCTATGCAGAGTTCTATATTCGACCTTTGAATAATTGCATTGACGACCTAGATTTTATTAACGCTAAAGCAGATGAACTCGCTTTCAGTGGTGACTTTCCAGTCTTGCCAAGAGATCGGAGCGGCCTTGCCGATACAATCAGGTGTTTCAAGATTGTGCCATACGATAAGTGTCCAAGTTTTGTTCGATTACGAGATATGGGTGAAATTAAGTATAATTGGAAATGTAAAAAGTACGAATTCAACCAATCAGTTTATTCAGGTTCTTATATAAGGCTTAACATAGATCCTGCATCAATAACTAGTACGCCTATGTCAGAACTGGTTCTCAAATGGCATAGATGCACTTTACAAAGCATTGTTTGTGGTCCAGCAATTAAAGCGCAATCAGATGCAAACAGTAATCTCCCAACTGATTATGTCTGCAGCCTGTTTTGTCCTCAATGGCCTAGAGAAGCCCAACATTGGCCAATTCGACCAAGACAATGCGGATGGCCGACGATTGATACAATCTCCGAAGTTGTGCAGAATGGTTGTCATGTCGTTTATGTCCAGCATCGTTCGTGCAGAGACGATAAAACACAGTTGAGGTTGTCATTTTCACTCGCGGAGTTAATACTACTTCAGAGTTGGACTCAAATTCAGCAGATTGTCTATCATTTACTGAGATTCTTTGCAAATAGGGAATTACTTCAAAAAGATTGTCCAAAGGAAGATGAGGTTCTCTGTACCTATCACATAAAGACGTTAATGTTATGGGCGTGTGAATTGAAGTCACCTGAATGGTGGATCTCCTCTTCTGTTATTGCAATCTGCTGTGATTTATTGAAAATGCTTTCACGGTGGCTAAAGAGAAAATACTGTCCAAACTATTTTGTTCCTGAGGCAAATTTATTCAGTCAGAACCCAAACTTCACGGTAGACCTGCATCTTCAGACAGAAAGGCGACTGGATGAATTTCGCAACCCTGGCATTCTATGTGACTGGTTCGTGAAAAATTACATACTACCAATCATTCGAACGCATTTTCAAGTTTTGAACTTTGGGAAAGTAGCACTAGGCTTCATGGATTATTTGATGCCTCTCCTTGAATTTCGGCGAGCTGCTGAGTTAAAATCTTTGAATTTGCTGTTCTCTTGTAAATTTTCCGATTCTTTTAGGAGTAATCGTTGTGTAATAAAATATGGGTTTTGTTCAGGAGTACGCTTGAATTTAAAAGTAAGACAATCTGCAAGTTTAGATCCGAGGTTCCATAGTACACACGCACATATCTCGACATCAGAAAAAATGCTGCAGTGTTTTAAGTATTATAACAATCTACTGTGTATTCTGCATGCTGCATATGGTCTACACTACGAAGAGATTTCTTGGGATGGCAGCCTCTTCGTTGAACTTGTCAGTGCAGTTTCGATGCAACATAGAATGATTAGGTCGCAGTATCACAACTTTCCGAAAACGTACGAAGAAGAAAGTAGTCGGTTTCAATTTCTCCGTGCACTGGGCCTCATGGAAAATTTATCTGGATCTAACAGGAGTTCAGAATTTCAACTACTGTCTCTCATGTCAATGGAATTTCTTAGAAAAACTCTCGAGTACGACGATTCTAAATCGAATGGCATTGCTCCTGCAGCATTGGCCTATCTGGCTGCGTTCTACTTTGCCACATCAGAATACAAACAAGCAATACGTTGCTGCTTGAAAATTCGCGAGGATCAGACTTCTCGAGAGGAAAAGGAATTACTTAATGCAGGCTGTTTAATGTTTATTGACGATGTCGCAAGAATTGTCGGATTGTGTGTACTGTACACGAAGATCAGTGAAGACAAGCTTCATCACAGTTGCAAACGGTGTTATCTTGATCTGCGTCTTTCACCAGAAGTCTTTGCTCTTTATCTAGCTGCATCATCAGGCGAGATGTTTAATGTTTATTGACGATGTCGCAAGAATTGTCGGATTGTGTGTACTGTACACGAAGATCAGTGAAGACAAGCTTCATCACAGTTGCAAACGGTGTTATCTTGATCTGCGTCTTTCACCAGAAGTCTTTGCTCTTTATCTAGCTGCATCATCAGGCGAGATGATACCCACACCTTTGCCTGATTCAACATTTCCCATGAACAAATACGTGAAGGCTTTAATCAAGCCAAACTGTGCTGTACATTATTACAATGCCACCAGGCAGATCGTTTATCGCCGAACAATTTCTTCAACGACAGAAGCTGTGGACACAATGATAACCAAAGAAAGAGTAATTGATATTCTAATGGAATATGCCTTAGATAATATGGTTTTATTTTACGAGGTGATTCGAAAAGACTTTGGTATCCAGTGCAACACAGCGGACTGCTATCGAGCTCTGTATCTTTACAGGAGTTGTCACTACGATGAAGTGATTCATTTGTGTGAACGAATTCTCCAGGAATCTGATCTTCGGAGCGATTTGAAGGAGCTTGCACCAGCTAACGTTTTGTTGGTGCCACCGCTGGATTCCTTTTTTGATACAGACACACAGTCGTTACTTGGATTTCGTACACTCTTTTATTATTTGTCACCTCGCAATGACGTCATAGGAAAATTTGAATTAGGTGCCAAGTCGTCATTTGCACACTGGTTTGCCCGAAGTGTGTGCTTTTCGAGTAATGAACTTTCAGAATCGCTGAAACAACAATTGATTTGCGTGAAATGCTACTATTTCCTCGGAAGACATTTTCTTGCCAGATATTTGAAAGTCAGATGTTGTATCGACTCTCGTCTTCCCTATGCAAGAGCAATGCAAGAATTTGCTGCTCAGAAAATTTATTACCCGTTTGAATACATTATTCGGGCATTTCTTCTAAGAAAGCTTCATTTACAAAAAATCGAGGAGCTACAATGATTCATTAAAAAATTCTGCATCGTCTATATTCTTTCTGTTTTCTGAAATGTGATGCTTAATTAAATTGTGTAGGTGATTGATAGTAAAATAACATGATATGCAATAAAACTTGTTATTGTAGTAATACATACAACTCAGCTGGTGGTTTAATAAAGTTCAAATAAGTGCACCACTTTATGACCGTCCGGCTTCTGTTGCGACTTTTGGGATGTTCATGTTAACGGCACTTTAGCATTGGCCTATTTGTCGTCATAGTCTGTCAAAACCGCAGCCAGGATTTGATTTCGGGGGTGTTTCTTCAGTTTCCTGTCCGAAAAAAGTGATGACCTTTTCTTAGTCATCCGACCGAAATCAATTAATTCTATTTTGTTGTCACATTTTTCATTGGGGGGGGTTTCATGGTTTTATTTCATGGTTTTTGCATCATGTGCTAGTAAATGCATTCTATTATTTTTACCTTTTGGAGGTGTTCAAACACCCAAAACACCCTCTAGCTACGGCCCTGTAGCTGTGTCCGGCAACGACTGCCATACTAATTGTCAACGTCCTTTGATGCGATGAGTTCATACCATAGGCGTAGCAGACAGAGGTCCAGAGGGAGGAACCCCCCCTCCACAAATTTCGGGCAAGTCTGTTTTTTCGGGCAATTAGATCCTGGAAAATATTAGAAAAATCTATACGTGAAATTCAAGGCCCATTTACACAACATTATCTCTCAGTTCCAATTTGCCCGAATCGAGATACTAGATACTAGATACTATAACTCACAACCACCAAGGATAAGAAATTCGTGAAAAAAGTTTTAAATTCACGGTAGCATATTTTGTAAACAACGGGAAAAATCGCAGCAAATTCAGGAGCCGAAATTTTCCCGAAAATTGCGCCAATCCGTGCGGGCTCATGCTGGGTCGATGAGAAAAATTCCTAGTCGCTACTCAGAGCTTTCACAGGTCCTTAAACTATCTTAAGGCTAATACCATATTATGAGGAAAAAATTAGAAGCAGATTTAAATAATAAAATTAACTTTAAAAATCCATTTTTTTACCAGTATATTGGCGAAAAACTTTTAGGTACTTCTTTATGCCCACCCTGTATGAAGTACCCACGTTCATTTAAAGAACCAACCAATTGCTCTAGCACTCAACATCACCAATCTGACGGATAACAGGCTACTTCCTATATTGTCCTCTTCTATAGGGCGCACATGTGGGCGCCTACTTATCATTATATGGCTTCGGATATTTTAAATTTTATTGTATATTTTGTTGTATGTTTCATTTTTCATTTTTCATTTTATTTTTTGCTGTCCATGGTGACTTAATGGTTCCTTTCACTTGCTCTGCGAAAATGCAAAGCCGTTCCTCTTCTGTGGTTGGCCCAACAAGCTGGAATGGGCTTTTCTTGACTATGCGACACTGCGACACCTCCCAAACTTGTCTAGGCATCTGTTTTTCTCGCTTGATCTCCTTCACTCGCGATTGCTCAGCGCTTCGGCGTGAAACTCCGATGCAGTGTCCGCTCTGTAGTCGGGAGCGCCTCTGAGTAGCGAGCATGAAGGGGCGCTATAACATGTTAGTGCCAAGGGCGGATCCAGGGGGGGGGGGCAATCCGGCCATGGCCCCCCCATTTCAAATCACCATGGGACGTGGCCCCCCATCCATGGTGGCCCCAAAAAAAATTCAGGGTGTCAGTCATGCAAAGGAGAATTAATGTATAAATGTAATTAAAATCTATAATAAAAATAATGTATAAATGTAACTAAAATCTAATCTAAGTCTCTCCCGCAATTGCATTGCCTAAATATAAAGCATCGAAATGAAACAATCTTCCAACAGTATCCAACTATGATTTATGGCATGCAATGTATGTTATTCGTGTATATATTCGTAGTAAATTGTAAAAACATTAACACCAATGAACACAATTATAACTAAGTACAACTAACTATTAATTACAAATCAAGTTAACACTAACAACAGTGTTTGGGATGTAATTTATTTTTTGCAGATGTCAAAAAATTTCAGGGCGAAACATGTTAAGTTTTGAGTTTAGCCTATAAAAAATTATGTGCATGAAAATGCGGTGAATGATAACACATGTTTACTCCTTGTTTTTATTTATATCTTACTATATTCATTCAATAGTGGGAAGTATTTTATTCATTCTAGTCTTAAAAAGTCATCAGTTTTTTAGAAGCAAAATTGAACACCTTTTTGAAGATTTCGGACGGTTCACTAAAAATTCATTAATTTTTTGGGAAGCGAAATTGAACACTTTTTTTAAATTTCGCACGGAAGAATAAAAAGTCATCGCTCTTTTTAGACGAAAAATTAAAAACCTTTTGTAAGATTTCGCACGGATGACTACAAAAAGTCATCAGTTTATTGGGATGCTAAAGTGTACACCTTTTTTTGAAAATTTCGCACGGAAGAATAAAAAGTCATCACTCTTTTTAGACGAAAAATTAAACACCTTTTTTAAGATTTCGCACAGATGACTACAAAAGTCATCAGTTTTTTGGGATGCGAAATTAAACACCTTTTTGAAAATTTCGCACGGAAGACTAATAAGTCAAAACTCTTTTTAGACGAAAAATTAAACACCCTTTTTAAGATTACCCACGGTTTACTACAAAAAGTCATCAGTTTTTTGGATTCTAAATTGAGCACTTTTTTGAAAATTTCGCATGGAAGATTAAAAAGTCATCACTCTTTTTAGACGAAAAATTAAACACCTTTTTTAAGATTTCGCACGGATGACTACAAAAGTCATCAGTTTTTTTGGATGCTAAATTGAACACCTTTTTTTGAAAATTTCGCACGGAAGACTACAAAAGTCATCAGTTTTTTGGGAAAGAAAATTGAACACCCTTTTTGAAGATTTCCGACGGATTACTTAAAAAAGAACATCTAGTTTTCGGCAATGAAGTTTTTGAGTAAAGTCTATATTTATTGAGACATTATGGCACTCTTAAAAGCACTGAAAAGTGCAGCTATTTTGTTAAGATAACAGCTTAAAATGCTACCATTGCAATGTGAAAATTCAAAAAGTTTCTGGTGGGGAGGGGCATATCCCCTCCCCACACCCCTCCCCTACCACTCTCGGCGCTGCGCGCCTCATCATTGTCTTCAGACGGTCAATTATCTACCCCTCTGGAAACCTCAATCCCCCCAAAATTAAACTCTGGTTTCGGCCAAAAACGACAAAAAAGTTCATCAGATTTTTCAGCGAAAGATCATCGAAAAATTTTCCGACCCCAGCCCCAAAAAATTTTGGCCCCCCCCCTTCGAAAAGTTCTGGATCCGCCACTGGTTAGTGCCCATACAAACAAATAGTTAATATACTGTATGACCTCTACACCTATCTGTGATTTTACATCAATGATATTATAGTTCTGCGGTTTCTCACAATTATTTCATCTGTCTCTAACCGATGTGTTTTGACACGTAATCGGGTGCATGGCACTGCATGCAGTGTTTCAATCGATTTTGTCTCAATTTCAAATGAACGAGTATACACAGAGCAATGCTATCCATGATGTCTCCATAACAACAGCAGTGGCGCACATTCATCAACATGCCTCTCGAGCTTGGTTGGGTAATATTATTCTAAAACAAATAAGCCGAGATATAGGCCCTGTTTCAGATTGATTGCTTGATAATCCGCAGTGGCTTTTTTGCCTGCGACCATGCATGATTATGCTCGGTAAGTTACCATAAGTAGCCTATCCCTCAACTGCATGGCAGACATTTTCAAACCATCAAAAATAATAAACGTTCCTCGGACTTTGCTCTTTCTCCCCGCGATGACAGCAGGTAAACTCCAAAATCGGCGACGTAACTTCGGGGGAAGGTCCGTAGCTCAGTTGAGAGAGCGCTGGTGGTTAAACTGAGTGCCATCCACGCAACCCGGGTTCAAGCCTCGCTCAGGGCGTTAATTTATTAAAGTTTCTGTTAGCAGCCATTGGCGCTTTGCTGTTGTGTTGCTCTGCTGAATATCAGACAGCCCCTCCCACTTCTGACTTGGCCGAATCAGGAGTGATCCAGCACTTAGGACATTAGCGTTAACTTACCGAATACAGTGCTGTAAAACCGACCTGCGTGTCGTGCTATAGTGGGCCGTATTTCGTATAACCTCTACCTGTAGTCATTCTGCGGTTTGTCAGATTGAGTCATTAAACGAAGATTATTATTCAAAAGATAATCGTAACTTGATTTTGACGTATTCTTTATAGGCAAAGCTACAGTGCGTATCTGGACCAGAACCTAAATTGTAAAGAACACATTAATTGGTAATCTAATTGGATCGCATTCATTCAGTCGTATTGGTCGTTATTCCTCAATTGGTCTACGTGACGGTGTCACGAAATAGAGTATCCCCGTATTAATTGTATCCCCCAAATTAGAAAAAGTCGAAGAAACCGCTTCCGCGTGTATTTTGTTTTGCAAATTGATTTTCAACTGCTTTGTTTTGAACAATGACACTAACAAGTATGTTTATTCCTACTAGATAGTTTGTTTTGCCCTGTTTTCAGAGCACTTAAAACATTTAAAACACTTAAAAACACTCAGAGTCACTAAATAAATTCGAGTTGCCTTTATCTGAGCATTGCCTATTACACTTAAAACAATTAGAGTCACTTTAAATTTTGATTACGGCATACATTTTTTTTATTATGCGCATTTTTAAAAAAGGGGATAGAATGGTTTATCCCTCCGGATAGTATAGACCGGTTAATTCCATCCGGGGGGATAGATTAATTCATCCCCCGGATAGCTTTCAGGGGGGATACTCCGTTTCGTGTCAACGGCAGACTTGGAGTCGACGTATATAAACCCAACAATCCAAGGTAGGCTACGCCAAGTAAAATCCGCCACTGATTGTTCTTTGCCAGTGCCAGTCCCAACCCTGGATAAAGGAAGAGGGCGACACAATGTAACTGTCAATTTAATAAAATGTCAGTTTTTAAATTAGCTTTGCATGATGGTAATTTGTATTGTAGACTACTATTACAGATATACAACACTAAATAAACTGCGACAAAATTATTTTACGACGATATGAAAAACGACGGACTGAACACGAAGACTTGCATGCGACGAATTATACAGCGACGATTTAATTTACGACGACATAAATTGCGACGAATTGATTACGACGAAATTACTTGCGACCATGATAGGGAACCCATTAATTATGCAAGCAGCAAATATCTAAGAAAATAACCAGAGATATTAACAAACGTTACTATTAAGAATCCGCCACCGTCTCTCTAAAACTACTTTACAAGGCTTAGGCCTATTATTCCTTACTTTTCTTACGTGTCATATTGTAGCATATGTTGGGTCTAACTCATACTTCCTATTAGAAAGAATTGGCAGACCTATTTTCTGATTCGTGAAGCCTACCATACTGGTGGCAGGGTATACCAACAATTAATCGCTTGGGTGGTGATGCGTATAGCTGAGAACGAGGTCGTATACGCTCAGCCACAACCAGTCTGTGACCGAGGGTCTTTGTGTCTATAGAATAATTGTTGTAGGCAATTTGACTAAGTCCTACGCTATCGTTATTTGGAATTTAGAAATACACTGAAGCACAAGAGATACTGTCACTGTGGACGATTTTATGAGCATCACAGTAAGAACAGACTATTCTCATAAGAGTGCACGATGCGCGGATATGAAATTTAGAGAACATTGTTATTATTTTCAATATCTAAAATTGTTCCTTACTTTAGCCTACTGCTTGAGTGGATTTTCGCACTGATTAAGGCAGTGTGGCTTAAACGGTTTGGTGACTAGTATTTCAATGTGGGTATACTGTGATAATTGTCTCTATCCAGCTGTGATATGCTGCACATTTTGATGCAGACTGCGCTGCTAAGTGCGTAGGTTTCTTTGTTCCATTCATGTACCGACCCAGTTCATAGCTGCCAACGCTGCTGAGCGGATCAGCACCCGCCTTGCAGCACACAGGTATGTAGGCATATCGTCCGGGCTTGAACAAAGTCTCTGCGAACGAGCAGTGTCAAAACTTTGTGAAAATCCAGAAAGCTCAGGGCTTGACATGTAAAATAGTAACCAGGATCAGCATGCATAAACGTAGCCTTACTTCAAAGTGGTTAACCTAGGCTACATGACTCTTACGTTTGCAACTTTGCCGGATAAAGTATAGCAGCTATGCCTATTCGCGAGAATGCTGACGTGTAAAAATGCCAAAATAATCCAATGGTTTCGCGTCCTAAATCTGAATTCTGCATATATCTGGCTACACAGTCCACACGTCAAAACCAGTATTAAGGTGATTTTTAGGCATAATAACATGTTGAGTTTTATATATGATTTCGAATATCTTGCAGCAAGGTTCAAATGACACACAAACAAATGCTCAAGATTCATTATAATTCACGATAGAATTACACGGCGAAAGTGGTCTAACTAAATTTAATTAATTAATTATCTTAACTTAAAAATGACAATGAGTAGGCCTATATCAAACGCTTTAAAATATCTCTAAAACTTGTCTTTTACGAAATAAGGAAAAAAGTATTTTGCACATATTTTATTGTTAGTCTAAATTCGTTTAAGACATAATAACGCTTTTGGTATGGCCTGCCACAAAAAGTAAAAATGTTATTCTTCAGAGTGGGCAAAAAGACTCCCCCAGGTGTTTTGAAAAGGTCTTGGCCAGAAGTGCGCATTATTAAATCAACTTTTACGGGTTCTAAGACACATAATTATATCTACGTATAATAGCTAAGTTTCACAAAGAAAATTCAAACAAAACAAACGTTATCTTACTTTTAGTGAGTCCGCCAGCTGGTTAGTGACGATTTGAAAACATAACGCAGCAAAATAGGTCTAAAAAAGAGTTTATTAAGTGACATCTCAAATAACAGTTACTATTATCAAGTAAACTTGAAGACCAGTCCAGATTACTTCGCAGCATAATCAATAAATAAATGTGAATACCTGGGTTGGCTATTCATATTGTATTACAAGTCATAGGGCCTAACACAGGGGTTGTAGGCCTTTAGGCCTATAATTGTATAAAGCCTACAAACGGCCGCTATCGTCATAGACAGAAACCTGATATAAGATGGCATTGTAGGCCTATGCCATCGGAAATATATTATTTTAAATATAGTTTTTGGGTTGGTTATTCATATTGTATTACAAGTCATAGGCCTATCACAGGGGTTGTATACTGTACGATCCCTGTAGTCTGATACTACGTGAAATTGTACCATCGGAAAGATTATCTTTTTTTAATATGGTTTTCTTCAAAACGCAGTTGAGCGAATGAAGATGATTATTTGCATGTGACATGAGCGATAAATAGAATTGATAGTAATGATGACAGCGAAGGCGATTATAACGATAATGGCGGCAATGATGATGATGATGATGATGACGATGACGATGACAATGTTGATGACGATGATGATGGTGGTGGTGGTGGTGGTGGTGAGTGAGCATGCTTAAACATGTTTATTCATTTGCGTGTAAGATGACGAACTGTACGGCTACAACCAATGAAGAACTGGCATCTGCATTCATCGTGGGCACATGCCAATTACTTCCAAAGTTGGATTCTCCAGCCTCTGATCGAATGCATGACTTAGTAATTTCAAATAACGCTACAGAAAAACAGTATTCGCTTCTGTGCGGAAGCTTTGCGGAGTTCTACATACGACCGTTGAATAATTGCATTGATGACATAGATGTTATAAACGCTAAAGCCGATGAACTCGCTTTCAGTGGTGACTTTCCAGTCTTGCCAAGAGATATGAGAGGCCTTGCCGATACAATCAGGTGCTACAAGATTGTGCCATACGATAAGTGTCCAAGTTTTGTTCGATTACGAGATATGGGTGAAATTAAGTATAATTGGAAATGTAAAAAGTACGAATTCAACAGATCAGTTTATTCAGATTTTTTTACAGCTTCTTATATATCAATTAACATTAATCTTGCATCAACAAAGAGTACGTCAGAACATGTTCGCAAATCGGATGGAAGAACTTTACCAAACAGTGTTTGTGGTCCAGCAATTAAATCGCAATCAGCTGCGAACTTTTGTCTCTCAATTGATTGTGTCTTAAGCCTGTTTTGTCCTCAGTGGCCTAGAGAAGCCCAACATTGGCCAATTCGACCAAGACAATGCGGATGGCCGACGATTGATACAATCTCCGAAGTTGTGCAGAATGGTTGTCATGTCGTTTATGTCCAGCATCGTTCGTGCAGAGGCGATAAACTCCAGTGGAGGTTGTCATTTTCACTCGCGGAGTTAATACTGCTTCAGAGTTGGACTCAAATTCAGCAGATTGTCTATCATTTACTGAGATTCTTTGCAAAAAGAGAATTACTTCAAAAAGATTGTCCAAAGGAAGATGAGGTTCTCTGTACCTATCATATAAAGACGTTAATGTTATGGGCTTGTGAGTTGAAGTCACCGAAATGGTGGATCTCCTCTTCTGTTATTGCAATCTGCTGTGATTTATTGAAAATGCTTTCACGTTGGCTAAAAAGAAAATACTGTCCAAACTATTTTGTTCCCGAGGCAAATTTATTCAGTCAGAACCCAAACTTCACGGTAGGTCTGCATCTTCTTACAGAAAGACGACTGAATGAATTTCACAAACCTGGCATTCTATGTCACTGGTTCGTGAAAAATTACATACTGCCAACCATTCGGACACAATTTCAAGTTTTGAACTTTAGAAAGGTGGAGCCAGGCTTCATGGATTATTTGCTGCCTCTCCTTGATTTTCGGCGAGCTACTGAGTTAGAATCTTTGAATTTGCTGTTCTCTTGGAAATTTTCCGATTCTTATAAGAATGATCGTTGTGTAATAAAATACGGGCTTTGTTCAGGAGTGCGCATAAGTTTAAAAGGAAGACAATTTGCAAATTTTGATCCGAGGTTTCATGGTACACACGCACATATCTCGACATCGGAAAAAATGCTGTGTTTTAAGTACTATAACAATCTACTGTGTATTCTGCATGCTGCGTATGGTCTACACTACGAAGAGATTTCTTGGGATGGCAGTCTCTTCGTTGAACTTGTCAGTGCAGTTTCGATGCAACATAAAATGATTAGGTCACGGTATCACAACTTTCCGAAAACGTACGAAGCAGAAAGTAGTCGGTTTCAATTACTCCGTGCACTGGGTCTCATGGAAAATTTTACTGGATCTAACAGGAGTTCAGAATTTCAATTACTGTCTCTCATGTCAATGGGGTTTCTTAGAAAAGCTCTCGAGTATGACGATTCTAAATCGAATGGCATTGCTCCTGCAGCATTGGCCTATCTAGCTGCGTTCTACTTTGCCACATCAGAATACAAACAAGCAATACGTTGCTGCTTGAAAATTCGCGAGGATCAGACTTCTCGAGAGGAAAAGGAATTACTTAATGCAGGCTGTTTAATGTTTATTGACGATGTCGCAAGAATTGTCGGACTGTGTGTACTGTACACGAAGATTACTGAAGACAATCTTCATTACAGTTGCAGACGTCCTTATCTTGATCTGCGTCTTTCTCCAGAGGTCTTTGCTCTTTATCTAGCTGCATTATCAGGCGTGATGTTATCCAAACTTTTGCCTGATCCAACATTTCCCATGGACAATTATGTGAAGGCTTTAGTCAAGCCATACTGTGCTGTACCTTATTTCAAAGCCACCAGGCAGATCGTTTATCGCCGAACAGTTTCTTCAACGACAGAAGCTGTTGACACAATGATAACTAAAGAAAGAGTAATTGATATTCTAAAGGAATATGCCTTAGATAATATGATTTTATTTTACGAGGTGATTCGAAAAGACTTTGGTATCCAGTGCAACACTGCGGACTGCTATCGAGCTCTGTGCCTTTACAGGAGTTGTCACTACGATGAAGTGATTCATTTATGTGAACGAATTCTTCAGGAATCTGATCTGCGTTGCGATTTGAAGGAGCTTTCACTAGCTAACGTTTTGTTAGTGCCACCGCTTGACTCCTTTTTTGACACAGACACACAGTCGTTGCTTGGATTTCATACACTCGTTTATTATTTGTCACCACGCAATGACGTTATAGGAAAATTTGAATTAGGTGACAAGTCATCATTTGCACACTGGTTTGCCAGAAGTGTGTGCTTTGCGAGTAATCAACTTTCAGAATCTCTGTCATATCGATTGATTTGTGTAAAATGCTACTATTTCATTGGAAGACATTTTCTTGCCAGATATTTGAAAGTCAGATGTTGTATCAACTCTCGTCTTCCCTATGCAAGAGCAATGAAAGAATTTGCTGCTCAGAAAATTAATTACCCGTTTGAATACATCATTCGGACATTTCTTCTAAGAAAGCTTCGTTTACAGAAGATCAGGGAGCTACAATGATTCATTTACAAAATTCGGCATAGTCTAGTCTATATTCTTTCTGTTTTCTGAAATGTGATGCTAAATTAGATTGTGTAGGTGATTGAGAGTAAAATAACACGATATAGTATCAAACTTGTTATTGTAGTAATACATGCAGCCATAGGTGTAGGTGAGATTTCAGCAGTGGGAAGGGGTCAAAATTTACTTCTGTCAGAAACAAATTCGGAATAAAACGCCGCGCACTTATGGGCCTATATAATATTATGCAGTGATGGATCCAGAAACTTTCGAAGGGGGTGGTGGCAAATGGGAGGGAATCAAGGTATGGCTTTAACCTGACATTTTCTGACGACCCTTTTTAACTCTTTCTTCTGAAATTTATGAAAAACTTGCCAACTGCGCTACTTTCGAGTCTGATAACCTTTCAGAAGTCACATTCAGCAAGTGGGGCCACGTTCTGTGTAAAAGTCAAATGGGGGATGGCTTGATTGCCCACTCTGGATCCGCCCCGGTGTAAAGGTTTCAAATTACCCCCTCCTAAACATTACCCCCTGCAAACTGCAATTTGGATCAATCATCGAATTTATTGCACTAAATCTATCAGAGAAATCATCCCGCTTCTTGTTTTGGTCTGAAGATTTTCATCCGTCATCCCGCTTCGTGGTTTGTTATCAATATTTTCATCTGTAACTAAAATACTAATCGCCGCTGAAATTACAATGGAGAAATGGCCTCGAGGTTATTATTTTTCTTTCGATCAAAAAAATAATAATAATAATAATAATAACAATAATCACAATAATAATAACAATAATAATACTAATAGCAATAATAATAACAATAACAATAATGATATAATAATAGACGCTAACATAGTGATATCAGAGCACTTAATTATGGCAAGACATCAACGAAGACCAGCCATTCCAGGAGGAAATGCTATTCCTATTTCATGCAATGCTTACATGTACATGGATCATTAATTATGACCTCGGGTAAAATAAGTATAGTAGTAAAATAGCTAAAAATAATAATGGCGATGATAATAGTAGTACTCGTGTAGTAACAGTAGTAGTAGTAGTAGTAGTAGTAGTAGTAGTAGTAGTAGTAGTAGTAGTAGTAGTAGTAGTAGTAGTAGTAGTAGTAGTAGTAGTAGTAGTAGTAGTAGTAGTAGTAGTAGTATGAGCAGCAGCAGCAGCAGCAGCAGCAGCAGCAGCAGCAGCAGTAGTAGTAGTAGTAGTAGTAGTAGTAGTAGTAGTAGTAGTAGTAGTAGTAGTAGTAGTAGTAGTAGTAGCAGTAGCAGTAGCAAGTAGCAGTAGCAGTAGCAGTAGCAGTAGTAGTAGTAGTCAAGAAGATGAAGAAGGAAGTACTGTAGTAATAGCAATGATCACCTGCCAGTCTGTATAGTCTTTAAATGGGCGCCTCGATCGAAAGGCGCAATATAAATCTACCGGTCGTAGAATACGAACGACGATAGCGACACCTGTGAACGGAGGAGCGATGCGTGGTATGGGTTGCGCTGGGCAACAAAAGAATAATTGCCATGGCAGATTTAATAACCGGACATCTGAAGCGCACGACGCAGGCGATCATTGCGTGCAATATTCAACACATTATACGTCGAACGTATTTTTACAACTCTCACACAAGACCACTATACGTCGGCCACTTGATATTAAAGAACTGACCATAATGTACCGATATATATATAATATAATATATACTAATATTATATATATATAGCCAAAATCTAACTGTAGGTGCTCTTTAAGTTAAATACAAGGATACCGTACAATCTTCTTCTTTTCGTACTCTGTCCCTACAGGCAGGTTCAAATGTTTGACGTCTCCATTCTTCTCTGTTCTGTGCTTTCTTTTTCAGCTTCTGATAACCCTAAAATAAAAGCCTTCAAATAACGCCAAGCGTCTAGCTTAAGATTTAGCCTACAGTAGGCAACTGATAGGTTTCACATATTATAATTAGACATAGGCTATTCAGCAAATTTTACAAAATTGTACCAGCTACATCCAGTGTTTAATCTAGTCCCCATCCTTGGCGGGGGGTTCTGGTTTCTAGGGGGCGAGAAAACGTCCGTTTTTGGCGATGAGCCACCGACCTTTCTTTCTGACGACCTTTCTGAAAAAATATCCATTTTCGCTACTGAAAAACTGATGACTTTTCAAAGTCTTTCTTTCTCTGTTCCCAAAAAATTCATGTAGGCCTTCACAAGACTTGTCGAATCTGCTGGGTGGGAGGGGGGAATTGTTATACACATTTACTATTTCGGGAGGCAATATGGTACATATTTACATGCAGCACCTCGCGATTTTTCCTCGGGAGAACTAATCCCTGGGGGAACCTCGCTCCCCCCCCATGCAGAGCCTCTAGAGATAAAACACTGTGCTACATCAGTTTTTGGTTGCCATAAATGAGTAACGCTATAAATTATTATTTATACGGATAATAGCTTCAATAAGCTATCAATCGATTTTATTTCATTTGTGTAGATTTTTTTTCTTTCACCTGGAAATTTCAAGTTTATAAAAATATTATTGCGTGTTGCACTAAAGTTAAAGTGGCCATTGGTAGACATCAGGGCTGGCGAATCGAAATCCGACTACCCCGACTAACTGGCTATGATTAAGGTCGCCCTCCTCAATTCTCCAGGCTTGAGACTGGCACTGCCAAAGAATAAACAGGTTCGGAGTTTGGTTGCCATAAATGAGTAACGCTATATTTATACGGATAATAGCCTACGGGGGTAGTCTAAACCGTCGATGGTCTAAACATTAGGTTTGGACGAGTCTAAAATCTGACTAAGGCAGATCTATTTTCTGATTCGTGTATAGCCTACCGCCCAACAATCGCTTGGGTGATGATGCGTAGCTGAGAACGAGACCGTATATACGCTCAGCCACAACCTGTGACCGAGGGTCTTTGTATATGACCTATATAGAATAATTATTGTTGTATGCAAACTGACTAGGTCATACGCTATCGTTATGTAGAATTTATCACAAGAGACACTGTGGACGATTTTATGAACATCACAGTAAGAACAGACTATTCTTATAAGAGTGCACGATGCGCGAAGACGAAATTTTAGAGAACACTGTTATTATTTTCAAGATCTAAAATTGTTCCCTACTTTAGCCTACTGCTTGCGTGGATTTTCGCACTGATTTAGGCAGTGCATGTGGATTAAACGGTTTAGTGATTAGTATTTCAACATGGGTATACTGTGATAATTATTTCTATCCGGCTGTGATATGCTGCACACTTTGATGTAGACTGCGCTGCTAAGTGCGAAGGCTTCCTTGTTCCATTCATACACCACCCCTTTCGTAGCTGCCAACGTTGTCTAGCGGATCAGCACCCGTCTTGCAGCACACAGGTCATAGGCATATCGTCCGGGTTTGAACAAAGTCTCTGCGAACGAGCAGTGTCAAAACTTTGTGAAAATCCACAAATCTATAGAAAGCTCAGGACTTGACATGTAAAATATTAACCAAGATCAGTATGCAGCATAAATGTAGTCTTGCTTTAAAGTGGTTGACATAGGCTACATGACTCTTACGGTAGCCTACGGGTACGTTTGCAACTTTGCCCGATAAAGTAGCAGGCCTATTCATGGGAATGCTGACATGTATAAAATACCAAAATGATCCACTGGTTTCGCGTCCTCAATCTGAATTTTGCATAAATCTGGCTCCACAGACCACACGTCAAAACCAGTATTAAGGTGATTTTTAGGCATAATAACATGTTGAGTTTTATATATGATTTCGAATATCTTGCAGCAAGGTTCAAATGACACACCAACAATTTCTCAAGATTAATTCTAGGCTGATTCAAGATAGAATTATACGGCGAAAGTGGTTAAATAAATAAATTAATTACTTAACTTAGTTAAAATGAGACAATGTGTATATCAAAAGCTTTAAAATATCTCTAAAACTTGTCTTTTTAAAAAGTAAAGAAAAAAATTATTTTTGCACATATTTTCTTGGTTAACCTAAATTCGCTTAGCCTAGGACATATGACCTAATAACGCCTTTCGTCTGGCCTGCCACAAATAACAGAAATGTTATTCTACAGGGTGAGTAAAAAAATACCCCTCCCAAGGTGTTTTGCAAACGTCTTGGCCAGAAGTGCGAATTTTCAAATCAACTTTTACAAGCTTCAGCCTAAGGCAAATAATTTATATCTACGTAGGCCTATATATCGCTAAATTTCACAAAGAAATTTCAAACAAAACAACAGTTATCTCACTTTTAGTGGGTCCATCAACTGGTTAGTGACGATTTAAAAACATAACGCTGCAAAATAGGTATAAAAAGATTTTATTAAGTGACATCTCAAATAACATTTACTGTTATCAAGTAAACTTGAAGACCAATCGAGATTGCTTCGCAGCATATCAATAAATAAATTTGAATACCTGGGTTGGTTATTCATATTGTATTACAAGTCATAGAGCCTATCACACGGTTTGCATAGGTCTACTTCATATGTCTACTGTATAGGCCTACATACGATCCCTATCGTCATAGACAGAAGCCTGATACTACATGACGCTAATGGCGACAATGACGATGATGATGATGATGATGATGATGATGATGATGATGATGACGACGACGACGATGATGATGATGATTTTTGATGATGATGATGATTGTTGTTGTTGATGATGATGATGATGATGATGATGATGATGATGATGATGATGATGATGATGATGATGATGATGATGATGATGATGATGATGATGATGATGACAGTGCCGGATTAACTTTTTAGAGGCCTGGCGCAAACAATGCAACAAAACTAAAGTAGGCCCTCTATCCAATCAACTTATCGAAAAAAATGGGGGAAAAATTAATTATATAGAAAAACATACTATTTATTAACACAAAATGAAGCTGTTATAGGATCAAATAGGAGATTTTTTAATTTTACTTGTTACAGTTCAACTGTTCAAAAATGTTCGTCGAGTTTAAAAGTCTTTCCTTCGCGCTTTTAAAGTAGAGAAAGAATCAATGATATCTTGAAAGTCAAGATCTGTCAAGATTTCCGACTCAATGTTCAAAAGAGCTAAATTTGCCAATCTGTCCTGGCCCATTGTTGACCTCAAAGATGATTTTATGCGTTTTAAATGGTGTGATCGTAAAAAAAGCAGAATCGTTTAGTTTTCTTTTGGTACTATTCAATTTTACTTTATTTCCATGTTGTTTTGTGGATTTAGAGTAGGGCCTACATGCCATCTTGATAACGACATGGTTCAGGTCCCATCTGCAGCCAATAACTGACCAAATCTTCATTTATAGTCCACAGAGCAGCATCTGCTTGTGGCACGTTTCCAGCAGATTGATTCTCTTGTTTTAATGGTATAGAACAGCGGTTCTCAACCTTTTTAGTGCGGCGACCCCTTGGTAACATTTTGAAAGTTGTGACGACCCTCAACGACAAGATTGATTGCGTAACCCCTACAATACTGCATTTTGTTACCATTGTCCATTGTTATGCATTTTCACTTTATAATTCGATTCTGCTTTTGGCAATCATTATGTGAGGTTTCATGGGTCTTGCGATTCTGAGAGCTACCTATTCTGCACTTGAATTTCATAAGTCTATTCGTCTTGAAAAACTTCAATAGCTGTCACGTGCTGCTGCTGGAACAACCCATGTGTGCTTTCCTGGCGTCATTAGTTTTGTTCTTAAAAATACTAGTCGCACCGAGGATAGGGAAGAGCTTGGGGAGAAATGTGCCCCTCCCCATTGCTGATTTTATTTTGCATTTCCACACTGCAATTGTGACATTTCAGGTTGTCATTTTAACGAAATTGCTCGTTATTTTAGCAAGACCTCCAGAGTATCCCCTCCCAAAGTTTTTTTTTAAATTTCCACACTGCAATGGTCGCATTTTAAGCCGCCATCTCAAAAATAATTTCCTATAATATGAGTGCAGTAAGACATGGCTTAAGACTTCAATAAATGTCACCTCCCATTGTTTAGTTTTTTGCATGCTCTAAGCCTCTAAGCTGTCATCTTAACGGAATTACTCATGATTTCAGTGCTCAAAGACGTGATCTAAGACTTCAATAATATTCACTCCCCAATGTTCTGGGTTTTTTCTTACACATGGTTATGATAGTGTTTTCAACTGACATCTTAGCAAATTTGTCCATTATAAATTTCTACGTTTTTATGAAATATTTCTGAAACATTGGAGATTATAGGCAGCTCGTCCCCACCACAAATTTCAGGGAAACGTCCCCTGTCCTTCAAAGTCTCCGCCCGTGATAGGCCTCACTAGTTTTGTGCAAACCGGCTAGCCTACCGGGTATTGCTTTATTTTTGGGAAGAATGGTAAAAGTGGAATTTATATTTTAAAACTAAAAATGGCAAAAATTAAATTAGATGCCGCGTTCTACCATATAAATCATAACAAAAGTATAAGTACAATTTTATTCTGTGTAATAGGCCTAAGTCTGCTATAGTGAAGCTTTGAAATTGCCAGTGCATGAACATTTGTGCATCTTTTAAAAATTTCTGAATGCTCCAGGCGACCCCTGGCAAATCGTCAGGCGACCCCCGTGGGGGTCGCGACCCACAGGTTGAGAACCGCTGGTATAGAATTATAGAACTATGGTAGTTTCAGATTTAGGCATATCAATGATATCATTGCTGAAATAAAGGGTGTCTATTGTTGGCATTAGTGCTGACACTGCTGAGCGGCCTAAGACTGAACTGCATCCAGCTTCTGACGCTGAGTCGACACCATCTATAAATTGCAGCACTTCTCGTGTTTTTACTGCCAGAAATTTATCAATACTACCACGTTGCTGTTTGCCTACCTCTTCAAGTTCGCGTTTTCTTTGACGTTTCTGCCAACCGGACCCAAATTTCTTCATTTTCTTTAGGCCTACTTATTTTATTTGTTTAAAAATTAAAATTAAAAAAAGAAATAAGCAGCTTAGCTACATAAACACTAAATAGTAGATAATAATATTACAGGGAACATACACTGTGTCGTCTGTACCGTACGCATATCGATATTTTATTTGGTGATGGGGTCGATCCGCGCATAAATTGATTACGTCATGCGTCATCATTACAGTACACAATTAATTAGTACGTCATCATTATAGTAGTAGTACTGTAGAAGGCCTGATTTTATAATGCCACCAAATTTTATATGCAATGCTTGTTTTAGAAATTAAACATTTTAATAAGCCGGACTGTGACTTATATAAAAAAATTCGATCGGATAATCGGATTTCTCAATGTTTTTTTAAAATTTTTACCCCCGAAAGAAGGCCTGGCGCAAGTGCGCCAGTTGCGCCATAGTTAATCTGGCACTGGATGATGATGTTGATGATGGTGGTGGTGGTGGTGGTGGTGGTGGTGGTGGTGATTGAGTATGTATAAACATGTTTATTCATTTGCGTGTAAGATGACGAACTGTACGGATACAACCAACGAAGAACTGGCATCTGCATTCATCGTGAGCACGTGCCAATTACTTCCAAAGTTGGATTCTCCAGCTTCTGATCGAATGCATGACTTAATCACTTCAGAGAATGCTACAGAAAAAGAGTATTCGCTTCAGTGTGGAAGCCATGCGGAGTTCTACATAAGACCGTTGAATAATTGCATTGACGACCTAGATTTTATTAACGCTAAAGCCGATGAACTCGCTTTCAGTGGTGACTTTCCAGTCTTGCCAAGAGAAAGGAGAGGCCTTGCCGATACAATCAGGTGCTTCAAGATTGTGCCATACGATAGGTGTCCAAGTTTTGTTCGATTACGATATATGGGTGAAATTAAGTATAATTGGAAATGTAAAAAGTACGAATTCAACCAATCAATTTATGCAGGTTCTTATACATCGGTTAACATAGATCTTGCATCAATAAATAGTACGTCAGAACTTATTCGCATATGGAATAGATGCACTTTACCAAGCACTGTTTGTGGTCCAGCAATTAAGTCGCAATCAGAAGCGAACATTTATCTCCCCATTGATTGTGTCTACAGCGTGTTTTGTCCTCAATGGCCTAGAGAAGCCCAACATTGGACAATTCGACCAAGACAATTCGGAAGGCCGACGATTGATACAATCTCCGAAGTTCTACAGAATGGTTGTAATGTCGTTTGTGTCCAGCATCGCTCGTGCAGAGACGATAAATTCCAGTGGAGGTTGTCATTTTCACTGGCGGAGTTAATACTACTTCAGAGTTGGACTCAAATTCAGCAGATTGTCTATCATTTACTGAGATTCTTTGCAAAGAGGGAATTACTTCAAAAAGATTGTCCAAAGGAAGATGAGGTTCTCTGTACCTATCATATAAAGACGTTAATGTTATGGGCTTGTGAATTGAAGTCACCTGAATGGTGGATCTACTCTTCTGTTATTGCAATCTGCTGTGATTTGTTGAAAATGCTTTCACGGTGGCTAAAGAGAAAATACTGTCCAAACTATTTTGTTCCCGAGGCAAATTTATTCAGTCAGAACCCAAACTTCACGGTAGACCTGCATCTTCAGACAGAAAGACGACTGAGCGAATTTCACAACCCTGGCATTCTATGTCACTGGTTCGTGAAAAATTACATACTACCAATCATTCGGACAAAATTTCCAGTTTCGAACTTTGGGGAAGTAGCACCAGGCTTCATGGATTATTTGCTGCCTCTCCTTCAATGTCGGCGGGCTGCTGAGTTAGAATCTTTGAATTTACTGTTCTCTTATAAATTTTCCGATTCTTTTGGGAGTAGCCGTTGTGTAATAAAATACGGACTTTGTTCAGGAGTGCGTCGGTATTTAAAAGTAAGACAATTTGCAAGTTTTGATCCGAGGGTGCATTGTACACACGCACATATCTCGACATCAGAAAAAATGCTGCAGTGTTTTACGTATTATAACAATCTACTGTGTATTCTGCATGCTGCACATGGTCTGTACCACGAAGAGATTTCTTGGGATGGCAGTCTCTTCGTTGAACTTGTCAGTGCAGTTTCGATGCAACATGAAATGATTAGGTCGCAGTATCACAACTTTCCGAAAACGTACGAAGCAGAAAGTGGTCGGTTTCAATTCCTTCGTGCACTGAGGATCTTGGAAAATTTAACTGGATCTAACAGGAGTTCAGAATTTCAACTACTGTCTCTCATGTCAATGGGGTTTCTTAGAAAAGCTCTCGAGTATGAAGATTCGAAATCGAATGGCATTGCTCCTGCAGCATTGGCCTATCTGGCTGCGTTCTACTTTGCCACATCAGAATACAGACAGGCAATACGTTGCTGTTTGGAAATTTGCGAGGATCAGATTTCTCGAGAGGAAAAGGAATCACTGAATGCAGGATGTTTAATGTTTATCGACGATGTCGCAAGAATTGTCGGATTATGTGTACTGTACAGGAAGATTACTGAAGACAATCTTCATTACAGTAGCAGACGGTCTTATCTTGATCTTCGTCTTTCTCCAGAGGTCTTTGCTCTTTATCTAGTTGCATTATCAGGCGAGGTGATATCCAAACCTTTTCCTGATTCAAAATTTCCCATGGACAAATATGTGAAGGCTTTAATCAAGCCAAACTGCGCTGTACCTCATTCCGAAGCCAACAGGCAGATCGTTTATAGCCGAGCAGTTTCAACAACAGAAGCTGTGGACCGAATGATAACTAAAGAAGGAGTAATAATTGACACTCTAATGGAATATGCCTTAGATAATATGATTTTATTTTACGAGGTGATTCGAAAAGACTTTGGTATCCAGTGCAACACAGCGGACTGCTATCGAGCTCTGTGCCTTTACAGGAGTTGTCACTACGATGAAGTGATTCATTTATGTGAACGAATTCTCCAGGAATCTGATCTGCGGAGCGATTTGAAGGAGCTTGCCCTAGCTAACGTTTTGTTAGTGCCTCCGCTCGACTCCTTTTTAGATACAGACACACAGTCGCTGCTTGGATTTCATACACTCTTTTATTATTTGTCACCACGCAATGACGTCATAGGAAAATTTGAATTAGGTGACAAGTCAACATTTGCACACTGGTTTGCTCAAAAAGTGTGCTTTGTGAGTAATCATCCTGCAGAATCTCTGTCATATCGATTGATTTGTGTAAAATGCTACTATTTCCTTGGAAGACATTTTCTTGCCAGATATTTGAAGGTCAGATGTCATATCGACTCTCGTCTTCCCTATGCAAGAGCAATGAGAGAATTTGCTGCTCAGAAAATTAGTTATCCGTTTGAATACATCATTCGGACATTTCTTCTAAGAAAGCTTCGTTTACAGAAAATCAGGGAGCTACAATGATTCATTTACAAAATTCTGCATCGTCTATATTCTTTCTGTTTTCTGAAATGTGATGCTTAATTAAATTGTGTAGGTGATTGAAAGTAAAATAACATGATATGGGATAAAACTTGTTATTGTAGTAATACATGCAGCCACAGGTGTATGTGAGATTTCAGCAGTGGGGAGGGGTAACAATTTTAATTCGGCCCGAAAAATTTCGGAATAAAACGCCGCGCACTTATGGGCCAAGGTAACTATGCAGTGACGGATCCAGAAACTTTCGAAGGGGGTGGTGGCAAATGGGAGTGGAATCAAGGTGTGGACTTAATCTGACATTTTCTGACGACCTTTTTGTACTCTTTCTTCTGAAATTTATGAAAAAATTTGCCATTTCCGCTCATAGGCGTACGGGACATTTCGGCAGTGGGGGGGCAAAAAAAATTTTTTGCCCGAAAAATCTGACGACCTTTTTTTTTTTTTTTTTTTTTTAGTCATCCGCTTAAAATTCTTAAGATTTACCCATGCGTGCCCGAAAAATCCCTCCCGTACCTGTTTGCCCGAAAAAATTCTCCGAAATTTTTTTGCCCGTCCAAGCCTCTTTTGCCCGAAAAACACATTTGCCCGAAATTTGGGGGGGCATTTGCCCCCCCTGGACCCCCGCCTCGTACGCCTATGTCTCCGCTGCTTTCAAGTCTGATGACCTTTCAAAAGTCACATTCAGTAGCCTAATTGGGGCCACGTTCTGTGTAAAAGCAGAGTTTCTGTTCTTCTGTTCTTACAGTTCCTTTTACAGAGTGATATTTAATGTTCCAGCAATTATAGGATAGGTTATGCACTTTAGCGCTGGTACAGCCCAAGATGCTACCATCGCAGTGTGGCAATAAAAAGATTGAAAATGGGGAGGAGCACATCCCTCCCTAAACCCCTTCCTCTGCGCGCTTCGGCGATCGTCCTTTCGCCGCGAGTTCGTCCCCTAAAACCGGGACCAAGTCTCAGCCTACGAACAGAGGTAATTTCAATAGCCCTCCTATAAAAAAGGAAGTAAAGTTTCCCCGCGCTCACTCGCGCATTTTTTCAACATTCGCTTGGGCACTCACACTCTTTGGGTCAACTCGGCGCCCATATACTAACATTTTGTCTTTGTTCAGTGCTTGCCCTGGACAATTTTTTCCGTGTAAGTTGCGTCTGTAGGAGTATTTTTGGTTTCACTGACATTCTCAAGTGTTCTCGATTGTCATTTTCAGTGTGTTTCTCGTTGTCATTTGGAACCTTCTGCAAGAGTGAGCATTAAGTAGCCTAACGTCTGCTTTAACCCATTAAAAACCTGTGAATAACATAGAACTATTTGCATATATAAACCGCACCCGTAAATTTGAAGACACAACGAGCTCCAAGTGACAAAAATTACGGTTAACTCTGGCCATGTACATGTACGTCATTCGTGATATGTTCCCTCAAGGCAGTTCGTGAATCAAGATACTAATTTTACGACCACCGTGTAACCAGAGACAGCACTACAAGAGCATTTTTAAAGGAATTTTTTAACATTCACAACCAGGAATTTTAATCTAGTGCGTCCGTTGGCCAACAAATTCTGACGAACCTTTTTTAATTATTCGCCCGAAACATTGCCGAAAATGTTACAAGTCTCCGACTGTAAAATCTGCCGACCTTCTCTAGCCTTTCTTCTTACACTTATCCCAAAAAGACAATGTAGCCCATTTTCCCACTGTATAACCCCTTCGTTCCATTCCGGTCCCCCGTGGTAAATTACCCCCTATCCCCCCCCCATCGGCTGACAGTGACTTGTTTCTTAATGATTTTCACTGCACAAGTTTACTTATACAATTTTACAACTGCACAAATTCATTTACAGCTGCACATTTTGTGTACAACTGCGCGCTAAAAAAGCCCTGGCGCTACGATAATTTTTATATTGTATACGTAGGCCCTATACAGCTGTCTATGTCTATGTCGCTGCGTTTCTGTCTGCCAGTCTAACTATGTCTCTCTCTTTATCTCTCTCTGTCTCACTCCGTCTCCGTGTCTATGTCTCTCTGTCTCTGTCTCTGTCTGTCTCTCTCTGCTACTGTAACTAGGTCCCATTTATAGCTGTTTATCGCTTATCCTCCAGGCACCTTTTCCCATTTCCTCCATATAATAATAATAATTATGCAAACCTAATCGTCCATTATAAGGCGAACGATGTGTAAGCGTCGATATTTTATCAGTGTTGTTGAAAGTATTGGGCAAGTGTACTTAAGAAAAAGTAAAAGTAAAATGGGCTTAAATTACTTAAGTAAAAGTATTCAGCACAAATTTTACTTAAGTAAAAGTAAAAGGTATCCTTCCAAAATAATACTTTTAAAGTAAAAAGTAAAAGTACCGAGTCTTTCTATTACTCAGTGCATTATTATTTTATTAACCTTCAAAAATATTAGGTTCTCGAAATGGTTATCGTTGAGTCTAGCACGCATAATGCTTCTGATTCATTAATGTTACCAGAATGCACGGCTGAAGAATCTGTGCTGCAGAAATGGCAGTGCATCCAGCGTACAACACTCATCGAAAATCTATTTTTGGGCATGCAAATTCAGATGAGCTGTTTTAGCTCAGCGTATCGAAATGTCAATTAGCGCATTGAAGTAACGAACACTGTAACGGGTGTCACATAAATTGTAACGAAGTAAAAGTACTGAAACATGAGTAAAATTTTACTTCGATGAAAGTAAAAGTATTTCGGTTTCTTGATACTTCGTTACATGTGAAAGTATTTAAACTTTTAGGGGCCGTCCATAAAGTACGTCACGCTCCAGGGGGGGGGGTGTAAGAAAGTGTAACAGTTTGTGACAGGGGGAGGGAAGGTCAGGCCATGTGTGACGTCACACATTTATTTTTTAAAATTTTATTTCTAATTTATTTTTTACTTTTTTTAGTAGAATTTAATAGCTTTAAAAATAATTTTCTGAAATTTTGTGAAACATTTGAAATAGTTTTATGTCAAAATAGCATGAAATGCGTATCTCCTGAATGTGCTGTTCACGATTCCTCTCGCTAGGAGCGCCAGTATGCTGTTGCGAAGCCTTGTTTATGTATAGCCTTGCTTTCGTCATGCCGGAAGTAATATTATTTCTATGTTGTCCGCTGCATTAATTATGTCACTGAGCGACAAATTCGGAATTTAATTTTTACCGTAATTATTATAATACAAAATTTTGAGGATTCAGAGGTAATATTTATATAATTTAATCATTATTATCATGAACTTATAAACAATTATATTACGTCATTCTTTAAAATATATGATACCATTGAAGCCATTGTATTATCTAATAAATACCCACTTTCATTTGTCATCGTATATTAAAACAAAATTACACCACGCTTAAAGTTGAAATTTTATATTTTGATACAGTTTAATAGTGAAGTGTGTTTTAGATTAAATTTTAATGAGGTGTTAATTTTTTTTTTAATTGTTCGAAAGTGTGACGTACTTTGGGGGGGGGTCCGAGATTTGTGACAATTTGTAACAGGGGGAGGGAGGGTTAAAAATATGGTCAAAAATAGCGTGACGTACTTTATGGACGGCCCCTTACTTAAGTACAGTAACGCGTTACTTTTACTTCGTTACTGCACAACACTGTATTTTATTATGGCATTAGAAGCCATTAGATGCATTTTCCGATTTTCTTCGACAGAGGCGATTCTGGCGCTTGCCTGGCGACATCCGGCGAGAAAATCTCTCAGCAAACGTCTTTCCTAAAGTCACAGAATAGCCTACACTGATTAGCATACCTGTGTGAAGGCATGTATAGTCACAGTGTATAGTCTTTAAATGGGCGTCTCGATCGAAAGGCGCAATATAAATCTACCGGCCGTAGAATACGAACGACGATGGCGACACCTGTGGACGGAGGAGCGACGCGTGGTATGGGTTGCGCTGGGCAACAAAAGAATAATTGCCATGGCAGATTTAATAACTGGACATCTGAAGCGCACGACGCAGGCGATTGCGTGCAATATTCAACACCTTATACGTCGAACGTATTTTTACAACTCTCACACAAGATCACTCCGTCGGCCACTTGATATTAAAGAACTGATCACAATGTACCGTGTTATATATATATATATATATATATATATATATATATATAATATATACTAACATTATATATATAGAATTGATTATAATGTACCGACATATATATGTAATATAATACTAATATTATTATATATAGACAATATCTGGCTATAGGTGCACTTTAAATACAACGATACAATAAAATCCTTCAAATATAACGCCGAGCGTCCAGCTTAAGATTTACAGTAGACAACTGATCGATAGGTCTAACTTCTAATAATTTAGACATGGGCTAGGCTATTTAGCAAATTTTGGGAAAGTGTTTGCGTTGCATCCAGTGTTTAATCTAGTCCCCATGCTGGGGGGGGGGAATTCTGGTTTCTAGGGGGCAGAAAAACTCCGTTTTGAGCGATGAGCCACCGACGGCGCCATGTGATCTTTCTGACGACCTTTCTGAAAAATATCCATTTTCGCTACTGAAAAAACTGATGATTTTTTTGTCTTTCTTTCTCTGTTACTAAAAAAATGCATGTGGTGGTGGTGGTGGTATTTGCAGTTTAATGTCACTGTGTGGTAACAAAGACCATTTAATAGCGACGCCCTCCTCCTTTATCCAGGCTTGGGGCTGACACTGGCAGAGTGCAACCTGTGGCGGAGTTAAATACAGAAGACTTGTCGAATATCTTCTGGGTGGTAGGGGAAAATTGTTATACACATTTACTATTTCTGGAGGCAATGGTACATATTTACATGCAGCACCTTGCGATTTTTCCTGGGGAGAACTCATCCACGGGGGAACTCTCCATGCAGAGACTATAGATTAAACACTGTGCTACATCAGTTCTCGGACCGCCCCAGGTCCGCCGGGGAGCGGCGGGAGGGGGTCATTACCCTGAAGACTTTTAGAGTTGGCGGCATGCAAGATATATATTAAATAAAAAGTTTATGATAGGCCTACGTGCATTTCCATAATAATGTTTCGAATTAACAACTAAATGAAATCTTGCATTGATTATAATAATGTAAATGTAGTAGATAGGTAGACTATGCGGTATACCCATAGGCGTACGAGGCGGGGGTCCAGGGGGGGCAAATGCCCCCCCAAATTTCGGGCAAATGTGTTTTTCGGGCAAAAGAGGCTTGGACGGGCAAAAAAATTTCGGAGAATTTTTTCGGGCAAACAGGTACGGGAGGGATTTTTCGGGCACGCATGGGTAAATCTTAAGAATTTTAAGCGGATGACTAAAAAAAAAAAAAAAAAAAAAAAGGTCGTCAGATTTTTCGGGCAAAAAATTTTTTTTGCCCCCCCACTGCCGAAATGTCCCGTACGCCTATGGGTATACCGTAGGCTAAGGTCGTTCGACTCGCACACGTAGCCTACATTTGTTGTTTCAATTTAGTTTTAAAATTCATTCGTAAAGCTTAAAGATATTCCAGACGCCCGTGACTGTTCCGCCAAGGGGCCAGAGGAGTTTTTTGTCTCTGGTGCTGAACCGTCCTTAACGTTCACTGGTAGGCCTATGGACCATGGATAGTGGCGGCGCCAGGATTTCAGTTTTGGGGGCTGAAGCCTCCGGGAGGAAATTTTCAATGTTTCATCCGCCAAAATTTCTGACGACCTTTTTTTAGTCATCCGGTCGAAAATCGTGGAAATATTTCAGTTTTGCATGTAAAAAACCCGGATGGTCTTTTTTAGGGGAGGCTTAGTCCCCCTGGCCCCCCCTAGCGCCGCCACTGACCATGGACCCACTAAGCAGCTACATTGTTATAAGGCGCATGTCACAGACTCCCAGCTAGGCGTGT
This sequence comes from Lumbricus terrestris, assembly GCA_949752735.1. Lineage (NCBI taxonomy): Eukaryota > Metazoa > Annelida > Clitellata > Crassiclitellata > Lumbricidae > Lumbricus > Lumbricus terrestris. The sequence continues at coordinate 13,508,991 of OX457040.1, read as the reverse complement.
CTTCTGTACAGGATGAGCCCGATGCTGTTTCTTTTCAAAGATTTGAATCTCGTGATAGCACATAGTAGGCCTACACGGGACCACAAGTGGCGCGTTGTTCTTTGAAAGCTGATAGACACACCGCTATCAGGTACAAAAAGCATGCAGTTAATCAAATACAATATAATACCTATAGATTGTTTTTAGCCTTGTCTGTTGGATTTGTCTTATAGGATGACAGCACACAATGACAGAAATTACAAAAAAGAATGATTCTATGTTTATATAGGCTGTTAGGCTAATGAGATTAGACAATTTATCATCATTAATAAGCATAGGGTGCCTTTCTATACAAAACCCGAGGGATGTAATGTAGGCTATGTAGCCTAAACTAATGTCAGATATAGTATCGAGGCGTTATAAAAATTAATGCTTTCGGTGCTTCTGCTTTCAGGTCTATTGGAACAGACACCGACTGGGTAAGGCTTCCGTTCGGATTATACGGACCATGCACTGTCAATCGATTAGTTCTGCATTTATGTCCAGCCACAGCCATTTACGTTTAAGAACAGAGGGCTCCAGGTGACAACCGCACGCATAACTTATGGCCAACCAGAAAGACGAGAATATATAGGTCCTTTGACGAACGGACCGGTCGTATATCCGTCCGCGTCGACACAGAGTCCGTCGTCCGCTAATCGACTTGAACTCAGGCGGAGGGAGCAGTGGGACGGACGATTAACCCTCGCAACGGCCAAGGAGTCAAGGACCAGTGTTGCCACTGAGGTTTCAGAAATAAACCCAAATTTCCTTCCGAAAAAACCCCAGAAAATCCCAGACTATTCAAATAAGCTATTTTATACCTCTTTGCTCAAATTAAGTTAGTTTTTCGCTTGTTCGTGTGAGGGTAACAATATGTTCGTCAAAAGAGTCGAATCAAATGTAATTACAACTTTAAAATATAAATTGTTAAAGTTGTCAGAGACTCGTCATCCATACTGACAATAAGCTTCATCGATATATTCGTGTGCGCATGCGCAGCGGGTCGAGCCTACCAGAATTGTAAACACATAACACATGTGGCTTAAGATTACGAAGTCTTAAAGTTGCCCGAGCTTTCCAGTCAAATTTTCTTAATTTCTTAGGTTATTATACCACTAGATGATTGACCTGTCCTACAGTATATATATATATATATATATATATATATATGTTATGACATATATAAATTATGCCATAACGACTTAACAAGGAGAGAGGAGGACCTGACCAATTTGAGATGTCAAAATGGTTTATTTCTGTGCAGAGCTATTCTTTAGGTTATAAATTATTTGTGAATTGACAACGTGGGATCTTGATTGTGGAGTTTAAAATAAAAATTAGTGGAAAAAGAATGTATTACTGTGGCGGTCGTCGGGTCGGACAGGCTTACCAGGAATGACCTTACCCTAAACCGTGTTCAATTCTTGGGGTCTGGCTTCCCTAGTCTAGCAGAAGACTGACGTTCTGGATTTCATAACAATTTTCTTGACGATGAAACTGACAACTGCATTCAATCACGAACAACGAAATCAACTGTTTAAACGTCCATAACTGTCTTTCACCGACGAAGAGTTCGTAGCTGTCTCTTACTGACGATAGCGACGAGTTTAAAATCAACGAGTTCGAAATTAACTTTCATCGACCTATAGCAGCGAGTTAAGCTAAAAGTCCGCAGGTCTATTAACTTATATCGACGAGAGCAACGAATTAACTGAAAGTTCGTAATTGTCTTTCGACTCAACTTACTCAACGACGAACTGTCCTGAATTCAATCGCAACTTCAATCACAACTTAAACGACGAACAAACTTCCGATTGTCTGATCGACGAGATGACTTTTCTCGGACTCGGGCTTCTGACGACTGACGACGAACTTCCTTTCTCGTTTCGCTGACTGACTCCTGACGGGTTGACTCTCAACGACTGACTTTCTGCAACTGACGGGCTTGAGCTGCTTCTTCTTTTATAGGCCTCCAACCCGGTTCGGAGGAGCAGGCAGGCAGCTCTGACGAACAGGTTCGATTCAGCAGCGAGCGTCCTGAAGAGGCTGGTTCGAGCGAGCAGCTCGAAGAGGCTGCTAGCTGCTCGGAGGGGCCGTAGGCGACCCGAACAGGCAGACAGGCGGCTCGGAGGGGCAGGTTCGAGCGGGCAGCCCGAAGAGGCAGCGAGCGGCTCGGAGGGGCAGGTTCGACCCGAGCAGGCAAACAGGCGGCTCGGAGGGGCAGGTTCGATCGGGCAACAGGCAGCTCGGAGAGGCACGGGCGTCTCGAGAGGCTGTAGACGGCCCGAGCAGGCAACGGCGGCTCGAAGGGGCAGGTTCGAGCGGGCAAACAGGCGGCTCGAAGGGGCAGGTTCGAGCGGGCAGCTCGAAGAGGCAGCGAACGGCTCGGACGGGCAGGTTCGACTCGAGCAGGCAAACAGGCGGCTCGGAGGGGCAGGTTCGAGCGGGCAGCTCGAAGAGGCACGGGCGTGTCGAGAGCCTGTAGACGGCCCGAGCAGGCAACGGCGGCTCGAAGGGGCAGGTTCGAGCGGGCAAACAGGCGGCTCGAAGGGGCAGGTTCGAGCGGGCAGCTCGAAGAGGCAACGAGCGGCTCGGAGAGGCAGGTTCGCTCCGAGCAGGCAGAAAACACACACACAGCAAAAAAAATTAATTCTCCCGCCAAACTTCCACACACCCCTGCCACCACGAAAAGCGACAAACTCCCGTTTGTTCAACCAAGGCAAAACGATTGGAGAAAAACCAAGGAAAAACCATTTTGGCCGCCCAACTATCGAAATAAACCAAGAAAAACCATTTTGGCCGCCCAACTATGCAGAACCAATAGGGCCAAAACATGAACAAAGGACGAAGGGTGAATCCTCAGCCATTAACACATATGATCAAAAGACGAATGATCGAAGAGTAGATGATCGATCATAATCATAGAAAACCAACACACCATGATCAAAGGACGAACTGATCGAAAGATAGAAGATCGATCATAACACAATTGATCAAAATAGAACAAAACTCTCCCTAATCAAGGAACAAACGCCTATGATCAAAGGACTGATTGATCAAAGAGTGAAAACTCTACCATACATAACTCAAAGAATACTCAAATTACACTTAACTTATACACGACAGATCATTAATTTTAATCAATTACGATTACATCTGGATCATCCAATCTTACATAACCTTCAATACAGCTGCTCAGTCGTGACCTGACGAAAACGGACTGGCTTGTTTATCTGCCTACGTGGGCGCTCAATCGATGATGGCCTAAACTGGACGTTTTCGTCCGTTGTTGACGCGCTTAGTCCCGAGCCTCGATGCGCTCGTCGGCCTTCACGCATCCTCGGCCTATCGCCTTCATCCACCAACGGCTCGTTAGAGCCGACCTGGGTCCCAACAGGCCGATCAGAATCCAACTCCTCCCATTGACCTTTGACCCGACTAAGACAAGGGCGAAGTTTGTCAACATGAGTTAGAAACGATTTCGCTTTAGGCGACTTCTGTATGCGAAGGTTAACGGGTCCATAACGCTGCACGACCATGTAGGGCCCGCCAAAGTTCAAAGTCCATTTAGGGCTGCGACCTTTGAACCTTCGAGGTGAATAATGCCAGACCCAACTCCCAATTTCAAATTCCAGGGGTCTCACACGCAAATCATACCCTCGCTTGCGTCTCTCAGCTGCCTTCTTAAGATTAACACGGACTAAATCATAGGATCGTTCCATCCGTTCCGTCAGTCCTTCCACATAAGCGGCATACGTAGGCCTATCCGTATTAGTCTCTTTAGGCCGTCCATAGACTAAATCTAATGGCGCGCGATTTTCTCTCCCGAATATAATCATATTAAGAGAAAATCCTGTCACCTCATGAACTGATGCCCTGTAGGCCGACAACACAAAGGGAACAAATTCATCCCAATCATCATGGTACTTACTCACTACCTTTCCTAGCATCGCGTTTAGCGTTCGATGGAAGCGCTCAATCAAGCCATTACAGCGCGGATGGTAACCGGACGTCCGCACCTTATCAATTTCCAGAAGCTTACACATTTCGTGGAACAGCTTACCATCGAAATTTCTTCCTTGGTCCGTTAGAACCTGGAGAGGCAATCCATATCTCACAACCACAGTTTCTACAAAAGCCTTAGCAACCGTGCTAGCTTCTTGGTTCGCCAAAGGAACAGCCTCCACAAACTTTGAAAAGTGATCCATCATAGTCAATATATACACATGACCTCGTTTGCTCCTCGGAAAGGGTCCAGTCAGGTCTAAACTCATCCTCTCAAATGGTTCACCGCAGGGTATGGGTTGTAGCGGTCCCCGTCTAATCAACTGTCCTCGTTTGTACTGACAACAGGGTTCACACTGTTGGCAGAAACGCTTAACATCCTTAGACCAACCTACCCAGTAGGCCCGTCTTCTCACCTGACACCTAGTCCTTCGCACCCCAAGATGGCCACCGGTTATTCCTGTATGTGCCATTCTCATGAAATTCTTTCTAAACACCTTGGGTAGGAGGATCTGCTCAATTCCTTCTGAATTTCGGCGACAGAGTACATTATCCCTCAGAAAAAGAGAATCTCTTTGATGCCAGTAAACCTTTATTGCCTCACTTTCGGTCAATATCTCTGTCAAGCTAGGTGTTTCGCAGCCTTCGCCTATCCATTGGCGAACTGCCTTCAAATCAGGATCTTCCTGCTGAGCCTTTGCAATATCCTCACCGTTAGCGTCAAGACTGGGATTCACATCCTCTATCACTTCTCTAACTGTTGCCAAGTCCTCGCTGTCACCCGGGTCTCCGCATTGGCGACATGCCTTTCTCGACATGGCATCCGCATTTCCATGTCTTTTTCCCAACCTATGGACGATCTCAAAATCAAATTCAGCGAGTCGCTCCAACCAGCGTCCCTGCTGTCCTATTGGCTCAGGTGTTCTCCATAACCACTGAAGTGCGGCATGATCAGTGCGCAAGACAAAATGCCTTCCTAAGAGATATTGTCGGTAAATCTTAGTGAAATGAACAATTGCAAGTAGCTCTTTCCTCGTGATGCAATAGTTCCGCTCCGTCTTTGAGAACAGCCTACTACCATAAGAGATCACCCTCTCTTGTCCATCGATTCTTTGGGAAAGTACCCTTCCAATCCCAATGTCTGAGGCATCACAGTCTAAGACATAGACCGCATCGTCTACCGGTAAACTTAACACAGGCGCAGTAGTTAATGCGACCTTGAGCTTATCGAATGCCTCCTGGCAGGCATCATCCCAGACAAATTTCTTATCTTTCCTAGTCAGGGAAAACAAAGGTTCAGCTACACTGGAGAATCCTTTAATAAACTTGCGATAATATGCACAAAGCCCAAGGAAAGACCGCACGTCTCCTAAATGTTGGGGTTTGGGCCAAGAGACCACATCCTGGACCTTCGAGGGATCCACGGCTACTCCAGCAGCCGACACGATATGTCCTAAAAAACAAACTGTCCTTCGCAGAAGGTAGCACTTACTAGGCTTCAGCTTCAAGTTTGCACCACGGAAACGCTGGAATACTAGTTCCATCCTGTCCAAATGCTGTTGCCAAGAATTTCCAAAGATGATTATATCATCCAAATAAACTAGGCAGTTTTCAAAGTTTAAACCCGATAGGACAATGTCCATCAATCGTTGAAAAGTCGCAGGTGCGTTACATAACCCAAAGGGCATTACCTTCCATCGAAAAATACCCCGACGCGTCACAAAAGCTGTTTTATCAGCATCTTCGGAACTCATAGCTACCTGGTGATAACCACTCCTTAAATCGAGGGTGCTAAACCATTCTGCGCCTGACAGAGCATCAAGACATTCGTCTACACGTGGTAACGGGTAGGAATCTTTCCGTGTCTTGTCATTTAACTGGCGGTAATCGATACAAAATCTCAATGTACCGTCCTTCTTCTTGACTAGTACAACATTTGCCGCCCACTCACTCACTGCAGGTTCTATTACACCAGCTGTCAGCATTTCATCTAACTGTTTGCCAACCGTTGCCCGATAGGACAGTGGCTGTCTCCGTAGCGGTTGCCTTATTGGGCGACAATCACCTGTGTCTATCCTATGTTCACAAAATTCCGTTCTTCCCAAATCCATGACTGATGTGGAAAATACATCACCGTATTTCGCTAAAAGGCTTTTTAGTCCTTCCTTAGCTTCATGAGGGACATCCTCGTCGAGATCTTTCATCAGCTCTGTAATGAGCGGAGGATCGGCTGGAACATCCTCCTTGTTCTCACCTTCATCCTTCTCTACAATTTGCACGGGATGTAGGCCACTAATTACAAGGTCCCTACCAAGCGTTGTTGGCTTTTCCCCTAAGTTTATCACCCGAACCTGTGATGAATTATCCTTATCATCTACAATTACCCGGGCAACATGAATTCCCGGCACGATCTCTGCCGATTCCGTCATCCAAGCAGGGGCTGTCACTGCAATATCACCATACATCATTCTAAAAGGCACATCACATTGCGAACGAGGGGACACAACCACATCCTCAGCCACAACCACACGACGACACCAACCAGAACCATTACCTTTCACAAGTGCAATACGCCTTCTGCCAACAAAAAGAGCACCAGCCCCAAACCCAATCCGACAACGATGTCCCTGGAGAAAATCCATCCCAAGCATTGGTTCAAAAACCTGATCCGACACAAGAAAATTGGTATCCAAAGAAAACCCTCTCCAAAACCTCAAAGGAATGGTTATCTCCCCAAGAACCCGAATGGCAGTGCCGTTTGCAGCCAACAAAACGCGCGTGCAGGGTTGCAGCTCCAAACCCTCAACATCAGAAAAAGGTACAATACTCACTTCTGAGCCAGTGTCGATGAGACATTTCCGCGCCTGCCGATGAAGGGTAGCCCGAACGTAGATGGCGTTGTTCGTCAGAGTGAAGGGTCGCTCGCGGGTTGTGTGGTTGGTTACCACCGTCTCTGGCGCTGCTGGTTCCTCATCTTCGGCCGTCGTGTCGCTCCGATTGCGACGCGGACGAGGGCAGCGACATGCGATATGACCTGCACGCCCACAGTTGAAGCAGGTCACGTTGCGTCCTGGACTTGCGGGGTTGCGCATTGCAGGGGCGACGTCCGGAGGCGCTTGAGACTGATTCCGCAGCTCGTTCAGCTGGAGGGAGATCCTGTCCTCGAAATCCCGTTGCCATTTCCGTTGATCCGCCAGGAAACCGTCCAATTGCGTTTGGAGTTGGTTGCCTGCGTCGGATTCCTGAGTTTTCCGCACACGATTAGGTGATCGACGACGGTCCTCCGCGTCCGTCATCTGCTGATAGGCGCGGAGACGTAATGCCACCCGATAGGCTTCATCAATTGACTTAGGCTCTCTTTCTCTGACTTTCAAAAACAATTCACGATCGCGGATTGCCTCGAGGAAGGAGTCACGTGCGACAATTTCTGTCGTCTCATTCGAAGGGACCGGATAAGCCAGAACAACCAAACGTCTGATATCGTGTAAAAGATCGCTGAGGCTTTCGTCTGCTCGCTGTCGTCGATAATATAATTGGGCCCGATACGTTTCTGCTTGTCCTTCGACGCCGTACCTTTGACGTAACCTTCCGACAAGTTGATCGTACGTGACGTCTGCACGAGCACCAAAGTCCCACAGTAACTGTGTTGCTGCTTTATCCAATGCACATAGCAGAAAGTCCACTTTATCGGAATCGTCCCATCTATTATGACGTGCACAAACTTCGAATTGAGTCAGAAAAGATTCCAACGAGGAAGTTCCATCGAACTTACCAGGTTTCATCTGAATCTTCCGTGGTTCCATCAAGTGACTCGCATCTTCCCAACGTTTGGAATCGAAAACGGTCGTCTCCGAGATCAACACCTTCTTACGGTCTTTCTTCGGTAAGTCCTGGAACTGATATTCCGGATCTTCAAACGTGCGATATGCTTCAGCTCGTGACTGTCCAAAAGCAGAAGCTTCCGCTGCTCCTTTCGTCGCCGGCGTTGAAGTCGTCCGAGGTAATGAATACGGAACAGTTTCTTCGTCGTCCATCGTACAGCCACCAAGTGTTCAACGTTGAAGACGAAAATGACAAACCAGAAGTACCCCACTTCTGGTACCAAATTGTGGCGGTCGTCGGGTCGGACAGGCTTACCAGGAATGACCTTACCCTAAACCGTGTTCAATTCTTGGGGTCTGGCTTCCCTAGTCTAGCAGAAGACTGACGTTCTGGATTTCATAACAATTTTCTTGACGATGAAACTGACAACTGCATTCAATCACGAACAACGAAATCAACTGTTTAAACGTCCATAACTGTCTTTCACCGACGAAGAGTTCGTAGCTGTCTCTTACTGACGATAGCGACGAGTTTAAAATCAACGAGTTCGAAATTAACTTTCATCGACCTATAGCAGCGAGTTAAGCTAAAAGTCCGTAGGTCTATTAACTTATATCGACGAGAGCAACGAATTAACTGAAAGTTCGTAATTGTCTTTCGACTCAACTTACTCAACGACGAACTGTCCTGAATTCAATCGCAACTTCAATCGCAACTTAAACGACGAACTAACTTCCGATTGTCTGATCGACGAGATGACTTTTCTCGGACTCGGGCTTCTGACGACTGACGACGAACTTCCTTTCTCGTTTCGCTGACTGACTCCTGACGGGTTGACTCTCAACGACTGACTTTCTGCAACTGACGGGCTTGAGCTGCTTCTTCTTTTATAGGCCTCCAACCCGGTTCGGAGGAGCAGGCAGGCAGCTCTGACGAACAGGTTCGATTCAGCAGCGAGCGTCCTCAAGAGGCTGGTTCGAGCGAGCAGCTCGAAGAGGCTGCTAGCTGCTCGGAGGGGCCGTAGGCGACCCGAACAGGCAGACAGGCGGCTCGGAGGGGCAGGTTCGAGCGGGCAGCCCGAAGAGGCAGCGAGCGGCTCGGAGGGGCAGGTTCGACCCGAGCAGGCAAACAGGCGGCTCGGAGGGGCAGGTTCGATCGGGCAACAGGCAGCTCGGAGAGGCACGGGCGTCTCGAGAGGCTGTAGACGGCCCGAGCAGGCAACGGCGGCTCGAAGGGGCAGGTTCGAGCGGGCAAACAGGCGGCTCGAAGGGGCAGGTTCGAGCGGGCAGCTCGAAGAGGCAGCGAACGGCTCGGACGGGCAGGTTCGACTCGAGCAGGCAAACAGGCGGCTCGGAGGGGCAGGTTCGAGCGGGCAGCTCGAAGAGGCACGGGCGTGTCGAGAGCCTGTAGACGGCCCGAGCAGGCAACGGCGGCTCGAAGGGGCAGGTTCGAGCGGGCAAACAGGCGGCTCGAAGGGGCAGGTTCGAGCGGGCAGCTCGAAGAGGCAACGAGCGGCTCGGAGAGGCAGGTTCGCTCCGAGCAGGCAGAAAACACACACACAGCAAAAAAATTAATTCTCCCGCCAAACTTCCACATTACAACCATTTTTGACGTTACACTTAGATTGGCCGGGAAATTTAGGGTTTCAACAACTTTGACCCGCTGCCTATCGATTTTGTTTTGATCGAGCGCCTGTGAATAAGCTGGTTCCCGCGACTTGCATGGCTTTTGTGAGCGCTGTAGAAGTCTCGAGATTACGATTACGATTTTACATTGAATTTCACAGAATATTCATGTGTTGTAAATACAAAATGTCAACTCACCAAAATAAACCCAGATTTTGCCCCCAAAAACAGAAACCTAGACGAAGGCAAAAAACCCAGATCTAGTGGGGAAAAACAGCTGTGGCATCACTGCCAAGGACGCAAATTCGCCTGGACTGGCCGATAAACGCGAACGTTGTCCCGCAGGGCCATTGAACAATAAAAAGACGTAGGTGCGTTACAAAGAGGAGCGCCTGGGCCGAAGCCACGTCCCGATGCGCACGTGACGTTCATTGTGTGGCCGAGCGGTTTTCTTCGAAGGCTGTATAGCGTTCATCTGTGAATGTCATCAGGGAGTGGGACCTAATGTGAGAGATCAGCTGGTGGCTCTCCTGATTTAACGGAAGCCGATCGCATAGAAGAGAAACCACGCGGTTTCGAAGACGACAGAAAACTATACGCACGTCAGGGGTCGTCCATAAAGGACGTCTGCAATGAGAGGGTGAGGTGGTGGTCATTCAAACGCGGACAAATGCGGACATGTGGAGGGGGTCGTGACAAGTGCGAACGTCCGCATATAGATTTGGTCATAGACGTGCGGGACATTTCGGCAGTGGGGGGGGCCAAAAAAATTTTTGGCCCGAAAAATCTGACCTTTTTTTAAGTCATCCACCGAAAATTCCTAGAATTTTCCCGTTCGAAAAATCTGACGACCTTTTTTTTAGTCATCCACCCAAAATTCTTAGGATTTTCCCGTCCGAAAAATCTGACGACTTTTTTTAAACCCCTGCGTGCCGAAGAAGTCCTCCCGTGCCTGTTTTGCCCGAAAAAATTCTGAATTTCTTTTGGCCCGTCCATGCCTCTTTTGCCCGAAAAACACATTTGCCCGAAATTGGGGGGGAGGGCATTTGCCCCCTCTGGACCCCCACCTCGTACGCCTATGAATTTGGTAAATGGACCCATTTCAGTACAATCTGTGCCATTTTAAAGCCTGTTCACACACTATCACCAAATTCAGTCAGAGAAGTATTTAATGTTTCAGACTTCCCAAACTATACATTTAGGAATAATTTGCTCATTGAAAGACTTACCTGTAGTTTCTTCTTCATGTTATTCCCCAGTGTAGTATCATACACTGCCTTATATATATATATATATATATATACAATATATATATACACAATATATATATATATATATACACATATATATAGGCAGATTGGAATCATGTTAAAAGTGCATGTCAACAGCCGTCTACCCTGCCAGCCTATAGTTTCGTCCCGAGGGATGCATTGTCAGCTTCTCTAACATAATCCAGATGCTAGCTAGGAGTTTGACATGCGGACGTCCGCAAATGGGGTGGGGGGGATGAGGCTGAATGCGGACAAATGCGGACAAGGGGGAGGGAGTTCAAAGTTGGTCATTTTCTGCGGACGTCCTTTATGAACGACCCCCACTCGCTTCTTCGGTCATATATCTTGACACAGCAGGGTTGATTACCATGAGGCTGCAAAGGCCTCCTGCTAATTCCGGTCATTTTCCGACAATGCAAGAATTCTAGTAGCCTAGACATCAGTATAGGACTAAGTACGGTAGTACCGTGGTTATAATGCACATGTACCGTTGTCTGTATAAAATATTAGACAGACTTTGTCGGTAGAAGAGATAGGGTGAGAATTGCGATTGAGGAGATTCAACCCTTGGTCTTTCCTAGAATCGTAATTATATAATAGAATAATATGGTAAAGGAAAAGCTAATTTCAACACACGTGTATCAGTCTGATCTGCAGTTATTTTCTACAATTCTCATACTGTAGCCTATACGGGCAGTTAATGAGCTCCAACATCTGACATCGTAGGCCTATAGGCTACTTTTGAGTCTGCGATATCTTCGATAAAGCCTACGCCATGGACTGATATGACGCGAAACCAGTGCCTGTATCACGAAATAGTGAGTATCCCTGTATTAATCATATTTCCCCCTCCCCGATGAAGTTGAAAAAGGCACTTCCGCATGTATTTATTTTTTCAAATTAACTTCCATCTGCTTTGTTTTGAACAACTACACTAAGTCACTAACAGGTATGTTTATAATAAGTAAATTCGAGTTGCCTTGCTCTCAACATTGTTTAGGGCACTTAAAACAATTAGTCACTTTAAAGTTCGATTACAACATAAACTTTTCAAATATACGCACTTTTCAATAAAGAGGATAGAATGGTAGGCTATATCCCACGGATAGTCTAAACAGGCATATTCTATTCCATCCAGGTGAATAGATTAATTCGTCCCCGGTCCCGGATAGCTTTAAAGGGGGATATCACGTGACGCCTGCATAATATTATGGACACCTATTTTAGGGTCACCTGTAGCTGTTTACAAAGTGACGTAACGTTGCTATTTCCACATTATAATCAGCGCCGAGTATATACAACAGTAGACCTTCTCATCTCCTACGTTAGGCGTATACCATTGTGCTGCACTGACGCATCGCAGTCAGTTCTCAGTGCATATAGGCCTACTCTATAGTCACGTTTAACCGTCTCTGCCACAACGTACGTGGCATTACTCATTGCAGTCTGCATCCAATTGGCACGTTTGGTCGTCTCACGCGCGTAGGCCTCTATGGAGGAACGTTAACCTATTTCCCTAAGACATAATTATCTGCAATGTGCAGGACTGAGCCTATGAGCCATTCATGCGCTGTATGGCATGCATTGATGATTGTAGCTACCGAGAGTATAGGCTAAGCGAGCTTAGGCTTAATAAAATGGTAACATATGGGAAGCAGCAGTCATGGTTCTACCCAGAGCACTAGTAGACGTAGGTCAATGCTGTGTAATTTTTTTACACGTATAGCATTATAATATGCATATATATATATATATATATATATGTATGTATATATATATGCATATATATTAGGGTGGTTGCATCTGTAATGGCAAATTTTCAACTTCAGTTTCATTCTTTCTCCAACCCACCATTTGGTGCCACTTGGTAAAAGACTGTTGTAGCCCAAAAATTATGCCGATTGAAAAATATTTAGGACTAGCACAACGTGTTTGAAGTTTTGGATTTTACGAAATATCATCGTCTTTTTGAGTATAAGGATAATTTAGTCACATTTTTTACCTGTGACAAGTTTTAGCAGAAAGTCTACATTATTTTACTCAAGCACAACTGACAAGTATGCCTAACTTCTACAATAATGGTAATGGTTTATTATATATTTTTATGAACAATTGAACATCACAATAGTATATGACGCGTGAGTCCCTGAGATCGATGACCATAAACCTATACTAATAAGCCAACACATTGCTATGTTCTTTTCGTAGGTCTGATTTCTATCCACAGGAATCCTTTGTTACACTAAACGCTCTTTATTATAATTATGCTTAACTTTAACACAAATTCTGATATAACACGGACAAGGACCTCAATAATAGTTGAAATAAAGAAAAAATACTGATGATATATTTATGACAAAGCGCATCACAGATAAAATTTATCAAGAGCTGTTGTGATTATAATAGATGTTGAAATTATTGAGATCATAATTTTTATAGATCTATGAAATTACTTATTACCACACAGGAGTCAAAGAGTAGCTTTTAAACAACTTCTAAAGAGAGCATCATAATTGAGTGCCTAGTGAAGTCCACTCACATTGTCACATTTCATAATATAGAATTTATCCCATTAAAAGTATACTTTTAGAGTTGAAAGAATGAACACAGAGTCAAACAATTGCCACAGAAAGTGCTGTCAAGAGTGGACACAAATTACTCTGCCCTACCTATTACAAATTTGCATGAAAGGCGATGTTGTCAAACACATAAGCTATGTGCTACTCACAATTTCTACATCCTCAGCAATTGATCCAGCTGAAATTACAGTGGCCACCAACCAGGACATCTCAGACGATCAACCAATCCTAGGGAATAAGCATAGTACCATCAAGACAACACCCATTGCTACACTCCTGGTGGCAGATGAACACCTTATTTGGGCAACATGCCAGAGATTTCACTTTGAGGCAAGTGTATCGTGAAAACTACACCATAGCTCAAACCCATGCAAAGGCCAAATGCAATTTGAATTGTGAGACAGGGTAATAATGGCTCAGGTTGAAAACATATCAGCCTAAATCTGAGATAAAGATTCGCATCTAAAATGGGTTGCTGTATACTTTTAATATTACACCAGTTCCTTGTACCAAGTAACCCCATGAACAATGACGGTAGAAAAAGAAAGACTTCTGAGAAATCAGACCTCATTAAGAATGTTGGCGATTTTGCCGAATAGATTAATTACGTAGGACACAGATGAAACCAATTTTTTTTATATTTATCCCTATGATTGTATACTATTACTGTTCCCTTGCTGTAACAGTCTAAGAGCAATATGCTATTATTATCAATCATGACAACAAGGCAAAACAGGTAGTATTTGTAAAGACATAAGATATGATAGATGTTATCTGTGATGCGGTGTGCTATACAGGTTTTCTTGCCTTTGAGGAATTTCTCTTGAAGTGGCGCTATATAAATTGATGATTATGATTACGATAACAGTAGCATCATTATGTTTAAATGTGGACCAACTACAAGTAGTTGAATTAATTCCTGGTTTGAAGATTCCTGGTTGACTACAACCATATAGCTACTTTTGAGCATTAGAAGACTTTGTATTATACGGGTAAAACTTTGATGGCGTTGTGCTAGTCCTAAATATTAACATTTTGACTTACAACTTTTTGTATGATGTTTCTGGGGAGAATGGAACCAAATGGCGCCTTGGAGAACACTCAATTCAAACTTTCATTCTTAATGACCACCCTAATATATATAGTATCTTCATCTTCTTTCTTCTCTCCCATCAGTTTCATGACGATGAGGTCCTTGTGAAATTTCTCCACAGTGCTCTGTCCTTGATAGTTTCGCCCACCATGCATGGTCAAGTTCGTGTTTTGCATAATTATATACAGTATACGTCTACGAATATGCATGTAGGTCCACGTATACGATACATGTGATACATATAGGACATGCAAATAATAATTATTACATATAATTGTCAATGGAGTACTTGTCCAAAATATTTGGAAGGGTGGCAAGGACTCTGGGCAATCACAATACAGAAACTGATAGCAGGCTTAGCAGCATGCATGTATACGCTTCCGGTCCCACGTAATACGCATGAATTGGGAGCGTTTGTTTACACTCTACATCTTAACAACTAGGCTAACAGAACAGACAGCATGCAATAAGTTATAATCGTCGCTAGTAGCAGCCCTGCAGCCTACAAAGCACGTCTTTCATACGGGGTTTAGGCCTATTGATTCGACCTCCTGTTCCACTCGATCTCCGAGTCTCCGTGCTATAGTCATCGATATTTATATTTAGACCTGGATTGCGCTTATGAACTCGAAAGTGAGGTCGACGACCTGCCATCTTGGAACTACAAATGTGTTGATATCGATAAACTTATCAAAATGCCTTATTGCGCGACAATAAATTGTTGTAAGCAACAAATTAAAGGAGCAACGCAGTCGTTTATCGGTGAGTAACATGTTCACTGATTATTTTATTGTCTAGTGAACGTGATCGTTTTTAAAATGTTAATAAATACGACTTGCGTACAAGGACGCTTGACTTCCCTTGGGCCAACTACTCATAGCGGGACCTGTATTTTGCATGTTAACTAACACAAAACTAAGCCCGCTCTGTTCCTAACAATCCACCTGCGTTATTTGTAACGTGTTGCGTTTAGGGCAAATAGATTTATTGGTAATCCTGAAGACTGCGTGCCTGTATACAAAATAATATGGTTACATCGACTTGGATAAAATAGAGCGCTGCGACCTACCAGAAGAATACCATGATGCAATGCGCTCAGTAAGTCATTAACTCGAGATCTATGCAAAACGGTCAGTTTAAAAAGTTATAAATGAGGGATAATGATATTATCCTTCATATGCAGTAAATACGAGCAAATAGAAAGTTCGAAACTGAAGAAAGCTGCGCTTTGTAAACTTATTAGGTAGGCGCTTATTAGACGCTTTGAAGTTAGATGTTGATTTGCGTTTCACACTTTGGCTTCGTTAATTTCAAACAGATCCGAATGGAAGCTCATGACATAAAAGGCGGTTGGTCTTTTCTCCCATCGCAGACCCAATAAATGGCATGTGAAATATCCATGCATGTATGGTGTTGTTTGAGTGTGCTTGTCACAGATTGGGGAAGAGAATTTTGGTGCATTGATTTTACACACGTTGTCCGGGCTAAATAGGTAAAGGCAATTATCGAATTATGCGGGCGTCCTGGAGTGGCATAATCAAAAGTTAGAAAACCTTATCCCAAACTGTTGCATCGTCGTCACCTTTACAGAACTTTGTAGTTTTCTCGTCATACACATCTTACTTACAATTCCTCAACTTAATAACTTACATCGATGTCTAATAAATATTTGTAATAATGCCTGTTTATGAATTGACATTTTTGAATATGTTAATTGTGTTAACAGATTTCCATATTCACAGCCAGAACTACTGAAACAATGGGTGCATAATATCGACACAGAAAGATTTGCAAAGAAATCAGTCATTTCATCTGCCAAGCTGCTTCGATTGAACTGGACCAACAAGTCAGACTTCATCCTGGATCTGTGCCAACCGGGGTTCCGGTAGCGCATTGGTTAACACCGGCATGGAGAGGGAGAGGTAACAAGTCTGAACTCACATTGGGCGGACATGATTTGTAGGCTGCTATTGGCGTCGTGTATTGCAGGTTGTCTGTTCTGTTAGTAGTTAAGTTTGATGTTAATAAAGATTACTGCATAACTTTTACATGTAAAGTGCAGTGCGATTGCAGGTATTACATTAAAGAAAAAAAGACATCTTTGCTTTACATCATCATCTTGTTAAGGTCTATTTCCATAGTGATTTTTTCTGCAACAGTTTCATACCCATCTGCCATCTAATGTTTTAATATTTATAGACTAGCTGGTGAATTGAAGATAATGAAATTAAGCAATTTATTATTTTTAAAGCTGTTCCACATTTGTGCTGCTATTATGGAATATGGAGAATCATCATCCTGTATTATTAATTCATGACCTTAAAAGTAGTTTGTGTAAGTCACACCAGCTGAGCTCCCTGATTCACTGTATTCACCTCGGATTGCAGTTTGTCATTCGGGATCAGTAAACAAAGATCTGTGAGCTATAATTTTTACTGTGCTCCTATTTGCTGTTTTAGGTTGTCAAGTCTTGTAAACCCCAAAGAAGCGACTTCAGCAAGTTGAGCACACCGTAGGCTGTCAACATCGTCTACAATTGCCGTCACAGAGAACCGCCCTGGTCAACATCGTCTACAATTGCCGTCACTGAGAACCACCCCGGTCAATATCGTCTAGAATTGCCGTCACATTTAAAAAAATGTTAGTCCAGGACAATGGAAGGAAAATGGATACTGTTGTGGATTGTGCTTGAATTATATTGAGCAGATTACAGGAGGTTGAGGGTTTACGAAATGGCACTAAGTTAAAAATTGCTCACATGATGTGCAAATCGGCTACAGTTCGCTTTTTACGTATAATTGTTCATTTGTTTACAAATTAAGACAGGACCACTAGGAACATTTTTGGTGCAGTTTGAACTTCTTGCGGCTCCAATAATTATTCCTACAGTTGGGTTGCATTGCTTTAGATGTCTGAATGACCACATGTTTGACAGTAAACCCGACAACAATCATGTTTTTAATTTAATCAAGTGCATTAGCAGTTGCACCATCTGAATGCATTATCTGGTCAAGCAGAAAACTGTCCAATTAACTGGACCAATAATTAATTTGTAAACAGCTGGCACAGCTGGTTCTGTTTAAACATCAATGAGAGATAAGTATTATTTGGTCAGCTACGCTTATAGTACTCAGTAAAAAAACAATTAATGTAATGTAATTAGTAATTTCTATAGCGCTGCTCACAACCAAGGCCATTCAGTAGCGCTCCAATTAGTGTGTTAAGCTTATGTATTGCTGAGCTTAATGTGTGGCTAGCAGAACTTGTGAAATCATTGAATGCACAGACTTTCAGGTTCTGTTACTAATATGCCAATTAGTGCAAGTGTCCTTGAAATAGGAAACGAATATTGTAATGTTATGCTCAGTGGCGGAGACCTAGGGGGGGACAGGGGGGACGGTCCCCCCCAATGAAAGTGTTGGGGGGGACGGCCCATGCATTTGTCCCCCCCAATGTTTGAGCGCCAAGCCTTTTTTTGGCGGCGAAAATAGAAAAATTTCGTCGAGATTTTGGCCGGATGACTAAAAAAAAAAAAAGGTCATCAACTTTTTTGGCGGCGAAAATATTTTTTTCCCAGAGATTTCGCTCGTCGTCAGAAATTTTTCTGAAAATCTCGCGTCTTTCCGTCCCCCCCAATTCTCGGCCCAGGTCTCCGCCTATGGTTATGCTCGTTGCTTTTGGAATTACATTAGTTGATGTTGAGATTTGTCATTAATGTCAAGTCATGTAGCGTCAAGTAATGGTGATGATTTTAGGCTTTGGCCGGTGGCATGTTTTACCTTTTATGGTTGACATGCATCTTTATGTGTAGCTTGTTTGCAATAGGTGAATTTGTCTATTGTAATATTTAAAGTTTTTGATTAGCAATTTATTGTTTCAATTATGGAACACTTTTTTACATGCAAAGAGAGTGGTTCCAAACAATTGTAAGCAATGTTTTGCATGTTATTTATTTCCTGTAATAAATTCACGAGTTATTGGCTAAGCCGATTCAATGTGTGTGTTGCTACATGCCTGATATAGGAAGCAGTCACCTGGGTGATCCTGGCACTCCTCAACAGATTATATCCCCTACAAAGGAAAAGAACCGTGATTCGCAAGGTATGCGGGTTATTTTTCCCCCCCATAAGTCCATGGATCTACATCCTGTCACCTTACACTCTGGTGCATTCCTGGTGCAGCTGAGGAGTAGTGGTGAGGACTTTGACTTCCCCAGGGATAATCTGACTTGGAGCCCACTGTTTGATTTAGGTGCATAGTCATGTTGAGGTTTCTTGGTCTTTCTTCAAGGTGGTGTTATTGTTAACCCCCACCCCATAGCTACGACCTTGGGTATCCTTCCAGCACCTGCTTTTCGTGTTGGCCAGCTGTTTGTCAGGGTTTCCGGTGAGCCTGTCCACCCTGTCAATCACTTCAGTCAGAGGTTTTTGCCACTGTCAGCCCACTAGGCAATTTTCTGCTTAGCTGTTCACACCCAGTCCCTCACCCATCACTGTGAAATGCAGGTTATGACTTTGGGGTAGGAAGAACTATAGCCGATGCTTTGCTATATTTAAGAGTAGGCCTACCATGACGGTAACACTTGATGTCTAAGTTTTTAGAAGGGCTTCGATACAATGAGGCTCAATGGCTTGGCCTGGCCTTGCAGTCCATACAAATAGCCTCCATACCAAATTTCTACCATGGTGATTTGTACCCCACTTCCATAATTAGGCCAACTGCAGCCATGCAGAATTTAGCCTTTTCCGTGGTGGGCCGTTGTCTGGAATGGGCCCCCACAGGAGCCACTTCTGTTTCCGGGGGCTCTTTCTGAGACATTTTTTACTGAGCCCAACACTATGCTAGAGCACGGGTTGCAGGTTCGAATCCGCCTCAAGTCGCCGCTTAGGGATCTTGGGAAATTCCTTCACTCGTAATTGCTCAGCACTTTGGCGTGAAACCACAGAATAGATAAAGCGTAGTGAAACTCCAATGCAGTGTCCGCGCTGTAGTCGAGACTCGGGAGCGCCTCTGAGTAGTGAGCTTGAAGGAGCGTTATAGCAAGTACACATACAAACTTCTGAGCAGTCCCTCTAAGAAGCCTTATAAATTCTGGAGTGAATGAATGCATATTCGGAAAATTCTCAGCGTCCACAGAAAATGTGCCAAAGAGACCAGCTGAAATATCGGTGCTATAAGCTTCTTAAATGAAGCCCGCAATGGCCAGTGGTCGATGTTTTTGGAGCCTTGCAAAAAGCCTACTGGAAAACAACACATTATAATAATTTGTTCAAGTCGTAGTATGATAACTAAGCAACAACTAAGAGTTGGTCAGTTTGCAATGAATTTGGAAATGTTCTGTAACCGAAGGTTTTAATCGAGACATCAGGATATCAAGCGCACATCTGAACACTTGTAGCTTTAAGATGGCGGCATGATCTAAAAATAGATCTCGACTGTCTGTCCGCCGACCGCACATTTTTGTGCAGCGAGCATAGACTAAGCGCAATCCAGTTCTATTAATATCGATGGCTATAGTGTGTTATCCAATGCGCCACCGCCCCCTCCCCGCCCCAAAAACAACAATTGTAAGCTCAAACTTCTAAAGCGCTACTCGAAAGCAAAGCGCGGGGCACCAGCTTGTTCACGAGCGCTGGGTCGAGCCAAAAAGGTGTCCGTAAGAGTAGGTGCCTAGTCCAAAGGTGGTCCGGGTCGCTGGAGTTAGCATAGGCAGTGCCAAAAGTGTGGACAAATAAGTGCCTGGGCGCCCCTTACCTCTCCAAAAGAAGTGCATGGACGCCCCTTACCTTTCTAGTCTGTGCTCGCCAATAAGTGGCTGGACGGCATTCAGATTTTAAAACAAGTGCATGGACGCCGTCCATGACCGTCCAGGCACACTTTAAGCCCTGAGCATAGGAGAGGAGAAACAACAACATGCGACATTTCTAGCCTGGCAAGTAGCAGCCATTGTGAAGAGCTGCCGGGAGCTCAAATTTACGAGTTTTAAAGATCGTTTTACTCATATTCCGATGATTTTAATCTAGCAATGTCTGAGTAATTAAAGTTTCATACTAAAATATCGCGCACCAAAAAAATCCCAACAGATGTCGTCTTTCCCGCCGGAAAGATTATAAGTTCCCCACAGGTCTTTCACTCAAAACTGAAAACATATTGCTCTTTCACAAATCCTATCCTGATTCCTCCTCTTCTCCTCACATCCCTCGACCGTCATTTCAATTCTAAACATCACCCACCTTAGCCGTTCATCTATCTGCCTGCCTGACTCTCCGGACTTGACCCGCTGCCTATCGATTTTGTTTTGATTGAGCGCCTGTGAATAAGCTGGTTCCCGCGACTTGGCTTTTGTGGGCGCTGTAGAAGTTTCGAGATTACGATTACGATTAAGTCTGCTATCTCTAATTTACGGTTAGCAAGGTCACGTATAAAAATTCATACATCATACATGCAATCCATACATAGTACATACACATGCACATATACATACATACCAGTACGACAAGTTCGCAACTATGTTAAAAATTAAGACCACGGTGTGTACGTGTTAGCCTACATTTCAAGTCTTAAGAACACGAATCTGTCTCAGGGCCTACACCATTACCACGTGGACAGACAGTTTTGCGTATCACTGCGCCACGTCGGAACTATTTCGGCCCACCTTTAAAGTCTGGTTAAGTAACGTCCTCTGTGATTGGCTAGCTCACTATCTGACCGTGACCGTCTGTCCAATCACAAGTGCCGTTACAGATGTTGTTTGGCTAACCGGTGGAGTGCGTTGTACGTGGATAGCAAAATTCTATTCATTTCGTTTCATTTGTAAAGTAATTATATTTTAAACTTTACACAAACGGAGGGCATTGGTGTCGTACGAAGAAGAGGATATATTTCTTTGACGGATCTCTGTGGAAGCAGTATTGTGAGTGTAGTCGTGATGTTAGTCTCTCTGTCCGTGGGTTGGGCAGCCAACCATAATAAAGTTGCCGAACTGGATCGACGTATTTATTTAGCGCATGACTGTACTTGAGGTCACGACAGACTGTAGTATGTGGTCACGTGGGACGTACGATACTTTAACAAATATGCAGACTCGGAGAATTCACATGGAAGACTTTATGATCCATAAATTGTCCACAATTAGAATTTTTAACCAGTTCGTCTGGAGTAGAGATGTGTTGTAATTTCTAAAGGTGCTTAAAACGTTTGATGGTAATGTGCGTGGTAGAGTTCTATAATGACTCGGTAGACGTTCTATAATGACTCGGTAGACACCAAGAACTAACGTTGCAGCGTTGTTATCTTTAATAAATCCAACTTCTAGTTTGCCGAGAATCCTTTTAATCGATCCAGCTTCTCTTTAGGCAAGAATTGGTTCGATAAATCCCGCTTCTATTTCGTCAGCAAATATTTTTCATCCATTTTTCATTGAAAATTATTGTTCATCAATCCAGCTTCAGAATGACTGCACTAACCCTAAAACTAACCCTAACCGACCCTCACGACGCCTAACCTGAGCCCTAACCGACCCTCACACGATAAATCCCGCTTCAATTTCGTCAGGAAATATTTTTCATCAAATTTATAAAAAAAGTTACTTGCTACCGAGTCATTATAGAATATAACCATCTTAGCGTACGAAATAAATTGTCCTTCCAATATAGCATTATATTTGATAAAATCCCACTTCTACTTTGGCTAAAAATCTTGTTTCATCATTCGTCTATTGGACAAGGATTCGTTTCATTAATCCAGGCAGGAATCTTTTTATCAGTTCAATTTTCATTTAGGCAAATATTGTTTTCATCAATCCGACTTTTATTTAGCAAGAAATCTTGTCATCGGTCACACATTTTTTGGGTGAATGCTGAAGCCCGTGCAATGGCGAATAATTTTGACCACTAAACTATAGATTTACACATATTATACAGCATTTGAGCCATGCCTTTCTCAAACTCTAGTCCTCAACCTTTGCTGCAGAAATACTTGCATATACAATTATGCGTGTCTGCATAGACTTATACATGCATTGTGCAATGTACATGTGCACAGATTGGATTCACACATACATACATGCAAAGATAGATGCATGCATGCATACATATATGCAAATACGTACATTAAATACGTACATACATACATCTGCTATGTTTTTGTTTAGTTCATACTGTACGACCTTTGCCTGTGACCTACGGACGTGTGAAGATGTCGACTGGAGAGGAAATTGATCATCATCCGCTGACAGTGGATGATGAGGCTTATGAGCCAACCTACACTGAGGCCTTTCCTCCCCTGCCTTCTTCCTCTTCGTCTCCCGGGGACTCCGAGCAACTGCAGGAGACGGCGTGGCCGCCAAAGACGAGTGGCTCGAGCAACGGCAACGTCATACTGTCGATCCACCCGAGCGTTGTGACACAGGTTGTAGAACCAGTCATTGTTTCCCTTCTGCTGTAATATTGTGTTTTATTGTATTAACTATTGAGGTTGTGTTTCTATTGTACTTAGAAATTGTTGTTTCTATTGTAGTTCATTGTATTCCATAATTATCGTAGTGCTGGAGAATGTTTCTACTGTAATTTCTCTTCGGCTGTAATATTGTGTTTTATTGTATTGACTATTGAGTTTGTGTTTCTATTGTACTTTTGTTGTTTCTATTGTAGTTCATTGTGTTCTGTAATTATCGTAGTGCTGGAAAATGTTTCTAAGTATGTGATTTGTCTTCTGGTGTAATATTGTGTTTTATTGTATTGACTATTGAGGTTGCATTTCTAAATTGTACTTTTGTTTTTTTTATTGTAGTTCATTGTGTTCCATAATTATCGTATTGCTGGAAAATGTTTCTACTGTGATTTCTCTTCTGCTGTAATATTGTGTTTTATTGTATTGACTATTGATGTTGTGTTTATATTGTACTTTTGTTGTTTCTATTGTAGTTCATTGTGTTGGAAAATGTTTCTACTGTGATTTCTCTTCTGCTTTAATATTGTGTTTTGTTGTATTGACTATTGAGGTGCAACTTCTTAAGGTGATGTTTCCATTGTACTATTTTTAACCTTGTACAACATGTATGTAGTGTGACACTCACTATGTAGCATATTTTGAAACTTGTAGTTTTTATTGTAGTTCATTGTTTTCCATAATTATTGTAGTCTTGGAGAATGTTTCGGTTACTTTTTGTAATATATTCCACTGTATTATATATTTTGGCACAACTTGGAGAATGTTCCTGTAGTGCTTTTTGCGACGTATTGCATTTATTCCAAGAATGTTATTCAAAAACATGTATTAACTATTTTGACCTTAAGCTTTAAGCAGCCATACTGTTAATGTAAACCTACAGCGTTCTGTCTGTTGTTTATTGAATAAAACGAATATACATATTGTTCAACCTTAAGAAATGTGTCTATTTTACCATATTTTTATTGTAGTTCATAGTATTTCATATTATAGTACAACCTTGTGACTGTTTCTATTGTACCACTTTTTTGTAATGTAGTTCATTGTACTGCTTAATGTAGTGCAGCTTGCAGATTGTTTTATATTGCATTGTGTGTCTACTATTGTATGCATGTAACTTGACAAGTTTGTCTCTTTGAGGGACTTTTATTTGTCCTAATTTGAGTGTAGAGTGTAGTGTATTGCTGATCATTCATTCATTCATTATATGCATTTATATAGCGCCTCTTCAAGGGGACTACTCATATGCCTATGGTATAAAGAAAATGAAGTTGCTTATACTTTAAACCCATGGCTGGTATGAGAATTTTTCTATAGCCATGCATGCGCACATGCATATAATGTGTGGTCGAGTTTGTGACCGTATCACTTGAGACGGTTAATTGGGCTGTGTAAATTGAGATGAGCTAGGCTTTAGATTGTTGGAAGTTCTAGTGAATTTTGCACATACAGGATATCTATTTCGGCTCTTTGGTCATGATACGTTTTGTACGCATGAGGATGTTTATTTATGATATTTGAGCTGACTATTAAAATTGCTTACTTATTGCTCTCTTACATACCAGTGACTGCTTTACATCTGTTACTGATTGACCTGAAATCTGGCAATATTACCTGCTGGCTATATAGTTGATTGCTGGTTCGTAAGACATTTTTTTAAAATGCGGTAACTCGATCAGTTGGGAAGCCATTGTAATCTATCTTCCATGCAGGAAGTCTTTGCAGTTGGCTCCAGCTGCAGCCTTACGTAGTGACTGACATCTGTAATCAGTAATGTCTCGTAGCAGCCAGCACTGTTGTAGTTAGAATGCTTATTGCTCATAGACATTGAACTTCTGGTATTAGAGAAAGCCAGCAGACACTGTTTGGCTTGCTTTATAATTGACATTTCTTTTTGTAGAACTTTAAGTAAAATTGCATGCAAAATAAAGTTTCCCTGTTGTCGTTGCTGATTATCGGTCATCACTTTGTCATGTCCCAAGTTGTAAGTAGGCTCCTGGTCAGTGGACCTGTCCCTTTTGGCACGCCTCTTGCTCCGTGAACACGTGCTGTTGCATTGCTTGCCCCCCCCTCCAATAAAGCAGTTGGATTGCTCCCTTTGACCAAGAGCACACGACAGAGTTCTCCCGGAAGCTGCTGATCGAATGCAGATAACGTTTTTCCTTATTCGTATGCTCTACTCAGATGATTATTCTTGTCTATGAACGTGTATAGATGAATGTATGTGCTCATGTGTACTATCATTTGTAACTCTGAATGCAGTCTGCGACTGAGAATTAAAGTGTATACTTACTTGCTTATTTTGATGAATCACTGTGATAGAGTAATAACTACTGATTGTTTTTATAATTTGTACTTAGCACGTTGGCCGCGAGGGACGTGTATACACGTCCCAAATTGAGTAATTTAACACGGCAAATCAACGGTCAACATGTTAAAGATGTATATATCATTGAAAACAATAAAAATGTCTTTGTCTAGTTACTGTTTTGTGTTATTAACTCCACAGGTCACTGTGACTTGTCCCTTTTGGCACACCTCTTGCTCCATGGACACG
The DNA here is from genome assembly GCA_949752735.1 of Lumbricus terrestris. NCBI lineage: Eukaryota > Metazoa > Annelida > Clitellata > Crassiclitellata > Lumbricidae > Lumbricus > Lumbricus terrestris. The sequence goes on along the minus strand of OX457040.1, from coordinate 13,483,570 downwards.
TGCTGTTCCAGTACTTGCCCCCCACCTTCCCCCCCCATTTTCAGTTGGATCGCTCTCTTTGACCAAGAGCACATGACAGAGTTCTCCCGGTTCTAAAGGTTACAATGGAAATGAGATGGTTACATTAATGTCTAGTATTCCAGACATTGAATGTGGAAGAGTATTTTGACCGGTGGTTTGATAGTGGCTAGTGTCGGTTGTATTTCATGCGTTGTACTGTCTTTCCAGGTCTTCTCCGTACCGGTCGAAGAACGCCGCTTTAGGGAGTTTTCGGAAACACAGTTTGGAGAGAAGGGGAAGGTACAGGCACGAATCTGCAGCGAGATTATGACACGAACAGGTTGGCTCAGTACTTGCGCTGCCATCAGAAACCGTTGCCATAAATTTCAAACATGCGTTGACGTGTTTGTCTCTGCTGTGGCGTATGTTTGTGATTTGTCGTTTGCTGTTCAAAATAGTTGGCTTTTGTGTATATGCTATGGATGTCTGCAGCAGGTTGTAATTAAGAAGATAAGGTTTGAGGGGGTTGATGTCGTTTTGATGCTTTTTATTTCTTCTTATCTTTACCCTCAGTGTTCAGTGGAGCACTGTGGCTGGATTGGTTAAGGTGCTTACTTTGTTATGTGGAGGGTATGGGTTTGATTCTCGTCCACTGTGATGGTTACTGTATAGGAACCTTGAGCAAGTCCTTCTTTTACAACTGCTCAGTCCGTCCCATGGATTGTGTTTTGTCATTAAATAGTTGTGTTTATTTTTTAATAAATGCACAGTATTAATTTTAAAATAGACGTACTTTACATATACACAATGTGTGTCGGAGTTTCATCTTCAGATCTATGTTTTTTATGACTTATCCCACCTGTTTCTCTGCTATGTAAGGTGCCCTTCTAACGGTTATCTGAAGGGGCGCTATATAAATTCATGTGATTGATTGATTGGTATAGCTGTGTTACGGTGTCATGTGAATTGTGACGATTATATATTATTATCTTCAGTCATTGTCAAGTGCTGCTTCATTAGCATTTTTGATACACCATCATCATGGTAATCCATGGGCGCTTGCACCTGGGGCAAAAGAAAATTTACAGGGTATACTGCATATCTGGAAATATACAGCTATTTTGACTACCCGGTACTATGTTTGGGTTTTTCTCTACACTGAAGCACCAATGATGCAGAAAGTGAATCTGAGATTTTTTGCATAATTTTCAGACTCTTTCCAAAAAATATCATTGTGGCCGTTGTGTTTTGTGACCACCCCCCTGCGGAAGTTTCTGCAGTCACTCGTATGGTCTTAATCCCTTCCCTGGGGAAGACGTATATATACGTCCAAAAACAGGCTTTCCCCAGGGAAGGGGTTAATTTGATCTTTATTGAAATTCATATTTGTTGTTATCATCAGTTCATCGTTATTTCATCTGTGCTTTTGTCGACACTGTCACTATATTCTTGATCATATTCATCAGAAACCCAGTATTTTATATAGACATTGAATTTCTTCATTGCATTCCTAGAGCTACTAGATTTCTTGTTCACCAATTTAAGTCTTCTCGTTTTGATTTCTTCATTCAGTCTTTTATTTCTCTGTGTTTCCTTTCCTGCCACAGTTACATTGTTCATCGGTATAACTGGTCTTTTCGATTGTTCGTTGTTGCCTTAGGAGTGGCTATCGAAATGAGTTTGGCAAGAGACGAGAGTCTGACAGTTGTCATCACGGGAAAATCGGATGCAGTTTTGAGAGCGCGCAAGCTGATTGTACAGCAACTTCAGACACAGGTGGGCAAAGCACAATCACGATCCAGTGTCATGTCTACTCCACTCCTTCATAGCTTAGTATTTCTCATTGGCTTTAGGCACTAGGACATCTAGCTGCATCTTTTGCTTTCGGCTTGCTATCTGCGATTCATATTCACGTTTCAGTGTCACCATGTATGACTGCAGGTGTTACAAGTCAACCAGTGGTGTAAAAACTGAAATCAACCAGTGGTGTAAAAACTGTCAAGTCAACCAGTGGTGTAAAAACTGTCAAGTCAACCAATGGTGTAAAAAAATTCTAGTCAACCAGTGGTGGTGTAAAATCTGTCAAGTCAATCAGTGGTGTAAAATCTGTCAAGTCAACAAGTGGTGTAAAAAAGTCTAGTCAACCAGTGGTGTAAAAACTGTCGAGTCAACCAGTTTTGTAAAAACTGTTAAGACCAAATGACAGTTCAGATTTCAGTTGTATCATCTTGTAGCAAACTTGATTCAACATTTGGTGCATTAGAGCTGCATCAAGTTACAATCGTGTTTTTCTTTTACTGTCAGCGCATCGCCACTCATCTGACAAACCCCTTCTTGGGGGATTGTTGCTGATAAGTAATTGCTTATCAACATATAAATAAAAACATTTTTTGAAACAGGCTGAAGACAACTGGAGAGAGACCCTTATGGGACCCACCAACAGGGTTACCCATGTGCATGTAAATTTTTAAAAAATAGTGACCGGTTATAATGTAAAACAATCAGGATTTATGAAACTTAATCAGTTAACTAATATCGAGTACGCACATCAAGTACGTTTAAATATTATAGAAAACTTCATAATTGTGATGCCCACTATGCATCGGATGAAGCAGTTTTCATTCTCGATATGTTTTTTTTTGTATTACCAAGACTTCATCAGGCATCCGGATACCAAGGGATCACCACCGGTTTCTGCTCGGACCCGGCGGAAAGAATTTGTCTCGGCTGGAGTTGCAGACGGCTACAAAGATATCGATTCCGAGGCAGGATGAGAGCTCCGAGATCGTTACGATCAGCGGAACAAAGGAGGGAATCGAGAGAGCCCGTCATGAAATTCAGCTGATCTCTGACGAACAGGTACGCCGGTCATTGTTGTTATCTTTTTAGCTGTGGCTGGGCTGGGAGCGCCTCTGAGTAGGCTTCTTGAAGGGGCGCTATATAAGTTTTCGGAATGAATGAATGTTGTTGGAAGTAATTGTATATCTGTTTCACACTTAGCCGTAAATGTGACGTCTCTAAATTTCGTTTGTGATATTGAATAATGATGGAAACATGATCTTCGTTTAATTTCAAATTGATGCAACACAGTATGAGCAGGTGATGACAATTTATTACAGGAGTCGAATTTAATTGTCGGCAGCCATGCAAGACGCCCATCATGTCCTGGTACTCGTTTTACCTATGCCATCTGCTGATTGGAAGGTTGAGTGGAGCTTTGGGGGAGGGTAGTGGGAAGCAAACCGTGCCTTCGTGTGCTCTTCATGTTCACCAAGTAAACCCCCTCCCAAGTACATTTGGTATTTTAAATTTCAACAGGCTTTTGTACGTCAAAACTTGATTATTCGTCAATTTGTTGTGTGTATATATATAAATAACTGAACGTGTTATGTGCGCACTATGTGAACTTTCCTGAGCCTTCGTTGTCGCTAAAAAACTTGTCACACGATCTTGCAAGAGCTGGTAGTAGTTGTTTTAGTAGTTGTTTCAGTTTAAAAAGATTGTTTGCATCACCCTCCTCCTTCAACCAGACCTGGGTCTGGCACTGCCAGAGTATGAGCAGTTACAGGATTTTTTATATGTTCTTGGTTCATAGCTTTTCTTGAAGGGGGCCTATAGATGCATCTCATTTGTGTTTCACAGTTTATCTCATAGCCTAAATAATACGACATTTTATGGGCAGTGCACCTTTGGGCTGTGCTGTGGCAAATAAATCTGCATTCATTGCACGGTGGACAGTTTCTATTAAACGCCAAAACTCAATGTGCTTACTCGCATCTGGTGGCTAAGCACATCAATTTTCAGATGATTTAATAATATCGATTGTCTAGCTGTGACATGTTTTTCGCAAGACAAGGTCGATCTTAAGATGGTGTGGGTGAATCTGTGTAACTGTGTCTTCCATCTGTTGCACGGCTGTAGAGGAGTAGGTGTGCAATAGTCTAGTGGTTAATATGCTGTGCTGTCAAACACGAGGTGGGAGGATCGAATCCCCCATTAGATTTATGCTGAGCATGTATGTATTTATGTATATGACCATTTATATAGCACCTTAACAAGAATCTCACGAAGGACCATGTGCCTCCTGGCAAACTCTGCTGCAATGAGTATGCTCACCGTACGCTGTTTGGGGGAAGATGAGAAAGTGAGGGAGCTAAAAAAATGAAATTGCTAACGCTTACGTCCTATGGTATACAGTGTATATATTTGTGTGGGCATCATGCTTAAGCACCTTGTAAATTTAGACCTGTAGACTCTGTGGAGGTGTAAGTTTTTAGCTTGTAACGTGTGATCAGTTGCAAATCTTAGCTTAGATCTGCTGAGCTGCAAGTCTTAAGGTCAAACTTGTCAGTATGTAATATGTGCATGCGTGCATACGTGCAAGCATGTATGCAATTTATGCATATGATTATGCATAGAAGTATATATGTTTGTGTATGTGTGTACAAATGTATGTAATATGTATGATTCATGCATGTGTGTCTGTGTAATGAGGTGCAACTATTAAGTTTAGAGTCTAAGCTTTAGACTTGGATGACAGCTTAAGAAATTTATCTTTAATACAATATTTATCTGTTCATCAGGCAAAACTGGCGCTTGTGCGAGTGAATGTTCCAAAGATGTTCCATCCATTCATTATCGGTCCACACGGACAGACCGTTAAGGAACTGTCGGAAAGGACCGGGGTCCGAATCAATATTCCCCCGATGACCGTCATGAAGGACGAGATCGTCATCGCAGGTGAAAAGGAAGGCGTCTTTGCCGCTGAGGAGGAAGTTCGAAGAATTCACGAAGCAAAGGTGACTTTTTCCTTACATTTCGTGTGGCGCGGTGGTGTAGTGGTGGCATCGTTGCCTTGAAGCCGGAAGTTTCGAGGTTCGAATCCACCTCTACCCGCCGCGTAAGGACCTTGGGCAAGTCCTTCACTTGCAATTGCTCAGTGCTTCGGCGTGAAACTCCGATGCAGTGTCCGCTCTGCAGTCGGGAGCGCCTCTGAGTAGAGAGAGCTTGAAGGGGCGCTATAACAAGTGCACATACAAACATGTGCCGCCTTATTCGACTCCACAAGGCGGATTCCAATCCCTTTACTGCTGTCTTGGTGGATGGGGGGGAGGCATGTGCTGCATGACCTTCACCCACCAGTCAAAGCCGCCTTCTACCACATGCACCCGCAGGCCAATAGCTGTAAAAGCCATCTATCCTGCAGTGCATCTCACTCAAGATTTCTTATTTGGTGTGGTCGTGCTTGTCAGCCTGGGCATCCTCTTCTCTGCGTGAACTTTGCCGCCACCTCTCTGCTTGCACAGGTCGCCATGCACTGCGATCCGTTGTCTGTTGTTACTTAATGGTTCCTTTCACCCGCTCTGTGACAACGCAGGGCCGTTCCTTCTCTGTGGTTGGTCCAGCAACCTGGAACTATGACAACACCTTGCAAACTTTTCTGGGTTTGAACAGCTGGGTTTGAACAACTGATTTTTTCGCTTGGCCTCGGCCGGGAGTGCCTCTGAGATGTTACATAAATCCCGATTGATTGAGTAATCTGTATGAGGTGCTCTATGGATATTTGGATATTCTGAATGATCGTATAAATGCCATTCCCTGTCCAGTTTAAATACAATGTTCAGTACAGAACTCCCGTGCCGTGCTAGATGCATATAGCGTCAATTTTAGTAATCTTTTTTGCTCATGCCAGTTGTTTTTAAACTTGCGTTCGCAGAAGAGAAGCTGTGTCTCGGTCTCCGTGGAGGTGCGCAAGTCGCAGCACAAGTACGTGATCGGCCGTGGAGGTTCCAGCGTCAACGACATTCTCGCCGAGACGGGAGTCTCCGTCGAAGTCCCGCCGCTCGAGAGTCCGTCCGAAACGATCACTCTACGAGGAGACGCGGACAAACTCGGACTTGCATTGACGTCGATCTATGCCAAGGTAGACTTTGAGACTTTGCGGTACAAAGCAGGCGTAGTTTAATTAATAGTTTAATTATTTGGTAGACATCAGTTGACATTGTTCTCTACTTGTGGTCCATCCGGCTGGGTTCTACAAGTCTCTCAAGTCTTTTTTCTTTGTTCATGGTTGGGCTGGGAGCGCCTGTGAGTAGTTTCTTGAAGGGGCGCTATATAAATGCTCTGAATGAATGAATGAATTGTGTATGGAGTGGAAAAACTCCTGAGTGATAGGCTGGGAAGCATTGCCCAGGAAGCATTGCCACTTCAGTGCCTAGTATTGTATGGTATTGTATTTAAATGTTTATAATGCATCTCTAGTTGGATGAACAGTTCAGTGGTGCTCCGAGTGTGCAACGCCCTGTAAGAAGAAGCAGGTTTTGAGAAGAAACAAGGCTGTGGAGAGACTGCCAGACAGAAGTGTAGAGCAGACCGAAGGAGAAAGAGCATTACAAAGAGAATGACTGATTGAGCCAAATGATCGAGTCCGAGCCATTGCAGTTCGAGAGCGAGGAACCAGGAGGTCAAGTCAAGTCTGTTGGATGAACGAAGTGGACGGTGGGAAGAAGCTGAATGAGGTCAAAGTGTAAGTATAAGCAGTAGTAGGGTCTGTTATCTAGATGAAGCGGACATGGTGGACAAAAGCACAAAATTTGTCGACGTCATCCGCATTGCGGACGCTACATTTGTTTGGGTTGGGTTTACGTAATCAGGAGAGTGATTTCGTAGAACAATCAACCTGTGCAGATTGGAGAGCCAGCCATCTTTATTAATGCATCAAAGCCCTGATACGTCTGATGTCTTAAAAGAAAATTCTTCGCTTGATTGAATGACTGATGAGTGATTGCATGATTGATTGTTGGGTGATTGATTCAGGATTGATTGACTGGTTGATGAGCTGAAAGTTCTGATTTTTTTCTGCACAGGCGAACAGCGTTACGATACAAGAGCTGGAAGTCGACGGCTGGCTGCACCGGTTCATCATTGGACCAAAAGGAGCCAGCATCAAGGAAATCAACCAGGAGTTTCCCAAGGTGGTTGGCTGTTGATTGAAATCCTAATATTGCTCAGACCATTAAATTTATAAGATAGATTTGACTTCTGCAGAAGCTCCCAAGCTCTGTGATCTTCCTGAATGAAAACTGTTTCTAGCTAGAATAATAATGTACTGTGCAGCAAGACTGTCTGGGACTCTTGCACCTCACTGTCTTCATGTTCAAAGCCCATTCGAGATCACTTGCTATTATACTCTTGTCTTCCATGCTTGCACCTTGCAGCGCTGCTAAAGACTGATTATCTCTTCAGTCAGCTTCTGCTGGATAGGATGTTTTTCGTGGTACATGTCTTGTCTTTGGGTCGTTTTCAGGAGCAGTTGCTGATCCCGTCATTTGAATCCCTCTGCCTCTGCTCGTGTTTGTTACTCTCCTAATGGGACTGGACTGTCTTTAGAGACTGAACATTTGCCTGTGCTGCCAGTCTAACTAATAATAATAATGGTCATTGTTTAATTTCGAAATGAAACAACGCAGTACGATTACAATTCGTAGGATGAACGGATGATCCGAAGTTACTATATAGGAATTTAATTATCCGCAGCCTTGCAAGGCGCTCATCACGTCCTACCACTCAGTTTGCCAATGCCATCTGCCGAATGGAAGGGTGAGTGATCTGCCATGATCCGGGTTTGCTCCCGTTATGTCAAAGACTTATTTTGTGTTTAGTGTCTGTTTGGGTCTTGTGAAGTTTCGATTCTTTGATTAGTTGTGTTGTTTCCTTTCGGCCCTCTCTTGCTCTGCATCCAGGGCTGCACTGTAGCAGTCTACGGTATCATGGTGCATTTGTACATTTGAGAACTGTTTCTATTGCAGGTGCACATTGAATTCACTGAGAACAAGGTCATACTGGAGGGGCCACCGGAAGAAGTGGAAAAAGCTCAGCAGGCCATCCAGGCAAAAGCCGATGACCTGGTAGGAATAAAAAATACCCTTTCTCTTTTGATAGAGCACGTCAGAGTGAGGTGGAGCAAGTGCGGAGGTAGCCTGTTCCAGGCGTGCAACAGAGAAAGCATATATCGCTGCCTGATAGAAGTATGCACATAGGGTGACTAGAATTTTACCCTGCATAGAGGAACGAAGTTAATGTTGGGGCAGGAGATGCTGTGTGGTGTGACAAAGCTCACTGAGATTGGAATGGGACACATCAGGATGGTGGATTTGTAATTGGCTCAATAAAGAATATACTTAATTATTATCTTACGCTGTGTATGTTGACTTGAAGGTGGTTAAGATTCTTATTCTGGTAGCAAGGTAATGGGCACCCCGTCAAAATAGCCCGGACAAAATAGCCCCGTCAAAACAGCCCCGTCATAATCGCCCACCGACAAAACAGCCCCGTCAAAATCGCCCAGCGACACAATAGCCCCGTCAAAATGGCCCGTGGCTATTTTGTCGGGAACCGACGAAGTCGCGGAAGAATACACGATTTTCGTTAAGATGTAAGGTCAATAGCCCCGTCAAAATAGCCCCGTCAAAACAGCCCGGGGCTATTTTGTCGGGAACCGACGAAGTCGCGGAAGAATACACAATTTTCGTAAAGATGTAATGTCAAAGAAATTGGTACAAAAGAGGTTCATTGGAAATCTGTTCAGAGGTTCCAATGGCGGAGGGAGGGAGGGAGGGATATTCAAACCTAGTGTTATAGTAGACCTACACATCTTTTACGCTTTAAGAATATGCTATGTGCCGGTATGATTGACACTTAGGCAGGCCACGCCCACAGCTGCATGTGGGATGCCCGGTTGCGGGCATGAGCCAGTCGAATCGTACACGTCATCGAGAACACACGCTGACTTGTATATCCTAGCCTAAACGATACATGGCGTTAGAAGCGGTGATTTAGAACCCACTTGACAACGACAAAAAAATAGGAAATAAACGAAAATGGCGTAAGTTTCGCAAATACCTATTCCAGCGCCCTTAAAGACTTCGAACTTGGCCTGTGACTGGAAGCGATTCAAAGGACAATGGACAAATTAGCCTACGTCAAGGCGGCGAAGGTAGACGGGGAAGCGAACGATTGCCAGGCGGCGATCTTTCTGGCGTGCATTGGGCAGTGGCGTAACAACCTGGCCGGGGCCCCGTGGACATTCTAAGCCTTGGGGCCCTTAGGCTACCCGTTAGCGACATTAAAGAGTAGGATTAACGAGATAGTTATTTGGATAAAAGGGAAGAGTGAGATTATATTTATAAAGTGCTAATTAATTAACTAATTAATTATGGTGTCCTGGTGCCATAGCAATAATAGGACTAATAGTCTAATTACGACAATTTATATGGCGCTGTAACATGGACATGCCTTTACAGGAGCGCCTTACAAGGCAGCTGATGTCATCTGCTATTTGATCTTAATAAGCTCCTCGACGGTTTGCGAAATTGCATTAGCCTATAGTAGTTTTAGGCTTTAGGCCTAACCTTAGTAGTTTGTCCACGTTTTGCGATGAAAACATTAAAACTTTTCATACTAGACAGTAGACACCAGTTTTCTTCGTATTTTCACATTTCATAACAAAGCTGTTAAACATTCGTTAAGTTGTCGTTTGGCCGGACTATTTGAACGGAACTATTTACACGGGCTGTTTTGACGGGGCTATTTCGTCGGGGCTATTTTGTCGGGAACTACTTTTATCGGGGCTGTTTTGTCGGTGGGCGATTATGACGGGACTTTTTTGTCTTTGGGCGATTATGACGGGGCTGTTTTGACGGGGCTGTTTTGACGGGGCTATTTTGACGGGCCACCAAGGTAATGACATATCTTGCCTTATCTTGCATACAATGCGTTTTTGTTTTAGATGTCTCGTATGGCATTCGTCGATTTAAAAGTCGATGCCAAACATCACAAGAACATTCGAAGATCTCCCGGCGTTGGTAAGGAATCTGTGAATGGGTTTAACTTGCAAGCTGCTTTGCAATTTATATTTCTGAACCAGTCGATGCTGAATTGTTGATTGGAGAGCGGCAGACCTAGTTCAGCATCAGATGCTGTAGCATTATATCGTTGATGAATCGTAACAAGTTTATAGCATATACAAGTATATGTGATGTCGTAACAAGTATGTAACGTATACAACAAGTATATGTGATGTCGTAACAAGTATATAACATATGCAAGTATATGTGATGTCGTAACAAGTATGTAACATATACAAGTATATGTGATGTTGTAACAAGTAGGCCTATGTAACATATTATACAAGTATATGTGATGTCATAACAAGTATGTAACATGTACAAGTATATGTGATGTCGCACTTACTCCTTCCATGACTGGTGCTTAACAATTGCAGATGAAGGACTCTATGTGTATCAGGCCAAAAAAAAATAATGGTGTGTTTCCGGTAACAGAGCTCCAAAAAATTGGGTAGGTAGGTCGAAAAATATTTTTATTTTGGTAAAATATTTTTATACAGTGACTATCCGAAAAATTATGCCAACTACTCTTTTTTGCATAAAGGTACATGCTGCAACAAAGTACGTGTTCTAGGCAAGTATAAACTGCCTATTTCCTGACTGTCTGCACCTAAAATTGCTCTAGAAAACAATTCTATTAATTTCATTTTGTTGACATCTTTTCTGGTAAGATAAAGTGGGAAGGGAAGGGGAAGATGAGTGCGAACAGAACATCACTGCTAGGGGTCGTTCCAGACTGGCCGAGCCAGTGACTAGTTACACCTAGATGTTGCTAGGTTTATTTTCCCTAGTCACCATTAGAGGTGGCTCAAGTGAGAATGATAAGGCTAGAGGTTTCTCAAGACTGGCAACCAGGAAGTAGTTAGGCAGGCGTGAAACGCAAAGGCAATGTCACTGTAAATAAAAAATGTACACAGAATTTTCCGAGTCGCGGCAATAAAAGTGAGTCGGTCGGGTTACCCGAAACACAACATTTTTTTAGCCTAAGATCCAACTATACGGAAGGCAATGTCGCCGTATTATGTCAATAAAAAAATTTTAAAAATTAAAATTCCAAAAAAATTTAAGAAAAAAATTTTTTTTAATAAAAATTTTTTTAAATAAATTTTTTTTACAAAATTATTTGGGTCGCGGCAATAAAAGAGGGTCGGTCGGGTTACCGGAAACACAACATTATTTTTTTTTGGCCTCATGTGTGTATCAGAACATCTGTATATCACACTTATTAGTTTCTAGGGCGATTCAGTGAAGCTCAAGCCTATGGCTCCTAACAAATCAGTGGCCCACTAACACTGCTTATATGCTAGAATAGCTTAGTGCTTTTTGTTGTTTCTAAAAGTATATTACTATATAGTATTTTATATTATGCCGGTGTCCTCTAGGTGCGGCAAAAAAGGAGGCAGTGTTTACTGAATATGCAAGGCGGTCTATGGTGTGTAGATGATGACCAGTGTAGCACCTGTTTGGATACCTGCTTGCAAACATACCTGTAGCATATGTTTGTTTGTGTGTGTGTGTGTGATTTGTTGAAAAGCTCGAGTGAGGAGAGAAACGGGTGTGTCGATTCGCATTCCTCCGGAGGATTCCACCAGCAACATAATCCGAATCGAAGGAAGTCCGGAAGGGGTCGCGAAGGCAAAGATGGAACTCATCGAAATCGTCGACAAAATGGTCAGCCTAAGTACTTGCAGCTCTCTTACTTATGTAAATTGTTTGTTGTATTATTCATTATATTTCTAGGCTTTTTTTAATAATGCAGGAGCTTACTTTCTTAGGGCAATTCTTATTTTATTTATTACTAGATGTGTAACCCGGCGTTGCCGGGGAAGTTTAGGGTTTTAGACACTACTCCCCTATGGTACCCAACGTTGACCGCTAAATTTCGGGTTTTCGCCAACCCTCTACCCCACCCCGCTTCCCCAAAAAGCCAAACGTAACACGCCCCTGCGGGGCGCTAGGGAAATTATTACTGGGCTTGTTTGACATCATTCGGGCTGTAGACTCTTTTACTAAAGCTCGATACTGTTTACCAAAGTGTGAGCAATGAAATCTGTCTTAACAACGCTTCTGTCTTAAAACGCTAATAACTCGAGTTATAAAGTGAAATTTAGGGTTTTAAACACTACTCCACTCTGGCACCTATCGTTGACTGCTAAATTTCGGGTTTTCGCCAACCCTCCACCCCACCTCGCTTCCCCAAAAAGCCAAACTTGACCCACCCATGCGGGGCGCTGCGGAAATTATTACTGGGCGGGTATGACGTCATGCGGGATTAGACTCTTCACTTAACGCTGGCTTTATCAAATAATGATGATATCTGTCTTAAAACGCTAATAATTCTTGTTTTAAATTGAATTAAAACCTGAAAATAGTTGCGTTGACCTTATAATTTGGGTAAGAATCGATTGCAAAATTTTTTTTAAACCGACGCTGTTTCATTTCCGAGCCTATTCTGCAGGGGAGAGTCAAAAGCGTACAAACAAACAAACATATGGAAAGTGTTTCGGAATTATAATATAGATTTTCTGCATAGTTTTGAGTTGTTTTCATTGTTGTATTGTTTAATATTTTGCTTAAATTTGTTATTACCTTGCAGTTGGAAAATTTGTGTGCCTTTGCGAAAGAGCTCACTTTTAATTAACTTATGGAGCATTTTTTCTTATAAGCCTTCTGAATTATCTGTGTTTTTTATGAATTATCTATGTGTTGTCATACCTTGAGGAGGGCGAGCATTCTCGGTTGCTGGGCTTATATATCCCTGTGTCTGTGTGTGCTCTCTACTCAGTTGTTTGTGTCTATTCATTCTCAACTTAAGACATGTATACCTCCTTCAAATTGCCTATATACACCATATATGCAGTCTTTCTCTGTCTTGTGGACTGATCATCTTGATACTGACCTGATTATGACTTTGGTGTATCATCGGCTGGTGCATTGTGCATTAGACACTGACACAACAGAAGTTAATTTATTATATTAACTTGTATAGTAGCCCCCCCCATCACCATCTTCAAGAAACCAACTCAGGAACACTCTGAGACCAACCATGGCAAAAGAAAAAAGACTCAAGTGATTTACAAAGCAGAGTTTGATTGGTTGGGAGTAATAATACCAGAGTGCCTCTGAGTAGTTTTTTTCTTGTAAATGTCCGAATGAATATGCACAGCTTTGAAGTGAGTGGAGGGCCTGCAAAACACTATGCAATATACAATGGTTATTTAATATAATGGATGGGTCCAGATTTGACAAGGGCTTCTGACAACAGAGACCGTTGCCCTCTAAAAAAAATTGTTTGGCATAATACTGCTCTAATACTTGATGACTTTGATGATATGGGTAGAACTTCGGCTTACTTACATACATACAAAACCATTGAAATGTCTGTTTGTGTAGGAGAACGAGAAAGTTCGCGACATTCTCATTGACCAGCGCTTCCACAAGACAATCATTGGCGCTCAGGGTAACAGCATTCGCGAGATCACAACCAAGTTCAGTCAGGTGAACATTGCCTTTCCCGAGGCGTCGAAACAGAGCGACATTGTCGTCCTTCGCGGCCCTAAGAACGAGGTCGACCTGTGCTACAAATACCTCCAGCTTCTCACTCAGGATCTGGTTAGAAATCATATTTGAAGAATATTTTTAGTAAATGTTGTTCAATGATGTTTATTCATTTAAGAGATTTATATAATGTCCATTCAAGACCATATACTCGGAAGCGCTCCTGACCCAACCCCGTCTAAAAAGAATGATATTAAGAGTAGAGTAGAAAGTGTTTCAAGGGTTCTAGGCATTGGACATAAAAGGAAGCCCATTCCGGTTTGCAGGGCCAACAAGAGGCACAGTGCTGCGTAATAGAGGTGTACGACTGGGGGACCAGTTCTGCTAGAATTATTATGGGTGTAGTGTACGGCTGTATGCTGAGGTCCCTTCTTTTTCAAATTACATATCCACTGTTGTCTTTTTTGCAGTCCTTAAGGCCTTGCGAAACTTTAATGAGTACTGTCATGGAGATTGTGCTGTTTGAATGTGGTTTTGCCTGCGAGCAATCAGCCACCGTGGCTGATCGGTAACGCGTTTGCTCACGGAGTGGGCGGTTGCGGTTCAACTCTGGGTAACAACCTTGGGCAAGTTGTTTACGCACACGTGCCTCTGTCACCAAGCAGTATAATTTGGTACGAACGTAAACTGGGAATTAAACGGCAAGTCCTGTGACAACACTGACCTCGTGTCCAGGACCTTGGGATTTGTCTATTGCCGGCTCATGGGTTTAGGAAAGAGGATGAGCGCCTCGCCAGCGGGCCTGAGGCCCAGGGTTGACTAACTTTTTTATCATCCACCAGTTTCATGTGTTTTGTGATTACAAGGATGTAGAAGTTTGCCGATCAGGTTAGATTCTTGCTGGAGAATTTTTATATTGCAGTACTTACTACTTAGTAGAAAATTGTTTAAGTCTGTAGCTGTGTCAGTTGGAACTTGGGAAGGCACCGGATGATTTGAATGCTTTTCCATGTTTACAGGCCGTTAACAGCTTTAAGGAGGAGGTCAACGCGAGTGCGGATATTCTGAAGTATCTCGTTGGACGAGGTGGAGCAAAACTTCGAAAGGTACGATCATATTTTCATATGTTCATGTGTCCAGTGTTATTTGAATTCATAAGAATAACAGTTATTAATATGTATACGTAATTGTGTCTAAAATACAACACATTGAAAATAATACGCTATGGGTGGACAATGCTAGATCAGAGTAATTAGTTTCTACGATGTTTTATGATACAGTTTGTGCTTTCATACATGCTGTATTTTCTCGGAGACGTGATCTTTTCATTTAATTCTTTTTAATCTTATCGCAATTTCCCTTTTTGAATGTTGATCCATGTTTCCGCAATGGCTTCGTGGTAATTTTTGCCTCCGTTATCATGCGAGTGCTTGACGATCATTCTGCTTCTGGTTTGTGTTGTCAGATAGTAATCCTGTCTGATGGGTTTTACTATTTTCTATAGACTGCATGGCAGTGATCAAGATACATATTTCCTTTATCTTTACAGGTCTCCGAAGAGACGGAAACGAAGATTGAACTTCCGCGAGCGAACAACGAAGCTATAGCGATTATTGGAAAGCAGGAGAATGTCAACACGGCCAGGAAGCTGGTTGATGCAATTCTTAAGGAGATGGTTAGTACTCTGATTCACTGATTCACATAGTATGCCATGATATAACAATGTAGTATCATCTGTTGTCTGTCCATAATATCCACAATACAATGCAACTGAAATTTGATACCGCCCTCCTTACAAAGCTCAGAAGTGCACACGTGTCTCGACGGTGCAACTGCAATTAAGTGAAGGACTTGCTCAAGGTGCACACACAGCAATCGCCTCAGACGAGAATCAAACCCATTCTCTCTGCGTTACAGGCCAGTCGCTCTAACCAATTACCGTGCCTCACACGTATCCAGTCCAAGTACTTGACACCGGCCGACAGAGATCGAGTAGTTGGAGCGAGACCTAGCTGGCATCGCCATATCAAGGAAGAGATTCTGTATTCGATGCGCGGATGGACAGGTAGTTGATATTTGAATGTGATGTTTGCACCTGATGTTTATTGGCCTAAATTAATTTTTCCATAACATTTTACCAAAACTTTAAACTCGATTATCTCAGAATTCACAAAAGTGGAGATACGAGAAGATAATTCTTAGGTGATGGATGGGTTGTTGTTAACTATATAGACAATTGTTGTTGACAACAGAAACAGTTGTTGTTAAGTGTATTAACAATAATTGTTAACTACATAAACAATTTGTTAACCACACGAACGATTGTTCTGCAGGGGAGCATTGTTGAGATCTCTATCGAAATTCCTCAGAAGTTCCACACGTCGCTCATCGGCCCCAGAGGTCGTCTCATCCACTCCATAACGGAAGAGTGCGGTGGTGTCGAGATCCACTTCCCGCCCGGATTGAAGCCGAGCGACGTCGTCACGATCCACGGACCAAAGAACGACGTTGAAAAAGCAAGGCTTCAACTTCTGGAGCTGGCAAACGAGAAGGTAATTTTGCTTAAATGTGACCCATCTGCGCAAAACCAGTCGTAAGTCGAAAATTTCCGTTTCAAGCAAACAAGCAAAAACTAGAGCAAGGTCAATATTTTTCAATTGTTAGATTATTTCAGAAAATTATTTTTAAAATAATTTTTTTGGGAAATAACCAAAAAGTTTGAGTGAAAATAACATTGAAGAGCATTATTTGAATGATTTCTTGCAAGTTATGATTTGCAATTAATATTATTAGGCCAACTTAGATGCATTTTTGTCGATAAATAGTATCCATAATGCAAGTAGTTTTTCATCCATAAATTTAGTTCGGATCAAGATAGGACGATAAGATTGGTATCATTTTAAAGAGAATTTGTTTCTCTTTAAAATAGTATATTAAACTTAAAAAGTGAAAAATTCGCTTTACGACTGGTTTTGCGCAGATGGGTCACAAATTTGCTTTTTGAGTAAGGTTTATTTTTCCAGTTATCTGCACAGTATTTGCTTCAGATCAACTGGCGCATTTGGTTCTAAAGTGGTTCATCGTTGACTGTACAAAGAAGGCAGATGAACCACTTTAGAACTAGATGAGCCAACTTAAAATGCAGTTTTACAAGTGTGCTGCTAGTGTAACGTCGATAGCTAAGATGCACCTTAATTTGTGCATTTCTTTGAAACATCGGGCGTTTGCTGTGATGGGTTTCTCCATTTGGAATTACCTTCGTCCAGCACTAAGGACTGAACTTTTGACTCGTTTTTGCTCGTCAATCTCTAATTCTTTAAAGACATTTCTTTTCTCGTGAAGTTTTCGTGCTGGGAGCACCTCTGAATAGTCATTATAATTCATAAACTCCCCAATCCAGCCTCCCTCCCATCTCACTCTTTCCAGTCCCACATGACTCACTACTTGCCTCATCTTCTCCAGCTGATTAATGTCCCACCTGAACATCAACATCTGAACTGATCCATGAATTCTTCATCAATCAACCAATCAATCGTAATTTATATAGCATCCCTTCAAGGTACCTACTCGGAGGTGTACTCTGATTTCATTTACCAAATGCTCAACTCACCAGCCATCATCAATTGCTTTTTCTGAGCACTTCTGTCTCAGTCACTTGTTTAGTGATATACGAACGAGTTTATATTATCAAGCACGCTTGTTTTATAAGCAAAATATATCAGATACATCACGATAGTAATAACACTTAAAAATGAATATCACAAATGAATTCTTTTCATTAATTGATTTTTTTAAATCATTCGAAGAATAAATTTGCTTCTTTTTCAGAGGGAAGCAAGCTATACAGCGGAGGTGCGAGCGAAGCCCGAGTTTCACGGATTCCTCATAGGCAAGGGTGGGGCGGCGATCAGCAAAGTGCGAGAGAGTGGGGTGCGAGTTATCTTTCCCGCTCCAAATGATCCAGACCCGGAGGTCATAGCGATCATCGGGAAAAAGGAGGCGGTGGAAAAGGCTCAGCTTGAGCTGGAAAATCAGATTGCGGTGTTGGTAAGTGTGGTGTTGACGCGATACAGTGTGTTAGGTTTGCGCTGACAGTTTTCAGGCCATGAGTTACTTTCCTGTATGTTCGTGTGATAATTCTGAAGGACAGACCGAAATTGGTAAAATATAATGCAGTATATAGTGTTGCCTGACGTTCTCACTGGATTCTACGGCACAATAGAAATTATTTGTGATGATTATGATGATTATTATTAAGATGATGAGATGATTATTATTATGCTTATTATGACGATTATTATGATGATTATTATGATTATGATGATTCTTATGATTTTTATGATTCTGATGATTTGGTGGTGGTGGTGGTGGTGGTGGTGGTGGTGGTGGTGGTGGTGGTGGTGGTGGTGGTGGTGGTTAGGATTGTGATTATGACTATGACTATGATGGTGATGATAATTATGATAATTATGATAATTATGATGATTATGATGATTATGATAATTATGATTATGATAGTAATTCATAAATTGCTGGTTTTTTCCAGACGAACGTCGTTGAGGTGGAAATTCACATTGATCCCAAGCACCACCGTCACTTCCTCGCTCGACGTGGTGAAGTGGCGAACAAGATCTCTTCCGACTGTGGTGGAGTGGAGCTGAACTTCCCACGCATGGCGTCCAAGAGTAGTCTTGTTGTGCTGAAGGGACCAAAGGAATGCATTGATGCTGCCAAGCTACAAGTCGACGCCGTTATAGCTGATCTGGTACGATCCTTACATCAGTAACTTTGAGAAGTTTGTTAAAGATGGCATATAACAATTCAGTATCACTATATTAACAAAACTTAAAACCATGTTATTATTATTATTATTATTATTGTCATCATTATTATTACTAGTATTATTATTATCACTATTATGCAGTTATTGATTGACATTAATTATCTTATGACTAAACGTCAGTTGTGTGTGAAATACGTGCCACGCAGTAACAATTATGATTGCAGAAACATTTTAGCTAGGACTGTCGACGATTGCATTTCTGTAAAAATTGTTAGCTCTTTAAGAATTAGCGATTAATTAATAGTTAATTATGATTAAATGTATTCCCTCATGAATAACAACAAATAAAAAAATTGACATTGTTTATCCTCCTTTTGTAGTATTATTAATATTTATTACTAGGTTTATGGTCACTTAGTAAATATTTATTCATGCTAGTCTTGTCTACCATATTGAATTGAAATGTCGTCCTTCAGCCACAACTGCTATGCACGTAGCAGTGCATGAACTTTCATTGTTATTTCATCAAATGACCGAACTGATAGCTTGCCTTTGCAATTTTACGAATAATCATTCTCAAATTTGTATTGCACAGGTCTCTTAAATAGAGACCCTTCACAGGTACGTCCTGCCCAGGAAGCAAAGACACTGTCAGATTTGTTTAGCTGCAAAGTGTTCATCGTGTTTGCAAGGCGTTGTAAGAAAGGCATTGCTTTATTGTTTTATCAGCATTGCTTTGTTGTTTTATCAGCATTGCTTTATTGTTTTATCAGCATTGCTTTGTTGTTTTATCAGCATTGCTTTGTTGTTTTATCAGCATTGCTTTGTTGTTTTATCAGCATTGCTTTGTTGTTTTATCAGGAGTCTCGTGTGACTATCGAGTGCCTTATCCCACAGAAGTATCACCGCATGATCCTCGGAGCCAAGGGTCAGACCATCAGAGAAGTTACCAACGCCCACGACGTCCTCATTAAATTCCCGGAACGCAACACGGAAAGTAAGCCCGGCTTCTTCGTCGGTCTTGTACGTTATGATAAAAGTCTTTCGATTAGATTCTATAGATTACACAGGCAGAAGAAAAAAATTCTGAGATTTAAATGTGAAATAAGAATGATTGCTCAGAACAATCACTTTGGAATAATGTTCTTTTTCCACTGGTGTGTGTCGTATAGAGACAACAACTATGTTGGGCTTTTCTTGTGTGTGATAGCAAGGTGTTTTTTTTCTTCTTTTTTTATTACTTGCATTTGAATTTGTATATAAGTCTATTTTATTGGATCATTTATACATCCGCTTTATTGGATCGTTTTATTTGAAAGGTTTTCATGCGCGAAATGAATGTTGTGTTTGCATGTATTGTGTTTGCAGCGAATGGACTTGGTGCTACAGCGGAGGATGGATCAAAAGGTTTGATTTTATTTTTGACTTTATTTCTTGCAATTGCTATAGTGCCCTTCAAGCTCTGGTTACATGAGTTTAAATTCTCAATTTATTCGCTTTTTGTTGTTAGACTGGCAACTTCTGTTTTTTTAATCATTCTACATCCATTTTATGGGGTCATTTCATTCGAGAGGTTTTCATGCGCAAAATGAATGTTGTGTTTTCATGAATTTTGTAGCAAATGGCCACGGTGCTACAGCAGAGGATGGGTCAAATGGTGAGAGTTCTCCGGTAACGGATAAACCATCGAATGAACGAGATACCATTCGCATAACTGGCCAGCTGGAAAACTGCGAGGCTGCCAAGGAAGCTATGATGGTAAGAATTGATGTGCATCCTTTTTCCCTAAGTCACTTATTGACTGATGTTGTATGTGATTGACTCAACAATAGACATCTGTCTGCAACACTCTTGAGCGCTGATTGCGTGTGTGTGTGTGTGTGCAAACGTGCCTTGGTTGCCATGACATTGTTTGTTTTGATTGTTTATTTATTTATTTCTCGCATTTGCATTAGCGCCTCTTCAGGCTCTCTACTTAGAGACACTCCCGACTAAAGTGTGGACACTGCTTTGGAGTTTCACGTCGAAGCGCACGAGCAATTGCGAGTGAAGGACTTGCTCAAGGTCCCTACGTGGTGGCCAGAGGTGGGTTTGAACCTGGAACCCTCCGGCTTCAAGGAAGGCTCCAAACCCAACCACCGCGCCAAGCAATATTTTAAAAAATAATTTTAGTATTTTGGGATTTGCTTGGATTGCTTGTATAAATAAATACCATTTTGCTGATCCGTCTGGTTGTTTCATCAGTTTAATGAGCTGATTTGATTGATAGAATGCATTGACCTGATTTTCCAGTAGCTGATTGGTTGTTTGGTTGTTTTATAGAAACACAGTGACCTGATTTTCCAGTAACTGTTTGGTTGTTTGATAGAAAGCATTGACCTGATTTTCCAGTAGCTGATTGGTTGTTTGGTTGTTTGATAGACAGCATTGACCTGATTTTCCAGTAGCTGATTGGTTGTTTGGTTGGTAGGCGCTGGTGCCAGTGACTGTTGAGATGACCATTCCGATAGACTTCCACGGCCAGATCATTGGTCAGAAGGGCGCCCTCATTCGACAGCTCATGGAAACACACGAGGTGAACATCTCCATTCCGCCGTCCGCAGAGAGGAGCGACACGATCAAGATCATCGGCGTCGCGAGCAAGATCGAAGGAGCGCAGAAAGCGCTCGAGGAGAAAGTGAGACAGCTCGAAGAGGAACGTCAACTGAAGGTGAAGTATTGTTCCAGATGGCTTTAAATGGTTTTTGTTTTAGGGATTGTGATGTTTTGCGTCTGTAGATTGTCGTGTCCTTGACTTTTGTTTACGCTGAAGAATTAGGGATGTTAAGCTGTAGATGGAAATCTGACTATTGGTATTTATTGGTTTTTATTTTACATATTTAAACGAATACTGAATACGTGCAATCTCTGGATGACCACTGAATCTATTTTGAAATATCATTTTCTTATTGAAAATTGTGAGATATTATATATGCAATTGTACATTAAGCTTAAAAATACCTTGAGAACAAACAAATAAATGCAAATAAACTGTAGCTGCATTGCCCTTGGTATAGTACTGTGTGCTGTAGCACTTTGAGTGCAATGCCATCAGGCATTTGATGAAATTTCAACATTTTGTGATGGCAGAAATGAAAGCCAATATGACTTTGAATAAGTTAGAAGTGTTTAACATAGTCATCCAGAGATTGCATGTATCCAAGGTTTTGCATAGTTAAAACTTGAATCTTTTTGGCTAATCTATAATGGATATTCTCTGCTCGCTATTCAAATAGAACAAAAACCGATGCATATCGTTGATTATTGCAAGCAGAGACATCATTTCAGATTATAATGAGCCTCCTCTTTTAGTCACAGTTCTTATAGTTCAGGTGGCAGATCCCAAATCAGAGTATCAGAATTGCTAAATTTAGCCACTGTTTTCACTAAGGTTCCTTTTGCTGTAAAAACGCTGGGGGAGACACTGGGTTAATGGGTTCTTGTTCATCTTTGTGGTGTAGGGGTTGAAGAATTTCAAGCTGGAGCTTGAGGTTGCTTCCAAGCATCACTACACGCTGATTGGTCGTCGAGGTGTAGTGATCAGCAAGATACAGCAGCAGTACGATGTCCAAGTCCAGTTTCCAGATAAAGCTGGTCCCAATCCGGATACAATCATCATCACTGGTCTGGAGAAGGATGCAACAGCTGCGAGGGATGATATTCTTGAACGAGTGAAGGAGCTGGTATGTTCCACCAAGTGGTAGTTATGTATGTGGTTTGCCTTATGATGTGCGAGTGCTTCCCTACTGATGTTCAAATTGCTGAGCACAGTTGGTAAGCGCCACCGTTGAGGTTTGTAGGCAAGTGGAAATAAGTAATAATGTTGGTTATGGTCGTGATTATATTGTTAGTTGGAGAATTGTTCCAATGGCAAAAATGACTGATGAATTCATTATCTTATCTTATCTGACCATTTATAAAGTGCTTCTCGCAGCAAGAGCCTTTCAGAAGCTCTCCCAGTGCGTTCAGCTCCGAGAAAAAAGGCAAGTTTTTATACGAGAGAAAGACGAGGATACACGAGAGAAAGACGAGGATACACAGATGATTGCCTTAGGGCCGTTAATTAATGTTTGGGGCAAAGATCAAAAAATGATACTGTGTGTGGTGCATGTTGCGGTAATTATTGTTTTTTTCTGGAAATGAACTAAGTGATATGATGATTGCGAATAGACCTTGTGCGATGATGATGATGATGACGACGACGGCAATGATGGCAATGATGATAATGATAATGACAATGATGATAATGACGATGATGATGATGATGATGACAATGATGATGATGACGATGACAGCAATAGAGAGGACAATGACTTCATTGTGATGCTATTGATCAGCTACTGATTGTAGGAGGAGCTGGTAAGTGAGGAGGTGCACATTGACCACCGCATCCACCCGCGCATCATCGGCTCCAAAGGTCGTGCCGTCACCAAACTGATGGAAGACTTTCACGTCGACATAAAGTTCCCCGGTCGAGATGCAGAGGACACCAACTTGGTCGTCATCTCTGGTCGAGAGGAGGATGTCATTGACTGCCGAGAACACCTGCTCAACCTTGAGGAAGAATACGTAAGTAGGAAAACAGAGGGCCTGGATCTGGATAGCCTCTGAGTAGTTATGTTGAAGGTGGCACTATGTAAATAAATTCCATAGATTGATTTATAGATAGATAGACAGATTGGATGGATGGGATGGGATGGGATAGATAGATAGATAGATAGATAGATAGATAGATAGATAGATAGATAGATAGATAGATAGATAGATAGATAGATAGATAGATAGATAGATAGAAAAGATAGATAGAAAAGATAGATAGAAAAGATAGATAGATAGATAGATAGAAAAGATGGATAGAAAAGTTGGATAGAAAAGTTGGATAGAAAAGATGGATAGATAGAAATATAGAAAAGAAAGATAGATAGAAAAGATAGATTCATTCATTCATATACATAGAAGGGTCAATCAATTGATATATCTTTGTTTTTATCTAGTTGTCCAATATTAATACAGCCAATAACAGTACAAAAGTAGTCAGTTACGTACCAAGATGAATGAGTTCATTTATATTAAAGTAATTCACAAGCAACTGTTAGCAGCGTTTCAGAAAGAGCCCTTTTAGTAACCTAGGCAACTGCACACATCATTTGATGTTTACTGCAGTACAGTTAGTTGCTCCAATCAGTTACGATTGCTAGAAGCACCTTCACGTTTTCATATATTTTTTGATTTCTGCTTTTGATGATTAGTGAAGCGCATCTTCTAAAATGGTTTTGGGTTGACTCGTGTTTTTCTTGTGTGTTTTTAAACATCAATGATGCCACTTGCAACACCTAACAACTGAAGCATGGTAGATTGTTTACAATAGACAGTTGTGTCTTACAGTTGCAGGATTATGTCGAGAAAGAGAACTTCAATCAGCATCAGAACTCATCCTCCTCCGCATCGCAGAAGCAACCTCAGGAGAAGACCGGCGGCGTCGGTTCGGCGAAGTCGTCGAAGGGTTTCGTCGTGAGGGGCGCTCCGTGGTCCCAGCCGCCGGCCGAGGCCGAATTCTCGAACGACATGAACGACTTCCCGAGTCTCGGCAACGAAGGCTCGAAAGCTGCTCAAGTGCCGACTCCGTGGGGAAAACCCAGCAGTCACTGATGCCTCCGTCGCCAATCGCCGCCCGTTTTTGAATGTCCGTTCGTATATCGACTTAGCTTGTATTAAAAAACTCATTGTATTAAAAAATTCATTCTGTAAGTAGTTTTCTAAAGAATTCATCACCACCACTGCTATTACTCAAGGCCGTTGTCAGGAGTTTATTTCGCGGGGTGTTTATTTGACCGTGAACACTGAGCAAGCCCACAAGCAACCGAATCAACTGAGTAAGGGGTTTGTAGGAGCGTGGTGAGCTCTCATTGCGGGTTCTGGATGGCCAGTACATTACACGCTGTAGTTCTTACATCATGTGCTAGTAAATGCATTTTTTCATTTTTACGATATTTCATTTCGGGGGTGCTAAATCGTCCAAAGCACCCCGCCCCAGCTACGGCGTTGCTATTACTGGAGCCAAGATTATGTGCAGACATTTTAGAAGATGCTCTTCACTAATCATCAAAAGCAGAAACGCCGTTTAAATCTGAAAACGTGAAGGCGCTTCTAACAATTGTAACTGATTGGAACAACTATCTGTACTGCAGTAAACATCAATATCGATGTTCTTAGCTAAGCATTTGTTCAGCCGCCTCATTCTGTCGCCTTCCAGTTGCTCGTTTCCCAGTCAGATATTAGTTTTTGGCGAATCGTGTGTGAAATCGCAGTGCAAAGATAATTTCTGTCACGTTCTGTCTCTTCTGTTGTGATGTAAACCTCAATCATCCTGAGTTGAATTATTTTTTTATATGTCCGCTTAGATCTGCTAGGGTCACTGCTGTCTGTCTTCGAATGTATCTATGCAGATTTAGAAGTCGTTGCTTCCGATACGAGTCTGACAATGCCACCAGGTGTTGTGGCACAATTTTTGATATCATGTGTGTGTAGACTGATCTGTCCAAATGAGCTGCCTGGGCCGGGAAAGTGAAGATAGATTTCAATGTGAACTTCACTTTTCACAGTTTGTATTAATATTCTGTTGGATTGTAGTGAACATTTATAGACCGCCTCTTATAGAGTGAACCGTTCATAAGGACTCCCAGTGCGCAAGGCCGCAATTGAACAAATAGGTTTTGAGATAGACAGAGAAGGAGGAGAGATTACAAGTTAGAATTTGAGATCGGGTAGCAATGGTCCTTTGCGCTTCAATACACGGTTACTGTTTTCTGTCTATATGGGGTGTTTACCATGTTTCCTGTTCTGAAAGTTGGGTTGTGGTGGTGAGTTTCTTTCAGTGCAGCTGCTTAATGTGACATTTCTAGAGACTTTGTGTGTTGTTTGTCACATGATGCGTCGAACTGTCAATATGTGATCACGTCTTATGGTGCTTTTTGCTGGAGTTTCTCGTTGGTTTTTGATGTGACTGATCGGAGAAAAGCTGTGCTTTGCTGATGGCGCAGTCGATTTAGACGCGTTAGTTCCTTGTTGTAGGGTTCTTACTTAGGTTATTTACATTTCTTAAGAATTATGGGTTGTTATGTTGCTGATCTCTGTTTAGAAATTTCTTGCTTTATTTTATTTTATGCATATGGGACGAGTACCCTGCGCAGAACAAAATTTGTTTGATAACAGATGTGGTTAATTATGTTGATGTTTGGAGCAGAAGCATACATGTAGTTGTGGATTAAATAAGGAGTAAATAAGGTTGACAAAAGATTGCAATGAAAAGAAAGGTTAGATCGAGCTAAAAAGGATTAAGGTGATCTCGCTTGTCTCCGATTGTCTAGAAAGAAAGGCAGTGGTAAGGAAAATGAAAATACAGTTGAACTGGACTGAAGGCAAGGCAGTTAACAGTTAGTGCTTGGTTATCTAACTGCATCTTCCTCTGGTGGCTGACTCTCTGTGCCTCAGATTCACATTTCGGTGTGACCTTGCATGTGTAAGAAATTTATGTTATAATGAAACAAATAATAATAATAGACGAACTACAGTAATTGGGACTCCGTATTTGATTGGCTAGAGCAGAGCTGTGTTATTGCTAGTGGGAGTCCGAGTGCTGCGAGTACCTCAAATCCCCCGTCTGACAATGCACTGCTCCACCACACACATGTTTATAACTGTGGGAACCCTCAAGTTGACCCAGATGCTGCAGCACCTTTAGCACCCACCTTAACTCGAGCCTGGGTTAGAATGCTTATCTTGTTACCTGAATGGTACGTGTTTGAGCCTCCCTGTAACTGTGACTGCAGGAAGCATGAGCAAGTCCATCACTCGCAATTGCTCCGTGCTAGTTTCGAGTGATGCTGGATTGCTGGGCCATAAGACAGTGGTGAATTCCGTTTTACAAAGCGGTTTCTTGATTATTTGCTAGGTCTATGTTGTTTTTTGCTGGCTAATGAGTGTCGTCATACACTAAGCAGTGTCCATATCCGTAGGGGGATGAGACTAAAACTTGTTTGTTATGATATTGATCGACTGTGGAGTCTGCAACTGCATGAGAATCTCTCGTGAATTTCTCTGGAACCTGTAAAGAGAGGAGAATTTATTGTTTTTCTGTTTGTTTTCAAAGTCTTCAGTCTGCTGGAATGCCTGAAATTTGTGTAACTGCCGCCATGAAATTTCTGGCAGTACTCGATTTCAGTTTCGAGCAGAGCTAAAATGATATTTCTTTTAGTTACGAACCGATGATTTTTAAATGGTCTTGCAGCTGCTGAGATTTCCTAATCGTTTTTTTTGTGTACGAAGACATTTACTAGTTTCTTTATTTTATGGTTTAGCTTTTCTATATCGCAACTTTACTACGAATGAAATATTCTCCGATCTGTATCATGTGTTTGCACAACTATTTACGTAACACATATATATTATGTTCTAGGTTTGTCGTCTGTTAGCAAGTCGTGTTCATTGCGTTAACAGTTCCTTATTTACACTAACACATTTGTATCATGTGATGTAATATCTTTTGTCTAGAGTTCTTTGTTATTTTTTTTCACGTTTAGTGAACAAAATTAGAATCACTGATGAATGATTAAAGCAATATATTATCGTACTTTGAGCAGTATGACATTGTTCGAATTAAAATACCAACGATGCTGAAGTTTCTTTTTGTAATTGTTGGTAATGGCCCATGTAAACTAACTCTGCCACAGATGTAGGCCTTCATTTCTATGTGACTTTGTGAGCATCATATATTTTATTTCTTCATTCATGTCGAACATCTAGGCCTATAATTATAGCACCCCTTGAAGAAACTACAGAGAGATGCCACCACAGTATAAATTATTAATTTTAGGTTATACTGTGGTGCTACCGACTTCCAAATTTGAATAATAATAGTAATAATTATAAATGACTTACGTTAAGTTAATTAGATTAGTCTGCAAGTCCCTAATTAGTTTGGTGATTTAGTAAATCAGTATAGGCCTTAGGGTGACAATTTCCAACATGCAAAAAAAAATTTTTTTAATTTTTAAAGTCTCAGACTTCAAAAGTGTTCTCTATGATATCAGTACTACAGGTGAAAAATTTTAGGGAAATTTGAAAATGTTTAGAGGTGGCCCAATGACCTTGAACTTTCAATAGATTGGCCTACAAACAATGTTGAATATGTAATGTGCTAAATATTTTTTTGCTCCACCAATTACATCTCTAATGCTTATTTCAATGTTTGTTTGTTTGTTTGTATGTGCACATGTTATAGCGCCCCTTCAAGCTCTCTACTCAGAGGCGCTCCCGACTGCAGAGCGGACACTGTATCGGAGTTTCACGCCGAAGCGCTGAGCAATTGCGAGTGAAGGACTTGTCTAAGGTCCTTACGCGGCGACTTGAGGTGGCTGCAAGGCGACGAACATACCCACTACACCACCGCCATGGGCGGAGTTTATCAGGAGCTAGGGGGCTTCCCCCCCAGAAGACCCAAATTCATTTTTTTACCGTGCAAATGGTTTCTTTTCCCGGGCTTCGCCCCCCTAAGAAGGCTTTAGCCCCTCTAAGAACGGAAACCAAACTCTGCCTATGACCACTGTGCCTAATGTTCTCTGTAATCACTCATGACATGCTTAGGGTATAGTTATTATTTAATTAAAAACAAATAAGTCGATTTGAAAATTATACAAGAAAGTCTTGCGTGCAATTAGTCATGTTAAATCGACTTGTGCGCCTGCTGAAAAGAAGTTAAGAAGATCCAATACCATTTTGAGTGCATGTGTCACTGCAGCATTCAACAGGACTAAAATTAGTGGCATACATGCGGCACACATTCTAGCAGCCAAAGGACAATCAATGGGCCGTGATACTGCTGAAATTGCTATCAATCAGAATTCCATAGGGGCCATTCCACGGTATTGGAGTCCATGAAGGGTCAATAAAAAATATTGGAATTATAAATTGTTATTAATTTCTGTTATAGCTAGATGGTTCTAGTATAAGATTCCAAAAGAATTTGTCTTTCTGCACTTATCGTTTTGTGTCGACTTTTCTTCAAAGTGGCTAATTGATTTTTTTGCGTTACGGACTCTACATGCAATTTTTAAATGCTAAATTTCTAATGTAAATCCAATGTCGAATATTTTTAGCTGGACATCATGACCATGGTGAGAGTAAGTGATAAATACTTCGTGATCAAAAATTCACCTCATCTTGTGTCCAGATTTGCTCGGGCAAAACATGAGTTGTAGAGTCCGTAACATTCTGGGGCTTCTGATTTGTTTTGCAGGCATTTCGAATTGAGCAGCAAACTTGTTATCTCTATTCCTCTGATTCCCCATTGTAGGCTACTCAGTAAGCATAGATTACTTTTCCTAATGTTGCTTTAAATTTTTTTATGCAAAGTTGAATATCGTTACGGACTCTACAAAAAGCGTTACGGACTCTACCAAGCACAAATTCAGCTCATGAGATAATGGCTAAAATTGCCAGAAATTATGCATGGAAGCTAAACATTCAACAGGTATCTTGTTTAAATGATTCCTTTTATTCATCACTTTCTAAGCTACCATGTGGAAAGCATGGAATTAGTCAACAACTTTAAGACATTTAGAAATTTTATTTAGCTGACATCTAACACACATAAATCAACATATAGCATGATGTATCTATGCGTTTTATTATATATTCATTGCATTTATATTGATTTATAAACGCTGTTAAAGCAAGGTTACGTAATCAATAATGCTAGTTAATTTTCCTCGATTATTCATAGAAATGGTGGAAACAGTTAAAGAACATGTGGAGAGCACAGGCAGAAAGTCTACAACAATGTACTTCGTGCCATGGAATCTGCACCTACTTACAGAATCATATTCAAGTACCAGTACTTACAGAATCAGAATCATGATTTTTTTAGACCATGAGCTGTATATGTTCAAGAAAAGCAAGAGTTTATAAGTGTTTAACTCCGAGCAAGTCTAGGGCGAGAGCGCCACGAGAAGCGGGTGGTGCTCCTCAACCTTCTAAGTAAACCAGATTTTTTCACTGGATAAGGCGTAAAAATTGGTTTGTCTAAATTTTGGTCCATGTGCCCAGAAGAAGACTAGTGCTAACTGAAACAAGACTAAGCTACAAAGGTGAATACTGCATGTTGTGAATGACAAATTGGGCAATCTGCTCTACTTTCCAGACAGAATTGACCAGTTGATATATATATATATATATATATATATATATATATATATATTCGTTTATTGACATTCAATCTGACAGACCGCAGAACGATTACCGGTACAAGTTATACGAAATACGGCAAGCTTCACAGGACACGCAGGTCGGCTCGGTTACTTAACACTAATGGCCTAAGTGCTGGAACACTCCTGATTCGGCCAAGCCAGGAGTGGGAGGGGCGATCTTATTTTCAACAGACCCGAGGCAGACAACACAACAGAAAGCGCCACTGGCAGCTAACAGAAAATTCAAATAAATGTTTGCCCTGAGCGAGGTTTGAACCCGGGTCGCGATAATGACTCTCAGTTTATGACCAGTGCTCTCTCCACTGAGCAATAAATAATGTGGATAACATGGAATTATTATGGAATGATCAGATTGTTGAAAAGCTATGCACCTGCAGCAAAAGATGAAAGAGGTCTTTTCAAGTTCATTGACCCTGTGACTAGTGTTACAGAATGACCTAAGCTTCTGAAACATTAAGAGCTTCAACATTACAGATCTTTGAACTGTACAAGCATTCCATTGATTGTTGGTGACAATAAAACACCATATTTGTTCAATTTGAGCTCTGAAACTTCCCGTAGTACCTTGCAAGCAATTGAAATGATGAAAATAATTGCTATAAAAAGTATAAATTAACTGTTTTCATGGATATTAATCAGTTTTTGTTTATGATCCTGTCAACACCCAATTGACCTTCAAAGTTTTCTCCCGTTTTTTCCCTTGTGTTCAGTAGCGTAGCCTACACCTAGCCTAGTCACTGTATTTCGTTATCTAAAGCTAGGGTATAAATCTCTAAAGTTCTTAACTTGTTCAATTACAACAAAGCTCTGTTTCTTGTATTTTCTTCTTCTTCGTTCATAACACACGCAGATAACACAACAATAGATCAACGACGACAAACGCTTGAATTCTACGACAGCAACGCAACTATTATTATCTAAACTCCACTGTTCTCTAAAACGTCTTCTACTCTCTCTCTACTATCAACGCCTTCTTCTACTACTTCTTACACTGTCTGGGCGTACACTCTTCCCCTGGCCGCTCTGTCCTTCTCTCTGCCTCTCTTCGTGTATCTGTCCGTCTGTCTGTCTGTCTCTCTCGCTTTCTCGCGCGCTTCGGCGACGGTCGGCCGAGCCGCGCTAAACTTTCCCGCCAGTCTGGCACCTGCAGGCCTAACTGTCTAGACGCTGACCTTGAGCTGGTCTAGTCGTACGCCTAAACATCAACTGACTAAATAGACTATACAAAATTAGCTCACATTACCTCCTTCCTTTCTTTTAAAGAGAGCTAATTATCTATAAAAATTAGCGAACGTACCTTAACTAAATAATGCAAATAGTCCATAACATAATACATCATAAAATATCTTATACTACAATCTAGACAGACAATCAGCTACTACATTCAATTTACCTTTCTTATAGTTCAATAGAATGTCAAAATTTTGCAATGATAAAGACCATCTGACTAATTTAGCAGATTTCGACATTGATTCAGTCAAATAAACTAAAGGGTTATGGTCCGTAAACACATTGATTTTAGAACCAATAAGAATTTCTTTCAACTTGTTTAAAGCCCATATGATCGCATAGGCTTCCTTCTCAATCGTCGCCCACCTCCTCTGAGTATCTGTCAGCTTCTGACTGATAAATGAAACGGGACGTTCTATCCCTTCCTCGTCCACCTGAGACAGGACCGCTCCCACAGCAAAATCACTGCTATCACAGTACAAATTAAATGGTTTCCCAACCTCAAACATATATAGAATCACATTTGACAAGACAATCTGCTTAAGGGAATCAAAGGCTTTCTGATGTACATCAGTCCAAACAATGTTATCAGGTACTTTCTTGCTAGTCAAGTCTGTTAATGGTTTAGCAATTTCAGCAAAATTACAAATAAACTGTCTGTAAAATCCAAAAAATCCTAAGACTTGCTTCACTTCCTTTCTGGTTTGAGGTTTCTTCAAATTAATTAAACTGTCAATCCTGTCTGGATTCATCATCTTCTTCCCTGATCCTATGAGGTGACCGATGAACTTCACCTCACTCTTACCAAACACACATTTCTTCAAGTTCAAGGTTACATTATGCAGTCTTATTTGTTTCAAAAATAATTCCAAATGTTTCAAATGAATGTCCCAATCATTAGAATGCACTGCAATGTCATCAACATAAGGTTCAGTAAAATCATGAATCGGTTGCAAAATCATATTTATCGCTTTTACAAAAGTCCGTCCTGAGTTAATCATTCCAAAAGGGACACGCGTAAATTCATACAGTCCATTATGTGTAACGAACGCAGTCTTCCATTGGTCACTCTTTTTCACAGGACAAGTCCAATATGCACTGCGACAGTCCAGAACAGAAATGAACTTGGATTTTCCAACTTTGCTCAAGACATCGTTGACGATTGGCATAGGATATCGACAATTTTCAGTAAAAGAGTTAATGTACCTGTAGTCACAAGCCAATCTCAAGGATCCATTCTTCTTTTTGACGATGACAAGTGGACTTGCCATTCTGCTTGACGATGGTTGAATAATGTTTTCTTTCAGCATCTCTTGTATTTGTTTTTCCACTTCTGCTCGGTATATTAATGGTATTCGATATGCCATGAATTCTTTTTCGCGAAAGTCTGGTCTCAGCACCACTTCGTGTTCTACCAATGTACATAATCCAGGTTTGTCTGAGAATCTGTCTGCATATCGATTCAGTACATCAAGTAATTGTTTCTGTTGTTCGCTGGTCAGATGTCCAATTTGTTCGTAATCCAATTGAAGTGACTTCTGTTTTGTCTCTGAATAGTCTTCCTTCAGTGGTATTTCTACCACTGATCCAAATTCTTCATCCTCTTCCACAATCAGACCACAAGACAATGTTCTCGTAATGAACTTCCTCATCTTGTTAGCATGAATAATCCGTCGACCGTTTTCGTTCATGTCCACCAGATACGAATATTTGGATCTTCTTTGCAGGACCTTGCATGGACCATGCCATCGTGAGATCAATTTATTGGTTGATGTAGGATACAGCACGATGACGTTCTCTCCTGGCTCGAATTCTTTATCTTTTGCTCTTTTGTTGTATTGACTGGCGTACTGTTTTTGCTTTTCTCCAGCACAGCTCTCGGCGAATGTCAAGGCCTTTTCCATGTCTGCTCTTAAATTTTTCAGGTATTTTGCCGGTTGCACTCCAATGTTCGGTGGTAGATTTATTTCTTTGGTCCAGCTTTCTTTAAGGATGGTGAGTGGCCCTCTCGGCAACTTTCCATAGACCAGCAAATACGGTGCCACTCCTGTAGTTGCGTTAGGCACTTCTCTCAATGCCCATACTGTAAATGGAATAATTTTATGCCACTGTCTCGGATTTTCCACAACGACATGATGAATCATTTTCTTGAACGTTTGATTCCATCTCTCCACCAATCCTGCCGCTTCTGGATGTCCTGGCGAATCGAATCGAGGACAACATCCCATCAGTTTCAGAAATTCTCTTGTTAGACTGGCTGTAAAATTCGTCCCTCTGTCGCTCGTGATCACTGACGGAACTCCCACATCCATGAACAGCTTCATCAAAGCTTCGCATACAGCCTTCGCGGTCAATGACTTCATCAAGAATATTGTCGGCCATCTTGTACATGAGTCCACGATGCACAAACAATACTTATGCCCTGCTGCTGAAGTCGGTTCGATCGGTCCTACGACGTCCATGGTCATTCTTCTGAACGGCACATCCTCTCTTGGTATTGGTGTAATCGGCACTCGATCCATCACCAAACTTCGTGCTTTCAGCTGACACTTCTCACAGGACTTGCAGAACTTCACCACATCTCTACGCATCCTTGGCCACACAAAGGAAAACTTGATACGTTCCCTTGTCTTCTCTTCTCCCAAGTGTCCGCCAAATACTGACTCATGTGCCAATTCCATCACCTGAATTCTTCTTTCCTTCGGCAACACCAACTGATACACCAACTGGTCCAACATTTGATGCTTCTTATACATCAACCCATTCACCACACTAAACTCTGATCCTTTGTCTTCAGCTATCTTCCACCACGACCTCAGTGACTCGTCATTTCTCTGCTGCTCTTCAAATTTCATTGCGTCTGCCAATTGTCTTTCATCACTCGTATTCTCGGCAAACAAATCCCTCATACTCGTGTCCATTTCACCATCACTTCCAGAATCATCATAATCATTATCACGTTCACATGCAACCATCTCTTCTTCAATTTCATTGTTTCCGGATGTTATTCCTTCTTCTTCTTGAATGCTTTGTTCGTCATCGCTTTCTGTATCCTCATCTAGCAAACTTTCATTTGACTTTTCCTCTTCTCCTTCTTCCACTTCATTTCTCCGACTCTGTGCTCTTGTAGTCACATTCGCTTGCAATTCTCCTTGTAATACATTCACTGGTGGAACCTCTTTCAGTTCTGCGATTATCTCCGGATGCAGCAAGAACTTCTCTTTGTTATCTTTGCACAAGACTGCCGGAATGCTGGCACACACTAAGGTTAAATATGGCGCGATATTTACTCCCTTGTCTTTCCAATCTCCTCCTTCGTTATGACAACTCATCCGCACTTCGATTTTCACCAACTTAGCTGGAATGGGTTCTCCAGCCACACATTGCAAATGTACTCTGCCAATTTCTTCCACTGTCGCTCCTTTCAACAATTCCTCATTGATTACTGGAATCTCAGTACCAGAGTCGATCAGCGCTCTGACTTGCACGGGATGACAACTGTCATCATTTCCACGTATCTCTACATTGACATGCTGTAGTAAAGACTTCTTTGTACGTTGACACTCATCTTTGCTTTCTGTTTCTCGACCAGCATCTTTAATTGGAGCAGAATTTACTATTTCTCT
Source organism: Lumbricus terrestris (assembly GCA_949752735.1). NCBI lineage: Eukaryota > Metazoa > Annelida > Clitellata > Crassiclitellata > Lumbricidae > Lumbricus > Lumbricus terrestris. The sequence continues at coordinate 13,449,225 of OX457040.1, read as the reverse complement.
CTGTATAGCAAATTGAGGCGTGCACTTCATCACTGACTTCACTTCCGTTTCGCGGTTGTCTTGTTCTTCATACTGATTCGGTGCATTCCTTACTTGTATCTGATTTACTCTGAGATTTTCTGCACTTCGAGTAAATCTATTTCTCAGATTTGTCGTTCTTGGTGGTGCTTTGCAATCCTTTATCAGATGTCGGTCTGACTGACAATTATGGCAACGTTTCTTAATAATCCCTCTCTGTTCAGTGTTCTCCCGCCTGTAATTGTACGCTGTATTGTTTTCTCTTTGGCGTCCCATCACTGGAATTCGACTGTACATTTGTCTGTCACCCGTTGCTTCTCTTCTATCTTGACCAAACTGTCTTCCAGGAGCACCATCATTCCTTGTTTCGTTATTTCTGGCTTGGTTTCCTGTTTCTTTGTTATTACTATTCCACCTGGGTTGCTTCGAACTATTACCCCATGCTTCATATCTCGGTTTGTCTTGAAACATTAGACCAATTCGATTATTCACGTGTACGTCTGCGAGTTCTGCAACATTACTGGCTTCCAAGCATTCAGTACCCTCCTTTGCTAGTACAAACTGTAGTGGACCCGGTGGTAGACATTCTTTCAATTTATCCGCCACCAACAGATCAAATAACTTCTCGTAGCTTTTACCCACTCGCCTACTTCTGACATAATAGTTCAACAGGTTCTTTAATCTTGCTGTAAACATCGTGTATGTTTCTTCCGCCGTTTTCCTCGCATCTCCAAATCGTGATCGATATTCTCTCGCTGTCAATTTGAATTCTTTCAGTAAATGTTCTTTCACTATGTCGTAATCGTCTAGATCATCGAAAGACAATCGATTCAACACCGTTCTTGCTCTTGGCGTCATTAGTGGCAACAGCAATTTGACCCAAAACTGCTTTTCCACCGTAAAACTGTTGAATGCATTCTCAACTGTCTCAAAATATAATGGCACCTCCATCATATCATATGGCATCTTAGGTAATACGTGTTTCATTGCATCACCTATCTTTTTAATCTTGGACACCATTGTCTCACTTTCTCTGACCCTGGTTCGTTCTGACTCTTCACGACTTCTTCTTTCGTCTTCATTTCGTTCCCTCAGTCTATTTTGATCTTCTACCCTACGTAGTTCTTCTTGTTCTATCTTTTGCTGCAACAATTCTAACTGTCTTCTGCGTTCCTCCTTTTCTATAGCCATTTCTCGGAGCTGAGCTTCCTTAAGAGCGAGTTTCTTTTGTTCTAATTCTAATTGTTCTTCCCTTTCTCTTTCCGCTTTTTCCAAATTTTCTTTCTCCATTTTCAATTCTTCCTGTCGAATCTCTTCGGCTCTTTGTAATTCTGCCAAACGCATGGCTTCTTTGTCTTCCTCACGCATCTTTTGCTCTTCGATCTGTTGTTTTCGTATTTCTTCATCACTTTTCCTTGCCCTCTCGTATTCTATCATCAATTCCATCCTTCTTCGTTCTGCTTCGTCACGATCTTTTTTCATTTGTTCTAGCTGAAGCTGGAACTGCTGCTTCTGCATCTGTATCTCTTCTTGTCTCATCCTTTCTGCTTGTTCTGTTCTTACTTTTTCCTCTTGTCTCCGTTCTTTCTCTTCTTGTTTCCTTTGTTCCTCTTTCTCTTTCTCCTCCTGTCTCCGTTTCTCTTCTTTCTCTTTCTCTTCTTGTTTTTGTTCTTTCTCCTCTCGTCTCCGTTGCTCCTCTTTCTCTTTCTCTTCTTGTTTTTGTTCTTTCTCCTCTCGTCTCCGTTGCTCCTCTTTTTCTTTCTCTTCTTGTTTCCGTTCTTTCTCTTCTTGTCTGCGTTGCTCCTCTTTTTCTTTTTCTTCCTGTCTACGTTTCTCCTCTTTTTCTTTCTCTTCTTGTCTGCGTTGCTCCTCCTTCATCATCATAAATTGCATCAACGCCTCCATAGACATAACCTGTGGTTTCTCCTCAACGCCACCTACAGCGCCTTTCTCTTCAGCTTCCTTTAGCCACACCTCTGCTAGGGCTCTCATCAAATTTTCCCTTGACATCTCTTCGACTTCTTCTATGTCGAGACCCTCTTCAATTAATAACTTTATTAATCGAGCAGACGACATCTTCTTTATACTCGCTTGCTTTTGTTCCGTAAGTTTCTCCATCTTACTTTCTTACTTCAACTGATTTGCGTGAAGAAATCGAGGGAGTGACTATGCTTTCTGCAATTGGCTGACTTTACTTCTTATGGCTTGTTTATACAAGGAGCGAGTTTTGTATACCTCTCTCTGGCGTTGTCGTAATGTTATTCGTATACCCGTTGTATCTTCTCACCAGTTGTTCGGATGCTCAGTTTCCTTCTCCCGTTTGGTCAGCTCCTCAGATTGATTCGATATTCACCTTCAATTTACGGACGGTGAATATTCCGAAAATTGACGTCGAAAATGCTTCGTAAGCAAAATCCACCGTAGATATTCCTCCAATTGAAAATATTCCTCCAATTGAAAATATTCCTCCAAATGAAAATATTCCTCCAATTGAAAATATTCCTCCAATTGAAAATATTCCTCCAATTGAAAATATTCCTCCGATTGAAAATGTTGCTCCAATTGAAAATATTCCTCCGATTGAAAATATTCCTCCAAATGAAAATATTCCTTCAATTGAAAATGTTGCTCCGATTGAAAATATTCCTCCGACTGAGTTCACTATCCCAACGTCCGTTGCTTGAATTCAGTATCCCACCGCTGCCACCAAAAATGTCAACACCCAATTGACCTTCAAAGTTTTCTCCCGTTTTTTCCCTTGTGTTCAGTAGCGTAGCCTACACCTAGCCTAGTCACTGTATTTCGTTATCTAAAGCTAGGGTATAAATCTCTAAAGTTCTTAACTTGTTCAATTACAACAAAGCTCTGTTTCTTGTATTTTCTTCTTCTTCGTTCATAACACACGCAGATAACACAACAATAGATCAACGACGACAAACGCTTGAATTCTACGACAGCAACGCAACTATTATTATCTAAACTCCACTGTTCTCTAAAACGTCTTCTACTCTCTCTCTACTATCAACGCCTTCTTCTACTACTTCTTACACTGTCTGGGCGTACACTCTTCCCCTGGCCGCTCTGTCCTTCTCTCTGCCTCTCTTCGTGTATCTGTCCGTCTGTCTGTCTGTCTCTCTCGCTTTCTCGCGCGCTTCGGCGACGGTCGGCCGAGCCGCGCTAAACTTTCCCGCCAGTCTGGCACCTGCAGGCCTAACTGTCTAGACGCTGACCTTGAGCTGGTCTAGTCGTACGCCTAAACATCAACTGACTAAATAGACTATACAAAATTAGCTCACAGATCCATAACTGTAGAGTCCGTAACGTAGAGTCCGTAACGCATAGTGTGTTCATTAAGTGAGTGCTCAACATCAGTACTTATCAAAAAAAAGAAATGCAACTATGACTATATCAACAGAAATGGCTAGCAATTCTAAGGTTGTGTCTCAAAAGAATTTGTATATTATAATTTCACGTACAGGAAATCAAGATAGTTCAATCATCAAAAAAGTTGAGGGAACTTTTCTGTAGAGTCCGTAACGCAAACATTTTAATTCACCAAAAATGATACATCACAGCCAGCAAAGTCTAACTAATACCAAACTAGTCTATGATTGAAGCGGCATCTGGGAAAAATATTTAAATAATTTAAACAGTTGTCATCTCTCTGTATGAGGGGCTCAAAGTCTCCGAAATGTAGAGTCCGTAACATTTTGAATACCGTGGAATGGCCCATAGACATTCTCAGCTCCATCATCATGAGACTTTTGTCAAAGAAATCTGTGCATGATGCATCGTTAGGGTTTGAAGTTCTGCATAAAGTTCATTGGGATGACAGGTTGTTGAAGCCTTTTACGTCACATAGGAGCGCTGGCCTACTGTTCTGTCACCAGATGAAAGAACAACGAAATCTTAAAGGTTCCTTTACTGCCTAATGGGACAGGTGAAGCACAAGCTTCAGCCGTTTAACTTGCTTGAAAAGTGGAATTTAGCTGGCCGCATACGATCTATATTTTATATATTTTTCACACAACCTCTATCATCTACAGCAATGCTGGTCTTCAATCAAGAGCATGTGTTCTTCTGAAACACGAGTCTCAGAAACGGTAGATCTCCTCAGCTTGGTGATAGTGGGGATAGTCTTCAATACTCTGATGACAAACTCTCGCAGACCTACGAAAACACTGAGAGATTTGGATAGAGAAGTCGATACATTGCAATCTACATGTACCTCTTCCATCTTTCTTTCATCTGACTGCATTTGATCTGCAGCCTCCGTGAGCACAATGTATTTGTTCTTCAGGTAGATCTCAAGGCATTGGCACACAAAGCCAATGTCCAACGTCAGCTCCCTGGAATGACTTGTAACTGCTGAAGCAGCCCATTGCTCACAAGGCAGTAATTGAGACCGCTGCTACAGCAGAAATACACATCTTTTCGACCCATTTGAGGTATATGAGTGAAATGTTGGTTCGCCTGGTGTTGATTGATTCGGCTGTTTCAGATGACAGCGAGATTGCAATAGTAGGGTAAGTGGGGGCAAGTTGACAGGGCTAAGAGTTTTTTGGCTCCTGATCATCTTCTTTGATGCCAACAAAGTTGGGTTTTTTCCACAACGTATTGATTGATAACACCTACATTATAGCACAAAATCAGGCATAACAAAATATTCTAAGTTTGTTAAAAATGAACTTTAAAATTTTATAAAAGTCAGCCAACTTGCCCCTAAGCTGGGGCAAGTTGGTTGCCTGCTTGGGGCAAGTTGGTTGACAATCTAGACCTACAATTTTTCTATTTTCAATGATGGAAAGTTGGTGGTCCCAAGCTTGGGACCGTGGTTGTTTCAGTTTTAAAACTTTCAGCATTAATAAAGATGTAAGAAATTTTTTATACCAGTATATTAGCAAGGTATACAACACTGTAGTGTCCTTGGTTATCAACAAAAGTCTCAAACTATATAAATTTGTATTAGTTAAGAAATTCGGTCTTTATGAAGACGATAGATAAATCTTGAATAAAATGGCAATATCTAAAAATTGCAATGTATTTTGTTATTAGAAGTCTCAACAAAAGTCGCAATTAAAACTTCCACGTCCTTCATAAGCTAAACACGCCTCATGTCACCAGGTTTGGCACTGGTCGCGTTCCGCCAACTTGCCCCCGCCATCTTGCCCCCACAGGGGCACTAGACAAAACCAGGGAGCTATGATTTGTATACTAGTGATTTGGAAACACAAAATACATCAGTAACGACTCAAAATAAATGCTTAACAAAACGACCTATTTCTCAATTTTTTGGCATTCATGGGGATTAAGATAAACGTTATTTTATAACCACGAAATGTGTTAAGAGGTAGATAGGAAACGCTAATTTCAAGAAAAAAACACCAATCGAAGCACCTTAGCACGTTGTCGCAATTCCCCAAAAGGACGAGCTTGTTTTCTTCTTTACTACATATCCTGTTAGACTGGTTTCCTGCCACGCACTATAATTTTATAGCGCAACAATCATCTTGCCCCGGCCGTCAACTTGCCCCCACTCACCCTAAAACGTCCGGGTTATGATGAACCTCTTCGACATATCAGTTTATGTGCAGCAAGTAGCCTACCACTATACAAGAGCTGATTTTTTAAAACTAAAAACACTAAGAAACTCTTCAGTCCACTAGTCTGCACTAGATATTCTTGTAAACTTCCTACAACTACATGATCTACATCCAAGCAGAAATGGAGATAAAGGAAATCGTTCTCTTGGCTCGTCACTGAGCTGTGAGCCTAAATGTCGCGAATGATGTAGCTGAACTGGTATCACACTGATCCATTCTTTCCATGAAGTACTTACAAACCAAGAAGAACCAAGCAATACCTATACTCCAAGGGCTTATGAAACACAGGAGGTAATAGCCAGACTAAAAAAATAAGCAGCCATAAATGGACTTGATAAACAGTACTGGAATCAAATACCGATAGATGTGTATTTGCACTGTGTTTAACACAGACCATTAGGTCAAACTTCTGATGCGTTGGGCCAGCAATAAACATTAATGAATTAATTTTAAAAAAATCATGCTTACTTATGTAATGGTACATAACCATTTAAAAGAGTGAGACATGTGAAATTCCAAAAAAAAATTTTAACTGTCACCCTAATAGGCCTTATAATAAAAAATTATCTGCTCGGCTTAGTGTTGGCATAATATTATGCCTTCATTCTGAGGAGCCTTTACGTGTGGCTTCCGACAAATACTGTAACACTCCTGCCAGTTCAAATTTTAACTCCTATGCGCAAACAAGTCTTGTCGTGTCTTAGGACCTTCTGTGCCTCCAATGTCGTACACTCGGGAACAATACTAATGATGATGTCTCTTTCTAGTCGTGCCACCCCTCTCGACCAAAGGCCTCGTCGTTCCTCGCGTGCGTTCGGCCACTCCTGTTGGCCCTTCTCATTGGAACCACATTCCACAGGAAAAGCGAATTGAGTTCTCAGTCTCTGACTCAGCTAATTAGGATTGACCTTTAGCTCATTATTGTCATTATTTTGGTAGTGACACTGTGGAACCTTTAAAAAAAATTAAATGCTACATTGCGACAATAGCAACTACAGCAATAATAGTAATGTAATAATAGCCTATTATTAATAGCCCAGTTTTAATCAGTTTTTTTAAAAATTTCACTTGGCTTTTGCGGCCGCTGTAGAAGTCTCGAGATTACCATTACGATTATTCCGTTATAGCCTGGGGACTAGGGTGGTCCAAAAAAATATAATTCAAGCTAGATACCAAGGCGCCCTCTCAGTTTGTTAGACCTGTCAATAGTATTATTGAGACCAAATTTCAGCTTCCCAGTCCAACTGGAAGGCGGTGCTCAACGACATCGAAATATTACCATGTAGTTGTATTAGCAAGAAACCTTGATTCCTTTTAGCTTGATAAAAAACCTCAACCCTTGTCATGTAGATGAACTTGAAATAGATTCTGTTGCACTATCATACTTATTACAGTCAGTGCTAGCTACTTGACAGCTGTTTAGTTATCAAGTGACAAGTGCATTTTGATAGCAATAACACTCCTGGTGATCTGATCGTGAAGCATTGAGATTGTTGGTCACAATTACTGCAGCGCTTATGTGCGATCCTTTTGTCCTGTCATTTTCACGGAAAACCATTCACATGGAGTGCTTAAGAAGCCAAGATGGAGCATGCTGAAGCTGTAAGATCTGAATTTGTACAAAATTAACCACTTGCAGTACACTGGAAATGTTGACCGCCTGTGAGTGCTAGTTTCAGGTGATGGTGTCGCTAAACTCTTTGGTATGCCCAAATGTCCCTCTATGACAGGATATAATTTAAATCCAAGGTCATTCATCATCTTCTGAAGTTATTGAGACTCGCTGATAATGGCTAAGACTTGATCTATGACATAACGCCGGACGTTTTAGTGAAGTGTACGTTTTTCTGGAAAACAGGATATGTAAAATGTTCCTGTGGTTGGCCTGCTGTCGTCATTGTGATGGAGTTGATTTAAGCCAAAATCTTCATCTTGTGTTGTTGTCCATCTAATCCAAAATAGAATCCAATCTTAAAGAGATTTAAAGCTGTGTGGGATGGTGTGACACGTGATAACATCCGAGTACTGGAAGTCGTATCCGCTACTGAAGCCTCCCATGAGAGAGCGATCAGTTTCATCAAGTAGACTGCAGAAATTAAAGTCAATTTCAGAGACGACTACCAAGAAGTCATTGAGGTGTCAATGGTTGTCCTTGAAAGTCAGCCCTCAATAAGAAACTGGAGAGCCCAATTTACCATGCACGTTGAATGGCCAGTTTACTGCATATCATCAAAATATTTGTATGATTTAGCAATCAACGTGAAGTATTCAATCTAAGGGAAAAGAAAAACTCAGATTCATCCTTTTGTGTGATTGGGTGCCCTCCTTCACTCAAAGGCATCCTCATGCTGCTGAAACTCCAGGACAAGATATGTCAATTTTGATTGATATAGGACTTTTGATTCAGGTGACTATTATTTGTAGGAGCTCAACGTTGCTGCCATGAATGTTCTAGAAAATTATCAATACTTAGTGCCTTTCAGATGAGGTTGAATGCCTGACACTGTTATGCTGCCATCTGCCTCAAATGGTTCAGATAAGGTGAAGATTTTTTACGGAATGACTGCAAATCCTAGTGAAAGGATGTTGATGGTAGTGCTGCGATACAGAAGGAGGGGGATTGCCTAGGCGAGTTTGCAACCCAGTGAACACTGACACTACTGCCACGCCTGAAATTTGGTGATTCCCTTTTATACTTACGGTACACCAGTGCAATAGCCTGACGATGATGATTATCAGCAGGGTAGAGGCTGAAGTCAGAAATTGTGAGTGGTAAACGACATGGCTGAGAGAAGTGTGAAGTTGTTCAAGGAATTAAACTGACTCATCACGGATGAAGAAGAAAGCAGTATTTTCTCCAAGTGGCTGAGGCAAATAGAAAAGCTGTTCCTACTCAATCAACAAAGAAAATTTATATGCTGTTGACACTGTGCTTGCAAAACCTTCTACAGTGTATACAGACGTCATCGTATGTCCGGAGTCATAAAACGAGAACAATAGACATTCGTGGATTTAACGATGTTTTTGACATTTTTTGACATTTTCCATATTTAAAACCTACTGAAATTTTATATTTCAAGCTCACCAATTTATTGTTTAAGTGTCACACATATTGTCATGTTACAGTAATGTATGATCTATCTTGAAATAAAGCACAATTGCATTGGAATATATGCTCAACACATTTATTTCTACAATTAACGTCTTTTCATTGGCCCATGCAAAGTAAGACAGTCGTTGAGCACCGCCTTCCAGTTGGAATAGGAAGCTGAAATTTTGTCTCAATAATACTATTGCTAAGTCTAACAAACTGGGAGGGCGCCCTGGTTTTTAGCTTGAACTTTATTTTTTACCATGTATCTGTGAACCACACTACTGGGGACCTTTCCTACGTCGAGCGGTAAAAATGGTAAGTTAATAATTATTGCCAATAATTATAAATCAATTTTTTAAATTAATATGCCACGTGGGTATATTACTAGAGTACGACATTACCATGCATCGCATTTTCATCCTTCCTGTAATATGGCGCTACAGAAACGCCAGCCAAAATAAAACAATACGCATGATGACGTCATCAAATGCTGATATCGTTTTTGGAAGACAGAATTATTATTATTTTGTCTAAACTTAATTAATTTTGCGAAAATTAGACTGTTTCCATAACCGTCAGAGTTCTGTTTCTACATATTTTTCGAAATCAACAGTTTGTGAGTCCGAAGATCGCCTTTGTTGAAGGAAACCAAGTCAGGAAACAAAGTAATTATGATTTTTCTCGTCTTTCCGCAGCGTCTTTTTAACAATTTCGCCGATAGCCTATAATAGGCCACGTGACTGTCACCAATGGCAACGCATTGCTTAAGCTTATAACAGAATAATATCTGAAGATGTGTGGGCCTGCTTAATGCTTATATCGACGGTTGGCCTATGTAATTATGACGTCGACCTTGCTCGTTTTTAAATAATCGAGTGATTTCCTTAACCACCGCTTGCCCGTCTGAATGGGCATCACGCTATTTAAGCCCCTCCTGCAATCCTGCGTGGACTGTGAGTCTGTGATGCGATTCTAATATTTTGTGGTTTCTACAAAATTAATTAAGATAGAGTAGTGGATAACACGCTGGCGTAGAGTGCGAGAGGTAGAGAGGTATATAATAGTTTCTTTGCTATGCTGTTTCTTAGTCGCCTTCGCTCTTTGTTGTTTTCGTTCTTAGTAATTTTTTTCGTTCTTAGTTTTCTTATCTCTTTTCGTTTGTGCTCTTTTTCGGTTTAGCTCTTAGTTATATTGGTTTTTTGTTCCTATAGTCTTTTTCGTTCTTACTTATGTTTTTCGTTTCGTTTCGTTTTTGTTCTTAGTTATGTTCCTTCTTTTTGGTTTATCTCTGCCCTTATGTCCTTAATTTATTTTCTGTCTTTGTTATGTTCTTTGGTTTTCGTTGTTTGATATGATCTTTTTTCGTTTTCATTTTTTGTGTTCTTTCTCAGGCGTTTTCGTTCTTAGTCGTTTTGATTTTTGTTATGTTCTTTCTTTTCGTTTTCGTTATTAATTATGTTATTTCTTTCTGTTTACGTTCCTAGTCATGTTTTTAGTTGTTTTTTTGTTCATAGCTTTTCGATTCGTTTTCGTGCTCGGTTATGTTCGTTGTTTCTTTCTTTGTTATGTTGAGTTTTTTGTTGTTCTTTCTTATGTTATTTTGTTGTGTTTTTTCAGTTTAGTTCTTAGTTATTTTCGTTTTTTAGTAGTTTTGTTCTAAGTTTTGTTTTTAGTATAGTTTTTACTTTGTTATGTTCGTTGTTTCAGTTCTCTTTTATATTTGTTTTTCGTTTTCGTTCTTGTTATTTTTCCGTTTTAGTTCTTTTTTAATTTTTTGTGTTCTTTCTTAAGTGTGTCGTTCTTAGTCGTTTTCATTCTTTGTTATGTTCTTTCTTTTCGTTTTCGTTATTAATTAGGCCTATGTTCTTTCTTTCTGTTTACGTTCCTAGTCATGTTTTTTTAGTTGTTTTTGTTATTAGTTTTTCAATTGGTTTTTCGTTCTCGGTTATGTTCGTTGTTTCTTTTTTGTTTTGTTGGGTTTTTTGTTTTCGTTCTTTGTTATGTTGTTTTGTTGTGTTCTTTTTTCAGTTTAGTTCTTAGGTATGTTCGATTTCAGGGGTTTCGTTCTAAGTTTTGTTTTTAGTATAGTTTTTACTTAGTTATGTTCGTTGTTTCAGTTCTCTTTTATATTTATTTTTCGCTTTCGTTCTTGTTATTTTCCCGTTTTAGTTCTTTGGTATGTTCTTTCTAAAGTGTTTTAGTTCTTAATTCTGTTCTTTCTTAGTAGTTTTCGTTCATTGTTATGTTCTTTTCTTAGGTACGTTCTTTGCTATGTTCTTTTCTTTGTTTACGTTCGTTGTTATTTTTTTCTCGTTTTAGTTTTTGGCTACGTTATTTGTTAGTTGTTTTTCTTCTCAGTTATCTTATTTGTTACTCGTTTTATTTCTAAATTATTTTCTTCCTCCGTAGTTTGCATTCTTAGTTAGGTTTCTTTTGGGTTTCGTTCTTAGTTATGTTCGCTTTTTTATTTCTTTGTTATATTGGGCTTTTCGTGTCCGTTTTTGTTATGTTCTTCGTTCTTGGTTATTTTCGTTGTTTTCTTTCTTTGCTATATTGGTTTTTGTTCTTTGTTATATTCTTTTGTCGTTTTCGTTAATTGTTGTGTCCTTTCTTTTTGTTTGCATTTTTGTTCTTTTTCGGTTTAGTTCTTAGTTATGTTCGTTCTTAATCGTTTTCGTTCTTAGCTATGCTTTTGTTTCGTTTTCTTTCTTAGTTATGTTCATTGTTTTTTATGTTCTGTTTTTCGTTTTAGTTGTTTGTTTCTTCTTTTCTCGTTTTCGTTTTTTGGTATGTTCCTTCCTTTTGTTTGCGTTCTTTGTATGTTCTTGTTTCGGTTTAATTCTTAGTTATGTTCGTTTTTAGATGTTTTTGTTCTTATTTATTTTCTTACCTTTTTTATTTTGTTCTTAGTTATTTTCGTTGTAGTTCTCTTATATTGTTTTGTTTTCGTTCTTGCTATTTTTTCGTCTTAATTCTTTTTCATATTCTTTCTTTGTCGTTTCAGTTTTTTTAGTTATCTTTTTTCTTAGTATTTTTCGTTCTGTTCGATGCTTTTTTTCTTTTTCGTTCTTTGTTATGTCTTTTTGTTTACGTTCTTTGCTATGTTCTTTTTTTCTCGTTTTTTCACGTTTTACTTTCTTTTTTACTTTCTTTTTCATTCGCGTTCTTTATTGTTTTTTTCGTTTAGCTCTTTTTTTTGTTTTTTCTTAGTCGTTTTCATTCCTATTTATGCTTTTCGTTTCGTTTTTTCCTGAACTGGTTTTCCTAGTTGTATTCCTTCTTGTTGTTTTCGGTCTTTGTTATGATCTTTCTTAGTCGTTTCCGTTCATTGTCGTTTTTGTTCTTAGTTCTGTTTTCTTTTTGTTTTCGGTCATAGCTGTCTTCTTTCTTTTCGTTTGTGTTTTAGTTCTTAGGCATAGCTATGTTCTTTCTTAGTTATTTTGTTCTTAGTTATGTTCTTTCTTAGTCCCTTCCGTTCTTTTTTGTTCACTTTGCTGGTTTGATTCTTTTTCATTTTCTTTCTTGGTTCTGTTCTTTAAATTCGCGGCCCTAGACATGAATGAACTTAAGACTTAGCCCTATTATTTATACACTGTATACAGTAGGCTTATAGCTATCATATATACTGATGCCGTGACGGAAAGATTCTCTATAGATAATAGGTGGGTGCTGTGAACGCTGGATTTAAGTTAATGTTACATGCAAACACAGCAGGAAGATTATTCTGTGAAAGGAATCTTTGTTGAACCATATTTACATGTCGTGACAGAGAATGATTGAGCACGTCGGATTGTACAAGATTAATGAACCTGCCCCTAGATGGTCATCACAAATCCTGCGGAAGCTGCCAGTCTTGTTATCCGCGAGACCATGCATTGCATGGTCTTGGTCAGTTGGTCTATTAAAGGCTTGGTCTTGACCTTGAGACAAGTCGTGGTCTTGAGGCTTCGAGTTTTCATCTTAGCTTCGAAAGAGCAAGAAATGGCCCTAAACTACATGTATAATGAACGGTGATGAATGAGGGCAGTTCTATTAAGGTCGTCGTAGGCCCTAGGCATTCTTGTATTCGTAAACACCAATTCATGGTAACTGTCAACTCTGCGTGATTCTACTAAATCACTACCACGAAAACAGCTAGGCTATATCCTATGCCTGTTTTCGCCGTAGTAGGCCTAGGGCCTATAGGCTACGGCAACTAACCTATCTACGGGATTATCGTTGATAGCCTACGATTCTTGTTGACCAGAAAAGCAATCGGCTGCTATAATAGTTAGGCCTACGCTGTATCTGCGTGGAACCCCAACCAAGACCTGTGTAGGCCTATGCGGAACCATATAGGTCTGATATATAATATTATTATAGCCTAAAGCGTGGAAGGATTTAGAAAAAAGATTCGCGATTTCTTCATTTGCATTTATAATGCTTGAAAAGCTGCCGTCCTGTAGAACTTATGTTTTCACACATGTGGCGGAATTTTTAAGAATCCCACAGAGCGCGTTTTCGGAAGTCTCTGCATTTAGAGTTGTTTTGTTCAAGACTAGTAAAAATAACGTTTTCATTCAAATGGCGGGTTGTGCGACTTTTCGATAAAAAATAAAAGTCTATAGGTATATAGGGGAGGGTGCCCCAAGACGGGACGATTCGCAGTAGCCTATTTCCTCCAAATCACCTTTGCTGATGACATTACATATTCGCTACTTCTTCCTTCCTTTAAACTGATCCTTTAACCACCATCTGGGAAGCAATTTGCAAGAAAACAATGTATGACTTAAACGAAACAATGAACTTTTGTTGACCTACAAATCGTCCCATCTTGGGCACCGGGGTGCCCAAGATGGGACATTAAAATATCTAATTCTTTTCCCATGTTAAAGATCTTAATTTAATTTATCAACTTCAGAAGATTGATGATTTCACTGTGAACAAGCAGTTTTAGCACATGCATCGTCATCGCACTGTGTTCTCACCAAACAGGACAAGGCTGAATTGACAAATGGGGGGAGGGATCCCACATCGAACGAGCACACGAGAAAATGATTTACATGACTTACACAACACTACTTAGCGCAGCCATGACCACTAATTGATTGCGTGGTCTAAAGCTTGAATGCACCGACCTACATAATATCCTGACTAAGAAATTGTTTTACTGTGCATACTGTACAGCTGGTGTGTTGCGGGTGCCCAAGATGGGACGAGTAGTTCACCATTGGGATATGACGTGTGCCCAAGACGGGACGCGTCCCGTCTTGGGCACATAAAGCATGTCCCATCTTGTGCACTCTATGCATGATGTGTGAACGCATCAATTTTTGATGTAAACACAACGTATTATCGCTCATCTCAAAATACATGCGTTTGGTAATATATTTTACTGTGTCTTGCCACCAAACACGTTTCAAAATGTGTCCGTACAGTGATGACTATATGCGATTATTTAAACTCGCAAAATCTTAAGCTAACTAGCTCAAAACAAAAAATGTTTATCTGTATATCGGATATCGTCAACACAGGAACTGAAACTCGTACATACATAGCCGAGGTAATCGTCGATTCATTGAAGGCTAATAAGAAAGAAACACGCAAAACGACTGCGAGAAAACTGGATCGTCTCATCTTGTGCACCATCCCGTCTTGGGGCACCCTCCCCTAGGTAGGCTATATGCATTGTTTATTTATTCGAAGCTGTGGTATTGAGTTTAAACTGTTCTTTGTGTTTGAGCAGGGCTGTTTTAAAGGAATTTTTAGAACTGCACAACTTCTACTTTCCCTTCCCATCCTCCATGGTAAATTATTTCCAATCGGATGACAATGACCTTTTTGCTAGTTTAACTGCACAGAACTTGTGACAGAAGTGCTGATCTACAGCTGCACAAATCCATTTAGAACTGCACATTTTGTGTACAACTGCACGTTAAAAAAGCCCTGTGTTTGAGTCTTGGTCTCTAGCCTAGATCACAGGACTTCGTTTCAGGTTCAAAATCTTGGCCTTAGTCTTGAGAATTCGCAGATTTTGACATTAAGACTGATGACTGAACACTATAATATTATAGGCTTAATTGTGCCACCCGAGGATGAGATGATCGTGGTGCTTTCCAGTTTCCTTCCTCACAGACAATTGTAATTATTGTGGGTGAGCAGAGGCGGATCCAGGGGTGCAAATCTGGTCATGCCCCCCATCTAGAAATTTCGTTATTTTTTTTACCAGCTATCTATAAGTGCCCTCCATAAGTAGTTTCGTAGGCCTCCCTCCTCCACGAGGCCCGTCCGTAGTACAGGGGTTTAATAACACTGCACGAAAAAAGATCATCAACTATTTTGGCGGATAAAATGGTGTATTTTTTCCTGGGAATTCGACAAAATAATGACTAAAAAAGGTCAACACATGTGCCGTGTCCGTTAATTGCGAGGCGTCAAAACCGATGTGCCGCACTATATTGCACTGCAAGGACTAGCTGTTATAGACATCCTGAATGTCAACGCTGATTCTTCAACCAGCAGTCAAATAATTAATAATTATAGACTTCCCCAGAGTAGCCTAACAGAAATGGAAGACAAGTGAAAAAGAACAGTCTGCCTCAGTAAAGTCTGCTTCCCTGAATCATTTTAAAAATTTAAGCTGCAGCGCCGCCTAGGTTTCAAGAATGTGACTTTGCAATTTCCTCTAAATGATCCACTCTTATTTTCAAATCTGAACGCCGTTCTGCACTTGTTAGGTCAGCGCACAGGTTGGAGAGGCAAGTGGCGTCCAGGCACTTTTTTTTGTACCGGTACACTTCAAGGACTGTTCGGTGTAAGCCTTCGAGACAAACCGAAGTGGGCTTAGGCCTATCGGTTATGCTGCATAAATTCGTCCTCACTTTTTGAACCAGAACTAAACATATTTATAGCCCGATTGTAGTCTAATTTATTTCCGTCCCATTTCAATAAATTCGTCCTTCCGACTGATAAAAGTTTTGACACATACTTGTCTGTAATAAAAAAAGCTTCACGCGTTCTTCCATAGCTTGCACAATGCATGACACTATCGTCCTGATTGAAAGTCGATCAGATAAGGAAAGACAAGTATCACTCTATAGTCTATACAGTCTAATAATTTACTTAACAAGAAGGTTAGTCATATATAAACGACACATGAAAGGCGGGTCAGGAAAGACTCAGGATCCGACGTAGGCTATCACCCGATTCTCATCTAACAACCGCGTACCAGCCACATAGAACTTAGAAGCAGTGGAATGGTATTATTTTAGAGAATTTTATGTATCGCACTAAAAAAATTATATTTAGGCCTACATTTGCATCAAAACCTGCCGCATAGGACTAGGTCTATTCCATTTCTTTAACACAATCTGAGAATTGTCAAAAAATTACGGAGAGGGGGTTGTAAGACGTTGCGTTAATGTGGAGTTGGGTGTGCAATGAAGACTTAGCCTACAATGGGCTTAATTATTACCGTCTTAAGAAAGACTATGGGGAGTATGGGTTGAACCTCTCAATCCCTCGGCAATTTTCATTATGCATTTACAATGTTAGGCCTACATGGTAATCATCATTCCGATATGCTGGCAAAACTTTTGGCTATCTGATGTGGATGGAATAGGTAGATCCGTATTCCTATGCCTAATACAGAGTCGCAGCGATCAAGGGAGTGCAGAAGAGTACGAAGGCGTCCCAGACGCTGGGACGAAAAGTGGTGCAAAACTAACAGCGTGTGGGCCCTAGACTTCTTCTTTTTAAAGTTCTCTCGTCCGTTTACACCATGAACAATCGTGCTGCGTTGTGTCAGTTTGAAGTTCAAAACTAAAATAGTCTATTATTAATATTTAATAGGCCTACACCATGTTCATTCAATCATTAATTTTCTCAACGAAACCCGCTTTAGCAGCTGTTCTGCCTTTATTACCTGATCTCTCTCGCAACCTATAGAGTGGACATTGCTCTCTGATGCGACACAGCGCTCGTGAATAAGCTGGTGCTCTGCGCCCATACCATTAGAAATTTGGAGTTAACGATTAATAATATTGATCGGTGAGATCTTTCACCAAGCTTTGACTATCGAGGAGTCAGATTTTTGCTGTTGTCCTATACGGTAATGCTTAGCGTGGCCCACTGATGTTTTACAGTTCAATTAACTTGCATTGAAGCGATACAATTTCAATACCCACGATAGGCTGCGAACAGCTAGGCTTCAGCCCGGCCTTAGACCGCTGTGCCGAGTAATAAATTTCAAACGGTCGAATGATATGCGTAGATGACTGGCTACCTTAATGGCATAAATCGAATGTGGTCGTGCTTGTCGGCCTACCGAGGCCTAGTTGCGTGCTGCTTGGCTCAGGTACGCGACCGTTGGGTGTTGTATCAGTTTTGAAACGCTGGAGAGACAGTTCCGGCTCCGTCGACTTATTTTTAGCGGCGTCACATTGTGAGACGAAAAGCTTATAGTAGCAATAATTGTAGTTAGGCCTAGTCGAAAACCAGAACAGTCAAATCGGTTTATAGGCCTACTTGTGCAGTCATAATTGCAACTAATCATGATTTCCTAAATTTAGGAAGCAGTATCAACTATCAATAAAATAGCGCTATACAAATTTTCGCGACCTGGTCACGTGTTCAGGTCACATGAGCCAATCACGTTATTTACCAAGCTGTTTTTGCCCGGACCAATTTCGGCTGAGCGCTCAACACTTCGCTGCCTACTGTCCATGCATAATCGTCGTTCAGACCGTTGGGCGCCAATTGGGGCAGCCGAACAATGCACCGGGCTATCGGGGTGCTCTATGAAAGGACCAGTGACGCGCAGGGCGAGAGGAGGGACAATCAGGGGAGCAGGCGGTATAGGCTACTCACCATGAATGATGGCATGGGTTGATTGCCTGTACCTGCCCACCTATCTATGCCTGCCTACCTGTGTGATGGCCGATTCGCGTCATAATAATTCTGGTTGACAGATTTCTCGCGTGCGGTAGCAAACAACAACAACGCAAGATAAAAGACGGCAGCGTCGTCGTTGCTCAAATATTTGGTTTACATTTTCAGAGCAGTGAATAAACTAACCCTAGAACGCCCACAGGGCTGATGGAACCGTGAACATTGCGAAATGTTTCTTGTTGCGTCAATAACACACGGGTCTTGTAACGTCTTCGGGGTTTGTCGGATGTAAACTATTTCGATTGCGATTGTGAGGCAAGGACCGGATACGGGAAATTACGTTCAAGAGACCTGTGATTGTACTGCTGTTATAGAGTCGCTTTGTATTGCCGACTGTTGTGGTGCGATCTTTTGGAAGTCTTTTTTATTGTTGTGAACGAACGCCTTGCGTTTAGACTCTGATGGCAGGTAGATGTATTTCCAGTTCACGTAGCTTTCTAGGATGTTGTTTAGGATCGTCTTGCTTACGTTTTTCAGGGCGGCGATCCTCGTATAAGGAGTATAATAATTATTAACGGGTATTGTGCTAGTCTGCGCGCCGCACACAGACAATTTTTTTAGTAGTAGCCTATAAGTGTTCAATATCGTTTTGGCTGCCAGAATAACAGTTCACGTTGGACCCCAAAAGTTTCCTCACAATGTTCTTGACGGTGACAGTTGTTGTGTAGGAGGACGACTTGTTGGACTTCGTCGCAAGGATCAATTTGGATCAGGCGATGCGCGCCAACGGTCGTGGACCAGCAGCGTACAGCGTCAGAGAACTGGTATCGGATGACACCAGTAAGTTGATTCACCATCCTCCGCATAACTTGCAGCAGCAGCAGCAGCGGGCTACTTATCTTGGCACCGGGTCGTTTTACAGTTTCGGCGACTTGGGATTGGTTGATGGTAGTCGGTGGTCGCCTGATATCAACCCCATCAGTGGAGCGCGCGTCGGCCTGTCGCCCGCCTGGGACCAGCTGGGAGTCGTCGCCGTACCCCGCCGTAGCCTACCGAGCCCTAGAGCGAGGAGGAGGCGCCCTGGCAGCGTGGACACGGACAGCTCATCCGCCGACTCAGGCCCACAGACGGCTGGCCCTACTTCGCAGGACGCCGCAGAGGGAGACGTTACCACCGCCGCCACCACAGCGAGGACTCGTAAGGATTACTACAAGGAGATCTGTCGACTGGTCTACGAACAAAGAATGCCGATCGTACAAGACGGGTATGTTGCGACAGGTGGCTGCTGCAGCCCATCAAATGGGGCTCATCATTCACATGGGGGTAGTAGGGTCGTAGTTGATGGCCGTCTGCGGGGTTTGCCGGACCGAGGCGGGGAACAGCCGCTGGCGAGAAACTCGTACCCAGAGTGTGGGTCAGTAGGTCAGTGGGGCAACGGGGTAAATCGTGGGGCAAACGGTTACGGTTTGATGTGCGCTAGTAGGAACTTAGGTTTGTCTGCGGCGAACAGCGGATTCTTTAATCAGGATGAGGAGGTTTATGCATCGAGGCGTCAGGGACCAATCAGAGTGGCAGTCCCAAACGGACCTTCGTTCCTCCTGAATGGTGTTGCAATGGTCAGGTCCGGTCCACAGCTGCAGGAACAGCACGTTAGGGACGATTACCTGAGGCGACGATCGAACTCAAACGATTCCGGATATCACGACCGAAACGCGGAGGCTCTTCTCGAGAGGTCGCTGCTCCACCACGCTCAAGGACCACCCTACCCCCAAAGACCCCAGTCATCATCCTCCGATCGATGCCTGGAGGCCCACCAGCTGTCACTGTCCGCTCCATCGACACCTGTCCACAGCAGCCCGAAGAAATCCTCCACGCCGAACATGATCCGGAGGCAGTTGAAGACCATCTCCGAGGCCGTGATGACCCCCCTACTCCGGCCAAAGTCGGCCAAGGAAAGACCGACACAAACTGGGAATCAGTCAACGGAGTCACGTCATCAGGATTTTATCAATGTCAACGCATCAAGGTCGGACGTTTCCGATGATGAGGAGGAGATGGGAAACACGGGGAGCAACTGGAAAGGCAGTCGCAGAAGCCAGGCACTGTCATTCGATCCATCACCTTCTCCACTTCTCATCCTCGAGAACTCGCCTGTAGGTCGTCCTGCGAACGGTGGATTATTGTCTTCCGGTGGAGGGGCTGTGGACTCGTCCGCTCCTAAGAAATCGAAGCCACTGGCTTCCAGGACGAAGTTTTGGTCGAAGAAGGTGGGAGAGTTGAAGTCGGCGCCGTCGTCGCCAGAACTGTCGAGGAAAAACGCGAGATCACAGGTGAGATCAATAATTGGACGTTCGTTATAATTCTTCTTCTGCTCAGTATAACTTTGCATTTTGCAGGTATATAATGTTCCAATTTGTGAAGGCATGATCTAATTATAATATATTATATATATATATATATATATGTATTATGTGTATTTAGATGCATATGATTATTACAATTATATAATCAATGGAAGATTGTTGCATAAGGATGGTCCATGGCAGATAAAGGTCATTGTCATATGCAGGGGAGCACGGGAACTGCTGTGTGTATTTGCCTATGTAGATACATATAACACATAGTTATACAATACGTATATAGCCCACACACACAAACATACATATAATTATATGAGCCGATCCTACTTGTAGATCTCTATGCAGAAATAACTTGATAAATGGTTTCTCTTTGTCATTAAAGTCCTTCCTGTAGGCCTATGGGCCTTGATTTGTCACAGAGTCCTGCTCTACCTCTCTTCAGCCCTGCATTTCGATAAATCATATCTATCTACAAGTGCACAATATAATCATTCAAAACATGTACAATACCTGCTTACATGCATATTATATTATGTACATACCGGTACGTAAAAATTGTTATATGAGCACATGCACAAATGAATGTGTGTACACATAATGTGGGGAGAATTTGAAGCTAAAGTGTTGCAACATTAGGTACTGTTATGGTCTGCCATATTGCTATATATATATTAATTTATGGGTAGAGGTCCTTAATAGACCCCTAAACGTGGGTTAATGGTCCATAAACATGAGTCATTGGCCCATGAAACTAACTTATGCCCATACTTTCGGGTATGTGCATCATAATACGCACATAACTGTTGAGGTAATACTAAATCGATGAATAAGTGATCTATTTTGGATACATATTTGTTTGCGTGGACATTAATTTCATGGACATTTTATCACGTATGGTTATTCTAAAATGTCCATAATTATGATGGGTGCGCACACGCTTACACAACCACGTGTATGTGCATTTGGTGTGTGTGTTTGGTGTGTAGGTGGGTATCGGTATGTGTGCGTGTGTAGTTAAATCTTGTCCAATGTCAGCGGCGCCGCCAGGATTTTTTTTCTGTACGCACTTTTTTTCTGTTCGCACAACTTCTGTACGCACTTTTTTTCTGTACGCACAACTTGCACAAAATAAGAATACGCGAAATGAAGTTATGAACTGTTATGACGATCTTTAATGGGCATGCAGTGAGTGAGAAGTGTACGTGGTCCACTACTAAAGTAGATTCAATAGAATTTCATCGCTTATAATATTTCACGCTTTAATTTACAATTTGTTATTTTTTTACCTTTCCGCGCTGTACGCACTTGCGTAAGTGCGTACGCCTAACGGCGCCCCTGTCCAATGTTATAGCGAGCATTAGCCTACTCGTCTTCATTTGGCCTATATCGTAGTAGCATTTCAAACGTCTTAGTCACACTCGTCGGTAAATATCCTAAGGCCGTAAACTGATAGAGTTGCGACGTTGCATGGTCTTGTTATTGCATGAAATCCCTCGTCCGTGAAGTCACTAGTTTGTGGATCGTGACAGTTACTGTAGGTGGTGGGTCGTCCTCACTATTGGCGTGCAGTCTTGACCTAGAAGTTGCGTGGCCAGTAAATTTTCTACACAGCAGGGTCCAAACAGTGGAAACATTCCAGAAGAAAAGTACCGAGTATTTCACGCGCAGCTTTAATTCCAAGGCCATCCTTTGATGTTTCTCTGAACAGTAGCCCAATACCAACTGAATATTGGTTTTGACGTTGGGAAGATGTTTGGATGAATGTGTTTGTGACGACATGTTATGTGCATAAATGTTAATAAGTCACATGTTATATGATAAAAAATACAACTATAGGCCTAATCCAAAGTTCAGAAGTGTGCACACGACCGTACAATAGAACATAGATGGCACTGAGCGAGTGAGGTCCACGCCCGGCAGGAACCGCCTCAGTGCATGGCAGGCTCGGAGCGATACTGCGGTGCTCTAACCAGTCCTCTACATACGCAGTTATGTTTGCGTGCCTATGAGGACTTACAAGGTGCTCATCTTTTAAGTAGCTCAAAAAAAGAATGTTGTTGATGCTTATCCATGATTGTTGTCGCTCGTTTTGTAGACCATGGGATTCGAGACTATACCACTAGTGTTCTATGCCAGAAGACAACTCAATTTGAAAATGTTGTTGATGCTTATCCATGATTGTTGTCACTCGTTTTGTAGACCATGGGATTCGAGACTGCCACTATAGGGTTCTATGCCAAAAGACAACTCAATTTGGAAAAATTCTGACATTCAAAGGTGTCATAAGTTTCGTCATTTCCACCAGTTCTCTTCGGCAATACTTTGGCTGCTATGGTTGTAATGAAAGATAAGCTTACTCATCTTATGTTCTCTGTGACATGTAGTTCATCCTAGTCTCTGGCCTGTTCGTATGTATTACCTCGTCTTTGTCTATGATTATAGGCCTAAAATGAGGGTGCTCAATAGTCAGTGTTTATTCTAGTCCCTCTGCTTTGGGAGGGGGAGGCTTCAGGTTTGAGGGGGGCAGGAAAATCGACCGTTTTAGGCAGACGACAACCTTTGAGCGGAAGTTTTCCTACAACTTTTTTAGTCTTTCTGCCAAAAGTTCCCCGATAAACATACCAATCCCGGTAGTAATTTCTACACTTTATTTTAAATCTTGTATAGTACATCATTGCTGCGCTGTCCAATTATTCTCACGTTGGATTTTCTTCCTCGTTTGCCGTCTGCCCCGAATAGTCACGATTCTCTGCTACCATAAACCATGTCTGCTCTGAACAGACATGTGCGTGTCTTAATTTTGGTAGGTAATAACTGTAGATGTAATTGTACAATGTACATGCAGTTGGTAATTTATGCAAGAGAAAAAACAGCTAATCAGTGGACCTCATTATGCTTGAGCAGTTTCAAAGTTGTTAGGGTTAATTAAGAATAAAAATGCCGCCAGTTAGGCCTAGCTGGTGAATGAATTGGTGGTCGCTAACATGAGAAGTCATTAGAGAAATTCATTAGTCCATGCATGGTCTCTCATTAATGGATGTTTTGACACCTGACTCTGTTATGTGCGCGCGCACGCGCGTGTGCGTGTGTGTTTTCACATGTGGGTTTTTGTGTTTGGTGGTGTGTGCAGTGGCGTAGCCAGGAATTTACGATGGGGGGGGGGTTGAGTAGGGTTACCATAAGTGCTCAGATGAAAAAGAGGACACATAAAATATTCATCCGGTTACCATCTCTTAGCCGGCTCCTATATACTATGTAGCCTCCTTATAAGTGCTACTCCAATGTTAAGCGTTGTACCACTAAAAAGTAACGTTAAACCACAAAAAATATTTTTTCTTATTGTACGTGGTTTCAATTTTAACTTTATTGAGTGAGTGTTCAGTACTTCAGTTCAGTACACATTACATTACCGTTACTGACTGTTCACAGAAACAAAACAGTGACCAACTCACAGAAAATAGTAGTGACATCCCATCCTGAGTCATTATCAGAATCGTCCGGATGGGAGGAAACTGAGGTTGGGACCGTAGACTGCGCTTGGGGCTCAGTCCAGGCGTGTTTCTCTGAAGAACTTATGGCTTTCAACAAGCTAGGCATGTTAAACATTCAGCTTCCCAGTCATAGCGACCTTCACTAAAACCTTATTGGCTTTCAGTGCGTTTGTAACGTTTCAGCATTTTTTAGATAAATTTCTTGTCATTAAATTGAAAAAAATTAAATTATTTACAAAATTATGTAACTCGCGTACGCGTACGCGTGCGAAACGCCGCGTTTAGTTTACATCAGGAACCTGAATTCCAATGGTAACCATACCATTGAGCTAAATATTGCCAGAGAAATTTTATGTTTCCGGGAAGTTGGAGGCGAATGTTTCGGGAAGCTGGGGGCGACGGTGACGTCGAAATTGTATGTTTATTTATTTTTATTTATCCGACTGGGAAAACCCGGACAAAAGTCAGATTTCTAGAAAGCCGCCCGGACGCTCGGACAGGGGCTCAAAAAGAGGACGTGTCCGGGGAAACCCGGACGTATGGTAACCCTAGGTTTGAGGGTTTTATGGTCTGGCCGGATGCCCTTTCTGACAGCAACCCAACAGTATTACAGTAAATAACAAGGGAATAAGGTAACAAAGGGAGTAAAGTAAGAAAAACAAGTGCTACTACAAGCAATTGTTTTGTTTTTTCTTATTCAAGTGGATAAATAACCTTTAAAAAAACTTTGTTCCTAGGCCAGTAGGGTGTTTAACCCCCGAAACTCCCCTTGTCTACGCCACTGGGTGTTTGTAGGCTGCATGACTCTCAATGACCCAAGAATCCTGATAAGGTTTTATATACTTTTTGTGGTTGTCTTTGATCATGTCTTTGTCAGTTGTTTACCATGTTATAGAACCTGGAAGAGGTTTAATAAAGGGGCATACTGTTTAAGAACATTGTAAAACATACTTACGGGCTTACATACTTAAATTCATGCATGCGTTCATACATGTGCATGCATATGCATATATGATGGGTACTGGCATAAACAATCACATGCGCAAGCACATATACATTCTTATATACATGCATACAGCATATCTATGCAGTATGAACGCATTTGTTTGTGGATGTATGTGCATACTTTCTTGATGGTTTATATTTGTACATTTGTGTATATACTATACATGCATAAATTCATGAGTGCATGCATAAGTAAGCTTATATAATAAAATTTGGAGAATGATGGCATAAAGTGAATGAGTGCACGCATGGTAGGTTGAGCATAAAAATTTCTCAATCAGTTGTTCATAATATTATTGCATGAGTTTTTTTTAAACTGGCCGGTTGTCAGAAATTGGATATTTTTTTTATACATGTACAACAGCTTTTGACAACACTTGTTGTCGTGGAGCTGGCAGCAGCTGTTGCCATTGAACTGCATCTGGAAGTGACAAATGTTGCACAATAGCTGCTACTGTGTTGGATACAGTCAAAGAAATGAAAGATGAATAAGATGGATTGGCCAGATGCTGCTAAGGGTTGGTGTTAGATATAGGAGCCTTTGTGTAGGGCAGGCTGGAGCCTTATTGCGCCATCTGTAAATAATACGTAATTTTATTCTATCACACTCTTACTGCAGAGAGCCCTTCATTCAATTCTTCTATTGGGTAATTTGAATGAGATTCTTGTATTCAGTAGTTTATATTAGATCTTTTTCTGGTCCTGGACTACTAAGTGTTATGAGCTTAAAGTAAAGCAAATTTCACATTATAATTCATGGATACTACCAACAAGAATCTGATTTACCTGTAGGTCCTTTTCAAGAAAATTACTGCACCGGTTTTTCTTGTTGGACTTCGGTCCTGAAGATTAGTGTCTATACAGTAGTCACGGGCGTCTAGATTGGAGTCCATGGTCTATTAAAAGTGTCTTCAGAGCTATTACATAATTATGAGGTTTTTAATAAATCATCTGGGCATGTGTTTAGATTAATGACCAGTTCAAAGCTGACAGTCACTCAATGGGGTCTGTAAGTCCGCTGATGCATAAGCGTGGTTGATGGCATGTAAGAAGACATGTAGAGTTGTATACAGACAAATAGGCAGGCAGATTGGAGGAAGGTCTGCCTGTATCTACCACATTCAGGCAGAAACCGAGATAGGCATGAAGGAAGGAAGGGATTATTAGGCTGACACAGGAGACGAGATTTAAGGGATTTAAGGGAGAGTTGATATTTGATATTAACATATGGAATTTTCTGTTCCAAGAAACTTCAAGTTCAAGAGAACTATTAACTGACGGTGTAAGATGCAATCGGGTCAATGTACCAGGCTCATATTCAGAATAGGTTGCCTTCAATTAAATCCCTCTGAAGTCCTTCTAAGTGCTTTAGCAATCGTTGGACACGAAACTAAGTAAGAGATAAGTTTACTTTCTTTCCTGTTTGGAATTCCTGCACTCAACATCTTACCCACCCAGCTGCTGCTAGAGGAGACGGGTAAATTCCCTGTCCCACTCGCAGCCATCTCAACGTCAACTGTGGAACGTTTTATTTATAAATAGTTGGTGAGTTGTCATGAGGGCATCTCTGGCATAACTATCATTCCATTCTGAGGGCATGACTGCTGCCTGACTTAATTCGACGGAATTTCTCCAGACTCCTGCCCTCTTAAAAACTAATATATTATTTGATAAGGGTATAGATTGTACACTAAGGTTGACGAAGTGCTCGAAGTGCATGCGAATAAATAACAGTCTTCTGGGCTGTACAGTCATCCCGTTAATGCGTCTTAAATTGTAGCCCATAAGAAAACACCGATAATTGGACCATCAATCAATCATAATTTTATTGAAACCTTTGTAAATCAGTATGCACAACAGGGCCTCATCGGCACGAAACTGATGGAAAAATGAAAGAAGAAGATACACAACATAGAGACAACAACATTCAATTGAAAACCTAAAAATCGGAAAGCATCAAAGGGCCCCAGATGAGATATCAATCCCGCTAAGAGAATTAAGGGACACCAATTTCCCTGCAGTAGTAAGAGGGACCGAGCTCTTTAATGTTAAGAGGGAGTGAATTACAAATAGTGGTGGCGCTAAGGGAGCTAGGGGGCTAAGCCCCTTATAAAAGGCTGAGCCCCTCTAAACAAGGTCATCCGGATTTTTTTACATCCAAAACTGAAATATTTAAATATTTATACGATTTTCGACCGGATGACTAAAAAAGTCGTCAGAAATTTTGACGGATGGAAATGGAAATTTTCCTCCGGGAGGCTTCAGCCCCCCAAAACTGAAATCCTGGCGCCGCCACTGATTACAAATTGTGGACCCATAACTCTTATAGAAAGTCTACTGAGAGTTGGAATGTGCCTGTATATATGTTACGATGATGCATGCGGTATCTAAGGTTTCTATTATTTATATGGGTGTATGTCAGACGCACCTTGCAAGCACTGAACAGATATAAAAATGACCTTCAGAACATTACAACACGAATGACCTCAGTCTATGATAAGCCAGCCTGTTATAGGCAGTTGTCTTTTTATGCAGATGGCAGCTTAAAAAGATACGGTTGCTGAAGCTGAATTTCATTACAAGTGATGAATTTAAATTCTCCTTGTCTTCAACATCTGCATCCCTACAACGATTGATCGGTTTTTTTGGGGGGTTCAGACCTCGCCTCGTTGAGTGGTAAACTCTTTGGTAGGCCTAACAGAAGAAGAGACAGATTTTTATAACATCCAGTTTAATGTCTCTGCTTAGGGGCGGATCCAGGGGGGGCAATCCGGCCATGGCCCCCATTTATAAATTTCTTCATTTTTACCAGTTATTCTGGCCCGGAAAGTTGGCGTGGCCCCCTCCCCGTGAGTAGCTCCGTATGTCCGTCCTCCACACCCATGAGGTTCGCAAACTATGGCAAGGTATATTTTTTGGAAATTCGAGACAGATGACAGATGGCTAAAAAAATTTAAAAAGGTCATCAGTTTTTTGACGCACCGAAAAAGGTATCTTTTTGGGAAATTCGAGACAGGTGACTTAAAAAAGGTTATCAGATTTTTCGGCGACCCGGACGAACTTTTTTTTCCCTGGACCAAGACCTACAATTTTGCCCACCCCCCCTCCATCGAAAATTTCTGTATCCGCCCTTGTCTCTGCTTAACTACGATTTTTAAGAGTTATAGAGTAGCAATAATTGACAGCATGAGAGTGAGATAAGTGCCTTCGATTTCTTCTGGGGTAGACACAAAAAAGGTCCGTTTTGTCGAGAGATGGCAGAGGCCTGTAGAAAATATAAAATATTTACAGATTCGAATTAGTTGTTTTTTATTTGCAGTTTGTACCTCATGTTGCAAACCACTCACAGTGGATAACATTTATCACCAAAGGGTTTGTAAATTTCTTCATCCACTTCTCCTAAGTTTTCTCCTCCTCCTCCTCCTTCTCTTCCTCCTTTGCACCACTAATATGGGCAACGACCCTCTCTACAATAATCTTAGTCATACGTGTATACAATGTAGAGGCTTGGTTCCCGTTGGGGT
Organism: Lumbricus terrestris; assembly: GCA_949752735.1. Lineage (NCBI taxonomy): Eukaryota > Metazoa > Annelida > Clitellata > Crassiclitellata > Lumbricidae > Lumbricus > Lumbricus terrestris. The sequence continues at coordinate 13,421,262 of OX457040.1, read as the reverse complement.
TGGGATCATACGTAATAAGTGGAGTTGTTGAATGACAAGTGCAGAGTATACAAAGCCCCCGGATGTAGATAAACTCCTCTGGGTGATAAGTCAAGCCTATCCAATAACTTAAGTGCTGAGGAAGTTAGTGGTTAGAAGGATATAACACTTAGAGATGGGGAAACCCGGTCCCAAGGCAGGAAGAAGCACAGTTTTATCAACTATTCACAATGAAACGAATATTTGAAAGAAACACTGAACACTGCCGGAAAGTCTTCATACATGCACTTCAACCAAGCATTCAACAGTGTTTTCTTCTTCATGACAGAATCTGGGAGCACTATGACAGAATCTGGGAGCCATGGCTGCATAGACCTAGCACACCAGAGAAACTAATAGGCCTATAACTAGTGCTGAAGATTTATCAAAACCTAACAAGTGCTATAGAGATGGGCAAAAAGGTCTGAAAATCTAGCCAGGACAGAAAAAGACTTGGAAAACATCACGAGGAGCACTAGACTTAAAACTGACTGAGAAATATTTATTATTTATTTATTTCTCACAGTTGCTGTAGCGCCCCTTCAAGCTCTCCACTCAGAGGCGCTCCCGACTACAGCGCGGACGTAGCATCGGAGTTTCACGCCGAAGCGCATGTGCAATTGCGAGTGAAGGACGTGCCCAAGGTCTCTACGCAGCTTCTTGAGGTGGATTCGAACCTGGAAACCTCTGGCTCCAAGGCAGTAGGCCGCCGCGCCCCTCACATACTTTATACATACGACGTAATAAGTACATACATTACCGGTATTTTTTTACTCATCTGCATGGGCGGATGACTTCGGGAACTGATAGATGGCGGACCTTGGCGGTGTTAGATTTCCAGTGTTTCAAATGTGCTCAAGTCTAATATATCTGTTTATTAACGAAGTCGACCGTCATACGATCAGAGCCAGTTGAAACCTGAAGGCAGATGAGGCACTTAGATCTGTCGTCCTGTTTACGCCAAGTTAGAGGAAACTACATGCGCCATAATAAAAAAATTACAGCCGTCTTTCCGGGTTGTTTTATCCGGCCTCAGACCATCAAGAATTTCTACAATTGAATAACTTTTGATTGAACACTTAACCACTTACCTTGACAGAGAGTGGCTGAAGGCTGGAGCTAGTTGACAGAAACCGGATGGATGACCAGATTACAGATTATATCCTGTAGATGAATAAAAGGAGTGGTGTGGAGATGCGGACAGACAGACAGACAGACAGACAGAAAGACAGACAAACAGACAGATAATGTCTGCTTTAGTCTGCTTTTAAGTAATAAACTTCTTGTGGCCTGGGAGTAGAGGGAGGCATGGGGTAGACAGTGTGAGAAGAATTGATGGGGAGAGGGTGAATGTGAGGGGAAAGATTCAGGTGACCCTAGGGCCTAGACCTACAAAGCCATAAACCATTAACTTCCAATGTAGAAGAGTAGTCAACGGTATAAATTATAGAACTAATAAAGTAAGGATTGAGAATGGATCTGTGAAAGAATGGATCCTGTGGACATTGTGATCCTTTCATACAATGTATGTCTGTCTGCTGTCTGTCTGTCTGTCTGTTTGTCTGCTACATCCATTTAAAGTAGGTCGTGCATATGCATTAGCTCTGCCTCAAGATGAGTTACGATAGGCCATGGGGGTTGGTGTCAGCCAGTAATAGAGACACAGAGACAGATCGACAGACACAGAGAGGCAGACGGACACAGACAGGCAGACAGACAGATAGACATAAGGTTAATATGGTCAATAACTTGAACCCATGGGGCATTCCCCTGTGGCTAAGTCGTCCGCCACCTGCTAGCACAGCCTAGAATAAGTTTGCATTTTTATTTCAAGTCTCATGGGTGCCACCTATATAGCTGCCCCTCCTCACTTCCCCTATCCATCCGCTTCTTTGCCCGTCCGTCCTTCTGTCTGTCTGTCTGTCTTTGGGTCTTTCTAGCTGTCCGTCAGTCTGTCTGTCAGTGTATTTGTTCTGGGCTGTACGAAGATGCCGGAGGTTCAGACAGGGCGTGGTAGAGGGCTATTCTCTGAGTCACTTTTTGACAAGAGGGGGGTGTAAGTGAGTTGGTTTATGTGGCACATTCCCTTGTCAAGGGTGGGACGGGTCTTGGTCCAACTGCCCCTTTGTCACTTCACATCGCATGCCCTGATCTTTGTGGCCGGAGGGGGAGGGGTGGAAATGGAAGGGTGATAAGCATTCCGTTACATCCCACTCCATGCCTCCACTGACGCCAAGTGGTCGCACCGGCCAATTCCACCCTTCCAGATGGTTCTGTATGGAAGTGGATGGGTTTAAAATTGGTTTACCATCTGCTGGACAAACTCACACAAGTCATCCTGGGATTGAAATTCCTGGCATTAGATTTCTGATTTGACTGAGTAGGTGTGACCTGAAGCGATAAGTAGTCCACCGCTGGTCTATGTGTTCCACCACTGATGTCCCATTGAGTTGACAGTTACTTCAAGCCAACCTTGGATTCTTGGCCCGAAATAGCACATTAGAAATCAACTCAGTTTACGTCCAAGGGCGTCAGACCCCCCATTTCTTGAAAACGTGGGAGAACGCTCTCCCAGCCCCATTGCAACACCCCCCCCATTGGTAGACGCCACTGCCTTCGAGCAATGCCCGCATGCATGGGACCAGCCTATGACTTGAAGCAGCTCTAAATTGCATTTCATAGTTCAATGTCATTTCTTAATTATTATTATTATTTATTAATGTCTATTTATTTAGCTCCACTAGCCAATTACCATGAATTAATCACGGTGATGAGCAATATTATTGTGAGTGATGGGCGTGCTCAATGTTGATACCTAGAGGAATTTCGAACCATCTACAGGGTGGGCAAAAAAGGCCCCCTACGTTTTTTTTTGATGAAATCTGGTCATGATGTGTAAATATAAATTGTCTATAAGCTTGTAAAATTTCATTTCGAAATTCTTACTTTTGGTGAAGATATTGGCAAAAGCCGGTAGGGGGTCTTTTTTTGCCCACCTTGTATCGTCCACATTACAAAAGTAGCATTCTGACCTAAAGTGTGTTCCACATCAAATTGGAAATCCAGCAATTATACTGAAAATGAAAACCAGCTCCATGGAAATTATTCCCTATAAAGTTCTAAATTGTTATAGTTGAAGGTTTATCACAGTTGGAGTTCTTATAGTTAACTGCGTTTTAATTTTCCCTGCAAACGAGATTATTATTATCTTTACGTTCTTATAATTGACGTATGGTTTTGTACTTAGCCGAAGAAATGTCAACATTGTGTGTGTGTAATGTGTATGTTAAAGAAATCACTGATGACGGTCCCTTCAATGATCCATAAAGTACTTCAGTGAACGGTCGTAAACTTTTATTGGTCCAGCAGTTATGAACAGCTCTGCTTCTCGTTAGAAGTTATTGTTCTCAAGTGGGTTTATAATCTACTTATAAACTCATTTGTTCAATGATTCTATATGGTCCATGCATCAGTGCACTTAATCAATTAGCTATTCATACCTGCCTTCAGTTCATTAGTTCATTCATTCGTTCGCTCGTTCATTCATTCGTTCATTCATTCATTCGTTCGTTCATTCATTCAGTCGCTCATTCACTCATTCATTCGTTCGTTCATTCATTCGTTCATTCACTCATTCGTTCGTTCATTCATTCGTTCATTCATTCACTCACTAATTCATTCGTTCATTCATTCGTTCGTTCATTCACTCACTCATTCATTCATTAGTTTTAATTTTAATTGAGTATCAATTACTGTAGTCTGTGACAAATGCGTGCACTGCCATTCAAGTGATTGGGATGTAATTTGTCCACAGGTTAAAATAGCAGGTCTAATTTATTAGGTGTGAAACCATTGAGAACAAGCTGTTTGAACCAAGAGGTGAGCAAGAAGAATCAATCACAGGCAGACGGACATACAGATGGACACATGGGTACATGCCCCCCCCATCGGTCTGAAAATTTTCACCTTTGAAAACTACTATGAACCTACTCTTTGGCTTTTAACAAATTTCTTTGTGCTGAAGAAAGTCAACTGTGAAATTTACATTTTGAAACGTCCGTGGAAATACCCATGTTCTTAGTTTCCTGCTTTGCACTCTCCAATCTCTTGGCTAAAACCTTTAACCATGACCATTGGGGTTTGTCCCCTACAAAGCCCCTTTCATAGAGACTGACAGACTAGCAAGCAGACTGAGCAGCTGACTGACTGACACCGAGACGCATAAGTGTCTGGTGGTAAGTCAAGGATCATTAGTAGATTCTGGTATGAACTGGGACTTGAACTTTGGTCCAAGTGACCCTGGTATAGGCTATGCCTACGTGAATGACCCATGCGCACACACACACACGCGCGCACACACACACACACATTAATGCCCACATATTATATATACTATATAGTGTGTATGTATATATATATATATATATATATATATATATATATATGTATTGGTATGCACATAAATATTTATCAATGGATTTATGTATGTGAGGACATTTATATAAACCGGTTGAATGTTGCTGCTGTGGGTGTAGGAAATGTTTTGAAGATTGGAGTGTGGAGTGATTGGTTGAAATCAAAAAGGAGATTCTGTCTATAGTTTTCACCTAATGCTGCCTCATTATCCTTATCATTATTCTATATTCTACCTTAGTAATAACAAATTACATGTGAGAAGATTCTAGTGTTTGAATTCCTCATGAGATTCATTATTTTTTATAATAATAATTATTATTGTATAAATACCAGTATTTTTTTCTAACGATTAAAAAATAGTAGGCTTCTTGTCATTTTCATGCATGTTCCATGGTTCCTCTATGTTCCTATCTGTTCCTATGGTCCTGCATACTGTAATCTTGTGTTCCTGCAAGGTTCCTGTGTCCATCCAGGTTCTGTGTATTCCCTCATGCTCCAGTGCAAAAATTTCTACATGTTCCTGCATTGTCCCGTGTTCCTTTATATTTTACATGTTCCTGCATGATCCTTTCTCCAACATGTTCATATGTCCCTGCATATTCCTTTGTTACATCATGTTCCTGTGTTCCTTTATAGGTTATAAATTAGGTCCCTGCATGTAGGCATACCTCTGGTCCTGCATGTCCTTTTTACATGCAGTAAGTTTTCCATCATGCTGCACCTGTATGAAAATTCCAGATTCAGTGAACATTGTAGTATATTGTGAGCCCTGCATTTGTGAACGCCGTACATGGATGGCGCTTTTGTTCTTTTATCTGCAGCAGCTGCGTGTATTGTGTTTTCAACATTCTTTCTTCCTTGACCTGTTGTTGAAATCATCTCGCTTCGCCAACACACATTTGACATTTTGTCCAATTTATATCAAAGGCATTTTGCGGCAATTGCTCTTTTTTCTCGTTCGTGGGTCATTGTAAGGAATGGTTATAGCAGCTGACACGACACTGCTTTATGGGATTATTAATTTTCAGCTGCTAATATATTAAGCTGCTTTGCAATGTTTAAATACTTCAATACTTCTTGGTGAGCTATTGAACTGTATATATATATAATTATATATATATATAATATAAATTATATATATATATATAATATATAAATTATATATATATGTAGGTTTTGAGTGCTGTGCATGATTTTAATTAATTAGCCAATTGCCACTCAAATGTGTGTTTTTATTTGTATGAATACTTCACTCTGCTGTCCTGCTTTGCACTCTTTCAAATGCCGTCAGGTAGCAGGCTAGCAGCAGGCGTAAGTGTTCCGCAAACACTTGTAGGCCTACATATGACCTATGATGTCACCTATCTGTTTAGCTGGTTGGTTAGTTACAGTTCAAGTAGTCTGAGTAATAATAATTACGAATATGATTAACGTCCTTTTCATCTTTTCTTGGCAAAGCAAACAGCTTGTCGGCTTATAAGCCATGTATCACACAACAGAATCGCTTTGCTGTTAACGACCATTGCTAGTTTCGTGCTTCGTCTATAATAGTTAACAGCGTATTTCTTATTTGCTGGTCTGTTTCTGCTTGTAAGGTTAGTAAATCTGAGTAATTTACTCGGTCGTTATATTTTAAGAGCGTTTATATGGTACAGGCTGTAATTAATTATGGGTCTTATTTGATAACATATGTGTGACCTTCCCTCTTGGTTTCTGTATAACTCCTCATAGGCCTAGTTGGGACTCTGATATTGAACAAGTCATCGTTCCTTGTAAGCTGACAACTTGATTGATTGACGGAGTTGATTGATTGACTGATTGATTTATTGATTGATGATTGATTGAATGATTTATTGTTTGGTTGGTTGATTGATTGATTGATTGAACTTACCCATTCCAATCTGTGAGCTTACTGCTACCTGGTTTGTGTGCTAATCTGAACTTTGTAACAGTAAGGGTACATTATCTATCAATTTACAGTTATATTACGAAATAGATCTCGCTGAACATTACACAACACATGCTGGCCACAGTACGTTGTGACCGCATTTTGCTACCATTTTCTGCTGGTGTCTATATCACAATTCGAGCTATGAGTGAATGAACGAATGAACGAACGAATGAACTATTTGAGATTAACATGCCAAACATCAACACTGATTCAACAGACCTGCTTGAAAACAGGGCTGACAAAAGACATTCCAGGCCTCTATGCAGAGATGCCACTGACACCTAAACTATCCTACGGCTGTATGAAAAAAGTTTCATAAACAAATAACGAAATAATAAAAGTCCAGGCACAACCTGCGATTTTATATTTTTTTATATTTATTATGCAATCTGATTTTATTCAGTTTTATACCAACAGACGTTTGATGAAACTTCAGAGGGTCCAAATTGTATTGTATTTAGTCATTTATAAAGCGCCTCTAGTCAGGATTAAGGCGAATCGTTCAGAGGCGCCCCCACTGTGCAAGGCCTCGCGAGAAGAAGCAGGCTGTGGATCGGAAGTTAGCATGTTGCTGAGTTTGAAGAATAATTATGAAATGATAGCCAGTTTCAACTCAATATACATTTGAGATCTGGAAACAGCGACGCAAGACCATAGAAGGTGAGAGGAGTTTGCTGCGATAACAATTTAAAATTACATGTGCCGTTGGTTGCGTTAGGGTCTTGAACGACTGGAGTTGGCTTAGTCTTGCAGACAGTTGCTTAAATCTGCGCAGATAAAACTCAGTCTTCTTATTTGCATGTTCATGCAGTCAGCTGATAATAAGAAAATCTGCGGAAGGTCTGTGTAAACAAAACGATGCGCAATTTCATGAGCCTTGGTCATACTTAATATCTTGAAGTGTGTTCGATAGGCGACATGTAATGTATGTAGGCCTAATCATCGTTGTCCAATATTGACGGAAGAAGCTGACTGTAAGCATGCCGTTCTGTTTTGTGCATTTGACCTTCCAGACCAAGATCATGCCCACTTATCATAATTAAAATCTTCCACCTCGAAAGAAACATTCTCATGTTCTGAATAATCGTTACGGTATCATTCCAGGTAGCCTATTATTATCGTTGTTTGCTCCAAGGTAGGCCTACATTTATAAACTAGTGATTCAGCCCAATTAGGCTACAGATTGCCCCATCTTGCTTTCTTTTAGTTTAGTTTGTCTTTCTCAATGTAGGCCTACCAGATTGCAGTTTGCCAACATGCTTTTGCTCATTTTACACTACATAATTTTCTCTCTATGCCTACAATACATAAGAACACGATAGCCTATCTCAGGAATTGAGAAAAATTATGGAGCATTGTTCTGTAATGGCTAGTCTTCGCGGATGTTCTTGTTGACCGAAAAGGTGCTGCAATAATTGCTGATGGATGCCATACATCCCATGTTCTTATAGCATACTAGACCTACTTTAATTACGAGGTTAATATCTCGTTTTTTCCTAGCCTTACCTTAAAACTTGACTGAAAAAGTGACATGCATAAATTTGGAAATCCTTGATATCAGCAGCAATCAATCGAGAGTTTATGGAGAGTTTAGGAGTTCAGATTATACTGGACAGATTACATAAAAGGCTGTGTTGCGTCTCCATGCCAAAGGTCTCTAAGGCGCTGGCGTGTGAAAAGCCAGTTGATGTAGCGGTCGATTTCTTGGTCTATTTTCAACGGGAAATGTTTGCCTAGCAATCGGAGTCAGTGTGTTGAGTGCTGGTGCACTAAGGTCGTTTTTGTGTGATTTATCACCTGATCGCCACTGCCCCGTGTTTGTTTTACGGGCATGCCAGTGCTGTGCCTGTTTGCTTTGCCTGTGCGCCAGTGGTAAAATCGTCAAAGATAGCCTGCTGGCATTGTGGTTGAACGACGCTACTGTGCTGTCAATAGAGGTATGCGATAATTGATAAATTATTATCGCTGGACATCACATCTGGCACGTCACAGCGCTCGTGAATAACCCAGTGCCCTGCACTGCTCAAGGGCATTGCCAGCCTGCCAGGAAACAATTTCGGCAGGTTTCCAATGAGCATAGGGCACCAGCTTATTCGCGAGCGCAGCCGAATGTCAGTCCCTTGAGCTACATTGAAAGGCGGCCATGGTGTATGAAGTGCTAATGAATTCATTTTCTTAGCCTCTATGTACAGGGTGCGCCAAAAAAAGACCCCCCCTAGGTTGTTTGCCAATATCTCGGTCAAAAGTAAGAATTTCAAAATGAAATTTTACAGTCTTGAAGACAATTCATATTTACATATGATGGCCAGATTTCATCAAAATATTTCAAACAAACCAAAAGTTATGCCACTTTTAGAGAGGTCACCCACCGTTTTTTGACGATTCAAAAACGTAACGCAACAAAAAGTAGGTTTTTGCCAATTTTTTTCCCAAAAGTAAGAATTTCAAAATGAACTTTTTACAGGATGATAGACAATTCATATTTACACATGATGACCGAAATTTCATCAAAATATTTAAAACAGAACAAGAGTTATATCACTTTTAGTGAGACCACCCTCGGTTTTTTGGACGATTAAAAAACGTCAAAAAAGGTGGGTGTCCTCACTAAAGTTGATATAACTTTTGTTCTGTTTTAGATATTTTGATGAAATTTCGGTCATCATGTGTAAATATGAATTGTCTATCAGCCTGTAAAAAGTTCATTTTGAAATTCTTACTTTTGGCCAAAATATTGGCAAAAAACTACTTTTTGTTGCGTTACGTTTTTGAATCGTCAAAAAACGGTGGGTGGCCTTCCTAAAAGTGGCATAACTTTTGCTTTGTGTGAAATATTTTGATGAAATCTGGCCATCATATGTAAATATGAATTGTCTTCAAGACTGTAAAATTTCATTCTGAAATTCTTACTTTTGGCCAAGATATTGGGGAAAAACCTAGGGGGGGTCTTTTTTTGGCGCACCTTGTATACCAGGGCGGTATCAAGGCCTCTACCTTACCGTCTATTTCTTCCCACCAACAGCGTAAGGTCATTGATACGCTTGATCTCGGCCGGGAGCGCCTCTGAGGAGGTATCTTTAAGGAGCACTATATAAACTATCTGATTGATTGATATATTCATTGATTGTACGCATTATAGCCGGGAAAGGCGCTGCACAGGAGTTGAAAAAGTTACTGGCAGTACTGTTACCGGCACAATGATTGTTTAATAAGATCGGTCTTCAGTTGTGATTTAAATGTCTCCACCTGCTGAGATGTCGCGTTCTTCACATGATCGGGAAGGGAAGACTGTTCTTTTCATCAATCCAACTTGCGCAGGCTACTTAGGACCGCCGTTTTATAGTAAATACCACTTACACGCAATATATTCTACCAAGTTTTTTTGTCCGGGGTGGAGTTGTCCAGGGGGAAATGTCCCTGTCTCATTCGCTAGTGCTATCCAACAGGACGCAATGTTATTCATAAAAGAAGGGGGTCTTCACTGAAAGTGGACTGACCCCTTTCGAAGGAGTTGTTGACCAAGATACGAATTTCAGCCATTAACTTGCAAGGCACAGAATCAGATAGGAAGCATTTCTCTGCGTCGGCTGTTACCTCAGGTGACCATGTGGCCATATATATGCGTGTCCGCAGAGGTGAGATTCTTCACATATATAGTCGCTGCTGGTTGCATACCAATGACTGGAGAGACTTACTTGGACAGAATTTACAAGGTATGTAAGCATACAGACAGTCAGTCAGTCAGTCAGTCAGTCAATCAGACTAGAGATATTGTACTGTACTGTAATGAGAAGAAATGTGAAGTTGTACAGTTCTGTACAGTATAATTCATAGCTTAGTTGAGAAAGTAGTAGCCTTAGCTTTTGCCCTGATAAGGGTTTTTAATAGAGTGTTTTTGATCTTATTAAGGGCTGCATCACTCTATAGTCTGTAGACATTAAGGGTGTACATAACTTACATGCTTTATCTGAAGGTGTGTTTAGCTTATATTTTAACAGAGGTCATTGCTTATGCCCTGCCTACAGTAAACTAGGTTAAAATGGTAAACTGGGTGTGCAGCAGGAACCGAGTAGTTGCTATAAAGTATAAATAATGAAGTCAAAGGCTCAACGACCACCAATGGGGCTTAGACCCTATATAGCACTGTATAGCAGCAAACACCTGGCTAGTAACCATCAAGTGACTTTTCTATCACTCTGTATATATTGGACTGTGTGCCTGTCTTTATCGGCCATGTCTGAACTACCTTTTTCTTTTTGTCTCTTTGTCTCTCTCTCTGCCTGTGTCTGTCTGTCTGTCTTTCTGTGTGTACTTGTGTGATTGTACTGCATGGTGTACGTTGGCATCTCGTTTAGATATAATAAAGATAAGATAGGAATATTCTTTAGTTTAACAATTTCTAGATCTGCATTTTGGTTATATACAGATATTAGACATTAGACACTTTTTTATTGATCCCATTACAATTACACATACATGTAACTAAGTATAAGCAGAATAACATATAACATAATATGGCAATAAGCGTACAACGTAATTCATAAAATTGAACAAAACAGTCAAATGTTCACAAAGAACATTATAAATCCCAAATCATATATTTATATAATCATAATGATGAAAATTGTTCTCATCAAACTATCTGCCAGAGAGATTGTACGGTTATGTGAAATACATTCTTTCATTCTGTGGCAATAATATTGGCAATAATCTTTACAGTTCAGGCCTACCTGTTAGCTGAGATGACATTAAACTTATCGAACCCGTCGACACCACATATAATTCGCCTCAATGGTTGACACCATTAGACTACTGGTACTGTTGTTATAATGTTACAAAATACTTGCATCACCAGGTGCTGAACTTAATTAGAAAAAGACTACGGCCCACTCACCACCGGCTAATTGATATTCATGGCCTATAGACGACCCAGCCGTGCTGACCCAATGCTTTGGCTTATCGGAATTGAAATGCAAAGCTGATCTTATGCTGTTTATAGATCAGTGAACTGTGTACTGCAGCGCTGCTGCCCTACACACTCAGTGATGCCACAGCTGGGTTTTTCCACTAGATCTGGGTTTTTTGGCCTTCGTCTGGGTTTCTGGGTTTTTTTGGGCAAGATCTGGGTTTATTTTGGTGAGTTGACATTTTGTACTTACAAGTTACAACACATGAATATTCTGTGAAATTCAATGTAAAATGGTTGTGATTTTTCCACTAATTTTAATTTTAAACTCCACAATCAAAATCTCATGTTGTCAATTCACAAATAATTTATAACCTGAAGAATAGTTCTGCACAGAAATAAACCATTTTGACATTTCAAAATAGATCAGGTCACTCGTCTCTTTCCTTGTAAAGCCTCAATAACATGCATAGGCTATACAGTAACTGTTATACACTGTAGGTCAGGTCAATCCTATAGTGGTATAATAGCCAAGTTGTTGCAGAGTATTAATGTTCTAGACTTATGTGTTTAAAACGTTGGATTGTTGGTGTATTAAGAAAATTTGGCTGGAAATCTTGGACAACTTTAAAACTTTGTAGGCTTAAGCCACGTGTGTTACGTGCTTAGGCTACAATTCTGGTAGACTCAACCCGCTGCGCATGCGCACACGAGCCTATTGTCAGTATGGATCCCGAGTCTCTGACAACTTTGACAATTATTGATACTTTTAAAGTTGTAATTACATTTTATTCGACTCTTTTTGCGAAATTTTTTTTAATCCTCATGCGAATAAGCGAAAAACTAACTTAATTTGAACAAAGGGGTCTAAAATAGCTTATATGAAGTGTCTGGGTTTTTCTGGGTTTTTTTCGGAAGAAAATCTGGGTTTATTTCAGAAACCTCAGTGGCAACACTGTACACACTGATGGATTGTATACGTGTTAAGTGGTATTGTTCTCGAAACGCGTTCTGTAACAGATAAAACTTTAAGCTTGTTTATATTTGAAGCTTTTAAAGTGTGTGAAGTGTGGTAGGCTGCCAGAGAATTGTGGGTGTGGGGGTAAGGTAAGGTGATAAGGATAACATCACACACTCTGGCAGCAGTACAAAGTCACTGAACTTTGACTAGACATTCAGCAATGTTCTCGTAGGATATTTTTTATAAATAACGATGACAATTGACAACAACGATAATGATAATAATGATGATAATGACAATAATTCAGCAATAGCATCTAGCATACATTTTTTAGACTCCTGAGGGATAATAATTGTGTGCCTCGGTTAAAATAATAATAACAACAATAATAATAATAATAATAATCTGCAAATCGGAAACTCTTTGTCGGTTTTGAGAACAGCAGACTCGAACAGTCAAGACACCTGGAGGTCTTGGACTGAATGACTACGTTACGTAGCCTAATGTTCAAAATAATAATAATAATAATAATAATAATAATAATAATTTTAAAAATGAAAATTCATTTAATGGTATGTTTGAGCAGTGAATTGGTGATGAGAACCTGCATCCCAGTTTCAGTAGTAATCCATTCTACCTCGAGCGATACAAAAATAATATTAATAGATAAGTAATTTAATGATTATGCTCCCTATATGACAAGTTGTACGAGATGTTAACAGTAAAAATAAATATCAGAAGGAAGATTCTGACAAAAGCAACTTATTGAGAAGCAGCAACAATATCATTATTATTGTGAACATAGGCTACTAAGCAATGATGAAAAAATAGCTAACAGTTAATTATCCCAGTATATAATAAGATTTTGATGCATATAGGCCTACTGTTGGAAAGAGACCTATGGGTAATGTTTTGGCAAGAGAAGAAGCCAAAGGTGAAAATAGAACAGGGCATATTATTATAGGCCTAGCTTAGGATACAACAAGGAATTTTGTCAAAAGGTTTTTAAAGATAGCCTAACAAGATAAGAGTCGTAAAGATTGTGTACATAGCAAATTCGCATCGATAGACGCCATAGTAATATTATAAATCTTCATCAGCTGCCTCTATCGATCAATGTTTCGCCGTCACTGCCGCATATTTGCTTGTGGTGCCAGTGCGATGTCTGGATAAAGGAGGAGGGTGACGATAGTCGTCTATGGTATGACACTGTAGTCGCATTGTCAACGGGTGACTTATAATTTATATTCGTCAGACAGGTTTATGGATTAGCGGTGTAAATTCCTCAGCTTAGAATGGACGTTTTCGGTTGGTATAAGTCCAAAGTTTGGACCCTAACCGCAAACCCTAACCGCAATTTTGTCTAATTAAAATGAAGTCAGTCATGTTCTGTGTAGCGATGTCTTTAAACGATATTCAGTTAATTAATGATTATGTGCCGTGAGCTTAAGTGCAAAGTCGAACAAGGTCAAGTGAGGTTAGAGTCAGCAGCACAGGCAGCCAAGAAATGGTGTTAAATTTTGAAAGCGCAACAACAGTATTGCATTATTGTGATGTCCAAGAGCAAGTCAGACGGCTAGTGAGAAGGGATTGGGTAGGCTACCCGTGTATTTATTTATTTTTATTTATTTCTTGTATTTGCTATAGCGCCCTTCAAGCTCACTACTCAGAAGCGCTCTCAATTACTGCACGGACACTGTATCAGAGTTTCACTCCGAAGTGCTGAGCAATTGTGAGTTAAGGATATGCCCAAGGTCCCCCACGCGGCGGCTTGAGGTGGATTCGAACCTGGTACCCTACGGCTGCAAGGCACCGAGCCCACCACTACACCACCGAGCCCCACTGTTGTGAAAGACTAAGAAAACTATAAATAAATGCTATGATGCACACAATACAAAAACTGTGACTCACTTCTGATTGAGCACTTGCTCATGGTTGCCTGAAGGGACTGTTCTTCAGCAGGGTTTTATTACATGCCCTGTTCAATGAGACCCCATGCACCGTGCACCTGGGCTTTTATGGCCTCTTGACTTTGGGTCAAACCGCCCTCCCTTATCTGGCATGAGGCCTGAGGCATACTCGCGAACCTCCCCTCCATATTATACTATTCCTTTATATAGGCCATGGGATGATTTTGGGTTCAGGAGAGGTTTATGTATAGAAAGACACCCTACGGATTCGACTGTAGGGTTCAACGAGAGCCATTTGTTATTGGGGCAAATAAATGGCCTGTAAAAGTTTAGAGCATGCCAATAAAACTGTGGGCAGCAATTCAAGCATCCAACACCTGCGTGATGAAATCTAACGGACATTTTATTGTCACACTTGCTACACGAATGTCATCTACAGGTTGAATTAAATTGTCCCGTAATTAAAACAGGGGCAGTTCTCCTCTTTGTCATCTTCTTATTCCGGTTGGAAAAGCCATAAAATTCTAGACTTGGGCCCCCAAGACTTTGACACAAATCAGCGCTGAACAGTATGCACATTTGTATAGTATATGTATTTGGACAATTAATGTGGCTTTGTCTGCATTATTCTGTGTGATTTTTACTGTCACTTAGGCTACAACTATAGACTATTACCAAAAGTCAGGGGCATAAACTAGACTCAACATCTCTCTCTTCTTAAGATCTTTTTTCTCTCGGGGGGGGTTCTCGCAATGGGAGTGCTACTGAATGGCCATGGCTGTGAGCAGTGCTATAGAACTTAGCCTACTAATTACATTACATTATTACGTCAGGTTGCAAACGTGGAGCCCCCCCCTCAACCAGTTCCTCGGCAACATAGACCTATGTCTCGGTCTATTCAGTATCTTCTATGTTTCTAATCAAATGTCTTCTGGTTGGAAAATAACTCTTCACTGATTGGTCATGGATTGTGGGGCAATGGCATTGTCCTGTACTGTGGAGCATAGACCTGTAGGTATGCGGTGGACGCTTACTATGACGCCTTTTGAGTAACTCGCAAAGGTATGCCCATGAAAAAACGCTGCAGGCAATAACTCAAGCAAGACACCTGCCTCATGATGAAAATCTAACGGAAAATTTATTGCCACGCGTCGAGCAGGAATGTCGCCCGAACGATTGCCATTATTGCCCTTTAGCAAAATAAACCGTTAGTTTTCAGAACCAATGTGCTGTGCTAATGAAAATTTGACATAATAATTATTTGATTGCTTCAATGTTATCGATTATTTGACGATTTGATGCGAGAAATGAAATTAAATTTACCGATGTAATCTCTTCTTTTGTGGTTGGTTTTATGCATGTGTGAATATTGTAGACCTGTATGTATTCAATGTTTCATACATGTGTGTGTTTATGCCTCTGTGTGTTGCGGATCTTATAGTTGAAAACCAGGTCTTTAGTTTTCATTTTCAGGAACATTTCTGTTAGTTGTTTTTGTTTCATTTCAAACCAAATGCATGAAAATACAGGATTCTTTTTCAGTAACTAAACAACGCATTGTAGGGGTGTACTACATTTCGTTGTATGTTCTTTCTTCGTTCTTTTGTGACATAGAAATTGGGTACATAATCATACATAATTCAGAGCCACATGTGGGTATTCATTTGCCCTATGGTTATTTGTTGATCCCATTTCGTAATTAATTGGTCTCCTGCAAGCTGTTTGAATTTATATACGTGGTAATCCTTGACCCTCATATGTGAATCCATTGTCTCACATGGCAATTAATTGGTCTGGTATGGTATATTTGGCCGCATAATGGGTATAAGACAATTCATTGCCCTAATCTAGTAATCCATTGTTTCCATTTGTTAATTTACTGGCATCATATCTGCTGGCCTTAGATATATATATATATATATATATGATATATTTATAATATAATATAATATATAATATATAACATATAAATTTTAAACGGAATGGACTTGCACCATCACTCTCTGCTGGTTGTCTTTCCTCATCTTTCTCTGGTCTCAAATCTTGCCTTTTTTCAGGGTCGATTGCGCTGGGAGCACTTCTGAAAGGCATTTGCTGATTGAAACGCTTCACAAATGGTGTTATACAATGCAGTACAATACAGTATGATGATGTGATAATACCTCAACCTAATTTTGCATTTCATTGCTTCAATACTTATGGTAATTATTTGGCCTGGTATATGGTTACCCATTGACCCAATTTTCTCAGTCAGTTGTCAATCAGTGTCGTCTGTGTTCTGTGTGCTTAGCTACCTTTGATGGATGGTCACATAACGGTGAAGACACCTACCAACATCTTGCAGCTGACGGATGGCGAAAGACTGGCTCTTCAGAAGATCGCCCTTCAGAGATTGCAGCAGCTCGGCCTCGGTCCAATCAGCATACCAAAGAGTGAGCAGTCTATCATATCACATCATAAAAATTATTATGTCGTGTCTATTTATTTATGTAGCGCCGTGTGTAGAGATGCTCCCAGGGGAACTTATTGCACGCCAGAAGCAAGCTGTGACCAGACAACATTTAGAAAATCAGTTCAGTAAGACAAGATGGTGGAGAGAAGCAATGAAGAAGCTCAAGCATGATTTATTGATCAAGACCAATGTCATTCTGCAGTAAAGAAAGATTTACTGATCAAGATTTATTGGCCAAGTACAGTGTCATTCTGTGATAAAGAAAGATTTATTGATCAAGGCCAATTTTATAAATTCGACAAAAAAAATTTATCTAGATATAATATTATTGGCGAGGACGAATGTCATATTGCAATGAAGAAAGATTTGTTGACCAAGATCTGATGTAGTCGTCAATAACGAAAGATGTATTGATCAAAACCAATGTCAGTCTGCATTGATGGATGGATGATTGGATGGGTGGGTGGATGGATGGATAGATGCAGTGTTTAATCTAGTCCCCCTCCTCTGGAGGGGGAATTGAGGTTTCGGGGGGTGGAACAATTGAGTGTCCGAAGGACGCTCGTGATGCGCGTAGCACTGAGACTGGGAGGGAGAGGGATACGCCCCTCCCCATCAGAAACTTTTTGAATTTCCACATTGCAATGGCAGTATTTTAAGGTGTCGTCTTAACAAAATTGCGGCACTTTTCAGTAGCCCTTTAAAAAAAATTTTAATTTCAACATTGCAATGGCATCATTTCAAGGGGTCATTTTAACAAAATAGCTGTACTTTTTCAGTGACCCATTAGAAACTTTTTGAATTTCCACATTGCAATGATTGCATTTTAAGGTGTCGTCTTAACAAAATAGCTGTACTTTTTCAGTGGCCTATTAGAAACTTTTTTAATTTCCACATTGCAATGGCAGCATTTTAAGGTGCCGTCTTAACAAAATAGCTGAACTTTTTCAGTGACCCATTTGAAGTTTTTTGAATTTCAACATTGCAATGGCAGCATTTTAAGAGGTCATCTTAACAAAATAGCTGTACTTATTCAGTGACCCATTAGAAAATTTTTGAATTTCAACATTGCAATGGCAGCATTTCAATGGGTCATTTTAACAAAAATAGCTGTATTTTTTCAGTGACCCATTAGAAACTTTCTGAATTTCCACATTGCAATGGCTGCATTTTAAGGTGTCATCTTAAGAAATGGCTGTACTTCCTCAGTGACCCATTAGAAACTTTTTGAATTTCCACATTGCAATGGTTGCATTTTAAGGTGTCATCTTAACATGATAGTATCATATATTATAGTAGTAAATGATGTCATTATAATCATATAATAATAAATAATATCACGGTATATTATAACACTTCATGTAAAACAGTGATGAAAACAGTAACTAAAAACCAATATCATTTCGTCAAAATTTTCTGGGGGGGAGAACTGTCAATCCTGGGGGGGGAACTTCCCCCTCAGAGACGTCTAGATTAAACATTGGATAGATGGATGATGGTGGGTGGATGGATAGATGGGTGCCACTGGGTGGATGGATGGGTGGATGGATAGATGGATGATTGTGGGTGGATGGATGGACGGATGAATTGATGGATGGACAGATAGATGGATGATGGATGGATGAATGGATGGATGGATTATAATGGATGGGTGGATGGATGGATGAATGGATTATAATGAGTGGATGGGTGGAGCCATCTTAGTCGTTTGTTGACATTCCAATCTGAATGGCTCTGCATTATAGCCCAGACACACTGATTCATTGCTCAACCCCTATCTCGTTCTCTGGTTTCCTGCTGTATGACATATAAGCTATGATAAAAACATGTAAACAATACTTCAATTCAGCAGCGTTTCGTTGGCATTGCTTCCAGTCATCGGTATTTGGTTCCAGTAGCCTACTGGATGGAAAGTCAAAAACTCTGCCACTGGTTGCACGTTGACAGTGCCAGTCCCAAAACTGGATAAAGGAGGAGGGCGTCGCTAATGGTCTTTGTTACCACAGTGTCCTTAAACTAAAACTAATACTGGGGGTGGAGGGCAAAATGCCATCGCCCCACCCTTCCCCCATTCCAAGAGTGTTTACACAGGAAGTGTTCTGGTTGGCGGAATTATAATTGAAATGACCCCATTAATTAAATCTGCAGGGAAATATAATAAACGCCATCAGCCCATCAATCTCCATGCTCAGCCATTCTGCTGATAAGTCAAGTAGGGCAATGAGGGAAGTGCATTTATAATTTCCCTTTCCTTTCCTCTCCTCCCAGCTTGCTTCCCGCATATAATTGGCTCCAGGTTGTAAAGTGGTTTAACCTGTTGGTGACTAAGTGGTAGTTGGCATATTGGTCGTTGGTGACTAAGTGATTGTACATTGGTGACAGTGTGGCATTGCACTTTGGTCATTAATTTTGAGTTGGATTCTGATAGTGAGTTGTGTGGTCTGCATTGATTGCTGTTACTGATCAGGTGATTTTATTAGAAATAATGTGGCTCCCGTTTATTCATTAATTGATTGATTTATTTATTTATTTATTTATTCACCTGTTTATTCATTTATTTATTTATTCACCTGTTTATTTATTTATTTATTTATTCACCTGTTTATTAATTCATTTATTTATTTATTTTTCACTCCAAGATTTATATAGTGCCGTGGAAGCCCACTCAGAGGCACTCCAAGTCCATCCACGGTGAAGCATGTAAGTCCTGAGGAGCCTGTATAATGCTGATGAGTCATTCATAGGTTTATTCCTATTTAACATGCATATCTCCAACAGGAGACCATCCCAGACAGAAGGATATACAACTGAAAAAGCACGATGCTGACCGGTTGAGGCTCTAACATAAGACACAAAAATTCAAGATCCCCCTCCCTCTAGAGGCGTTTTGTGGGCTAGCACAACAGATACTGGCGAGCAGAGCTCACAATAGATAGGCTCACATAGATAGCACAGCCAAGGAGACAACGCTAAAATTCAGCACAGTAACTCTTTACTCAAAGCGCTGTTAGACAGGGAGCCAGCGTAGGATGCATAGATGTATGCTGAAACAGAGGCAAGTTTAGGGATTTGCCCAATTTAGCCGGGCTGCAGAGAGAAGAACACGGTCCTATTGGGCTCTCAATTATTTAGAGATGCAATGCATACCAGCTAGATTAGAGTATAGCGTTTAACTGCTAAAAGCGTTTAATATAATGTGAGTGATGGCATGCATAAGATTTTGTTTCCACTTCTATTGAGAAATTGTTGAGGACAATTTTTGTTAATTTATCCTCCTCTTCTACCTCCACCTTTATAATCTTTGTCTTGCTCTTACTCCTTCTTTCTCTTATTTCTCTCCTCCTTAATCTGAAATCGTGCCAGCTATCAGTGGTTTATTACTTACTTGGTCAACTGTTGACCCTGTCCCCATGACAACCTTCCATATGTATCCAGGTTCCATTCCCTTTTCCTCCCAGGGCTCCCAGCATCCACTTCTCCGGAGGGTCTGTTGGTGGAATTTCACTCCAAGCAAATTTTATCCCTCGTGACTTACTGATGGATTGAATCAACCCTCATTTACTCTGACGCATTGCACCCTATACACTACACACTCACTTTGAGTGGGAAAAGGGAATGGAACCTGGATACAGAATGCATCACAATGACTTGCAAAGACTCACAAAGACACACACACACACACACACACACACACATGCAAACACAAACAAGCATGCAGACACACACTCACCTAAAATATATCTAGAGCTGTATGTTTATATACAACCGTACATTTGAACTTTCTTGTGTTACCCTCTAATCTAATCTGTTTGCATATCAGATAGGTGTGATATATTTTTCTGTTATATAATGATACCGTTTATGTGTTTTAACTGTATGTAAATATGCATCAGAATGTCCTTAGAAGTTTGCCCTTTGGATGTCATATTAAGTGAAGCAGTGTAATGCGGTATGCCTGTGCTACTGTAATAAATTTGAGATCCCATGCTGTTGTTGATTCATTCATTAGTAGAATTTTTATTGTACCTCTTCAAGGGGACTATTCAGAGTTCAGAGCCGCATAAGAGGATTATAAGCATATGGATTACACTGACGTATGCTCGAAGTGAGTGTGTGGTTGTGTGTAATTTTCTGATTCATTTGTATATCATCGTCATCATTGTCACCATCACCGTCGTCGTCATCTTCATCATCCTCGTCGTCATCATCATCGTCATCATTATGTTTATCACCTGTGTGACTACTGCACGGTTGGTCTAGTTAAATGTCTTCTAGGATTTCTTTTTGCTGGGTGTGGGGCACAGAAATGGTGTAGTGGATAAAATACTATAGACTCAATTGGTTCATATGTCAGACAGGGCAGAAATTTGTCTGAGATTTATTTTGTCACCGCCTCCTGTGCCGCCTAGCCAACTCTGCTGTGATGAGTACACGGACTGTACACTGTTGGTGGGGACATCAGACGGTGAGGGAGAGGACTTGACACTCACCTTCTTGCAGCTTCACTTCCGAGTAGATACCTTGATGTGGCACTACATCAATTTCTCTTGAACTGATTTAAGGAGGCTCAGAATGTGAGGCCACCAACATTTCATACCTGACTTGCTGCTGTCTAACAACACTGTGCCATATCACGGATAATTATGTCGCCCTCCTTTCCACAGACTTGGGACTGGTACTGCCAAAGTACGAACAATTGCGCAGTTGCACTTCATACCCACTGCTTGAAGACTCGTAAATCCTCCCCGGGGGCTGTGGCACCGAGAGTCGCTCTGAATAGGTGATATACTGTAAGAGGCGCTTTAGAAATCCAACACAATGCCCAATTGCCCATGGATGACTCTCAGGGGTACGGCGTAATGGACAGCTCTCTTTTTTCACTACAGTGTCTTCAGAACAGGAACTTTGGTATCATGAGTTTGCTAGAAGGAAATATACCAATTTCTAATCTGACAGCTGCTATTGTGCTGTTTATATGACTTTCCTTCATGGTTCGGTTCACATGACCGAACTTGGATGAGCAGATGAGGGCGTGGGTATTTTGTGACCTGACCTAATAAATCTTTGACCTTTGACTGCTAAACCCATAGCGTCTTGTGAAGTGTGGATTCTGGGCTATATAATATTCAAGACTTTGAAGAGTGAAGCATTGAAGAAGAGTAATTAATTATCTCATAAATTGATTCAGAGGCACATTTCTGGATGGTTGTGAAAACTGGGACAAGGTCTGTTTTCTTGCAGAAGAATATTTTATTTTCTGAGATGATTGTTTTCCTGATGATGATGATGACGGCGACGACAACGGCGACGACAACCACCACCACCATTGTCATCATCGTCATCATCATCATCATCATCATCATCATCATCATCATCATCATCATCATCATCATCATCATCATCATCATCATCATCATCATCGGACATTTTTGATGCAGTGTTTCTGTGGCATAGGTGTGCATTAAAAATCAGCTTTAAAATGTGGTCTCATCATACAACCTTGCTGAAAATAATGCGGTACGTGATGATTGTAGGTGGATATGAAAGACGCAGAAGTCTCAAGGGCATATTCCAGTTGAAAAGACATGGAACGGCTCAGAACAATGGGGCTCAGACTGTGTCCGCAGAGGCCACTGCTAAGGGAGGTGGACCAGGAGTGGCTCTGGGAGATCCGGAAAAGGAAAAGTCGTCTACTAGTAAGTCATCTGTTAGAGAAAATAATTTTCGTAATGATTTCATATTTATTTTGTATTTATTGCATATTGATTTCATATTAATTTTGTATTTGTATCATATAAATTTCTTATTGATTTCATACTAATTTCATATTTTATGTAGTATAAATTTCCTAATATTCTCATATTTTCTCGTATTAAATACGAGAAAATATGAGAATATTAGGAAATTTATACTACATATGCAATATGCAATGAATACAAAATAAATATGAAATCAATATGAAATAAATTTTATTTCATATTTCATATTTATTTTGTATTCATTGCATATTATTTCTTTGTTCACACGTAGCAAGAGAGGAGGAGTGTAAGGACATCAGTTACTTTATCTGGTCATATCCCTAAAAGAAACCCCCAATCAAAGATGACACAAACCCAAAACACCCCAGGGACATAAACAGTGAATAAATTATGGGTTTATTGTATCTTCTATATTTTTTTCTTATTGCCATAACAGTCTGGCATAAGGTATATCTAACAAGGTAGCCTATCTAGCATATGGCCTGGCATGAATTGAAAGTAAGGTAGGTTCATATTACTAAAAGCTTTGCTTAACCTAAGGTGTATTGAACATAAAATTTAACTTAATCTGCGTTAAAATAAACAGCATTTTACCTGTTTTATTTTTATTATAGTTGTGGTTATTATAATTTTGTTATTATCATCATCATGGGCATCATCATTATTGATTATTGTTTATTGTTATTTTAGTGTAGTTTTTAAATTTGTTCATTCACCTCAGGCAGCCTAATTTCTTCAGCTTCTTAAAATATTATTGTCTGACGACAATGTGATTAATTAAATGAAGATGGCATTGCCATTGCTTATTGTCACTATCTTTATTATTGTTCTTATGTATACCTCATGGTTAACCCTGTCACTCCTGTGGTTGAGTAAATAATCTATGGTAGAAGCACAGCCTTGACAACAACAACATTCCATGGTTATACGTTGTACTTTATCCTCTTGATGAGATGGACCGTTGGAATTCTTAGCATTCATTCTAGTGAAGCTCTGCTAAGTTTTATCAACATGGTTACATTGACTGCTGCATCTGACTCAACCACATAAACGAATGCTTTTTGGTTTTGCCTCTGGTTATTTTTGGTTCCAATGGGGAGGGGGGTTTAGGGTGATAGTGCGCACCATGGCATGAAGAGCTCCACATTGCCCTCCCAAAAAGTCCACTCAACCTTCCAATCGGCAGATGGCGTTGGTAAAATGAGTAGTAGGAAGCGATGGGCGTCTTGCATGACTGCCAGCAATTAAATTCGACTTATGTAATAGCTTGTTATCATCAGTCGTACCTTGAAATGTAATCATTATGCGATGTATCAATCTGAAATTAAACAAAGGTTATTATGATGATAATAATAATAATGATGAATATAATAATAATGATGAATACCTGGTATTATAATAATGATGATGATAATGATGATGATGATGATGACGACGATGATGATAATGATAGTGATAATAATAATGATAATAATAATAATAATAATAATTCTTCTTTCTCTGCCCGTTCAGGTGTGTGCCTTTACAAGACGTCTCCAAATTCTTCTTTCCCTGGTTTGTCCATGGCTTCTTTCATGCCCTTGCACTGTGTCAATAGATCTTTTATCACGTTCTCCACCTATGTCTTCCGCTGTCTTCCTCTGCTTCTCGTTTCCTCCACATGACCACAATGTTCTATAAGGACCGTTTTTTTATCAACTCAGACTTACAAATATGCAGTAAGATTACAAGATATCGTAGTAGCAGATGATTGCATGTTTATCTGGAGTCAAATTTAGCTGTAGGCCTATGGCAGTCTGCAGTCTGCCAGGTGTCCACTCATCTTACAGGCTCTCCCATTGGGAGTAAAATGCGGAGTTACCCTTATTAGGCTATTGGGTATCAAACAAACCCTCATCCTTTCAGGTCTTTGGGCCAGCATGCTACCATATGACCATCTCCCACCACCCAGAGGGACTCCTTGGGCCGGGAGCACCTCCGATTAGTGATCTTAAAGGGGCGCTATGTAAATTCTGACTGATTAATTGATTGGTTGATTGACTGACTAATTGATTGATTGATTGATCGATTGATTGATCGATTGATTGGTTGATTGATTGGCTGACTGACTGATTGATTGTTTGATTGTACTGGATGTGATCATGCATTGCAGTTAATTTGAATGTATGGTTTCGGAATTTAAGCGGTTTAGTTTGCATTGTGATTTTTCCACCAGGATCACGGAGATGGACTTTTGGGATACACCTGGAGTCCTGCATCAACAATGACTCCATCCTCGGCCGTGTTACCCTCCAGCCACCAGATGGAGCCAGGCGGTCAGCGATGGATGAGGGTGAGGCTGCTGAGGGTGGTCGTCTACTCGACGCCCTCTCTCTGTCCGTCAACCATGGCCTTCAAGGGGTTGGTGGAGGAGGTCCTGGAGGAGGGGCATGGATGGTGGATGATGGACAGACGCTGAATGTGCCTTATGTTGTCAGAACCTGCTGCTCACACCTCAAGGGACATGGTAAGCTGGACAACATCCAATCTTTTGTTTACCGCTTGATACGCACTAGTGTACTTATTATTATATTATTGTTTGTTATTATTATTATAATTATTATTATTATTATTGTTTATTATTATTGATTGTTTTATTATATATCATTACAACGATCTATTAGGATTTAGAAAAAAATTGCCACGCAGAGCAGGAAATTTGTATTATTGTGTTGTTGTTGTTATTATTACTATTATTATTGTGATTAACAATAATAATAGTAATAATATTGTTGACCATAATAATAAAAATAATAATAAGTGTAATAATAAAAATAATTAATGAATTTCTACAGAAATTCGCAAATGAATGAATGAATGGAAATAGGTCTTAAGTTTGGTCTTGAATGACTCAGCTGAGTGGGTCATGACAGGGAAATTGTTCCTACTCCTGGGGCCAGTCACTGGGCTTCAAGGCAGACATGAGCAGCAAGCATCGTGTGTCAAGACTTGCTTTGAACAGACGCCAAGCTACGTGTTGGCAGCTGTCAGGAAACGACTGTGACCACATTAACAGTCACTGAATGCCTTCTGTCAGCTGCTCTGGTATGCAATCCACATTTGTATGGGCTGCTCTAACCAGCTTCACTGCCAAGCCGTCAATCACCCAGTTGTCATTGAGGTCCCTCGTAAAACCTGTTACTGTTGGTGACTCTCCGGTTAGATAGAATCTTGGCATACTTAAGTATAGATCTGCCAATCACATTGCTGTCATTGATATTGGTCATATTAATTAGTCATGTCAGCTGTCAATCAATTTCTGTCATATGCTGGCCTTTGCTGGGATATTAGCTGTCAATCACTCCACACAGTTTTTTTACCAGTTGCAGAAAATCCGTATTAATTAAGCTTCCAGTCACTCGGTTTTCCAGTTAAAATCTGGAGAGCTATGAATAAGCACGGTGGAATTCTGAACGTTTTGAAAGGGCTGTTTGTGAAACAATGTGTAGAGCACAGAACAATTACAATATATTTACATTATATTACATTAAGAATGCATGGCAAGAGCAAGGACATTGTATTGCTACATGGAAGGCACATGGAGCGTGAGAAAACAAGAAAAGACATGTGTTTAAGAATGGCCTTGAATACTATCAAAGATGGGGAAAATGAAGCAGCATGTATATGATCTGATTAATTACAGCACAATGGTACATAATTATATATATATTAAATATATAATTATATATATATTAAATACATAATTATATATATAATATATTAAATATGTTCTCTAGAATAGCTTCAAAGCTGCAGGTTGTGAGTTTTCTAAGCAAAATAGTTTTTGGTAATCTCTTCAATCTTCATATTATTTAACCTTTTGCTAATTACTGGAGATTGATGTAAGTAGTGATTGCAGTGTTGCAGTTATTTAAAGTCGAAAGCATTTTTGGCCGGGTTGTAAATTGATGTTGTGTTGTTTATTTGCAGCCCTCAGAGTCAAGGGTTTGTTCAGAATTGGAGGCCTCAAGTCTCGTGTCATTCAGGTGAGTTGGGAGCAGGATTTGAAATGCCCTTTGAGAACTGTAATTAATCAGAGTTGATGAACTTTAAAATGTCTGAATCACTGCTAGAAGAATATGCCCCTGTTCATGAGTGTTGGACGAATTCTCAATTATTGTTGATATACAGGGTGGGCCAAAAAAAGACCCCTAGGTTTTTTGCCAATATCTTGACCAAAAGTAAGAATTTCGAAATGAAAATTTGCAGACTTATAGACAATTCCTATTTACACACGATGGCCAGAATTCATCAATATATTTCAAACAGAACAAAAGTTAGACCACTTTTAGTGAGGCTACCCACCGTTTTTTGACGATTCAAAAACGTAACACAACAAAAAGTAACAAAAACCTAGTTTTTTTTGCCCACCCTGTATATATCTATCAGATTTCAAAATCTCAACTGCAGTAGATTATAGTATTAACACCGTGTTCTGTGCGTTGTTTTTTCAGTTAAAGCAGGAATTTGATTCTGGAGCGAAGGTTCAGCTGACCGCCGATCACAGTCCGCATGACGTTGCGTCTCTCCTCAAGGAATTCCTTCGCGAATTGCCGCATTGCCTACTCACACGGGATCTCTTCCAGGCGTTTGTCGCAACTGCTAGTAAGAATCCTCGTTTTTCATCCGGGGCCAACAAAATTTCCGGTTTCGTTAATTGGTCAATGTTAGTTGATGATGTAGCGGTATGTTGTGTACTTTGAAACTAGAGGGCTGTGGGTTCGAATCCAGCTGAAGCCGTTAGTTGGGAACCCTGGACAAGTGCTCGCCTGTAATTGTCTGTGACGAAAGCAACAGGAACTACCTCACACATCTCGTGATTCTCATCCCCAGTTGGTGGTAAAGCAAATGGACGTGTCTTTCGGCAGAGAGCTTATCGTCGTCGTCTTCATCATCATCATCATCATCATTGTCATCATCATCTTTTATCATCCTTATGTAATTCAGCTATGCTCTGTTTTGCCACTTGAAAGATGAGGATATCCCTGGTACCAGGGACCTTTACCAAGAGCCCCTACCAGGAACCATACCGGAAATACCAGGCAACTTACGGCTCAATATTGGTGTAAACGACGTACTGGACAATGGAAATGCGATATTGTATTGTTTTGTATTGTTTTGTATTGTTCTGTATTGTATTGTGTTTGGTAGATGCAGTGTGAGGTTTTGTTGATTTGAAAGGGAATTAATTAACACCAGAATGTGGTAGAGATGACTTGTTTGACACTGATATTTAAGTCGTTTCACTCATCATCTAATTTAATTTGCATCTTTAATTACTAATTAGTGATCATTAACTTGAAGAATATTTTGTTTTATGTTGCATGTCCCGTTGAGGGCAAGGTCTAAACATTGTCTTCGTTTTCTTGTAGGTCTGAAGAATGTCGACGAGCGTCTGATGGCGCTGAGGTTGCTCGTTGCCCTGCTTCCTGTTGCCAATAGAGACACGCTGTGGATGCTGCTGTCTCTTCTGAGAGCGGTCGTCGAGAATTCCAGCGACCGAGTAACGAGGAGTGGCACACAGGTATAATATCACACCGCTCTTCCCTATTTCATGTTCTGTTTGTCTGAGTGCGGGTCAACATTGAAGGTGGTGCACCTCACCCCAACTTTCCCTAATGGTCTCCCCTCCCCTATTCTGTTCTGATATTTTCTTTTCTGTTCTATAATTTCTTTTCCTGTCTTGTCCTGTCCTGTCCTATAATATTCTTTCCTATCCTATCCTAGTTTGCCATGTCCTATCCTGTCCTATTATATTCTTTCTTGTCGTATAATTTCCTAGTTTGTCCTGTCCTATTCTATCCTTAACCTATCATATCATATCATATCCTATTATATTATTTCCTATCTTATCATAATCCTAGTTTGTCCTATCCTTTCCTATCTTAGTGTATCCTATTATATCCTATCCTAGTTTGCCATATCCTATCCTGTCCTATTATATTCTTTCTTGTCGTATAATTTCCTAGTTTGTCCTGTCCTATTCTATCTATAGTTTATCCTATCATATCCTATTGTATTATTTCCTATACTATCATAATCCTAGTTTGTCCTATCATTTCCCATCTTAGTTTATCCTATTATATCCTATCCTAGTTTGTCATATCCTATCCTGTCCTATTATATCCTATCCTATCCTGTTCTGTGCTATCCCATTCTATCTTCTTTGGTGTCATTTCATTCTCCGGTGTCAATTCATTATCCAGTGTCATTTCATTATCCAGTGTCAATTCATTCTCTGGTGTCATTCCGTTCTCTGGTGTCATTTCATTCTTCAGTATCATTTCATTCTCCGGTGTCATTTCATTTTCCACTAACTCTTTAACCTTTTTCAAAATTTCTTATCCACCATGGGCTGCCATACAGGTTGACCTCACGAATATCAACTCGCTTACAGCTTGTGTCTTTGTTTACCATAAGCTGACACCATGTGGATTAAAAGTATTTTTCTTGACCTCAGCCGATTGAATCATCTGTTTTTCTTTTTCTGTTACAGCTGCCAGGCAATTGTATGGATTCATCGAACCTCGCGACCCTGTTTGGACCAAACATCCTGCACAAACACAAACCTGGAAAATCGCACGTCGACAGTCTGGATCAACTGAGTCAGCATCTGGAAGTCATTGCAGTTGTCAAGGAAATGATCAACTCGTTTGAAGCAATCTTCAAGGTCTGCACGTCTGGCTATCTTTTCCTTTATAAGTCTCTTCTGTTTACTTTTGGGTCATTCCGCCTCAGTTCAACAAATGCTTCCCACTCGACCATCTCAGATTTTGATGAAATTTGCACAGAATGTGAATAAATGTATTAGAACATGCTGTGCAAAAGTTGAGAGCAATACTCCCAGTAGTTTTTTTTATACGGAATTTTAAAGACACCTGGGGTGACCCCGTTTATCGCGATTCGGAAATTGCGTCTGAATTTACTGTCATATTCAGGAGGCCATAAGTCGACTATCATTGCAGATAAAAACATGAAATTTTCAGGATACATAGTCATCGTGGTGCTAATCAAGAATATTAAAAGAACTTGATATCTGATGGATAGTTTTTTTCTGGCTACACATTGAAAATCGAAAAAAAAACACCGACCCTTTCTGGCGCAAGTACTTTACTGCTCTACTATGACCAAATGGGTTCATTATCAAAGAAAGTGTGAACCATCTGCTATCATAGTCCACATTGTGTGTACAGAAAAGCAATTAGGTCAGCTTTATCATGTGTGCCATTTGCAATATGGCCTTCTGAAAATCAAAGAAACCACTTTTTTGCCTTTTGACGACAATGTTCAAGGCCTGATATGGACATGTGGGACAGGTCATACAGCTATGAAATTAACACCATCGGAAAGAGCAGCTCAAATACTACTAAATACAAGAAGAATTGCTTTTGAGACTCCTGTGGTTCAACAATTAAAGCGATTTCCATTATAGTAGTGTTTTAAGCATTCGCGAACTGATACGATGCCGATATCACGAGCTTAGTACTTTACTGCTCTACTATGACCAAATGGGTTCATTATCAAAGAAAGTGTGAACCATTTGCCATCATAGTCCACATTGTGAGCACAGAAAAGCAATTAGGTCAGCTTTATCATGTGTGCTTGTTGCAATATGGCCTTCTGAAAATCAAAGAAACCACTTTTTTGCTTTTTTACGACAATGTTCAAGGCTTGATATTGACATGTGGGATAGGTGATACAGCTATGAAATTAACACCATTGGAAAGAGCAGCTCAAATACTACTAAATACAAGAAGAATTGTTTTTGAGACTCCTGTGGTTCAATGATTACAGCTATTTCCATTATAGTAGTGTTCTAAGCATTCGCGAACTGATACTATGGCGTACGATTCGTTGAAATACAGAAGTCTCAAAAGCAATTCTTCCTGTATTTAGTAGTATTTGAGTTGCTGTTTCCAATGGTGTTAGTTTCATAGCTGTATTACCTGTCCCACATGTCCATATCAGACCTTGAACATTGTCGTCAAAAAGCAAAAAAGTGGTTTCTTTGATTTTCAGAAGGCCATATTGCAACAAGCACACATGATAAAGCTGACCTAATTGCTTTTCTGTGCTCACAATATGGACTATGATGGCAGATGGTTCACACTTTCTTTGATAATGAACCCATTTGGTCATAGTACAGCAGTAAAGTACTAAGCTCATAATATAGGCGTCGTGTCAGTTCGCGAATGCTCAAAACATTACTATAATGGAAATAGCTGTAATCGTTGAACCACAGGAGTCTCAAAAGCAATTCTTCTTGTATTTAGTAGTATTTGAGCTGCTCTTTCCAATGGTGTTAATTTCATAGCTGTATCACCTATCCCACATGTCAATATCAAGCCTTGAACATTGTCGTCAAAAGGCAAAAAAGTGGTTTCTTTGATTTTCAGAAGGCCATATTGCAACAAGCACACATGATAAAGCTGACCTAATTGCTTTTCTGTGCTCACAATGTGGACTATGATGGCAAATGGTTCACACTTTCTTTGATAATGAACCCATTTGGTCATAGTAGAGCAGTAAAGTACTAAGCTCGTGATATTGGCGTCGTATCAGTTCGCGAATGCTTAAAACATTACTATAATGGAAATCGCTGTAATTGTTGAACCACAGGAGTCTCAAAAGCAATTCTTCTTGTATTTAGTAGTATTTGAGCTGCTCTTTCCGATGGTGTTAATTTCATAGCTGTATGACCTGTCCCACATGTCCATATCAGGCCTTGAACATTGTCGTCAAAAGGCAAAAAAGTGGTTTCTTTGATTTTCAGAAGGCCATATTGCAAATGGCACACATGATAAAGCTGACCTAATTGCTTTTCTGTACACACAATGTGGACTATGATAGCAGATGGTTCACACTTTCTTTGATAATGAACCCATTTGGTCATAGTAGAGCAGTAAAGTACTTGCGCCAGAAAGGGTCGGTGTTTTTTTTCCGATTTTCAACGTGTAGCCAGAAAAAACTATCCATCAGATATCAAGTTCTTTTAATATTCTTGATTAGCACCACGATGACTATGTATCCTGAAAATTTCATGTTTTTATCTGCAATGATAGTCGACTTATGGCCTCCTGAATATGACAGTAAATTCAGACGCAATTTTCGAATCGCGATAAACGGGGTCACCCCAGGTGTCTTTAAAATTCCGTATAAAAAAAACTACTGGGAGTATTGCTCTCAACTTTTGCACAGCATGTTCTAATACATTTATTCACATTCTGTGCAAATTTCATCAAAATCTGAGATGGTCGAGTGGGAAACTTTTTAAAAATTTGTTGATTTGAGACGGAATGACCCTTTTTCCGTCTTCTTACTATTTTTTCCCCCGCGCAAAATAACTGTTTCTTCTCTCGTGGCCTTGCGCACTGGGATTGCCTGTGAACAGTTCACCATCAGAGGCCCTTCATAGGGACCTTGCACAAGTTCTTCACTTGCAATTTCTCACGCGCTTTGGCGTGAAACTCCAGTTCAGTGTCCGTGCTGTAGTCTGGAGCGCTTCTGAGAAGATATTTTGAAGGGTGTTATAACAGGTGCACATACATACATACATACATGCATGCATGCATACATGCAATCATACATACATACATACAAACACATACATACATACATGGTTTAATACAATACAATGCAATGATGAGATGTGATGTGTGAATTGCATTGCAGCTACCAGAGGACATTCATCGAGAGATTCTCGATGCGCTGATGGAGCAGAATCCCGAGGCAGCCGAGTACATCCTATGTCACCAAGGCAACGGAACCTGTAACCAAGGCAACGGAGATTGTCCCAGGTGAGTCACTTTGGATTGCCAATTGTGCTGAAAACAACGAGTGCTTAAATACTGCTACATACTCATTGTTGCTGTTTGGCGACACCACGTGAAAGATGATTAGTATTGCCCTCCTCAAAGATGATTAGTGTAGCCCTCCTCAAAGATGATTAGTGTCACCCTCCTCAAAGATGATTAGTTTCGCCCTCCTCAAAGATGATTAGTGTCGCCCTCCTCAAAGATGATTAGTGTCACCCTCCTCAAAGATGATTAGTGTTGCTATCCTCAAAGATGATTAGTGTCACCCTCCTCAGAGATGATTAGTGTCACCCTCCTCAAAGATGATTAGTGTCGCCCTCCTCAGAGATGATTAGTGTTGCCCTCCTCAGAGTTAATTAGTGTCACCCGCCTCAAAGATGATTAGTGTCACCCTCCTCAAAGATGATTAGTGTCACCCTCCTCAAAGATGATTAGTGTCACCCTCTTCAAAGATGATTAGTGTCACCCTCCTCAAAGAGGATTAGTTTCGCCCTCCTCAAAGATGATTAGTGTCGCCCTCCTCAAAGATGATTAGTGTCACCCTCCTCAAAGATGATTAGTGTTGCTATCCTCAAAGATGATTAGTGTCACCCTCCTCAGAGATGATTAGTGTCACCCTCCTCAAAGATAATTAGTGTCGCCCTCCTCAGAGATGATTAGTGTTGCCCTCCTCAAAGTTGATTAGTGTCACCCGCCTCAAAGATGATTAGTGTCACCCTCCTCAAAGATGATTAGTGTCACCCTCTTCAAAGATGATTAGTGTCACCCTCCTCAAAGATGATTAGTGTCGCCCTCCTCAAAAATGACTGGCACTGCCAAGGTACGAGCAGTGGCGTACTTGCATAAATCTAACAAATGAACTGTGATTGTCTTGAAGGGTTCCATCGGACTCTGCTCTCCGACTCTTGGATGATTCGAGAGAGAACTCGTTTCTCACGAACTCAAACAGCAGCACCGTTTCGAGCGATCTGCCCACCGATCAATCGCGACTTCGCGACCTCGTTCCCCAGGTTGCCGCACTCCAATGCCCACCACTGCAAGAGAAACAGAACCTACCGAAAAGCAGGACAAGCTTGACTCATTCCTCATCAAGTCATTCATTCCAGAAAGCGGACGGCATCAGTTTCGATCGATCGAACGGAAAGTCTCCGTCGGCTGGAAGTGGAACAGACTCTGACCTCCGTGAGCTCCGGCAAGGTCGCGGTTTTACGCCGACCCCGAAATCGGAGAATAAACCGAACGGTAATGTCGTCAGCGGTTCACGGATGTCTCTCTCTCCCGCCTTCACGACGACAGGAGCCACGCCGCGAAAAAACCAAACCCCCGAAAACATGTTGCAACACGTCACGGCCGCACGTTTTGGGCCATCATCCCCAGTGGGGCCACCATATCCTGAGATGGAGGAGGGCCAGTCTGGTGCTGGACGTTGGGAATATCAGCGATGGAAATACTGGGAGGAATTGGCGAAGAGAGACAGCGAAGAGTTACACGAACAGCAAACCCTAGTCTAGAACTGGAAAATAGCTTTCCATGTGACTGCCCCACACAGCGATTTTCTGTTACAGAAATCGGTGGGTAAATTTCGTTGTGAACAACTGCGTTTCACGTTGAACTGTTTCCATACGCTTGGAAGATGTTGCCTTTTGATTTTCGTTTGTTGAAGAGTCGTCGAACAAATGCGAATACTTGAATTTCGAGATTACTTTTGCAATCAAAACAATATCGCGTGGACCGTTACGCAGGAGGCAGTTCATTTTCATGGCCCGCAGGCTTTGAAAACACTGTCACAATTGGATATTGTAGACCGTTGTTGATACTAATCACCTGCTAATCCCGCTAATCCTACCTTTTCTCTCGGGGCGATTGCACTAATCATCCGCTAATCCTACCTTTTCTCTCGGGGCGATTGCACTAATCATCCGCTAATCCTACCTTTTCTCTCGGGGTCGATTGCACTGGGAGCACTCTCTGAAAAGCTTTTGTATTGTATTGTATTGTATCTGACCATTTATAAAGCGCTTCTTGCAGCAAGAGCCTTTCAGAAGCGCTCCCAGTGTGTTCAACCCCGAGAAAAGAGGCAAGTTTTCAGACGAGAGAAAGACGAGGATACTGAGAGAAGTGCTTTATAAATGGTCATATACAATGTAATACAATACATTACATCCATCTGCCTGTTGTTACCTCTCCATCTCTGATTCGAACATCAATAAGTTCGTATGTGTATTCTGTATTATCCAATGGCTAATCACACTTTGGTTTACAAAATGCATCACAATCTATTTGCTGTATGTCTTGCAAAGAAGACCTGCTTGCACTCTGAACCGTTCCCGTTTGCATTACCCTCCACATCTTTTTACAGATGTCTGTGCTAAAACACACGCGTAGAAAAAGAACTATCGATTACATGATCCTTTTATACTATACTATACTATATTTGGATTTATAAAGCGCCTCTCACAGTACAATCTAATCATAGATGCTCTTTTAGCCATGCTGAGTTAAAACTAAAGTTAAAGCTGTGTTATTTGTGTAACTAGATGCAAATGATATTGCAGGTGGGTTGCCCAAAATGTAGATCTGGCAATGTCCGAAATAAATTCTGGCTGACGTTTTAATTCGGCATTGCTCAGCTTCGTTCCACCATCCACTTCGTTCATCCAACATGCTCACTTGACTCTTCTTTCCGCGCTGTGGAATTGCTATGACTCAGTCTCGATCATTTGCCCTAAATGGTCCTGCCACGCAGGGCTTAAAGTGTGGCTGGACGGTCATGGACGGCGTCCATGCACTTATTTTAAAATCTGAACGCCGTCCAGCCACTTATTGACCAGCAATGACTGGAAAGGTAAGGGGCATCCAGGCACTTCTTTTGGAAAGATAAGGGGCGTCCAGGCACTTATTTTCCCACACTTTAAGCACTGCTGCCACGTGGAATGCGCTTTTTCCTTCTGTTTGCTCTACACTTCTGTCTTGCAGTCTCTTTTTTTCCTTCTCTCTTCCCAATACCTGCTTCCTCTTGCATTGCATTGCACAATGGGAGCATTTCTGAACAGTTCACTTTACTAGAGGCACTTTGCATTATGCTCAAATGCAATACAATACAATACAATACAATACAATACAATAGAGGCTTCTGTTAGAAGTTAGTGTTTGAGGCATTTGGTATGCGTTACTTACTACGCCAGGTGTAGATGTGGCTGTTGTGCAATTCGTTGTGTAGTTTAATCCCTCAGCTTGTCCACATTTATCCATAATTAATTGGTTGACAGTGGTACTCTTTGGAGATGTGTACTTAATTGAAGACCCAAAAACTGACGAGAGTCACTGTGTAGATGTTTTCAAACTGTCACGAAATACTGTTGCTTCATTGATTGTGTTGAATGTCACTTGACAACACAGTGAACTGTGAGCATTGTAAATTTTAAGTAAATACTTGTAAGTACTGTTTTTCTACTTGTTAACATGAAATACTTGTACTATGCAACGAGATGTAGGTTGAGGATTTTGTGCCGACAATATTACTTGAATCTACTCATAATAATTGTATGGGCGGTTTTACGCTGCCGGCGAATTGATTATTTAGAAATTTACCTTTTTGGAGACATATTCTGTCGTTTCAATTGTCACATTTATACAAGTAGGGATCGTAAATTGGCCCTAGAGAAATTTCGATTGATTGATATATTTATGTAACACCTTTATCTGTGCCTTTTGTGTGTATTTAATGTAATGTCATGAGCTGATTTGTTAACATTTCACAATACCAAAAAAGTGAAACCGGAAAGTCGCTTAATCACTTGCCTTTAATCAAATCAAATTACAAGAGGTAATGTTATTATTTGGTTATTTGGTTAGTAATCGCAAGAGGTAATGTTATTATTTGGTTATTTGGTTAGTAATCGCAAGAGGTAATGTTATTATTTGGTTATTTGGTTAGTAATCGCAAGAGGTAATGTTATTAATTGGTTATTTGGTTAGTAATCGCAAGAGGTAATGTTATTATTTGGTTATTTGGTTAGTAATCACAAGAGGTAATGTTATTATTTGGTTATTTGGTTAGTAATCGCAAGAGGTAATATTATTTGGTTAGTAATCGCAAGAGGTAATGTTATTATTTGGTTATTTGCTTAGTAATCGCAAGAGGTAATGTTATTATTTGGTTATTTGGTTAGTAATCGCAAGAGGTAATGTTATTATTTGGTTATTTGGTTAGTAATCGCAAGAGGTAATGTTATTATTTGGTTAGTAATCGCAAGAGGTAATGTTATTATTTGGTTATTTGGTTAGTAATCGCAAGAGGTAATGTTATTATTTGGTTAGTTTGTTAGTTTCTGTGCCCTGATGTTGTCCAGAAACAGAGAGAAAATGACTCCAGTATTCAGTAACTACGAAAAATGACAAGAATGAAAGTAGTCCTGTAGTTGGGATAGTCTAGGAAAGTAGCTTCAGATTGGTAATGAAGCACCCACTGGTAAAAGCGAGTCATTACACGTAGCGTAATAATTTTATAGTGTATGAATATAATTTACCCTGGTATGTAGCATACGCAACATACTCTGGTATGTAATGAATGCAAGGTGCCATTGTATGCGATGGGTGAATGAGACAATTTTGACAATTAAACACTTTGAATTATGATCTGCATTGTGTGTTAAACTGATGAAGTTTTCATTGTGCTTAACACATCTTGCTTTCGGGCATAAATAATGTATGCAAAAGTATAATGTATGCAATGTACTCTGACGTTAAAAGTATAATGTATGCGATGTATTCTGACGTTAAAAGTATAATGTAGGCAATGTGCCATTTCATGTCACTTAATGCACAGAAATGTGCCGTGCATTTATGTTGCTCATTTTTAAGCTTCTTGAAAAATTCTCGTAAATTGTGCATGTTTATTTATATAAATTTTGTTTGCGAAAGACTATTGACGGCAGCAGAACTATATGATGGTTTTAGAACGGATAAAGTAATAAGTTTTATTCTGTTGAATCTTTGTCTGTTATTTCACTCGAGTCATACTGTATTTCGATGGTTTGTGTACTTGATAATTAAATGACCGAGTAAAAGTTTCATTGATAGACAATTCAGATGGGCAGAAAGGGTATACGGACTATTGGTCTTCGGACAATTGGTCATAGGACAAGGTTTAATGTTCTGAGGACTTTCTTGTAAGAAAGCAAGTAAGTATATTCTTTATTTAACCAGCTGGCAGACACACTCTGGTGCACAAAAGCAGTCAGATCCATGAGGAATATCTGCATCTAAAATTGGGACAGTTGTCTATTTCTGTAGAATCTGAGGACAGGGTAGTCTGTTCTGCATAGCACCTACTTTGACTCCTTTTGCATGATCTGGCTCTATCAAGTAATGCACACTGTAGAATGGTTAGCTCTGAAAAATTGACAGGATATATCTTAACGTAGGCCTTAGTACTCCTCGGAGTAGTGCAGTGGAGAGCAATGCCGTATGCGGACTAGATTGAAAGGGGAGGTCAAAGTTAAAAAAACATCCTTTATGTACAACCCCTAATGCCATTTTAAACATAACACTGCGTTCGTAACTATAAAATGCGAGAGCATGGAGGACTGAGCTGCTGGCATGGCTAATTAAATGGCAGATAACAGCTAGATTTGGAGGTTACTTAGTAAGCATTGCCATTTCAAAAGGTCTGGGTCTAAAATCCTCAACCAAGTTGAACAGCGGAATAGATTAAGATTGTCCAATTTAATGCAAATACTTAACGCATTCAGTACGAACAAAGAGCATATTTCACACAAACAACAGTTTTTCATCAAGCAAAACAGTTTTTAAAACAACGCTTAGCAATATAACGTTTAACTCTATGCAAACAAAAAACAAAACATCCCTTCGAGACCAGACTGAAGGACTTTAAAACACAAACACTATGGGTGCACATTGATACCCATATCCTACTCTGAGGAGTACTATGGCCTACAAATTGTTTTTTCCCGGCAGGGATTTGAACTTCTGATCTATTGATTACAGTCTAGTTTATTGCATGAAAACAATAAAGTTGGCTCAAGCCAATGCCAGCGTACAATCTCAATTTTTGAAGCATTGTGTGTGCACTCATTGTCGCCTACCAAAAAGTACGTGCAATGTGCATAACAACCTTAGCACACATGCTGGGATGAAATCACTGCTGGCAACTGGCCTAATCATAGCCAACAACCCAAAAAATTTGTAGAACATCACTATATGACAATGTTGATACATATTGTATATGCAATATATTTATTTCATTTATTAATGATTTGTTCACTATTCAGTATTAACTTTGTTTATATATATTTATGCATTATATATATATATTTATGCATATAATACAAATACAAAATATTTATATACATAAAAATATAATATATAGCAGTCATGTATAATGTATACCTATCACATACATACACACACACAAGTCACATATATATCTATACACCTATATGTGTGTGTTTGTGTAGATATGTCATGTATATATATACATAGGAAATATAGCACCTTTGTGAGCCACCTAAAATGTGCTACCTGGTATATTATGCAAGACTGAAAATATTTTCGAAGCCATATTCAAGAACTGAGCAATCAAAAAAACGAGACAAAGCTTACAACCTGAAGCAATCAAATTCTTAACTCCCGAACTCTTCACGACCACCAAAGTATTTTCAATAATACTGAAGTATGATTGTATATGTATTTTCTGATAAATATATATATGTGTGTGTATATATAATATTATATATACATACGACAATAAAACTAACAATAGCTTATGCAGTTGTGCAGATCAAATGTGTCCTCTCAGACAGGAGTCCTGAAACACGGGTGCCCGAAGATATTTTCCAAAAAACTAAATTAAAAGAAGATAATATTAGACATTCAAAGAATTTCTGGCAGGACATACGACAGGCGAAGAGTAAAATAGGCAGCAGGTCAAATGACATGTCACAAATTTTGGTGGCCCTGCAACTGGAAGGAGGGGTGGGGGCAAAACACAATGGTTATGGTTACATTATTTTAGCAAGAGCTCGTAGAATGCAAAGCAGGCAATTGAGTGCACGGGTATTTTTTTCATGTAGGTTTCTAAATGTTTATTTCTCCACTTCATTTTGCATATTATTAGCATAATTTTAGTGCGAAGAAATTTATTTTAAAAAGCTAGTTAAAAAATAGGTGTCAGTTTTCCATAGGGAGGACATGTGCCCCTCTTGCTCCCCATGTGCAGGCGCCCATGTTGTGCTGAAACCTTGCAACAGCATGAAACAATGACTAAAATTAATACGAGATGTTTAGAATACTTGTCAACCTTCTGAAGCAGTCACAAACGACGCTCGAAAACAACAGCAAAACGTAATCACTAGAAACAGATCTGAGAAATCAGAGTACATAATAATTAATAAACAGACCGAACTTATCACCTAACTACTGCAACCACAAACAGTTCGGAAAGTCAGAATTAAACAAAGGAACGAGATACATAAACCTAACGCATGCATGTATGTATCTAAGAACAAAATGTTTGTATGTATTTATGCATGTGTGTAGGACTGTAGGTATTAATTCATTCATTCATTCAGAGCATTTATATAGTATGCCGTGTGTGTGTATGTATGCATGCATGTATAATTATATATACAGCATCGACCGAAGTCGGGTTTTCCAGAACAGAAGTAATTGCGTGTATATACGTGCATGTGTGTATGTGCACAGACGTTCACATAAAGTTTCTCGAAGGCGTAAAATCTCATGGACGACTAAACTCTGGTGCCATATGAATTATCAATTAGAAGAGGGGTTGCTGCAGTATTCGAGATCCTGTCCAACGAAAACCACGAAACAATTACACGAATCAAGACTATATTATATGCAAAAACCACAGAAAATATACACTACCAAATAATTGAAGAGCAAATAGATACAAACAAAGAAATAAATGAAGGCCACGTCCCTTGATAAATCCAAGACGTGGCCATGCGCACAAAGCACTTTACTTTTCAGAGGGGTCAGCAACCGCTAGCATTTCCTCTAATGCCTTTGGCTACGTAACTGGATAATAATAATAATAATAATAACTGAAGTGATGTGGATAATAAAAATAATATTTGTAAACATTCTTTTCTTGTTCAAAACTCACAAACTCTTACGAACTAAGACAATATAAAACACAGTAGTAACAGATAATAACAAGTTAGGCCTACCACAAGTTGAATGCAACTAAATGGCAGCCTCCTCATTTTACAGTTGCCTATGAAACGGAAGGCCATCTCTCTGCCCCATGAGGAGCGATCATAAAACCAAAAGTATTTCACTTGCAACAATCAAAAACAGTAGATTTTTTTACCTGCGATCATGTATCCTACTTAAGTAATCTGTAACCATTACAACACCCTCAATTGTCCTTTCAACAACAAAAAGACATTAGAGTTTTTTACCTGCGAAAATGTATCATACTTAAGTAATCTGTAACCTTTACAACACCCTCAGTTGTCCTTTCAACAACAAAAAGACATTAGATTTTTTTACCTGCGATCATGTATCATACTTAACCCCTTTCGTGTGGAATTAAATTTTTCTAAACCCGCCGTCCTTGTGGAATTATTTCTCCCAGGTTTGGTAGCCTACTCCAATGCATTGCACTTTCCGGTTTCTGGACTATACCTTGATAGAGAATTAGTGCCAGAAGCACCTTTATCTCACCCGAATTAGTGTCCGTCCAGTTATTCAGTCGTGATCTTGTCAGTCATCATCCACACCCACATCGTAATCAACAGTGTTGTCACTGTCTTCATCGTCACCTTCTAACTCATCTTCGGAACTTTCGTCATCATCAGAATCTATAAGATCTTCCTCGTCAGAATTTGTAATATGTTGCAAAGCAGCAGCTAGTTCAGCGGCGCTGAGCTTTCTTTTTTATTCAAAGTCTCCGTATTAGACATAACTGTCACTAAAAAAAGTCAGATTGTTGTATAATAAAACAGTAATATGAATAGATATTCGCCCGAAGTCCACAACAAAATTCGGAAGTGTGTCCGACGATGTTGAAGAGTAAATACACCAAAAGCTGCTGTTGTTTGTCGAAATTTTACTAACCACAGCTGTCATCTACCGAATCAAAAC
The DNA here is from genome assembly GCA_949752735.1 of Lumbricus terrestris. Classification (NCBI taxonomy): domain Eukaryota; kingdom Metazoa; phylum Annelida; class Clitellata; order Crassiclitellata; family Lumbricidae; genus Lumbricus; species Lumbricus terrestris. The sequence continues at coordinate 13,379,903 of OX457040.1, read as the reverse complement.
GCAAAAACGATGTTAGAACGTAATATTACGGCCATCACAGTGCGTGGAAGTCAAAGGCTAATGAAAACGTAATATTACGTTCCCCACAATGACGGCCGGTTTGGCGCAAACGTAATATTACGTTCCGCACACGAAAGGGGTTAAGTAATCTGTAACCTTTAAAACACCCTCAATTGTCCTTTCAACAACAAAAAGACATTAGATTTTTTTACCTGCGAAAATGTATCATACTTAAGTAATCTGTAACCTTTACAACACCCTCAGTTGTCCTTTCAACAACAAAAAGACATTAGATTTTTTTACCTGCGATCATGTATCATACTTAAGTAATCTGTAACCTTTACAACACCCTCAGTTGTCCTTTCAACAACAAAAAGACATTAGATTTTTTTACCTGCGATCATGTATCATACTTAACACGTTCACCGCCTACACGCCATGTTAAATGACTGAATCCGGTACGAGATATCTCGTACTGGGCGGTGAACGTGTTAAGTAATCTGTAACCTTTACAACACCCTCAGTTGTCCTTTTGACAACAAAAACACCGAATAAAGTTAATAATAATCTGTGACCCAAAAATAAAAACGAGCTTCAAGATTTGCATCAATGAAACCAAAATTATTAAACCAATTGATGACGGATAAAGTTGAAACACCTATGATCAGAACATCTCGAAATATCCTATAGGAGACGTTAAAAAAATACGATTCTAATGCAGACTTGAAAATACTTTTTCACACTTTGATATTCAAGAATTCCAGCAATTCATTTTGGTTCTTCTATTTCATCAGAAAGAACTGGAAAAATAGGAATTGGAATAAGGAATAGGGTGATCCGATACAACCTGGATTATGAGAAACACACGGAATAAAAATATAAAATTACAAAATACTCTCAAACCTGATCTAAATTTAACAGACCAGTATTTTTCTAAACATATGACACATCAAGATATGCAGACCACAAGAAAATGAGCGGCCAACCATTGTTGGCTATCCTACTTATTTGACGTCCTGTATAAGAAAATAGAGCATCGCAGTGATTGGTCAGTGTTTGACCCGGTTCTTTCCACGGCAACTGGTCACCATTTGACCTAGTTCTTTTTGTGACAACTGGTCCATATGTGACCTAGTTCTTTGTGCGGCAATTGGTCAGCGTGTGACACAGTTCTTCCTCAGATCAATCCCATCGCCGTGCGCCTTGATGCTATTGGCCAGAGTCGTGGCGTGATTTGCAGATGTTGGTCTAAAGCCATTGCCTCCGACTCCGTTGCCTCCGACTCCGTTGCCTCCGACTCCGTTGTCTCCGACTCCGTTGCCGTCATCTGACTCTGTCTCTGGCTCCGTGTCGCTTCGATCGTCCTTCTCAATCTGAAGTTCAACCAGAAACTTTTAGTCCTTCGAAACTAACTACCGATAGTAACTCAAAATTGTAAACACAATATAATGGTCTTCCTTTTGAGCTACGCCTACACACTGGGACTCTACCAGGATCGTTTCTTACTAAACTTAAAACTGTTCTTTTTGGGCGTGCTGGAGTCGGGAGCACCTCCAAGTAGTTTTTTTTTACTTGAAGGAGCGTTATATAAATGTCCGAATGAATGAATAATACATCAATTGGTGGTACAGGGGTATGTTCGGTGTCTTGCAGCCGGAAGGTTGCGGGTTCGAATCCACCTCAAGCCACCGAGTAGGGACCCTGGACAAGTCCTTCACTCGCAGTTGCTCAAGCACGTCGACGTGAAACTCCGATTTGGTGTCCGCGTTGTAGTCGGGAGATCTTCCGAGTAGATAACCTGAATGGGCGCTATAACAAGTGCTCGTACATACACACACATTTATGTAGCGCCTCATCCAGAGAAAACTCATAGGATATGCCAGCGGTTCCCAACCCGTGGCCCGCGGGCCAAAAGTGGCCCACCAGGCCTAAGAAAATGGCCCTTATCTCTCAAAGAATTATCAAAACTAAATGAAAAAATTAACAATTTGGACAGGATAGAACACATTATTATTTTCTATTACAAATTATTTTATTTTAACGTCCATAAATAACATAAAACATTATATTTTGAATCAATTATAACAATTTTATATGCTTTTAGTTAAAACAATAATTATTTAACCTTGTGGCCCCCTAATGTCCTTCAACTAAGAAAAAGTGGCCCTCGTGTCCTCCAGCTTAGAAAAAGTGGCCCTCAAGTCAAAAAAGGTTGGGAACCACTGGGATATGCTATCGACCTGACAGTGGCGTCTACAATGCTGTTGGGATAGGGATAAAGATCCGCCACAGTTGCCAGAAGTGAGGGGGTTAACGTTTAGAACATAAGCAAGGGAGTTGTTGTTGTTCTCCAACAACATAACGACCCACAATGCGAAAAGATTATTGCAATTGGCCAGAGTAAGGGTTTGTTGTTTTCCTTTTCCATGTGGGGCTAGAGCCAATGTAAACTGATTCCAAGGTCTGTTGAGAGGGGAGGGCAGGGGCAAGTGCCCAGGGTTTGGGGACATTTAGGGGCGAGGCTGGCTGGGTACTAGTGGGCAGCAATACAAAAGTCTTATGAAACATACATCTCTAATCATAATATTTTTTAAATATGGAATTTCCTGTAGATTGTGTGTGTTGATTACAATTTCACTCTAATCCGCCATCAACTGATTTCTCAAATATTTTGACAATTGCAATAATATAGTACGTCATTAGCTTAGATTAAAGTCAACTTAAATACCTATGATAATGACAAGACTAAGACAATAGAAGTCATTATTCATTGTCAACATAGAAGTCATTGTTCAATTCTATTAGTTCGGATTAAAGTAGACTTATTTAATTTGGATTTGATTTGATTTGAAACACCTCACATGGTGGTGTAGTGGTGGCGTCTTGCCTTGAAGCCAGGCCCGGATTAACCCCTCGGGGGGCCCGCCGCCATATTTTCAGGGGGGCCCCTAATTTACCATTACCTTCCGTCACCACACTCCACAGGCCCACGTGTCCATTCGTGTCTCTTGTTAACTAGATATAATTCAAACTCAATTAACGTCAATTCAATAGACTACAATTATTGTTCAGTTTAGTGGTTTAAATCCTATGATTAGGCCTATACCGATTATGGTTCACATTTTTCTGCTATTGGCAGTGACAAACTGGTCAAGAATGTCATTAAAGGAAACTGTATCTAAGAGATCACTCTCAACGCTAAGAAGCCTGTCGTAATAATGACATTGCATCTATATTCAGTATATTGCAGTGTGAGAATGATCGTGGAAAAAGACGGCGGGCTAGACTTTGATCCATGTAAAGTTGACAAAATAACAGCAGCAGCAGCAGCAGCAGCAGCAGCAACAGCAGCAGCAGGAACAACAGCAACAATAATAATAAATTATTTTTTTGAGAAACTACTATAAAAACGCAGAAATGCTGCATGAGACATGACACTTTTTAAATAGGCCTTTACCAGTTGTGCAGAGGAACTTGGATGTGTAACTTGTAATGCTCAGGATAGACAAAAAATAATGGACGGTAAGATTGTTGAGACAAACAAATAGCAGGAAAACCAAAATATTAATGATCTGCAGCGCATACCTTTATATAGGCATACGTAGGCCCACAAACCCTACATGATCTGATTGACCGAGGAGAGCGCGCCATCTTTTCGCACCAGCTGCAGCTTACGGCTTACGGCTTGCTCATCGTCATCGCAAACGCCGACATTTCCGGTATCGGAATTTGGTTCTCCGTGTTAACTGATCTAGACTTCCATTCTGACACACTAGGCGGCATTATATATTACTAGCTGGGGTACCCGACGTTTCCCGGAAAATTTAGGATTCGACCCGCTGCGGTCACAACCCCACCACACCACACCCACCACATTCCACCACACTCCGACTCCACCGGTACGCCACCCGAGACATTTGGCTTAGCGTTTTAGGGAAAATTTCCTCGTCCCAGCCTCCCACCTCCACCCACCCCACCCACTCCACCACACCTCTGCGTTGGCTGCACAACTTTCAGCGATACTTCCCTCTAACCCCTTCAAGATCGACCCTCCCTGATGTCAAATGAGTCACCCTGGCATGCAGCGAGTGCGTGCAACATCCTTAAGCCTAGTGTAGAGCAGGGCCGGATTAAGAAATGTGGGGACCCTGTTCGGAAAATTTTTTGCGGATCTTCGGCCGAAAATTCTGATCACCTTTTGGTCGAAAATTTTGTAGAATATACCGATTATTCCTCTCCAAAAAGTTGATGAACTTTTTTAGTCGTGGTTGAAATTTGCTGAAAATAGTGAAAATCTATTTAAAAAATTCGAATTTTTTGGTCCCGCATGTGTGGGGCCCTTAAAGTGTGGGCCCCACGTTCGGCCGAACATGTTGAACATGCCTTAATCCGGCCCTGATGTGGAGTTCTAGTTATACGAAAGTGGGTCAGAAGTTCTGATCACTGACAAGTGACAATTTACCGTTCACTCTTATCCACCCTCAATTGAGATGGCCGTGATCCACGCATCCAAGTAGTCTAATAGCATTCCTCTACGACATAGAGTCTAATATTATAGATTGCCTTTGTAGGACTGTTCCAAAAATAAGATGATACACCTTGCGCATAAATGGGCAGACCAATAACAGAGTTTAATGTTTAAATTAGCTCAGCCGAATCTCTATGAGTATATCTCTGTCTCCGTCTGTCTGTTCGTCTACATGTATGTCTGGCTCTTCTTAAAAGGCCGACCTCTCCCTCTTTGTCTGCCTGTCTGTAACTCTGGCCTCTCCCTTTTAAAAGTAGGCCAAATGGAATACCGACAAAATCATAAATCAGAGTTGGCACAAACATAGAGGCCAACATAAATAAAATTGTTGTTCGCGCAAAGAAGAACACAATGACCAATGTACGCAAATTTACGCACTGTCCTCGAATAAATGGGAAAATGCACAATAAAGATAATTTTTTTGCAGACGCGGGGGGCCCTCTGACGGCGGGGGCCCGCCGCCATGGCAGACATGGCATACTGGTTAATCCGGCCCTGCTTGAAGCCGGAAGGTTCGAGGTTTGAATCCACCTCAAGTCACCGCGTAGGGACCTTGGGCAAGTCCTTCACTCACAATTACTCAGTGCTTCGGCGTGAAACTCCGATGCAGTGCCCGCTCTGCAGTCGGGAGCGCCTCTGAGCAGAGAGCTTGAAGGGGCTTTATAAACAAGTGCACATACAAACAAAAAAACAAACAAAAACACAAAAAGATACTCACCTTTCCTAGAACGAGATATCTGTAAAACATGCGAAGTATCATATAGAACCAGATGATGTGCAGCACTTGCAGAATCCACAGCAGCACGTTGAAGACAAAGTACATCGGAAACATACCAACCACCACGTGGCCTTCAAACATTGCGCTGTAGATGACTCTGCGACAAAAAAGAAACCCAGTTTACATGAAGCTCTCATAAACAAAGGACAAAACATCAGAGGTGATTCATTAACCAACCGCTAACTGTTGTCTGTATGCATTTTAACTCTGTTCCAAGACAAATTTGCTCATCATTGCACGTACATATTCATGACTTATTTAAATGAACAATGATTGAATGAATAATATTTTGTGAGTTAAGTATTTTTTTGGGAGTTTTTTAACATTATTTTGAGCTAAACTATTGTAAGACTATTCATTATGTTAATTGCTCATCATTTCAAACCAATTTGTTCATGTCAAATAGGTGACCATAACTTTGCAAATGAACCTGTCTTACCGGAAGGGGTAAATGACAATTCTGGTGATGAACCATAACAATGTAAATATGATGAACATAACGTCACAAAGTCTGTTGTACTTGCAGTATTTGGCCAACTTGGCACCCTACAATGAATGAAACAAATCAGCGAATCAAACAATCCATTAAATATCAATCATCCAATCAATCAATGAATCAATCAATCAGTACGCAAGTCAGTTAGTCAGCCACCAAAACAACTAATCATCACAGTTTTAAACGACGAGAGAATAATAGCCGGTCTTTCTTGTTTTGCCAACTTAGGTCATTTTCATTTATTTATTAAACTAATTTGTATAGCACCTCTTCAAGTTCAAGGCGACTACTCATAGGCGCTCTCAACCTCAGCACTGCCACATAAAACTGCCTTAAGATGAAAAAGGAATGCCTGAGAAGGAGAAGTTCTAGAAAGGGAGTGGAGCATCAAAGGGAATGCCATTCAGGGTCGAAGATCCTACTACCCAGGGGCGGATCCAGGGGGGCAATCATGGCCCCCATCTAAAAAGTGCATGGGACATGGCCCCGCATTTAGTTTCAACAAGCCATTAAATCAATGCAGCGGGAGAGAAAAGCAGGATACTAGAGAGGCCATTTAATACTCAGACCAGGATGACTAATAAAAAAAGGTCATCAACTATTTTGGCAGCTAAAACGGTATCTTTTTCTTGGAAATTGGACGAATGACTAAAAAAAGGTCATCAGATTTTTCGACGACCGAAACGAAATTTTTGCCCTGTCCCAAGACCGAAAATTTTGGCCATCCCCCTTTGAAAATTTCCGTATCCGCCCTTGCTACCACCATATATATGCCGTAGTATTAATACCTGTCTGGATATCACCTGGTCATTTGACCTACCTCCATCCAGTAGTCTACGGTATCGTGGATACAGAGGACGATTGATCCAATGCGAACCATGTTATTACTCCACGACAGAGTGATCAGAGAGATCGTTGCAACATGATGAACGACCATCTCCTTAAAGTCCTAACAACAGAACAACAACAATGGTTGCACAGTCAGCAGCCGACCACAACCCATGCAACGACCTCAACTCGTGCAACGACCACAACTCGTGCAACGACCACAACCCATGCAACGACCACAACTCGTGCAATACCCAAAAACAGAATGATTCACCTTTCAGCCCAAGACACGAAAACATTCGGTGAAATGCATTGCAACAGTTTCCAAGACTGTTTTGTAACACATAAAATATTCATAAATATCAACTGCATTCCATTTCTCAAGCTTGGGTTGGTAAGTATAATTTCAGACATATTAGAATTTTAGATTGCATGTAGCGGACATGGGTTATTTTGTCAAAAATCATGTAGAGTCCTCACTGTTGGTAAATAATACTGCTTGGGAAAGCTTATAACAAATGTCTGCACATACATTGAAATAGATGGATTAGATGATATAAATTTCGATTAGGTCAGTTTAGATCAGGTCATCAGCAGCATTCATAATGCCAGTAGCATTCACATTGTGAGTGGCAAGTAGCATTAATTGCTAATTTTAGCATTCACACTGCTAGCAGCATTCACAATGCTAGTAGCATTCGCAATGCTAGAAGCATCCCCGCACAGCTAGCAGCATTCACACCTCTAGTAGCATTTACACTATGAGTGGCATTCACACTGCTAGTAACACCAATTGTAACTAGACATTAACATAGTGAAACTAATCGGTCACCTTTCGTTTAACGTCTCTAAATAGCGAGAGCACAAGAGACAGGTAGAAACTCAGTTCGACCATGTAGTACCACCGGATGTCGACAGGAACATGCTGCACACAGAGAAACAATAGAGAAAAACAATTGCACATCAGTTCAAATATTTTTTTATTGCAACCAGAGCGCACAAAAAGACAGCAAATGTAGAAAATAGGAATGCATTGACTACAAAAGGAGGCCCTGAATGGATGGAGGTCCCGCTGTGGTGGGCTGCCCAAGTAAAAAATTCCTAAGGAGAGTTGACCAAGATAGTCGATTGAATGAAATTAAACCAGGTGGTGACTAACTGCAAAAAAGTTCAAATTGACCAGAACATGTAATGAAATAAACTAAACTACAAACTTAGTCCAAACCTTAACTACATGTGGTGGTCATGTACACTTTCAAGCTGTAACAGTAAAACGTCAAGTTTTCGAATGGGTTTTGACAAGGCAATTCCGGGAGAAGTGCGAATGGATGTCAGAGGCGTGCGGGATGTACCCGTGAAATACCGAAGGGAGGAGGCCATGCTTAAGTCGACAGAATATGACAAATATTCTGACATTGTATCTATCCCGATAATGATCCCGATATGATATCAATCCTGATATATCTATACTAATACAACATCCTGAAGCTGATACTCTATCACTGCAACCACACCTCCACCTTTATTATTTCAATTTGTCTGTAGAAAATTATTTTCCCATAAATCTTGAAAATTGTTGAGGGGTGCGGATTTCTCTGCCCAGGGGTCCGGATCTTCTCTCCTCATCAGCCCCGACCGTAACCAAAAGTTTCAGTAACCATCTCAGTAGCAATAACCATCTCCTCCGAGAACATGTTTATTGTGTAGTGATATTGATCAGGTCCTTCATTAACAATAAAAATATAATTGTTCATCATGATCAATTTATGGATTGTAATTAGGCAGCGGTGCCTAAAACTACAAGATTAATGATAATACATTTATTATTTATATCAAACACGATGTGCTGAATTGTTCTACCTGGCGTGGATAGTCCTGCCAAAAGTACTTTGTTTCCCAGAACCAAGGTTTCTACAACAGTGAAAACAAACTGCATTCAAAATTCGGAATACTCCCAAAGCCTTATTCCAAGACAAAGCATCTAGGTAAACTGCTCAATAACACCAGACAACGCTACACAACAATACCGTCAATGCCATAGAACAATTATACCAGTGGTCTTCCCGTCCACTAGTAAAAAAATAACTGCTGAGCCATTCAAGGGCAACAATATGTAGTTTTGCTTACAGGCCAATTGCTTTGCATCTGCCAACAACCATCATTCATTTCTATTCACAGCACTAAACTATGCCATTGCTGTAAATGATCCTTGTTTATCTATTAGTCTATTCAAATGATATTCAGGTGAATGTATAGACACATATTATACATAGTAGTTTCATCAGATTTACTAAATGTATGGTTCTATCCGTCTGTATACCCACTCGTACTACTGCTCAGTTGGCTCTACCGAACGGGGTCACAAGACCCCTTTTGAGTATTGGCATGGGCGGAGTTTGGTTTCTGTTCTTGGAGGGGCTAACTTATGAGTCTGCGCCCTCTTAGGGGTGCTAAGCCCTGGAAAAGATACCGTTTACACGGTAAAAAAACTGAATCTGGGTCTTCTTGGGGCTTAGCCCCCCCTAGCCCCTGATAAACTCCGACCATGAGTATTGGTTTAATAATTATGCCTACATATCATTTTTTGACAAGTTCGCCTTGACTGCTTGCCTTATACTATAATCGAATATGATTTGTCTTGATGTGACCACCATCACATATGCGTTGGTTTAATATGTTTGTTTATTCTAATAAATTCTTTGTCTGTTTGTAGATTTTTTTCCCCCTATAATCTTTGTTCAACTCGTTTTGTATGGTTGCCAAACGAATGATTTGATCTGATTTTCATACAAACTTCTTAGCCTTGCATTCCTCTTGCATTCAGAATAAACTTTAAACTATCCTGACCTATAAAACCATGACAATGAGGCCGAAAGAGCATTCCCACAAACTTTCAACCACCATTATCTCATTTATCTGCTACATTCTTATCAATAGTCAAAGATCTTTGGATATGAGTCAGTTTATCAAGTGCTGTTAATGGCTGTTGAGCATATGCCATGTTGCTGTCCTTACAGAATTTAATCACCTACCAATGTCTATTTATGTCTATTTATGCATGCTTACAGGGCCGGCCTTAGCCCAAGTGGCACCCTAGGCAAGGCATACATTTGGTGCCCCAGGCATAGGCCTGCATTTGGCACCATTAGTTTCCCACTCAATTGTTCAGCCCACGTTAGAATCTAAAGAAGAATGAGGCAGAGCCGGTATACACTTACAAGGCTGTAGCCAGGATTTTATTTCGGGGATGTGTTTTTGACCGTGAATTTTGAGGTGCGTACACGCTGCGGGTGACTTTTTGGGCGAAATTTTCTGACGACTTTTGCTAGTCGTCGAATTTTCTGACGTCCAAAAAACACTATTTTCCACGATTTTCGACTATTTTCTGCTCAAAATTACATTACACACTGTCAAGTGCTAGCAAATGCATAATTATTTCATTTTTACATTACTTCATTTGGGGGGGGTGTTCAAACAACCAAAACATCCTCCTAGCTATGGCCTTGTAGGCCCACGATCAACTGAGTAATTCATTATAATTTCTTTATTAGTACACTGAAGGCTGGATAATATTCAATTTTGTGGAGAATGGTATAAGTTAAAAAATATTAAAGTACACTTTTGTGGAAATGGCGCCCTCTTTATGGAAATGGCGCCCGCTAAAATTTGGCGCCCCATGCAACTGCCTGCTTTGCCTATGCCTTAGGTCGGCCCTGCCTCAGCTGCTGCCCTTTCTTCATCATCGTCTCTACTAGACTATTTTTATTTCAATATGAATACAGGGCAGGCTGTAATGTTGTAATGTCATTTTCATACTCAGCAAGTCTCACTCCCATTTCATACATTTCATTTCTTGCAACATCTTCACTATCGAAATTGAGCGTCGCGTATTTTAACCTGTCTCCTAAAGCAAAGAGTACGGAATGTCGTTAAAAAACACGAATTTTATTTGTCGATTTAAAATTGATTCAGTCCTTGAAATTGAATTAGGCAATAGGTGCAAAGAATCCATAATTATTTAAAGTTTTTTCCATTAGCGAATGTTTTGAGTTTAAAAGAATATAGTGTAAAAAATAAATTGGCCGGTGCCGCGGCGCCCCCCAAGACTGCGCGGCGCCCTAGGCAACTGCCTACTTTGCCTATAGCTAAGGCCGGCCCTGCATGCTTATAGATGTTTATGTATGTTATGAATGTCTATGTATGTTTATGCATGTTTATGTATGTTTATGCATGTCAATCAATAATGCGTGCTAGGTATCTTATCTGGGGCACTACTGTTTCTGCCCTCATACTCTCAAAACCAGTCTTTTTAATAATAATAATGAAGAATCAATGTCATAGCGTTAGCACAGCTCATTAGCACAGCTCATTAGCACAGCTCATTACTCACAATGAACATGTAGGACAAGCATGCAATGGTAGAGTAATTAGAATTTGCCTGTCTCCATACCCAAATGCAACATGTTTTTGATCATATTCTGGATAATAATAGAGAATCACTCTTAACTGTACAGCATGTGCAAATTTCTGTCCAGGGTGACGGCCTCTGTTGTCATAGACCCTGGTCAAATCTGGATCCATCCATCCATCAAGACCTGACCATGTAAAATCTGTTCATTTACTTAGCTGAGGGATTAGATGAACAGCTAGGGGAGGAATCAACCCCCCACTACCCCCCACTACCCCCCACGCCCAATAGCCAGACAACTAAAACAGTCATTTCATAAGATTAAGTCTGAAAAGCCTTCTTAAATTTTTATTTAATGATCCACTTACGTTCCACAGAATGTAGAGACCAGACCAGAATGCACACAGATAGTAGATGAACCTCCAGCTGTTGTTCAAACAGAAATGAATAGTCGGTTGTTAGTTAGAATCACAAACATGTGATTTGTGAACATACAAAAATACTCCCACTTCTTTTTCTGACTGCATTCAGTTTAAAGATCTCTCAAAGATCTCCTTCTCATCTCTAGATCAGACCTTATTCTAGCCACAAAGTAGCTACGCGAATCCAGTAGCGTAGACAAGGGGGTTTCGGGGGTTAAAACCCCCCATTGGTCTAGGGAAAAAGTTTTTTTAAAGGCTATTTATCCACTTAAATAAGAAAAAACAAAACAATTGCTTGTAATAACTATTGTTTTTATTACTTTACTCCACTTGTTACTTTATTCGCTTTTTATTCACTGTAATACTGTTGGGCTGGCATCAGAAAGAGCATCCGGCCAGGCCATAAACCCCCAAAACCACCCACATCATAAATTCCTGGCTACACCACTGCATGAATCTATTCATCAGCCGATCTCTGTTGCCCCTCTTCGACTACTTCGATCTCTGAATCATCTCAACCACTTTGTACCTTGGTGATAAATCCCGATCTTTTCCATGCGAATCTGACTGGAAGCCCTGCTGCCTGTTGCTGTTTAACAACACTGCCATTTCAAAGATGATCAGTGTCGCCCTCCTCCTTTATCCAGGCTTGGGACTGGTAGAGTGCGAGCAGTGGTGGAGTTTGGAGGCTCTGCTGCATGTCTCTCCTGTCTTAAATCCCTTCTGATAGGAGTGCCTATGAATGGTCTGCACAACAGAAGGTGCTAAAACCCCAAATGGTCTGCTATTGAAATTTTCAAGTAAATTAATAAATTACTGTTAAACCCTACAGTCAAAAGGTCGCAATCATCTGGCGAAGCCCAGTCAGCGTCCGCAAAGATACTTTTAAGTTAAATTTTCATCTGGATGTGTTGTGTGAAAGGCAGCTGGAATAATAAACGCAGTATCAACAAAATAATAATAATAATATAATATACAAATCCAAATAATAATAATAATAATAATAATAATAATAATAATAATAATAATAATAATATGACATAGAAATCTAACTAGCAGAGGCATTCGGCGTTGCTCGGTAAATCTCGTTTTTCTTAATATACAAGTGTAATAAATGACAATATAATACATAAACATAAGGAAATGCAAAGCAAATAACTTTGAAATAAGATAAAAATAATGTAACACAGAAATACGATTTTAAAATAATACAACAGAAAAATACAATTTCCAAAGTAATGTAATACAGCAAGCCCCATGCCCATAACGTTGGGATTGGTCCCATTTCCACATCGAATATGGAAGCATTACTATACTAACTTATAAACCAATCTATTCGATAATGGTTTTGTCATGTTGTGTCCAGGGTTATTCCTCTTGAAATCTGCCAGCGCAATTGTATTGTATTGCGCTTGAAAAATTACAGCGTTGCTACCGTTACCTACCTCGTCTCTTTGAATCGTTGCATCTGGCTCGGTCTTCCGAGCATAAGTCGTTTCCGCCACCATCTCTCCACCTGATGCGTTGTCCAGTCGAGATGCTTAGCGAATCCCTATGCAACGAACAATGACAACAACTGAATGCAACAGATGCTACAATAAGATACAACATAGACAGTGACAGACACAGAGACATTCAAAGTGTGAGTAGCATTCACACTGTGAATGGCATTCACACTTCAAGCAGCATTCACACTGCTACTAGCATTCACACTGAGTCGCATTCACACTCTTAGCAGCGTTAACACAGTGGGCGGCATTCACACAGTGAATGGCATTCACACTTCAAGCAGCATTCACACTGCTACTAGCATTCACACTGAGTCGCATTCACACTCTTAGCAGCGTTAACACAGTGGGTGGCATTCACACAGTGAGTAGCATTCACACTGCACATAGTATTCACACTCTAACTCTAAATGGCACACACATTGTGAATATCATTCACACAGTGAGTGGCGTTCACACTGTGAGTAGCATTCACACTGTGAATAGTATTCACACTCTAAGTAGCACTCACATTGTGAATATCATTCACACTGCTCGTAGCATCCACACTGAATGGCATTCACACCAGGGTGGAGATGATTTAAATCGGTTGATTTAAATCATTGATTTAAATCACGATTTAAATCGGTAATAAAAATCACGATTTAAATCGAATAGTGAAAATAAACTTCAATCAATGCTTTTGTGCCACACAACTTGCAGGTTTGTTTCCTTTCACTTAGAGGGGTGGTTCAGTACGTCCTCGTCATCTCTCCTGGGCAACAGGAGCTGGTCCTGGCTAAATCTGAACCAGGGAAGAGGGAGAGACCTGATCAGTCGCCTTTCACATCAACTGATCATGAAACTCAAATATGGAAAGCTCTACTTACAACACTCGGGTTAGAGTCCCGATCATTTATGATGTCGGATTACTGCTTGGATCTGGCACTACAGGTGCTTGGTAAAGTTTGGAGCTCGAAGGAAATAGGAAAAGTCACAAAAGTTCAGATGTATGAGACATTGGTGCTGAGTGCATTGCTGTACAATTCGGAGACTTGGACACTGAGGGAAGCACAGAAGCAGCGGCTGAGGGTGTTTGAAATGGCGTGCCTACGAAAGATAGAAGTTGTCACAAGAAGGGATAGGATAAGGAATACAAAGATATAGGCCTACAACAGACTGAATATTCTGCATGACATAATACACAAAATTCAGAGTAAACGGCTACGCTACTTTGGCCATGTAACCAGAATGCGGGACAAGAGATATCCAAAGATTGCTGTCAACGGATATGTGCATGGAAAAAGGAAAAAGGGAAGACCAAAGAAGAGATGGTTCGACATGATACGAGAGGACTGTCTGGATAATGGATATGGGTTGGTCCATACAAGAGGCTACACACAAAGCCCAAGAAAGAGAGAAGTGGAGATTTTCCATAGCTGGGCGGCTGTCACGTGCGAAAGCATCGTCAAAGCCATAAGTCATAAGTCATATATACCACTTCAAAGGTGTTAATTTGTATTGTATAACTGCAAAACTAAAGAAGGTAATATTTGTTACCGAATACCAAATATCAGTTACAATAATGCATAGTGGCTTGATACCCACATGGAGGCAGTAAATCCAAACTTAGAACTAGTAGAAAGAAATCGGATTTAAATTTTAAAAATCGGATTTTTTATGTTTAGTTAAAAAATCATGATTTTTATACACCCTGTATTGTATAGCTGTAGAATTAAAGGTAATAACTGTTACCTAATGAAGCATGTGACTTGATACCCAAAAAAGGCACTACATACAAAATACGAACTATAAGAAAGAAATCCAATATAAATAAAAAAAATCCGATTTAAATAAAAAAAATCCGATTTAAATCAAAAAAATCCGATTTTTGGATTTTTATTAAAAAAATCACGATTTTTATCCACCCTGATTCACACTGTTAGCAGCATTCACACAGCGAGTAGCGTTTACACAGTCAATATCACTCACACTGCAAGTGGCATTCACACTCCTATTCACACTCTAAATAGCACAGTTAAATGAGTGGCATTCACACTATGAGTAGCATTCACACTGTCAATATCATTCACACTGCAAGTGGCATTCACACTCCTATTCACACTCTAAATAGCACAGTTAAATGAGTGGCATTCACACTATGAGTAGCATTCACACTGTCAATATCATTCACACTGCAAGTGGCATTCACACTCCTATTCACACTCTAAATAGCACAGTTAAATGAGTGGCATTCACACTATGAGTAGCATTCACACTGTCAATATCATTCACACTGCAAGTGGCATTCACACTCCTATTCACACTCTAAATAGCACAGTTAAATGAGTGGCATTCACACTATGAGTAGCATTCACACTGTCAATATCATTCACACTGCAAGTGGCATTCACACTCCTATTCACACTCTAAATAGCACAGTTAAATGAGTGGCATTCACACTATGAGTAGCATTCACACTGTCAATATCATTCACACTGCAAGTGGCATTCACACTCCTATTCACACTCTAAATAGCACAGTTAAATGAGTGGCATTCACACTATGAGTAGCATTTACACTGTCAATATCATTCACACTGCAAGTGGCATTCACACTGCTATTCACACTCTAAAATAGCACAGTTAAATGAGTGGCATTCACACTATGAGTAGCATTCACACTGTCAATATCATTCACACTGCAAGTGGCATTCACACTCCTATTCACACTCTAAATAGCACAGTTAAATGAGTGGCATTCACACTATGAGTAGCATTCACACTGCAAGTGGCATTCATGTTGTGGATAGTTTTCTGCGGCCAGGTTTGGTGCTCATCCTTTACACCCTTTGGAAATATACAAGTCGCATTTCCTTTACCACTCTAGAGCTGTATTGAGCAATGTTACATCAAAATAAACAAATTAAAATATAGCTCATCACTGTCATCAGTCATCACAATGAAAAATATTTCATGCATTTATCAAAAGGGGCTTAACTTCAAGGTAAAATTTGTTGGTAAATAAAGAGGGTAAGCCATACCAAGAGCTCTTTATGTCCTGGGAGGACCTTTCCGTGGACTTTGAACGCCTTTTCAAGAACCTCGTTTGGGGGTGGCTTAGCGAGCGGCGTTTCCTTGAACTTCTGGAGGCGCCCCAAAGGAAGGGCAACAAACCTGAAACAGGAAATATACCTGAGATATACGATGTGCACTATAACTGAAACAAGCAGGAACTGAAACAAAGAGAGCAACATACATGAAACAGTAAGATACTCGAAACAAAGAGGTAATTATATACATAACAGGAAACACACCTGAAACAAAGAAGTAATATTTCTGAAACAAACAAAAAACGTTCCTGAAACAGAGAGATAATATACTGAGGCAGAAAACTGCCTGAAAAAGAGATAATACACCTTTAGAAAACAAGCAACATATCTGGAACAAAGAGGTAATATACCTGAAACAGGAATATCTTTGAGACAGAGGTAACATACCTGATACAAAGGCAATATACTTGACGCAGGCAACATACTTCAAAAACAAAGATATATATACTTGAAACAAAAACTGCACAGTGTAATTCAAATGTGAGAAAACACACCTGACACAGTGGTAATATACTTGAAACAGCAAACATGCTTAAAGCAAAGAAATCACACACCCAATAAAAAAAAAACATTCAACATAATATCGGTAACAGATTTACACCTGAATCAAATACAGGAGCGTACCTGACACAAAAATGTAATCAACGAGAGACTCGCTTCCCACACACGAAACACGAGACAAAAAATTCTCGCCTCGTTCGCTGTTGACCTCGAAGAAACACAAAAAATCCATTGCGACACGTGACAAGCGGCAGATTGCCCACAAAAGCATCCGGGCAATTCACCGATAAAGCCTGGTTCTGATTACCGACCGCTGTCTAGCGCACCAACCGACCCGCAGCATCAAGGAGTCCTCTCGCCTCAGCGACTAATGCAGCACGAGCCGCGTAATGATTTTCCATTGTCTTCCAATTGAAGACATGGAATCAGCTGCAGATGGAGAATTTCGTATCCAGGCAACCAGGAATGGATCTGAGACGCAGCATCTTTGGCTGAAGCAATGCTGTCTTCAAGGTGCCTCCCTCTCCAGGCCTCACTGTGCAATTATCCTGCAGTGTGGCACCTACCTGAGCAGGTAAATAAGTGTGGTACTTAACCAGAGCAGGTAGGTAAGAGAAGCACCCACCTGAGTAAGTGTAGCACCTACCTGAGCAGGTAAGAAAGTGTAGCACCTACCTGAGCAGGTAAATAAGTGTAGCACTTAACCAGAGCAGGTAAGTAAGTGAAACACCCACCTTCGTAAGTGTAGTACCTACCTAAGCAGGTAAGAAAATGGAGCACTTAACCTGGTCAGGTAAGTAAGTGAAACACCTACCTGAGTAAGTGTAAGTGTCACACTAACCTGAGCAGATAAGTAAGCGTAGCAACTACCTCAGCAGGTAGTTGAACAACTTACCAGAGCAAGTAAGTGTAGCACTTGCCAGAGCAGGTACCGTAAGGGCAATACTTACCTAAGTATGTAAGTAAGCAAGCACTTAACTGTGCGGGTGACTATGTGCAGCACCTCACCTGAGCAGGTAAGTAACACAAAGCACCTGAACAGGTGCAAGCAAACGATAGTCATGCAAAAAACTCATAAAAGAAGAAGCACTCGGCTACAAAAAGAAATCATTCAAATCTTGAAATGTCTTTGATTTGCTTGATTCACTGTATCATGGCAGGCACCATCATTGTTTAGAGCTCAAAAGATCTCAAAAAAGGTGGATTTCCATTTTTTGTGGATGATTTCCGATTTTTGTGGATTTTTGGTGGATTTTTCTAATAGATAATGCACATATTATATCAGATTGTTCCTTCCACCTATCAAAACTTTCACAGGTCTATAAAAACTTTCACCTATTAAAACTTCCACCTGTTAAAACTTCCACCTATTAAAACTTCCACAGGTCTATTAAAACTTCCACCTATCAAAACTTCCACAGGTCTATTAAAACTTCCACCTATTAAAACTTCTACAGGTCTATTAAAACTTATACAGGTCTCTATTAAAACTTCCACCTATCAAAACTTCCACAGGTCTATTAAAACTTCCACAGGTCTATTAAAACTTCCACCTATTAAAAACTTCCACCTATTAAAACTTCGAAAGGTCTATTGAAACTTCCACATTTCTATTAAAACTTCCACCTATTAAAACTTCCATCTATTCTCTCCACCCTCCAGTCCATGATCCTTAGCTAGCTTGATGCATAAAACCTGGGCTGTACTGGCAAAAGCAGAGGTGAGTACTTGCCACAGTTGCCTAGACCTGTCTGTCTGTAGGTCATTTTCCTCCGTATGCTACACGCAAATATTTATGATGTGAGTACACACCATCCCTGTGCAAAACTCTTCTGGTCTAGTTACAGCTCTTGGCATTCAATGTTACCCAGTTTCAATATATGCACTTCTCAACAGTTCCTGGAGGGCGTTAGGCCAAAAAAAATAATGCTGTGTTTCCGGTAACAGAGCTCTAAAAAATTGGGTAGGTAGGTCGAAAAATATTTTTATTTTGTTAAAATATTTTTATACAGTGACTATCCGAAAAATTATACCCAACTACTCTTTTTTGCATAAAGGTACACGCTGCAACAAAGTACGTGTTCTAAGCAAGTATAAACTGCCTATTTCCCGACTGTCTGTACCTAAAATTGCTCTAGAAAACAATTCTATTAATTTCATTTTGTTGATATCTTTTCTGGTAAGATAAAGTGGGAAGGGAAGGGGAAGATGAGTGCGAACAAAACATCACTGCTAGGGGTCGTTCCAGACTGGCCGAGCCAGTGGCTAGTTACACCTAAAGGTTGCTAGATTTATTTTCCCTAGTCACTGTTAGAGGTGGCTCAAGTGAAAATGATAAGGCTAGAGGTTTTTCAAGACTGGCAACCAGGAAGTACTTAGGCAGGCGTGAAACTCTTAAGTCACTGTAAATAAAAAAATTGCATAAAATTTTCCGAGTCGCGACAATAAAAGTGAGTTGTTGGGTTACCGGAAACACAACATATTTTTGGCCTAAGATCCAGCTATATATTGAAGGCAATGTCGCCGTATTATGTCAATACAAATTTTGAAGAAAAAAAAAATTAATAAAAAAATTTTTGATAAAATTTTTTTTAAAATAAATTTAAAAAAAAAAATTATTTGAGTTGCGGCGATAAAAGAGGGTCGGTCGGGTTACCGGAAACACAACATTATTTTTTTTGCCTTATCAAATTGCAGTTGCATTGCAAGATATTGCATTTCAACCCCTTAAAATCCAAGACCATCCAAGTGTATTGACATGAAAGTTGATACTGGAGTTTATGCTGCAAAGACATCTCTTCTCTAAACAGTTCGGGAGCAGTTGATTAACAAGGGGCGCCCCCAGCGACATCCAACATTGTACATGGTTCTTCCATCATGCGGTCGAACATTCGGTGTGTTAGCTTCAAGTGCATAATAATATACTAGAACATTTGGATAACAGTGGCGGCCCATGCATATGCATATTGAATGAATATTCATGCGGAGCATACATATGCATATCGAATGAATATTCATGTTATGGGTCATGTTTGTGGATGCCTCGTCATGGGAGCCACTGTTATTTCATGCCATCACTTGCTGCCCTCCCCTACAGAAGTCTGCACGTATTGTCTTTTACCGTGCTACAATTGTCTAACCTAAGCTTGGCCAGCCATTTTGAAAAAACATAACAATAGCCCAATTAATATAAATAACATCAACTTCACCATAATAAGCATAAAAGTGGGCCAATTGCTCAATAGCTCATAATAATAAAACAAAGGCCTTGTCATTTAGCCAACCGACATGCATACTAAAATGAATCATATTTCTACCTTCATGTCTGAGCAAGTCCAGTTGGCTTCTGCTCATTGCACGCATTAAATTCAAGTTGTGGTCTCCAAAAGTACATCGGGGGTCCTACCCCAAATATCCAGCTGATATAACACTTTGGCCTCTTTCAAATCAAATCTTTCAGCCTCCTCACATCATCTGCTTCGCTCTTCAAACAGACCCGATCTTTTAACTCCTCATCCTAAAACTGCTCGGTCCTTTCCACAAAAAACAAATGCTTCAGTTTTGATGAAAGACCCTTGTAGAAGGGTATAAAATTTAGCAAGAGGTGAAGTCTTGGCAAGGTTTTTTTATGTATCAGATAATTGTTGTAATTCTGGTGGGAGTTTGTCCAAATAGACAGAACAGTTAATATGGTGCGATTCAAATTTTTTTATCCAATTGAGAGGAAGAGAAGTGTTGACATGATAGAAGAATATGGTGGCATTGCTTCCTATGCTTGGAAGGCTTTTGCCATACCCCTCTTTAAGGTGGTACGACAATAACATACCTGTGCCATGCCACTTTTTGTTTGCTAAAAGCTAGAAAAAACTTCAAAGTTTATTTGCAAGCAGCCTTAGTTTAATTATCTTACAATATCTCTGCAGGTCTTTCACTCAAAACTGAAAACATTGTTTTTCACAAATCCTAATCTGATTCCTCCTATTCTCCTCACCTCCCTCGCCATTTCAACTCTAAACATCACACATCCGTCAGTCTGTCTGCCTGCCTGACTATCTAGATCTTGACCAGTTGCCTATTGAGTTTGTGTTTTGATTAAGTACCTGTAAATAAGCTGAATCTCGTGACTTCGCTTTTATGGGCGCTGTATAAATCTCAAGATTACGATTACAATTATCTCTACGAAACTAAATTATAGCAATGTCATACTCTGCCACCAGGATCCATTTAAACATATTATTTAGGTAACCAGAAAGGGCATGAAATACTTTCAATTTCTGCAAAAAGGTTCACTTTTCTTGGGGATCCTGACTAGGGCTTGCCTCTGGACCCCAGTGGAGGATCTCCGACCCACAAATCCCAAATTTGTCATCTGTAATTTTCAAATTGTGTCGATGACAGCAGAGTAGTGGATATATCCTTCCACAATGTTACCAGTGTCTACCACACTCCTAGTCCCAGATGATCAAAGCCAAAACGTGACTCTCGTGTTGACTCTGATGTCATTCATCAATTTTTATGAATATTCCCAGCAGAAATGCACGTGCATCTACCTGTTGGGCACCAGTGCCATCCATCATTGAGTGCCATCGTGAGGTGCGGCGGTGTAGTGGTGGCGTTGGTGCCTTAAAGCACGTTCGAATTCACCTCAAGCTGCAGCGCAGCGACCTTGAGCAAGTCCTTCACTCGCAATTGCTCGGGCGCTTCGACGTGAAACTCCGAAGCAGTGTTGGCACTGTAGTCGGGAGCGCCTCTGAGTATAGAGCTTGAAGGGGTGCTGCAGAAATGGAGAAATAAATCAAATAAAATAATAAATCTATTTTTAAGAGTTCCGAGTTCTTTCGAGGTGGAGAGCTCCTGGAGTTACTAGTTTATGTGTGAAGCAGCTTAGGTGATGGTGCTGCTAACTGCCCTTAAGGCCTAAACGTCTCCATGTTCTAGTTTACAATATCATCTTTGGTTCTATTGCATCTGAGCTTGGAAGGTGACTGATATAACAGATGCGAATCTGGGTACGGTATGATTTTTACAGACTTTGAGCGGTTTGGTGAAATTGTCCATGTGCATCGAGTTTGATGAAAGACGGTCTCTGATGTTCGTATCAGTGATGATCTCTGGTCAATATCTTATCCGACTATGTATCGATTCAAGCTACAAAGCCTCTTTGATATTTTAGAGTCCTTGTTTCTGGCGATAGGTCTACTATCAATAATACGCAGGTGAGCGACGTTGGTCTTGTATCAGATTGCATGTTTGCAAAGGATCTGCCATCACCAACATGTGAGACGGGCGTATCATGATATCAGAGCCTGCGCTTTTTCGCTTGACCTCGGTCGGGAGTGCCTCTGATTAGCGATCTTGAATGGGTGCTACATAAATTCTGATTGATTGATTGATTGAAAGCTGTTCAGTTTGGTCAGTTGCTGGTTGATTATAATCTGCTCAATACACATGCAAGCAGTATCAGTGACCTTGAAGGTGGATTGGCGCATAGCATTGATTGCAGCCACATTTGCATTTCGCTGTTAACGCTTGTCACAACTTCTACCTTGTAAGCATGTTGCAGCCTGTCAATCTCATTTATATTTTAATGGAAATATCAATACACAATTACACATATACATATAAATAAATATGCATATATATATATACATACTAGATGTGTAACCCGGCGTTGCCCGGGAAATTTAGGGTTTTAAACACTACTCCATTGACCATTGTGGTACCCAACGTTGACCGCTAAATTTAGGTTTTTCGCCAACCCTCTACCCCACCCCGCTTCCTCAAAAAGCCAAACGTAACCCGCCCCGCTACGGAAATTATTACTGGGCTTGTATGACGTCATTCAGGCTGTAGACTCCTTTACTAAGGCTCGATACTGCTTACCAAAGCGTGAGCGATGAAATCTGTCTTAAAACGCTTCTGTCTTAAAACGCTAATAACTCGAGTTCTAAAGGGAAATTTAGGGTTTTAAACACCACTCCACTCTGGTATCCATCGTTGACTGCTAAATTTCGGGTTTTCGACAACTCTCCACCCCACCTCGCTTCCCCAAAAAGCCAAACTTGACCCACCCCTGCGGGGCGCTACGGAAATTATTACTGGGCGGGTATGACGTCATGCGGTGTAGACTCTTGACTAAAGGGCTAGCGTGATTAATTACTGATGAAATCTGTCTTAAAACGCTAATAACTTTTGTTTTAAACTGAATTAAAACCTGAAAATAGTTGCGCTGACCTTATAATTTGGGTAAGAATCGATTGCAAATTATTTTTTAAACCGACGCTGTTTCATTTCCGAGCCTAATCTGCAGGGGAGAGTCAAAAGCGTACAAACAAATAAACAAACATATGGAAAGTGTTTCGGAATTATAATATAGACTAGATGTGTAACCCGGCGTTGCCCGGGAAATTTATGGTTTTAAACACTACTCCACTGTGGTACCCAACGTTGACCGCTAAATTTAGGGTTTTCGCCAACCCTCTAGCCCACCCCGCTTCCTCAAAAAGCCAAACGTAACCCGCCCCTGCGGGACGCTACGGAAATTATTACTGGGCTTGTATGACGTCATTCGGGCTGTAGACTCCTTTACTAAAGCTCGATACTGCTTACCAAAGCGTTAGCGATTAAATCTGTCTTAAAACGCTAATAACTCGAGTTCTAAAGTGAAATTTAGGGTTTTAAACACTACTCCACTCTGGTGTCCATCGTTGACTGCTAAATTTCAGGTTTTCGCCAACCCTCCACCCCACCTCGCTTCCCCAAAAAGCCAAACTTGACCCACCCCTACGGGGCGCTACGAAAATTATTACTGGGCGGGTATGACGTCATGCGGTGTAGACTCTTGACTTACGCGCTAGTGTGGTCAATTACTGATGAAATCTGTCTTAAAATGCTAATAACTTTTGTTTTGAACTGAATTAAAACCTGAAAATAGTTGCGATGACCTTATAATTCGGGTAAGAATCGATTTCAAGAATTTTTTTAACCGACGCTGTTTCATTTCCGAGCCTATTCTGCAGGGGAGAGTCAATTCTGTCAAAAGCGTACAAACAAACAAACATATGGAATTTCTGCCTTATAATATAGATATTCACATCATCCAACAGCACCTATTTTTTTAAAATGCTGTCCACTCTCAGAATGAGTAAACTAGAAAAAATTTCTGTTCTCACTCTGTTTAACTCTTTTGTCTAATAAAATCAACAATCCAAAATGATTGACAATCTAAGATGGAATTACCTACTTTCCGACATCCTGACATCCTTGCCACACCTTTAATGGCATACGGCATGCAACCTACATTCAAGTCCGATAACGTCTCTAAATCCTCCCCAATGGACTTCGTACCTACATAACTTAATCTTCGGATGTTTTCTCCCACCCTGTGGCCTATTTCACCAACTTCTCATTTGTAATTTCTGTCTTGGTAGTGCCTTAAGCTGAAAAACCTGACCTGGACTTCAGCATACAGTCAAACTTTAGACCCATCCTCAAGTAATCTCAAGTTAGCATTCCAAAGATTCTTCAGTCCGTCCATGAATGAATAAGGTATACTACTTTTCCTAACTACTCACCAGTCAGTTTGCTCCTGGCACAAATATTAACCCCCCAGACAAACCCTCAGGATAACCCCCCCCCCTGGTAGGACATAGGACATAACCACCACAACCCCCCCCCCCCGGTTATAACCACCACCCCCACTCGTAGAACATAAATTGCGTGTGATTGGCAATCCTTCTAACAGTAGTCCTAAGTTCAAAATACATCTGCTGGTCGTACACAAGTTGGACTGATGAAAAGAATTCTCGCTAAATAGAAGTCGGATTGATACAAAATTATTTTTACTTAAATGACAGTTGGAATGATATGAAAACACTCTTGCCTAAATTGGACCTGGATTGATGAAAAAATACTTGCTCAAATGGAGCTGGACTGATGAAAAATAATTTTTATTTCAATGGAAGTTGGATTGATTCAAACAATTGTTGCTAAATTTAAATATAAGCTGGACTGATGAAACCAATTTTTGCCTAAATGGAAGCTGGATTGATGAAAAATAATTGTTATCTAAATAAAAGTTGGATTAATAAAAATAACTGTTGCAGCAATTTAATTAGAAGATAGATTGATCAAATGTGTTTCATCAATTAGCTACAGAAACGGGTTATTTGCACAGGGGAGTCTTTTTCCAGTTTTGTCCAAGGATAAATAAGGAGTCTGCAGGGGGTTGATCCAGGGGTCCTACACCTGTTTACTCTTTCCCCTACAGAATTTGGTCATTGGATAACTGATATAGATAAGGTCTACTTTTCAGTTTGCCTTGATCTTAGCATTGCATTTGACAATGTCGACTGCCTGTGACACGAAACGGAGTATCCCCCTGAAAGCTATCCGGGGGGATGAATTAATCTATCCCCCAGATGGAATTAACCGGTCTATACTATCCGGGGGGATAAACCATTCTATCCCCTTTTTTGAAAAATGCGCATAATAAAAAATTAATGGAGTAATCAAAATTTTAAGTTAAACCAGTTGTTTTAAGTGTCCTAAGCAATGCTCAGATAAAGGCAACTCGAATTTATTTAGTGACTGAGTGTTCTTAAGTGTTTTAAATGTTTTAAGTGCTCTAAAAACAGGGCAAAACAAATTATCTAGTAGGAATAAACATGCATGTTAGTGGTATTGTTCAAAACAATGCAGATGAAAATCAATTTGCAAAAAAATACACACGAAAGCGGTTTTTTCGACTTTTTTTAATTTGAGGGGATAGGCCTACAATTAATACGGGGATACTCTATTTCGTGACACCTGCAACTTTCTCGCAGACTTGCCCAACAGTTTGTGGTACTGCCTTAAACTGGCTAGTCTCATAGACAGTTGGTCCCCGCAAGTAGGTAGTGATACTGCTGGTCCTCTCTCCACTGCAGGAGTTCCCACTTAGACCTGATCTCTGCCCTCTGTTATTTACAAACTTCACTTCAACAATCAGCCCTATAGCCAATCAATGGAGTCCAATTGTAGCAGTATGCGGACAATATTCAGTTCTGTCATGCACAGATCAATCCTGAAAACCAATACTTGAAGACTGCTTCTGCTGAATGGGAGCATGGTTCTCTTTCAACAGTCTAGCCATAAATGTATAAACCTATAAATCTGAGGCAGTCGTTTACTCATGCCAAAGTCAGGACTCCTTCCCTTCTTATTAGAGCATTACCATTGGTTGCACTGTTGCTGTTCCCATATCAACAGCTGTAAACACAAAATTTGAGGTGACTTTGGACAGTGGTATCCCTATTCATCCCCCACATAACATACCTTTGCAAATCTTATTTCTATCTTAACACGGAACTTTCAGAAGGTGTGTTTATACCAAAGACATAATTGTATGTATGTATGTATGTACGTACACACCTATGTATGTATGTATGTATGCATGCATGTGCATTTGTTATAGTGCCCCTACAAGCTCCCCACTCAGAGGCGCTCCCGACTACAGAGCGGACACTACATCGGAGTTTCACGCTGAAGTGCTGAGCAACTGCGAGTGAAGGACTTGCCCAAGGTCCCTACGCGGCGACTTGATGTGGATTCGAACCTGCAACCTTTCGGCTGCAAAGTGACGAATATACCAACTACACCACCGTGCCCCACGATTATTATCACAGACCATAGCCTACTCTCTTGTCTACCCTTGCCTTAACTATGCTAACTCTGTTTTAGCAGGTAAAAAAACTCTAAAATCATTTTGAAAATCCCTGACATATTACAACCCTAAAAAAAATGCAAATCACTTTTCTGCAATATATCAAACCAGGTTTATGTTAGCATCGAAGTGTCAAAACAGCTGGAGTAACTGGAGACAGTGCTCAGCAAGTTAGGCCCCAAAAAATAATGCTGTGTTTCCGGTAACAGAGCTAAAAAAATTGGGTAGGTAGGTCGAAAAATATTTTTATTTTGGTAAAATATTTTTATACAGTGACTATACGAAAAATTATACCGAAATACTCTTTTTTGCATATAGGTACACGCTGCAACAAAGTACGTGTTCTAAGCAAGTATAAACTGCCTATTTCCCTGTACCTAAAATTGCTCTAGAAAGCAATTCTATTAATTTCATTTTGTTGACATCCTTTCTGGTAAGATAAAGTGGGAAGGGAATGGGAAGATGAGCGCGAACAAAACATCACTGCTAGGGGTCGTTCCAGACTGATCGAGCCAGTGACTAGTTACACCTAGAGGTTGCTAGATCTATTTCCCAAGTCACCGTTAGAGGTGACTCCAGTGAGAATGATAAGGCTAGAGGTTTCTCAAGACTGGCAGCCAGGAAGTAGTTAGGCAGGCGTGAAACTCTAAGGCAATGTCAATGTAAATAAAAAAATTACGCAAAATTTTCCGAGTCGCTGCAATAAAAGTGAGTCGGTTGGGTTACCGGGAACACAACATTTTTTGCCTAAGATCCAACTCTATACGGAAGGCAATGTCACCGTATTATGTCCCAAAAAATTTGGAGAAAAAAAATTTTTTTAATAAAAAATTTTTTTTAATAAATTTTTTTTAAATAACTTTTTTTTACAAAATTATTTGAGTCGCGGCAATAAAAGAGGGTCGGTCGGGTTACCGGAAACACAACATTATTTTTTTTTGGCCTTAGCATTTCTACCACACAATATAAAACAAGGGTCCCAAGGGGAAGGGCATGCCCCTGTGACTTTTAGGGGTTTGGGCTGGGTAGTGATATACAAAGTTTTTGATTTATGCTTTTTAAATATAATATTATTGACACTTATAACTATAATTTAAACTTAAAATTAACACTGAATAAAATCCTGATTGTATATTTCAATTTTGTCTCTAACAAATTCAGTATAAAGCCTTAAGAAAGTTTACAGGCCACAACGGAGTCTTGCAAATTCAATCAATTACTCAACCAACCAATCAATCAATCAATCAACCAGCCAAAGAATCAATCGATCACATAAATTTCTTATAGCACCCTTTCAAGATCGCTACTCAGAGGCGCTCCTAACGTTATTCGGCCAGCAGCATTAGCTTCCTTTAGAATTGAGAATAAGATTTAAACTGGAATACTGGATACTATACCTATGCCTACCTACCTTCTCACATGCCACCCTGAAGTGTATAATTTTATAGATCTATTCTCTGAGCCACTACACAGAACTCTAATGGGCTTTCACCCATTCCAAGTTGCTTGTACATGAAATAGAACATCCCACCAAGTTTCTGAAATGCTTCTCTGATTTTAATCCTTTAGCAATCGAGGGTATAGGATTACCCATACCATTTACTACACTTTGGTCAGTAAAGGGCTAAGAAGTGTCTCCAAACTCATCATTTTTCACTGGTGGTTTTCGAGCATCTAAATGAATGCTCTTCACAAGTCCAGTGGACTAATTAAACATGAATCAGATTTTCATGTCTGTGCTTATTCTATTTTAATTATTTCTCGCATCTACCATAGCGTCCCTTCAAGCTCCCTACTCCGAGGTGCTCTCGACTACAGCACAGACACTGCATTGGAGTTTCACGCCGAAGCACACAAGCAATTGCAAGTGAAGGACTTGCTCAAGGTCCCTACGTGGCGGCTTGAGGTGGATTCGAACCTGGAACCCTCCGGCTCCAAGGCTTCGAACCCACCACTGCACCACCATCTGTCTACAGAGTCAGAGTCTGTATGACATCTGTAGACAATAAAATATTTAACAATAATAAATATTATTTTAACTTCAATAATTGAAAAACATGTACAATAGTGGGCCAACGAGTACATGCATCCATCAACTAACTGTTAACGCAAAACATTCTGAATTTCGTGTTGGGCATACTTGAAATTTGGACCATACAACAACCAATACTGAGTACTGAACGAAGTAGGCCTGATTCAAGTAATCAAACACAAAGGGGTCAATTTGTGAATCACTTTAAGTAAACGTTGACAGTAAACTGAGGGTAAAAACGACCATAGCTGCAATATTGCAAACTCCAGATTTCCGTAATAAGATTCCCACAGAAACCGGCAGGTAAAAGCAAAACAAGGCCAGACAAATAAAACGTCAAGCAAACAACTAGCCGGCCATTGCAGCAATTAGAAGCATGACTTAGACTTGCCTTTCCCAGAGCAGGCGAACACAGAACACGAGAACCGCCATTGGAAACGCGATCCACAAGTCCCTGGCGTCCGGAATGAACAGTTGATCGTTTCGCTCGAGGTCGAGCCATGTCACATTCGCAGGAAGCCAGAAACTCTCCGACCAGAACCAGTTTCTTACACTGACAAACGCTACCATCACCTCAAAGTCTTCAGAACACAATACTATATTGTCTACCAGCTGCTGCAGCAACAGCACTCGCGGCGCAACTAGCGCATTACCGTCTACACTGGATTATTAATAGCAACTTACGACGCAAAGTATTATGGGACTTTTGGGTACAACATCCGGTTTACGAGTCAAATTATTAGCTTACTGTTTGCAATTTTTAATAGCCTATTAGTCCACCTTGACCGAAAATAATTTGTCTTTTAAAATCGACAGTCACTGAGCAAAAAAAACAGAAAGCAACATAAAAGTTGAGATTAATTTCAAGAGATTTGGACGCCGATTGAGTACCCGCGTCTTCCTAAGTAGGCCTAGCCGTTTATAGGCCTTAATTGGCTATGCCTACATCTTACCAGGCCTGGGCCTAGGCTAGAGCAGAATGATCGAACTACTATAATACGATTGTAAAAATTTATGCCTCCATGTGCATAGCCTACACGACAGAACTTAATTAATTAATAATTACAGCTCCTGAGTAGGCTATACCTATATATACAGTGGCTGTTAATGTAGCCTAATGGCCTAATCAGGTTTAGACCGGCTCTAATATGAGAATTCTGTAGTGCCACCGTAATATTATGTTAATGCACACTGAGCCTAAGACATCAGTGACGGTCACTATAACCTACACTAAGAT
This sequence comes from Lumbricus terrestris, assembly GCA_949752735.1. Classification (NCBI taxonomy): domain Eukaryota; kingdom Metazoa; phylum Annelida; class Clitellata; order Crassiclitellata; family Lumbricidae; genus Lumbricus; species Lumbricus terrestris. The sequence continues at coordinate 13,350,371 of OX457040.1, read as the reverse complement.
TAAAGTTTCATCTTATCCTCCACCTTGACTGACATCTTCGAATCAATTTTCGACCTCAACGACACAAACCCTATAGCTATTAGTGGCCATAGATTAACGCGACCTCGATCCTTCGGACTACCCTTGTCCAAATTTAACCCTCATGACCTAATTGACACATCGCTCGTGAATAAGCTGGTGCCCTGCGCTTGGCTTTCGAGTGGCACTTTAGAAATTTGGAGATTATGATTGCGGTTACGATCGATTAGCCCAGCATCTGGCAACCGGATTCGTAGGCTATGGCTAGGTCTATTTATGTAGTGACTTAATTAGTTCCTTCCAGTTAAGCTAACCTTTTGGACAATATCAATGTTCGACCCAGCACTCGTGAATAAACTCGTGCCCTTTGCTTAATTATCTTAATTGTGGTAGCCTATAGACAGGTCTATTTAATTATGCCTAACCTAATTTAGAGTTTAAGAATACGACACCGTCGACACGTATGCCTAAGGCAATCCGAGACGACTGAGAATCAACCTACGAAGGAAAGGATTATAGGAAAAGAGAAGCTATCAGTTAGGTCTAATATGAAGACCAGAGAGAAAGATATTTTGTCACGTGATAGTCACCACAGCGCCGGTTGTAAACACTAAGTGAGCGATAATAGAATCTTACAAGTGAAAGTTTTCTAAGTTTTCTAATTGCTTTTAGGCGTTTACCCGAGTTCCATTATAGATAGAACAATTCTGAGGTTTAAAACAATTAAAAGCGCATGATTTGGACGCAGGTGCTTTGACATTTATATGAAGCGAAGGTCTGACTGGCGAATTTATGTTCAATTTTACCGCCTGCTAATAACAGTACTGTAAAGCCTAGGAAAATCGGTAGTTCAATACACTTAGCGGTAATCCCGAAGACTGCGTGCCCGTATACAAAACAATACGGTTGCCAAGTACTTAGCTAAAATAAAGCGCCGCGGCCTCTCAGCTGCATCCCATGATACAATGCGCTCAGTAAGTAGGCCTAAGTAATCAACGCGAGCTCTAAGTAAAACAATCAGGTTAATAAAATTATAAATGTGAGGAAATATGCAGTAAATACGAGTAAATATAAAATTCGAGGCTAAGGCCGCAGCGCTATATTTTAGCGATTTCTTGGGCGGCCATACTGTTCACATGTACGGGCACGCAGTCTTCGGGATTACCCAATTCGCTTGCGATGGTTGGATTAACATGTGCAACTTTTTAGGTGTAAATCTTAGCTGTATTTGCAAATGCAAATCATCTAAATGGTTGCATTGTTATTATCCCTGAATGTCTTTACAATTATTTAGACGATTTATGGAAGAAAAATGTCGGATAGGCCAGAGATGCCCCCAGATGAGGCTAACAACCATTCACGGACAGAGGTAAAACAGATAGAGGTATGTGACAAAAATGGATTAGGTGAGGATGAGCCCAAACTTGAGGTGCTGGAGACTACACCTTTTCCTCCAGTTCGCTCATTGACTACATCATCTTCAGTTGCTGACATTACCGACAACGAATCAGAATTACTGGAAATCACGATACCAGGACTGGATACATGTTCAGGCATGACTCTTATTTTCAAGTAACTTTGTTGATCCTAGGACTGTATTGTGTTTTCGGTCACGGTGTCTAGTATTTATTATTTTTTGGTATCAAGATATTGCATTACAAGTATGAAGAAGATCAGTAACTGTGAATCTCAAACGTGAATCAATTGTGATTGAAAGGCTTGTTCCTAAACAATAATTTATTACTTAATCATCTTAGAATTGACTCACCCATTTTGCATTAAACAATCCTGAGCAATGAACATGCCTCTGTTAACTGCAGCTAATCATGTGGCAATAAATAGGAGCCAAATTTTTAAATTTCAATATTTGCTTTTAGCAAAATATGATATTAACTCAACAGGCTTGGGATCTGTTTTAAAAGGTGTTTAAGCCACTATTTTACTATCCGTATGCACACATACTTATTAGCATATTAATATACATGCATACACAGCATACCTCTATTCTATGTATGTATGAATGTATGTATCAAGGCACTTATATAGCACAGCTTAAATACCTCAGAGACACTGCACGCAAGTTTATCTGACTGATTAGAATAAGTTCATTTTAGGACAGTTTAAAATGTTTTCTGTGGGTAGATTTGAATGTAGCAGTTCATAAATACAGCGGAAACCTTACAGGCACGCAAGCAGTGAATGAATTGAAATGATATTTCAAATTATGACCATTCGGTTACAACATTTAAGAAATGCCTGATATATATATATTATTATTTTGGTTTCAATTTCAGGAGTTGTCAAGGTCGACTTTGGATCGACTACTGCTGAGGACGATGAGCTGGTGAACTACGACAGTCGCAATGATCAGAGCACCAATGATCAGAGCAGTCGGTCGCAGGAGTTTGATTACGAGGTTCCTCTGTTTTACGAACAGTAAGTACGGACAATGAAGAAATTTAGGCACGTGAAATTATCTCATTAAATTAAGCTCTCGTTAACGCTCAGAACATTGACGTTAAACGTAATCGTAACCATGAATTTATAGAGCTCCACTTCAAGAGAGACTCCTCAGAGGCGCTCCCGACCTGACAGCACCAAACAGCAATCAAGGAGAATGATTTTCAAATGCTAGTGGAAAAGGGGAAAAGAAGGACCAAGCAGTTCATTACGGACAATGCTAGGTACCCATTACAGAAAGATGGACCAACCATTGCAAAGCTTTTATGCAGCGCCATGGAAATTCCAGCCAAGGACAAAAAGGACACCGTATGTGGCAGAGCCAAGGAATCTACGGCCTGGAATGGATAGCATTGGCACACAAAGCTCTTTATTTGTTTGTTTGTATGTGCACTTGTTATAGCGCCCCTTCAAGCTCTTTCTACTCAGAGGCGCTCCCGAATGCAGAGCGGACACTGCATCGGAGTTTCACGCCGAAGCGCTGAGCAATTGTGAGTGAAGGACTTGCCCAAGGTCCTTACGCGGCAAGGTGGATTCGAACCTCGAACCTTCCGGCTTCAAGGCAACGACGCCACCACTACACCACTGCACCCCACTATGTGTTTATGTGTTTGACCGTTCTCTTTGAACAGTCTCTCACTACACTTGAGTACTGTGCCTTCTAAAGACTCTGTTCATCTTGCATAAATTTGCTAACTGTCTTAAACGCACTTGTTTAGTTCTGTAGTATGATCATTGATCATAGATATAATATTTTTGGGAGTTGCCTAAAATGTACTATAATTAATTGCCTGTTTTAACATCCACTGGTTTCAGAGTAGCCAGAGTATTAAACATGCTGAGCACTTGCAATCCAAATTTTGCTGTTTTGATGTGGCAGTTTGATTGAAGAATTGTATTCTGTTATTTTAGAACCACTAACCCAATCACTATCTTCATTGTCGCTAAATGGTGAATTATAATTCATTCTGATTTAATTGTATTTAATGTGTGAAAATAGGACGGATATTTCTAAATCTGTGGCTTGTCAGACGGACTGGAGTTGGATGACCGCCTACCGAGCAATTAAAGATAAGCTTCCACAACAATCGAGCTCAAGTATGACGTTCTAATCAATTGTTTTCAATTGTTTCCAGTTTTGAACTGCTAACTCAGTACTACTCGGTAAATGATTTCATTGTCTATAGCCTACTCTTAAAAGAGTAGGCCTACCTATAAGTATCACACACCTTAACCGTCTGACTATCTACCTGCCTGACCCTTTGGTTCTGACCATCTGTCTATCGATTTTGTTTTGACTAAGCACCTGTTATTGAGCTGGTTCCTGTGACTTTGCAGTAATGATGATGACAATGATGATGATGCTACTGATGATGATGGCAACGATCATGATGCTAACGATGATGATGATTTGTGATTGGAATCTGTAGCAGTCTTGAAAAGCAAATCTGGATCAAAGATATCAAAGCTTTCGGATGCCGATCTTCCCGTGACAACGGAGGCGCCCGCATCTTCTTTGTTCGAGGATCCAGATCAGAATGCCCGGATGCTCGATTCCTTAAAGTCCGATCCCTGGCCGGATAGAACAGACGAGTATGGAATTCCCATCTACTCCTCAGACGAGGAGGAGGATTTCATTAAAAAGGTTGCCCACAATTTTAAAGCCTGACATGGTTGTATTATTATTATTTATTATATTATTGTCGTTCATTATTATTTATTACTTGTATTGCATATTTATTTATTTATATTTATTATTGTTGCATGTGAATTTGTCTCGTTTCTTAAATAGGTGACTTTAGGAGACATGGAGCAACCATGTGTTAATAAGATTTTTGTGTAAATGGGTTGTATGTTAACGGAATTGTGCGGTTATTTCCAAGATGGACTGATATGTAAAGAAGTTGATTGCTTATAAGTTTCGTGATCAGCTAATCATCTTATGGCTTTCGTATTTTCAGTATGTGGAACAGGTTAGTTAGCCTTAGTGTGACAACGTAAAATTTTTAACAATGATGCTGTTAAGCTTTTAAACTCGGCATGGTATCTGGTTTATAGCCCATGCTGAGATCCTTTCTGGCAGCTCTGCTCTTTCTGCCCATTCTCATATGACTTAACCTTTGTCAAGGGGTTCTTCGCATTGGGAGCGCCTCTGAATAGGTTGTGCTGTAAAAGGGTGTTTAGTGTTCATAAGTCATAAATAGAATAGAATAGTTTGTGTAATTTGTCTTGCAGGGTGTTGTTGCGACAGAAGATGCGACTGAAGCAGAGCCCAAGGAGGAGGTGACTATAGACTTTTAAAACTTTGACGAAGAGAATGTACTGAGAGTAACTGAGCATCGTTTAAAATGTAAAAGAATGTGAAAGAGAAGAAAATACCGGTACCGGTATTGAACTAGTATTATATTGATTTGTTTAAAGTTGAAAGCATGTTTTGGATATTTGAAACCGGAGTTATTTCAGTTACACTAGTAGCGGCTATTTTTTATCAGCTGGTGTCCTGCCCCTAATTGACAATAGTATTTAGAAGTTTTGAGATATGATTACAATCATTCCTATAAATAAACACAGCTTTAATAATTGGAAGATGCATTCAAATCTTTTACTGTACTTAGCATCTTACAATTACAACATTGAAGAGATTTGTTACTTTACAGCACGTTACAAATTTTATTTTTTAATTGATTGACTTATACACGCATAGCACCATTGTTATGATGACGAGGCAGCATTTTATGATGATTGGGAACCATTTTTACGATGATGTGAAGGAAGGCCCAGCCAAATTGTATGATCCAGCGTGAAATCCCAGTCTTAACAACCAGACAGACATACATGTACGGTGGGTTAGTTAGTTGAAAGATGGATATAAGCTTTGATGTGACATTTAAGGACAGACAGAATGCACAGTTTTATCAGTTTGTATCTGGCATCAAGATGATTCTTCATTGAATGTTGTTGTATGTCCATAGCTGTCATCTAAGGACATCCATCGACATCTAAGGACATTCACTGACATCTAAGGACATTCACTGACATCTAACAACATCCAAGGACATCTAATGACACCCAGTTTCTGATGTCAAGATGATTCTTCATTGAATGTTGTTGTATGTCCTTAGCTGTCATTGGATGTTTATTGACATAGATGTATATCCTTAGATGTCAGTTAATGTCAGTGGATGTTGTTTGCTGTCCATGTGTCCTTATATATGTCAGTGGAGATCACTGGGTGTCATTAGATGTCCTTGGATGTTGTTAGATGTCAGTGAATGTCCTTAGATGTCCTTGGATGTTGTTAGATGTCAGTGAATGTCCTTAGATGTCCTTGGATGTTGTTAGATGCCATTGAATGTCCTTAGATGTCCTTGGATGTTGTTAGATGTCAGTGAATGTCCTTAGATGTCGGTGGATGTACTTAAATGTCAGTGGATGTCTTTAGATGTCAGTGAATGTCCTTAGATTTCGGTGGATGTACTTAGATGTCGGTGAATGTCTTCTGTTGTTGTTGGATGTTGTTGTATTTTGTTGGATATCTTTGAATGTCTGTGGATGGATGTTGTTGTTGTATGTCCTTGGATGAACTTGAATGTCATTGGATCAAATTGTATTTTGTGATTAAATATATCGATCTGTTTATGCTTCTTACTGCTTTCCGCCCTGCACTTCTGAACTTCTTGCACATGAGCAGTATAAAATTCAGTTCTATTGATTGTTGTTGATTTGCAGGAGGACGAAGACGATGATGAGGATGAGGACGATGATGAGGATGAGGACGATGACGATGAGGATGATGATGATGATGAGGATGATGAAGAGGATGATGAAATGGAGGAATCACTGGAGCAGCATCTCACTGGAATCTGCAAGTTCTGCGGCCAGGAAAAGAAACCGTTTCCCTCGCTGGAAGACCAGGAGAGCAAGTCGCCCGAGGAACTCTACTGCTGCAGCGAGTTCCGAGAATATATCACGCAGATCATAACAAAGACCAGACATCCTAAGGTTGGGCGACGTCGGAGGTCAACGAAGACTGGATCGGGTCAGAGGTCGAGGGCTTCATCAGTAGGGTCATCTGGTGACCAGGACAGCACTCCAGATGCGAAGGCTTTAAGAAAGAAAACAGAAGCTGGCCGTCGAAGTTCGGGAACTTCGCAAGCGATGACTAAAGGGAAGAAGAAGAAGAAATCCAAAGGGGAAAAGAAGTCATGGAAGGAATGGAAAAAAGAGCAAAAGAAATCCAGGTCACTTGCTGACATTGAGAATTTTGTTTACACAGTTGTGAAAGTAGAGAGTGGTGCATGCCCAGGTGCTAGTGTCATTGGATGTCCTTGGATGTTGTTAGATGTCGGTGAATGTCTTTAGATGTTGGAGGATGTACTTAGATGTTATTGGATGTCTTCTGTTGTTGTTGGTGTCCCTTGGGTGGCCAGTGAACCACAGGGGAAGCTTCATGTCGTGGTGTCAATCTGTTGCATTACTCCAATTTTTTTGTCCGAGCTCATGCACATATTACACTGCTTGATGGTAGAAGCACACAGCCAACAGCTCACCCAGAGCAGAGCACTTGGCTCTGGCTTGTTCACTGTGCTACGTCAAACCAGAGTGGTTGTCCTGGGAAGAACAAGACCAGTTACCTGGAGCCTTAGAGAGAGAACGTGGCAGAAAAGCTGTTGCACAGTGATTTGCATTTAGAGTTTCTTTCTCTTCATCCATTCCTCTGACCTCTATGCAGGTTGAAATGTCTGAAGTCGCCATTCCAATCGCTGTTGGGACGTTTCCTTGGGCTCTCCTTATATCCATCTATCATTTTCCAGTCCAGCATCATCTGTCTTGGTCTTTGTCTTGGTTACTCCCATTCATATTTCATTTGATGACCGTTACTGTCGGTGGATATCGGTGATGCCCTTGAATGTTGTTGTTTGATGTCTTTGGATGTCATATGCTTTTAAGCCCACCTTTTATCCTATTTGGTAGGGTGGTTATGTTAAGATTTTCAGATAATTTCTGAATAAGGAAAACTTACGATTTCTTTCATTCATTCATTCATTCATTCATTTCAAACACTTATATAGCGCTTCTTCAAGAGTATCTACTCAGAAGCGCTCCCGACCCAACCACGGTTAAAAAGAATAGTTTTAAGAGCAGAGTAGACTTTCTCACACTCAGAGAGAACTCGTGGTAATTAGTCAATGGATAGAAATGATAATAGATAGAAATGATAATAGATAGAAATGATAATAGATAGAAATGATAATAATAATATGTGTTATTCCTTTGTGGGAGCTGAAACCTGTTGAATGTGCATTTTAAGGCGAGTGCCATAATAATAACCAGCTTTAATGGTTAACCACTGACTGCTTGTAATTCAAAGTTGTGTTCTGTTTTTCTGTTTAGGAAGAAGGAAAAGGAAGACAAACCTTGTATTGTCTGTTAGTTGAACTATTCTTCTCTGGATAATCATCGTCATCATTGTAGTCGTCATCATCATCATTTCGTCAGCATCATCTGCTGCATTGTGGGGCGCAGTGGTTTAGTGGTAGGTTCGGTGCCTTGCAGCTGAAGGGTTGCAGGTTCGAATCCACCTCAAGTCGCCATGTAGGGACCTTGGGCAAGTCCTTCACTTGCAATTGCTCAGCGCTTCAGCGTGAAACTCCGATGCAGTGTCCGGGAGCGCCTCTGAGGAGAGGGCTTGAAGGGTCGCTATAACAAGTATGCATACAAACAAACATCATGGAGTGCGATGGTGTAGTGGTGGGTTCGGTGCCTTGGTGTCAGAGGCTTCCGGGTTCAAATCCACCTTAATTAGCGACTGCGTATTGACCATGAGCAAGTTCTTCACTCGCAATTTACTCGTGCGCTTCGGCATGAAACTCAGTTTTACCGGTTCTTGCGTGTCATGTTGAGTCATGGTATAACTGTGTTACTCGCATCAGCATGTTAGCAGACTGCACTGTTGATAATTGAGACTTTTTTAATTCATGTGCTTCTGTTGTTAGACGGTCGTGAAATGACGACCATCAACTACCAGCTGTCCTCTCGTTACTGCATGGATTGGACGATCGGTCTCGACCAACACAGTGGCGCCACCACTCAACGACAACCGGAAGCAGTTCGCGTGGTCGAACCGGTCCAGCTTCAGGGGCGATGGTCACATGTAGGTTTAATGCGCATCTCTTCGTATATAACTCGTTGGATTGATGTTCTCACCATTGTGCCTTCCAAAGTGTCAATATAAAGTTATTCGGTTCAGGATCAGGGCTGTACTCTAGGGTATAAAGCTACTCAGTAGTGCTCCCAGTCTGGCCATGGCAAAAGAAAACTAGTCTTGAGTGGGTTATGAAACAAAGTTTGAGAATAAGGCTGTTTTGATTATGATTTGATTATATTGCATTTGACACGTCATGCTCACTTAAATTGTGCTTAATAAATGAGATTTATAGAATTTCTACGATTTTTAAATTAGCATTTTGCGTTGTTTATTCCAGATTTTCAAATTTCATACTTTTGATCATCGTCATCATCATCTGCATCATCATCATTATGAATCACCATACAAAAAACTTGATCAATTAAATCATATTTTTAAAGATTAATCTATTAAAGTTGTTTTAATCAGCACCAATAATAATTTAATAATTATCATCAATAATTTTGACGTTTTTTTTACAGCCTGGTGCGAGCACAAATCTTCTCTGCCAGACTTACGACAATGGTTCCCCGTTTCTCGTCGTCTTCTCCGATGGATCGGGAAATGTATTGTATCCTTTTCTAGCGTAGGGGTTACGGTGCTGGAAGGTCAATCGAGAAGTCGGTGGTTCAAATCCCCATCAGGCCAGAAATTTGGTTCCAGATTTATGCTCCAACTGCATTTCCCGTTAGCCAACTCAGTCATTATGAGTATATACTGACTGGGTGCTGTCAATGGAAAGATGAGACGGTGAGGTAGAGGACTGTATGCCAACGATGAGAAAATGGAGTCGCTAACACTTTATGTCCATGCGCTTCCTCCGGACTAACCTAAGGAACTGCTCTCCTACATTACTTAATTCTGTTGCATTAAAAGACTATTTTTCACTTGTGATGTGTCATTACAGTATTCAATTGATCCACCAGTCAATCAATTTGTACAATCAGTTAATGAACGAACAAATGAATGAAGGTTTGAATAAGCAATCAAAGTCAATCAGTCAGACAACCATTATCATCATCATCATTGTCATCATTGTGATCATATTCATCATTGTGAGCAGTTCTTCAGATTTTGAAAGCATCTAACCTCATTCAGTTATAAAGAATACTAAAGACATGCAAAGTCTAGCATTAATTATAACAGTAATCTGGAATGACACAAAATTCTAACTTTGTTTATATATAAATCTATGTAGGCATAAAAATCTAACTTTAGATTTGTGATCTGTGAGAAGATTTACAGATCTGCATTGGAGCAGCACTTGACTATTCAATAAGTAAGTGTGTCTAATCTTTATTAACAAATTGCCTATCCCGCTTACTCACTTTAAATGTATAACTATTCCTTATATTCTGTTTGTTTATCCAAAATATCCTTACACTAGACAATACTAATGTGTATTATTTTATTTTGAACTTAGGTGACTCCTGCTGCTTATGTTACCAACTTCCACTTATAGAAATACTGGTACATAGGTGGCTCTGCTAGCGGGACTTTGGTCCTTTTAGGTCCTCCGTTTGTATCCCAACTCAGGACTGATCTGAAATTGTATCATGTTATGTTTTATTCTTGGGATCAATAAAAAACCCATGTTATGTTATCCAGACTTTGCTATGCATGCGTTAGATGCGATATAACATTCTTAGATCTGTCTCAAATCTGTGAATAAATGAGCATTTAATTTTCCTGACCGCGTTTCTAAGTTACCCATCTGGTCAGATTGCGGTTAGTATTATAACGTCAAGGGACGGAGAATACCTCTACATCATCCAGGACACAAACGGTCGACTGCTTGGAATCTACGAACCCAATGGAAGGACTGTCACGTACAATCAGAACGGATCTGTGAGGTATGGTATGAACTATGCGGCTACCTATACTCCAGGTGGTAAATGAGTAAGTAAGTAGGTAAGTTGTAGGTAGGTTGAATGAATTCACTTCTTTCGTTAAAAAAAGCAGCCGAAAACTCGCTATTTCTCCTTGGCTTTCAAGCACATGGATCTCTAACTGCATCTTCTCCTGGTGGCAGACTATCCGCACCTCACATTTCGGTGCGACCTTCCATGCATCATAAATTTATATAATAATGATAGGTTGGTATGTAGGTGAATAAGTGAGCAAGTAAGTAGATAAGGCTTTTATTACTTCCTTAGCAAATGCAATATTTGATATCGAAATTGAAGGTAAAATAATACATGAAAGTAATGATGAAATGGCCTATAGTTATATTAATGAATACTAAAGTTAGAACTTATGTTAATAATTATGTGTAAAGCATCTATATATAATTATATATAATATAATATATATATAATATATATAATTACATATAGATGCTTTACACATATTAACATAAGACAAAAGCATGCATATACACAATCTGTATACAGGGTGCGCCAAAAAAAAAACCCCTAGGTTTTTTGTCAATATTTTGACCAAAAGTAGGAATTTCCAAATGAAATTTTACAGGCTTATAGACAATTCATATTTACACAATCATGGTGGCCAGATTTCATCAAAATATTTCAAACGGAACAAAAGTTATATCACTTTTAGTGAGGTCACTAGGTTTTTTGACGATTCAAAAACGAAGCGCAACAAAAATTAGGTTTTTTGCCAATATCTTGGCCAAAAGTAAGAATATCGAAATGAAATTTTTCAGGCCTATAGACAATTCATATCTGCACATGGTGTTCAGATTTCATCAAAATATTTCTAACAGGACAAATGTTATAGCACTTTTAGTGAGACCACCCACCGTTTTTTGACGATTCAAAAACGAAACGCGACAAAAAGTAACAAAAACACGATTTTATTAAGTCTGATCTCAAATAACTGTTGTCAAATGAACTTGGTAGTGCTTCACAACTTGTGTTCAATGAGCCCACCACTCGTGCCAAAACTTCTTTTGAGTCCCTTTGCAAAGTTCTTGATGGACCTGTTGATTAATCTGATAGATTCCTTATTTACCAATTTGATTGTCATCTTGCTAAGTGACTTCTCAGTGACGCGCAGCTACGCTGGTGCCCTGTTTCTTTTTAAATGGTAATAATAATGATCATCCACCAATATCAAGGCTAATTGATAACAATTATTTAAGATGAGACTTAATAAAATCGTGTTTTTTGTTACTTTTTGCTGCGTTACGTCTTTGCATCGTCAAGAAACTGGAGTTGGCCTCACTAAAAGTGGTATAACTTATGTTCTGTTTGCAATATTTTGATGAAATCTGACCACCATGTGCAGGTATGAATTGTCTTTAAGCCTGTAAAATTTCATTTCGATATTCGTACTTTTGACAAAGATATTGGCCAGAATAATTGGATTGGTTTTTTGTTACTTTTGTTGCGTCGCGTTTTTTGAATCGTGAAAAAACGGTGGGTGACCTTACTAAAAGTGATGTAACTTTTGTCCTGTTTGAAATATTTTGATGAAATCTGGCCATAATGTGTAAATATGAATTGTCTATAAGACTGTAAAATTTCATTTCGAAATTCTTACTTTTGGCCAAAATATTGGCAAAAAACTTAGGGGGGGTCTTTTTTTTGGCGCACCCTGTATATATTATATATACAGATTATGTATACACATGCTTTTGTCTGGAAGGGTATGTACGGACGAGACTGGTGGTCTTGAGATGGATACGGAAGGCAATCGACGGAAGCAATGGAAGTGGAATGAACCAGGTCGACATATCCACGCTCCTCCTCTGTACCACATCACGTGCTCCATCTCGTCGTCCTTCACGTTCAGCATCTCGTCTCAGCAGGAGATGATTCTCCTCTTCGAGCGATCCCGCCGGGCGTGTCGATTCAATGTTGCATCTAGCCCCCGTGGGGTACGACGACATGGCAGAACCACAGTCACTGGATCTTGTCTTGACAGTATCGTATAATATATGAGAATTTATTAAGCGCCTCTTATGGTACTAGTTCGCTCAATGTGGAATCACCTTCCCTCTGGAATTCGTGGCAAGATTCTGTTAGGAAATTCACCTGCATCTTTTTGCTCCTTGAAGACCTTTTTTCATAGGCCTGTCACGCTGAGGGTGCTTCTGAATAACTCTGCTGTGAGAAGCGCTTTATAAATGTTAGATTATATTAGAATAGATTGGATTAGTTATTCAGGGGCACTCTCAGTCTGTCAGCCCCAAAGGGATGAGGGTGGCACCCAGACTGAGATCTTAATCATAATCGTAATCTCCACATTTCTAGAGCGCCATATCGCCATTCGGAGGCCAAGCGCAGGGCACCAGCTTATTCACGAGCACTGCTATGGGTTGAAGGGAGGTTGCCCTTCATTGAAAATTCAGAAGCGCACAGAGCATCAATAAAAAAACAGTGACCATTTGAACGGAAGTCTGTGCCCGCACTACCTGCTATATTGGCAGAGCGCTTTAAATTTTATTAAGTAAGTAAGTATTCAATTTCAATTCGTTTATTGAACACAATATAAACAATTTTAGCAACAAAACAGCAATTGAACGAATATCACAAAGACATTTTGAAATACCACAATTTACTAGGCAGTTTATATGGGATCAAAGCACCTGATTGGACAGGTCTTGCTGGATAGGCACCCACTGTACAAGTAAGTGACTTAGTGCTGGTATAAGTTAGTTAGATAAGTTGACTGTGAGGAACTGGACCGGGTAAGTATATATTTTTTTATTAGCCAATTACCAATCACCCTTTGGTGCACATCCATCATTTATCCATTTGTTGACTATGCCTCCATAAAGATTGCCTATGCCAACCTTTACCTTTTTACCCTACTACAGCTTAGCCATAATTCCTGTACCTGTTACTTTTGTTTGTCTTCAGGTGCTTACAAAGAAACGTCCGTCAAATTTGCTGACTGAAGAGTTGTACATAAAGGATATAAAGTTGCGAATTGGGTAATAACTACTTCTGTTTTATTATTATTTATTATTTTTATTATTTATTATTTTTATTATTTATTATTATTTATTATTTCTCTGCTGTCAATGATTGATTCATTATTTCTATTGAGAATCTGAGCATTGTCTTCATTGGTCATAGTGTAATGGTTAGCGCTCAGGATTGTTGATCGAAAGTTCAAATCCTCTTGACGGAAGAAGTTTGGGTGGAGATTTCTGCTTCGCAAATTCAATGACCGCAACCAGTTAAAGTGTACAGTTGCAGTACGAACAAATTATGCAATTCAAAATTCAGTTCACAACTCACTGAAGACATAAATCACAAAATCTGCCGCCGTGCCAGGAGCAAGCTGTATGCAGTTTAGCTACCACATCGGGAATTAAGGAAGAGCTAAATCCAGGGCCCTACAGATTTCAAACTGCGTACCATAAGCATTTCAAGCCAGAGTGTTGTTGTCCATTATACTAACCACCCTTCCCTATGCTATGAAGAAGATAACCATTAGATTAAGTCATCACCAACTATCTAATGTAGTGCTTGCGAATGTCATATATACGACTGTAGTGTAAATCTGGGGTTGTTGATTTGCATTTCTGTCTACATTTGATCTGTTTCAGTGCCATTCTCCAGAAGACTTCCACACTCCTTAAGCTTCCAGGTTCTCCACGACTGGATGTTTCCCTGACTCCAGTGCCACTCCAGAAGCGACGAGGGACACCGTCGTCCACAACACAAAAGCGAGGATCCCAAATGCTGCCTGCCATCAATCACTAAAAGTGACAGATCAGCTCCCTTGCGTTCATTACAAGTGTTTGTAAATAATACTGTTGCTACTACTATTATTACTATTATTATTAATAATAATAATAATAATTATAATAATACATCGCTTGTTTATTGTATGTTACTGATGTTGTTTGTTGAAGACAGTAAAAGGATCATATAAATAAATATTTACATTCATAGGCGGAGACCTGGGCCGAGAATTGGGGGGGACGGAAAGACGCGAGATTTTCAGAAAAATTTCTGACGACGAACGAAATCTCGGGGAAAAAATTTTTCGCCGCCAAAAAAGTTGATGACCTTTTTTTTTTTTTTTTGTCGTCCGGCCAAAATCTCGACGAAATTTTTCTATTTTCGCCGCCAAAAAAGTTGATGACCTTTTTTTTTTTTTAGTCATCCGGCCAAAATCTCGACGAAATTTTTCTATTTTCGCCGCCAAAAAAGTTGATGACCTTTTTTTTTTTAGTCATCCGGCCAAAATCTCGACGAAATTTTTCTATTTTCGCCACCAAAAAAGTTGATGACCTTTTTTTTTTTTTTAGTCATTCGGCCAAAATCTCAAACAAAATTCTATTTTCGCCGCCAAAAAAGGCTTGACGCTCAAACATTGGGGGGGACAAATGCATGGGCCGTCCCCCCCAACACTTTCATTGGGGGGGACCGTCCCCCCCTGTCCCCCCCTAGGTCTCCGCCACTGTTTACATTTATAAATAGTAAAGATAATAATATTGATTATAATAATAATAGTAATTTAATAATAATAATCATAATGATGATAATAATAATAACGGTTTGTTTTGTCTGTATGTGAGTTTGCTGACTTTATAAAGAAATAAATTCGTCTTATAATAATGATATGATAGTTATATCAACTACAATACTGATGATAATTATGACAATGATGAAGATTTAATACTCCTACAGCTGCTGCTACTACTACTACTACTGTTACTACTACGACTACTACTACTACTAGACTACTACTACTACTACTAATAATAATAAATTAATAATGCAAAACTTGGTACTTGTTCAATGAGAAAACGATGTTTAGATTATAATTTTATTCGAAACTTTTATCACCTCCATAGCTAGTGTAGAAGGCATATGCCGATGGCACTCCAAGATCAGGCTGTAAATATCCAGAAGAATGATTTCCTGATCTTTTACAAAGCCTAATTATTGTGCTGCTGAAACTGATGGACAGCTTATAGCTGAAGTTCTGTTATTCTTGAGAGGGTTGATGGTTGTATTGCTGTGGATGCTGTTTTCAGTTATTACTTTCTGGACTGTACTTAACTGTATGTGTAATGATAAATTTTTATAGCACTTGTGCCAGCCGTGGGTGACTGCAGATATTTTTGTTAGCCAGTGCTTGCGAATAACTGTAGAACGTGAACTTAAGAACTTGGGTATTTTTTCAAAGAGCTTTCTAAATGTAAATTTCTCATTTTCACTTTGGGTATCATTAATGCTTTTTGGTCTGAAAAAATTTGTCAAAAACAAATGTAGTAGTTTTAAAAAATGTGTCAATTTTCCATGTTGTCAATTTTAAATATTCCCAGGGGGTCGGATGGCCGTCATGCCCTTATGTGCAGGCGCCCATGATAGCAGCGAATGTGATCTTGGATATAAACTGACGAACTGTGATGTTTAAATACAATGTTATCTTTATTTTGCCATCTGCTGTGACGAATAAGACAATGAAATAATTAGCACATATGTTACATTTCTGCAGATTATATTTTTATACATCTATGTAGGTCCGCTGCATATGTAGCCTGTGGCTTTTATGTAAATGGGGGAGGGGTTGAGCAGTGAGATAGGGTATGGGTGAAATTTGGGGTGATTTCATTGAACCAGTTTAACTGGGTATTGATTGGCTTAAATACTTACCTGTAGGTCAACTGTGTCAACAATGCTTTGTTATGTTTAAAATTTATGCACAGTATCATTTGTTTTGCAATTATCTGGACTATATTTATTACAGTGTGATGTTGCGTTCAGGGTTTAAAGTGGGTGGGAACGGCGTTCCCACTGCTCTCGAAATTCTTGGCTTGCGTTCCCACTTTTCATCATGATGGAACGCCAAAACACAGGCATTTCAATGCAATTCTTCATCAGCGTTCCCACTGCTCTCATCCAGCGTTCCCACTGCTCACCCAAACCACTTTAACCACTGGTTGCATTCTAAATCGTTACCTAACGATAGACATTTTGAAAGTCGTTTCATTTTTTATTTTCAATGTCTTATAGAAAGGACCATGCATTGCTTGAAAAGTTATCTCGTCTACACATGGTCAGATTTCCACTTGCCATTGGTATAGAATATGGAATGTAATTCCGGGGCATTTGCTCAATCCCGGGATTCCGGGATTATAAATGAGTCAACCCCGGGATTACGTGATTGTAAAATGTCTGGGATTCCTGAGATCCCGAATACCGGGATCCCGGGATTACATTCCCTAGTATAAAAATTGAAAGGTGTCGCAGTTATGTGTAGAGACGTAAGCAGTCTATTGGGGGGGGGGGGAGGCACTAAATAGGAATTGGCGCAGTACTGTAGTTTCTGTCACCCTCATCCTTCGCGAGACTTGGGAGCACCGAGAACGACAGTGACGGAGTTTGTGAACTTAATTGCTTTCGGAAAACCATGCAAGTGTTTAATCTAGGCATCTCTAGGAGGAACGTCCCCAAAAGCGAAATTCATGGGGCAATGCAGACTACCTCCAGACAGGTGGAGCAAGGTGGGCCGGCAAGTTAGGGGGGTGAGTGGGATGTGGAAAATAGGTGGGCTGGGCTGTACTCCGAACTTTTGAGGTGAGTACACGCTGCCGCCGAATAATCGACTTTGGGGGGGGGGGGGAATTCTGACGACCTTTTTTAGTCATAAAAATTTCTGACGGCCTTTTTTATTTTTTTAGTCATCGAATTAATTAAAGGCCTAGCAAAAGATCAAGGCATTTTTAAAAGAATTTTTAGAACCGCACAATCCATCCTTTCCATTCCCATCCACCATGGTAAATTATTCCCAGTCGAAGGACAATGACCTTTCTTACTATTTTTAACCGCACAGACGTGCTTCCACAATTGCGAAAAAATCATCTAGAACTGCACGGTTTGTATGGAACTGCAGGCTGAACAAATTCCTGAGCAGATCGACGCGAGCAGACATGTGGCGATGCTTGCGGTTCTGCTGCAGATGTCGATGGCTGGAAGCACAAAGGTGCTAAGCGCACTTTTTTGGGTTTTTCAAAAAAGTAGTGCATAATATGCCTGGAAGAAATATACATCGGAGCACAAAGGTACTAACGTTTACGATGTTAATTTGGATCACTTGGCACCAAAACACAATTGGGCTAAGTCTCATTGGCTGAAATCCATAGAGCGCAAATAGCTCAAGCGCACTTAATACCTATGTGCACCCTCTTTTTTTAACGCCTTGTCTTTGTTGTTGACTTCCACGCCATTCGCCATTACTGTTTATCGTCGTCCCCGTTACAAAAATAATAAAAGTTACATTAAAAATAACAGAAACAATATCTCGAAATCTTTAGTGTTTACTGCTTATTGTTTACTGTTTCTGCTCTCAATACATTATTATTGAAATGCATAAACGAGTGCATCGTTTCAGTTCTGCACAAGCGCTTCAGATGATCATGGACCTTAATGATTCAATCGAGGAATCCAGTGATGATGGTAAGCTTATTAATAGGAACCTTAGAAAATGCTGTAAAATTATGGAAAATAAATGTTGATGTTTGGGAAATTAAGTGATTTAAAGCTCGAAATCGGCTTATGTGGTAAAATTGTAAAAATTATGCGGTATTATGCAGTAAGGTTTGGGCTGCATCGAAAGGCGATGTCATGGACGTCTCATCGGTATTATTAAGCAACTACAGGTAGGATCGTGACCACCAGAACACACCTGCAGACGCATAGACCGGTATTGCTTGCCATAGTGAATATTAAAACCAGCGATGCATCCCTCCGTGTTTCTTTACATTGTTTAACTTGGGTATGCATTTTGTCTGTCTTAGGAACTTCTACTGAACATCTGGCAACTGATTTGCCTGCAACTATGCTTCCTCTGGACCTCGAGATTTCTTCTCCGCTTAATCGTACACCTGCTATGACAGTTGAAGGGCTTGATCCTACACTTCCTCTAGTCTTGGAGCCTTTTTGCAGAGAGGTTTCTGCAGTAGAAGTGCTCGACCATTCACACCCGCTGGCAACTGATTTGCCTGCAACTATGCTTCCTCTGGACCTCGAGGTTTCTTCTCCGCTTAATCGTACACCTGCTATGACAGTTGAAGGGCTTGATCCTACACTTCCTCTAGTCTTGGAGCCTTTTTGCAGAGAGGTTTCTGCAGTAGAAGTGCTCGACCATTCACACCCGCTGGCAACTGATTTGCCTGCAACTATGCTTCCTCTGGACCTCGAGGTTTCTTCTCCGCTTAATCGTACACCTGCTATGACAGTTGAAGGGCTTGATCCTACACTTCCTCTAGTCTTGGAGCCTTTTTGCAGAGAGGTTTCTGCAGTAGAAGTGCTCGACCATTCACACCCGCTGGCAACTGATTTGCCTGCAACTATGCTTCCTCTGGACCTCGAGGTTTCTTCTCCGCTTAATCGTACACCTGCTATGACAGTTGAAGGGCTTGATCCTACACTTCCTCTAGTCTTGGAGCCTTTTTGCAGAGAGGTTTCTGCAGTAGAAGTGCTAGACCATTCACACCTGCTGACGTCCGAGCCTTTCAACCTTCATGTTGCAAGTATGGCCACTCCGATGGAAAGAACTCGTACCCGTAAAGTTATCATCATTACTCGCCTAAGGTAGTTCTTTGTACTATCATTTCAAATGTGGTTTCAATTATTATTTTAAAATGAAGGTCTAATAGTCATTGTCTCTATGGAGTAGTCATTTTCTTGTATTTCTGCCATTATAATTGATGAATTAATTTACTTAAACTACTCTTATGATGAAAATACAAAAGTTAAATTAAACTTCTGTTAAACTTGTCATCAGTTACTACAGTGTACTATGATTATGAATGTTTCATTGTAATCGCAATGCATTCTGTGAATGTGAACTTCAATAAAGGAAGATTATTAAATTATTAAAAATGAGTGTTTAATTGGCATTTATTTTTATTTTACATGTCATGTAGGCCACCAATCTTGCAACCTTTGCAAGTTCCAGTCGGGGTTATTTCTTCTCAACAGATGTCACCTGATTCAGTGCTTCCAACAACAGTTGATGTAGTTAATCCTCCACATCCAACAGAAGTTACAGTGACTACTCGTTCAACCTCTCTCTCTAACGAAGAGCCTGGTCCCTCAGGAAGTCTTCCTCTCAGCGACGATGCATCTACACCTTGCCTACCACCATCAGATATGGAGGAGCGTTCACGAAAGCGTAAACGAAATACACAAGGTTGGAAACGAAATGTTAGGCAGCTATCTCGAGCTAATGGAAAGGAGTATGTTTCGAGGAAAGGGAAACTAGTGGCGGGAAAAAAACCATGTGGGGGTTGCGAAGAAGGATGTCGTTTTAAGTGTGGGGTCATGATTTCGGAAGATAAGCAAGTGCAATTATGCAACGAGTATTACTCGTTGCAAGACATTCAGTGCAAGTCTCAGTTCCTCTGCAGCGCAGTCACTGAAGTTGCTGTCCGCAGGCGTAGCATAGATGCTGCAACTGGAGAGGCTGTAAGCACAAAGCGCAAGAAAAGTCGAGAGTATTATTTGATGTCCGATGATGATCGAATGCGTGTCTGTAGAAACTTCTTTTGCAGTACTCTTGCTATTTCAATCAAGATTGTTAACAGGGCTTTAAAAGGTAAATCAGATACTGGTTTATTTGTTGGAAAAGATGGTCGGAAAGGAAAGGTTCCTGCAAATAAAACTTCAGATGAGAATATCCAGAAGATCGTCGATCACATAAACAGCTTTCCGCAGGTTGAATCGCATTACACTCGCAAAGACTCACGTAAACGGTATTTGGCACCTGATCTTAATATTCAACAGCTTTACCGTTTGTACAGTGAGGATTACTGTCAAAGGCTTGGAGTAGCACCTGTTAAGCAAGAAATCTATCGAAGAGTCTTCAATACCCAAGTTAATCTTGGCTTCTTTATTCCTAAGAAAGATCAGTGCTCCACTTGTAATAGCTACAGAAATGCTGTGGATACAGAGAAGACGAACTTGCATGATGCATGGGAAGCACATAAAAGGCGAGAAAAAGAGTCTATGGAGGAGAAGAGTCGCGATAAAGTAAAAGCTTGCAGTGACCAATCGTATCGAGCCATAACATTTGATCTTGAAGCAGTTCTCTCTACTCCACATGCAGGTGATTCACAAATATATTATAGAAGGAAGCTTGCTGTGTACAACTTTACGATACTGGAATCGGCATCCCAACAAGGATTCAATTACATATGGGACGAGACAGAAGGTGGTAGGGGAGCAAATGATATAGGGTCCGCCCTTCTGGATTACTTGCGAAAACTTCCAGCAACCGTCACGCACGTCACATCATTCTCAGATACTTGCGGTGGACAAAATCGCAACCAGTTTATCTGTGCAGTCATGTTGTACGCCATTAGAACATTGCCTTCTCTACAAACTGTTGATCTAAAGTATATGGAGAGTGGCCACTCGTATTTAGATGTAGATCTAATGCACTCCCTGATTGAGCGAGCTACAAAGCATCTCAAAATTTATACAACTCGTGATTGGGAAGTGGCGATAGCCGGTGCACGAAAGAAAGCTCCTCCATTTATCGTTCAGCGAATGATGCACACAGACTTCAGTGACTTGAAGATGCTGGCTTCTACTCTTCTACTAAATCGCAGCAAGAATATGGAGGGGGATACGGTGAATTGGCTACGTGTTAAGTGGCTGCGCTTCAGTAAACTTCACCCATTTGTCATTGAGTACAAATACCAGATTAGTGATGAGAATTTCCTTCGCCTCAACATATCCAGCAAACGCGGCAGGCCAAACACACTGATAGGGGAACTTACACCAGCCTATCTCTCTCGAATCCCAATCTCGACGGCCAAAAAAGCTGACCTCCTTGCGCTACTGAAGAGCAGAGTAATTCCGGCAGAGCATGCGGTTTTCTACAATGACTTGCCTTCAAATGCTAGAGCTCGAGACTGTCTTTCGGAGCCCTGTGCTGACGAGGAAGAAGACTGAATTCAAACTTAATGTTATTTTTTTCTTATCTGAAACTAATGGCTTGAATGCAGAGCATTATTTTATAATTACTGTTGCATTTTATTGTTTTACTTCTTCAACGTGTGAAATGTGGATAAATTATGGAGGAAGATGCATTTTGGTGCTTCTTGATTTTCATTATAATATTTTTTTCTTAAATCTTTATTGGATGTTAATTATAATGATAAGTATGACAGCTATGATTATCACATTAATTTGAAGGAAAACTCGGCGTAAGAGTCGCTCATACTTGAATTAAATTATTTTTGGTTATTTTCCTGATATTATTAGGAGTTTTTTTGCTTAAAAGAAATTTTAAAATTAAATAATATAATCATGTGGTGCTTAATAAATTAACAAATGCTTAAAGGCTAGTTAGAACAGTATTTATTAAGGGTCTTCTAAAACAATTGTCAAAACAGTTGACATGAATTAGTATTTCAGGTGTCCCAGCATCAGCGCACAAAAGTCCTAAGTGCATATATTTCCTTACAGTAATTTTACAAAGTCATTTTTTTTTTACAAACAGAATTATTTGTGCAAAAATAAAAATACTTGTAACACTGCAATAAGCTCTTCTTTTGGAAAAGTCATTGCAAATCGAATTATTTTGAATAATGAATTTTAGCAACACATAACAAAACTTCAACTTCAGTTTTCTTAGAATTAAGAAAAGTGCGCTTAGCACCTTTGTGCTTCCAGCCATCGATGTCTCCAGTGACGAACCATTGAGTCAATCTTCGTATGTTGCCTGCAGCGGATCGAATAGCCACCGTCTCGCGTCGACATTCGCCTTCGCAGGCGTTCCCTCACACCGCTTTCGTCCAGATCCCTCAGAACAACACGGATAGGCCTATCGTCGATCAGACCCAGGTCTTCGAGTTCCTTGTAAAGGAAGAGACGACGATTTCCCGTCAGAGCCCACCACTTGCTCTTGTACTGGACGACTTCAATCGGCGGAATGCTGTCGGGAGATAGAAGTCCGTACAACATGTAACAGAAGGTTATCTCGATTCTCAGACCGCTGCTGAACTTCCTGCCGATGCTGTCCTGGGTGTATAGGATATCGTTCGGGTACATGTAGACTATACGCATTTTGATTGCCTTTTAGGGTCCAATGGAGAGTCACAGTTTCTCGGCGTCACGCTCGGTCGTGTTGAATCATACATTGAACGAATCACAGGCGATGACGTCTGTAGTCCGGATCCTCCCAGTTCAATTGCCAGTTTGTCTGTAAAGATCAATTCGAAATAATTGGCAAAACCTATCGATCATCTCTTCACCACAGAACGACATGTGCTCTACATGTATTCTGATATTTGGGATAGGCCAGGGTTAGAATTGCCGGGAGGGTTTGGGGTTTTCAACTCCCAGTCTTTCTTAGAGCCCCATATATAGTAGTGTGGTCCTTAGCTCCATGTAAAAATATTTTTTTGAGAATTTTAAACGGGGCACCCTCCTAACTTATACCTTTAGGTTAAAAAATATTAACACTGAAAATTTTGGCTAATTTTTTTGAGTTTTAGGGGTCGCTACCGGACGTAACATAATATCAATGTAAAGACACAGGCGAAACATGGAATATCGTATATTGTATACTATTACTAGTGTACATGTATGGTTGAATGCACAAATTTAAATAAATTCTGATGGGCAATGGACCGTGCTGGTGGTGGACTAGTGGCCTGTGGACTGGTTTACTATTTTGGACAAAACGCATAGCCTACACGGACATAAAAATGTTTTTCCAGTTAATGTTTCCATCATTGCATCAGTCTTTTGCGACGATAGGTATACCGTATATTTCTTCACAATCAAAATAGCAGACTCTGCATCTGATCCTCATTATTTGTTTGAAGCTTGTTATACATGTTCATGAGTGTCCCTCCATGCTTTGTAATGTCATTCACAACTTTCACTGAGCTCGCAGTGGCCTAATCTAACTTGAAGTTCTCGTGTCGTTTGACCATGTATATCAACGTCTTATTGGAGAAAACTTGAAAAATCTCGTGTTTTCCATGACAAGATCTTCCAGTTGTATTGAGCTTATTACAGCAGGTTCCAAGGTTCTTCTTTGAAGTGGATGTTCGATCCAAGTTTTGTCCAGAGTAGTAATCATTTGACGCTTGGTATAAATGGAAGCCCCATAAATCAAAGAACGCAAAAGTCACCAATTCCTCTGAAAGATACCAAAAGGTCATCTAAGCATTTCTTCCTTGCAACGTCTGCAACTGCGCTATTTATCTTCCTGTGTTTTGTCAATTTCCTTACAGACCTACACTCTACAGGTCAAGTCGAGGAGCATAGATGGTGCATACAGTGCTTGAAAACAGACTTTAACATATATAGCAGGCAGATGTCAGCTATACCCTTTATTCTCTTCTTGTTGACTTGAATTATTTCTTGAACATCCATATCTTAACACTGTAAATACTCTTGGCCATCAACCTCGCTCTGTGCAGCCCAGCGGAAAAATCATTATGTCCTTACCCTTTGGTGAACCAAGAGAAAACATAACCTCTGCCTCCAACTTAATTTAGGCATAAAAATTATGTGATAGCGACATGCACTCTACAACAAATCCTTGTCCAGCTTTTGTTCCAACAGGATGCAGGCACCATTTCTAAGTCCACGTTCACTGAGGTGGTGTCAAAGCACATAGATTTGATTTGATCAGTAATGCCCCAAGTCACAACCGCTTCATACACTGCAGACACTGAAGATTTTCTTGTCACGATGATAACTTCTGTAAACCGAGGATCTGGTCAACACTCTAGAAACGAGGACATGAAGAGTTTGAAGACGGTCTACTATTTCTTTACTGCAGTCTGCAGATGTCTTCCAGCAACTTTCCATCCCAGTGAATTATTAGAGGAACTCCTGGTTGGCATTCAGCTTCCAAGTTTTCGTAAATTTTTGCCGATTCTTTATTCACTCCTTAAGCATTGAAAAACAATAGGGATTGAACTCTGCGGGATCATTGCCAAGACATTGTAGTGCGAAAGAAAGTAGGCCTATAAGTGTTGCATTTCTGTTACTCACTTTCACCGTGGCATTGTCAAGACTTAGGTCTATTGCCAACTTTGTGTTCTCTTTGACAATAGCGAAATTATGCAATATATACGAAAAAACCAAAATGAAGCGAAATTGCGCCAAAAGATGCAATGACTGTGAATGCATTATAAAAAAGTCAATAAAATAAGTAAGTAGGTGGCAATCATGATGTCGGAGATGTTAATAAATATGTGAGTATAGTTGTCTATCAAACTCTATCATAGCGATTAACATGGTTGGAAAGCATATTAATGGAAATTGCGCATAGTGGACCACAAAGCCCAAATTAATTCTAACCTTGAACTTTAACCTCTGGTAGCGACCCTTAAATGTCCTGAGATTCTCTCCAAATTTTTTCTCAATTTTTTTCTCATCAATAGAAACCAACTTAGAGGGTGCCCCGTTATAAAATCAAACTTTTAAAAATAAGGACCACCCTAATATATAGCCAAGTAGCCTAAAGTCTGTTTTTGACACTTCAATTCCATGTGGACAATGGTCCAACCGTCCAACCCCCCCCCCCACCAGTTATTTTTCAACAATTCTTACACTAGGATAGGCAATCTGTGAATCGTTGCCTAGGTTAAATTCAATTCAATTCAATTTGTTGTTACCATCATCAACAATAAAAAAAATTAGTCATAGAGGCATGCTTCACATAGCTGGATGGTGACAAGGAAGGTCGTAATCCCGCTAACAGCGACACCTATTTACTTGCACTATACTTTAAGTCTTTAACATGTGACTAGATACTGACAGATATAACGGCATGAATCATGTAGTGAACGTAACTAATAAAATTTTAAAAAACAAATCAGTACACATATTAAAAGGTTCAATATTATCGTAATCAAGAATCAAGTATAGGTGGGTAGCAGAGTTTTAACCTTTGCAAACTGGACGCCTGTTGGATATGAATGGGAATTGAGTTCCATAATTATAGGACCTACACCTGGCCCATTGAATTTAATATGGAATCTTTGTGAGTTTAAGCGAACGGATATTGGCACGATAGCGGGAGAAGTTCCTATAGTAGAGCAGGGGTGTATTTGTGTGTATGCACACTTGCTATAGCACCCCTTCAAGCTCCCTACTCAGAGGCGCTCCCGACTACAGAGCGGACACTGCATCGAAGTTTCAGCCGAAGCGCTGAGTAATTGCGAGTGAAGGACTTGTCCAAGGTCCCTACGTGGCAACTTGAGGTGGATTCGAACCTGCAACCCTTCGGCTGCAAGGCGACGAACATACCCATACTCACTACACCACTGCGCCTCACAGTCTATCACAGGGGTCCTCAAACTTTATTTTTAATGTACCCCCAAGTAAAAAATCGAATGATGGCGTACCCTCCCCAGCAAAGTCAGATCAGAAACAAAATGCCATTGTGAGGTCCCCGCGTGCAGTGACATCTAAAAGTCCATTTAGGCCTAATCATTGGTGACATGGTTTATTGGAGTCGTAACCTATAATATTATAGGGAGCAAAATTTTGTTTAATTATAAGTTTATAATCTTATCAGCAAATTTAAAAGAGAAAATTGGCCTATATTATAACCGCTACAAAAAAGATCCAATCTATAGTGCTATGGGCTTGTTTAGACTAGCAAAGATATAAAATATCTGGTTTAAAAGTCATTGCAGTAAAAGAAAGATGAACACGAAGACCATATAAACTCAAAGAAAATTATTTATGTTTCTGGAATTTTTCGCGTACCCCTTACCGGCGCCTGGCGTACCCCCAGAGGTAGGCCTACGCGTACCACAGTTTGAGAACCCCCTGGTCTATCAGATCCTTGTTGGAAGTATGTTAAAATCGCTGTAGAGAATTAAGTTAACGATGCTAATATGTTAGTCTATGACGGGCTTGGTTTAGAATAGGCCCCTACATCCAGTTTTACAAGCGACATAGACCTATATTCACTCGAATTAAAGGTCTAACCTTTACATTGGTTTAAATCCTCTGCATTTATACGCCCATTTCACAGTAGGTAGGCCTATACTGTAGCCAATTCGTATAAATTATTATGACACTTGTCGATACAGTATATAATGCTTAATTAATTCCTCATTGAATGCGCAATGATTGGTCATGTCTCTGTGGTTTTATTCCGATCCAAAAGCTCACTGGAAAATCTTCACCATCATCAGAAATAGACGTAAATTCTAAATATTATGTTGCGTCATATAACCATCACCTATAAACATTTCAAGACCCTTCACGAAATCAACGCTGATATGAGCCTAATAGTCTAGAAGATTCTGGATAATAATTATGCATAGGCCTACAAAGGTCCATGCACATATATATATACATTACATAATACATATACTGTATACATATTATATTCACATGATAGTTATATTTTAAGCCTGTTATTGTGCGTTAGGCCTACACGTAAGCCACATGCACGCATGTGCATGGGTTTGTGGGTTCCCGGACAATTCGTCGACGGACAATTCGTCGACGAACAATTCGTCGACGGACATTTCGGACCGGACAATTCGTCGACGAACAATTCGTCGACGGACATTTCGGACCGGACAATTCGTCGACGAACAATTCGTCGACGGACATTTCGGACCGGACAATTCGTCGACGAACAATTCGTCGACGGACATTTCGGACCGGATAATTCGTCGACGGACAATTCGTCGATGGACATTTCGGACCGGATAATTCGGAGACGGACAATTCGGACCGGACAATTCGGAGACGGACAATTCGGACCTGGACAATTCAGTGACGGACAATTCGGAGTGCATATAAAAATCGTGCTCTCCTAAGAGGCACTTTCAAGGATGAAACTTTTATTTATCATTGGCATAAAATAATTATATGGTACCAAACAAATACTGTCTGATCTTCTAAAATTAGTCCAATAACTGAAAATAAGAAACTGAAATTAGTTAAATTAAGTAAATTTTCATCTTATAGGCAGTTCATTGAGATCAGTGTAATTTTCAAATTTATATAGGCCCATGGTTTTTATGCCCGTAGTCAGGTGTCAGGTTATTATTAGTTTGGACAGTAATACATTTTGGGTGATGGAGATGGATAGGCTAGGAAAATCTTACCTAAAATTGGAAGTCCCATCACAAATTTTGGCTGCAATTCGGTCCGAATTGTCCGGTGCGAATTGTTTGGTCCGAATTGTCCGGTGCGAATTGTCCGGTCCGAATTGTCCGGGCCGAATTGTCCGTCTCCGAATTGTCCGGTCCGAATTGTCCGTCTCCGAATTGTCCGTCTCCGAATTGTCCGGTCCGAATTGTCCGTCTCCGAATTGTCCGGACATCCGATTTGTGTGAATATATATATAATATAATATATACAATGTGTTATATATATATATATATATAGCCAAGGCCTAAACCTAGAGAATATGCATGAGTTGGAAAATGAACTTATGGAATTTACAGTTTCATATCGTATACAGGCCTACGCCACGATCGAAAACAGACACGCTGTAGGGCCTATTATACATGTAGATGTCACCGGCCTATAAATCTACATTGTATGTATGTATGTACCGGTATGTATGTACCGGTATGTATGTATGTATGTATGTATGTATGTATGTATGTATGTATGTATGTATGTATGTATGTATGTATGTATGTATGTATGTATGTATGTATGTATGTATGTATGTATGTATGTATGTATGTATGTATGTATGTATGTATGTATGTATGTATGTATGTATGTATGTATGTATGTATGTATGTATGTATGTATGCACATGCATGCATGCATGTATGTATGTATGTATGTATGTATGCATGTATGTATGTATGTATGTATGCATGTATGCATGCATGCATGTATGTATGTATGTATGTATGTATGTATGTATGTATGTATGTATGTATATAATTATTATGTTAAAATCGGAGTTTCACGCCTAAGCACATGAGCAATAATAATTGTGAGTGAAGGACTTGCTCAGGGTCCCTATGCGCGGTTGCTTGAGATGATTAGAACCCGCAACTTTCCGGCTCCAGGGCACCGAACATACCTCGATCTACACCACCGCGCCCCACGTGGTAGCATGTAGTCTATATATAGATTAGAAACTATTTTTATATAGAAGCGTGAGATGCATTGTAATAAGTGCAGGCCTATTATAGTCAACTTTTTATTGTAATAAGTGTAGGCCTATTATTGTCAACTTTGATTGTGACAAGACAGTGTAGGCTTCTAACGGTAAACTTTGATTGTAATAAGTGCAGGCCTATTATAGTAAACTTTGATTGTAATAAGTGTAGGCCTAGTATAGCCAACTTTGATTGTAATAAGTGTAGGTCTATTATAGTCAACTTTGATTGTAATAAGTGTAGGTCTATTATAGTCAACTTTGATTGTAATAAGTGTAGGCCATAGTCAACTTTGATTGTAATAAATGTAGGCCTATTATAGTCAACTTTGATTGTAATAAGTGTAGGCCTATTATAATCAACCTCGATTGGCAACACAAGGCATAGGCAAGACTATTTTGTAGTTACAGCCAAGCAACATACTGCAGCGATGACCAATGCATGCCAGTTACATGTAGTGTCTAAACAGGCTTAATCAGTACGTCAGGTATAGGTCCACGTGTTTAGTCTGGTGTCTGTCTAGGACTCGATTCTATTAAGCCTATGCGTTTGCTTGTCCAAACTTGCATCGTGTTCGCATAGCCAATTGGCCTATGATTAATTATTATTTTATAACCATTATCATATATAAAAAGGCTTTATAAGTCCTCAAGAACGAGACTCAAAATCAAGTGTGCAGTGACGTCTGCCTTTTAACAGCAAAGTTTCCGCTTCTCTTCAGTCACTAAAAGCACAATGGTTATATGAATAACAGGTGATAGCAAATAGTTATAACCGTAACGTGTTATCTAGGTCTATAGGTCTACGAGTTTTTTTGCTGAACACACATTCCAGCTGTTTTATAATATTGAAGAAACGCATCTGATATGATTATGATGATATATCTTCATTTTCTTCAATTATGTTCCATTATGACTTATAGCATATAATGCGCCTCTCACAGTATAAATTAATCAGAGTCGCGAAGAACCCGCCGAGTACTAAGTAGGCTACTTGATCTTAAAATAGCGAGCAGCCACGTTGGCCTAGGATTTTTTAAAGGCTATTTATCCACTTAAATAAGAAAAAACCAAAACAATTGCTTGTAGTAACAATTGTTTTTCTTACTTTATTCCCTTTGCTACGTTATTCCCTTTTTATTTACTGCAATACTGTTTGGCTGGTGTCAGAAAGGGCATCCGGCCAGGCCATAGAACCCCCAAACCCCCCACCATCATAAATTCCTGGCTACGCCACTGAGTTACCAAGCAGTCTCCTTACATGTCAAGTGAACTTCTTGGTCCTTCTCTGCGCGCCCGATTTCTGCAAGCGTTTGAAAACCAATCTTTATGATTATGTTTTGGTGCTGTCTGGTCGGGAGTGCCTCTGAGGAGTTTCTCTTGTAGTGGCGCTATAATAAATCCACGATTACGAATTTACGATTACGGTTACGATTACGATATGAACGGAGGTCAAATTGAAGACTGGGAGACTCGAGAACGGTGTCTAGATGACACAGTGTGATCAGATTGGGAGTGATACTGTCGAAGCCATTGAACGGCTGGACTTCAGTTGAACGGGCAAAAGATGACCGATAATTTAGGCCTACCTAGCAGGTTTTTTTTTATTTAGCAGTTCTACACAAAATGTGCAGCTCTCAATGGTTGTGTGCAGTTGTTAAAGTACCTACATGTATGTGCATTAAAAATTGTAAAAAAAGTCATTGTGATCAGATTGGGAGTTATATATCATGGAGGATAGGAAGTAAAAGAAGGGGTTGAGCAGTTCCACACATTTCCTGAAAGAAGTCCTGCTACCTGGAAAGTGAGTAAGCAAAATTAAAATTTACCCAATGCATCTTTGAAAGCTCTTTGTGATTATTACAAAGAAGAAGTGATTGACCAAAAGATGCATGAGCGTACGAAGTGTTACGAATTATTTTTCCTAGCATCAGTATTTAAGGGTGGGTGACCAGCATAGGCGTAGGGGACATTTCAGCAGTGGGGGGGCAAAAATTTTACTTTTGCCCGAAAAATGAAATCCGGAATAATTGACGTCGTGCACATATAGCCATCTCTGTTCTTGCACCCGCACCCAGGGACAAGGGGCAAATACATCGGGGCCCGGCCATATTATAGCTAGGGGCCAGGCTGGGTAATTTTAGGCATATATGCAAATTTATTATGTAGCCTATATATATATATATATATATATATATATACAGGGTGGGCCATAAAAAAGTAACCCCCTACAGTTTTTATCCCATATCTTGGCCAAACATAAGAATTTTTAAATGAAACTTTACAGTCTTAAAGGCAATTCATATTTACGTACAATGGTCAAATTTCAACAAAATATTTCAAACAGAACAAAAGTTATATCACTTTTAGCGAGGCCACCCTTCGTTTTTTGACGATTCAAAAACGAAACGCAACAAAATTAGTTTTTTGCTAATATCTTGGTCAGAAGTAAGAATATCGAAATGAAATTTTACAGGATTAAAGGCAATTCATATTTACAAATGATAGCCAGATTTCATAAAATATTTCAAACCCAACAAATGTTATACCACTTTTAGTGAGGCCACCCATCGTTTTCTGACTTTTTGAATCATCAAAAAAGTATGGTGGCCTCACTAAAAGTGATATAACTTTTGTTCCGTTTGAAATATTTTTATGAAGTCTGGCCAACATATGTAAATATGAATTGTCTATAAACCTGTAAAATTTCATTTCGAAATTCTTACTTTTGGCCAAGATATTGGCAAAAACCTACTTTTTGTTGCGTTACGTTTTTGAATCGTCAAAAAACGAGGGGTGGCCTCGCTAAAAGTGATATAACTTATGTTCTGTTTTAAATATTTTGTTGAAATTTGGCCATTGTACGTAAATATGAATTGCCTTTAAGACTGTAAAGTTTCATTTAAAAATTCGTATGTTTGGCCAAGATATGGGATAAAAACCGTAGGGGGTTACTTTTTTATGGTCCACCCTGTATATATTCCTGACGCAGTTCAAACTTCACACGAGCAACTTATTAAGTTCATAATAATTGTAGATTGTTTTGTATTGTATCTAATCATCTACAAAGCGCCTCAGTATACGGTGAACCGTTCAGAGGCGCTAATAGTGCGCAAAACCGCGCTCAAAGAGGAAGTTTTTAAGATGAGAGAATGAAGAAGAGAGACTGCCACAGAAAGTGTATAGAGCGAACGCAAGGAGAAAGCTCATCTCAAAGAGAAGGACCAATTGAGGCAAATGATCAAGACTGAGCCATTGCAGTTCTAGAAGGCGGAAGCAAGAGTCAAGCCTGTTGGATGAACGAAGTGGACGGTTGGAGGAAGCTGAGTGAGGCCTTAGTATAACGTCGGTCAGATATTTGGGGTAAAACCCTGCTGAGCCTTGACGATCAGAGTGAGGAATTTAGATTGTATGTGAGTACGGAGAGGAAGCCAATGGGTGGGGACAGAACAGCGAAAGATCCTGAGAGCTGAGACACCTTAAACGAAAATAAGAGGAACGTGTGCTTTTGGAAATGTGCTCAGTTAAGGTAGGCCTATTATCCTTCCCGTAATATAAGTGAGCTATCAAGTGCAACACCCTGATCCCGCACACTTGACAAGAAGGAAAAGATTGCAAATTTTCGGAGAGCAGACCAAGATCTGCACGTTTCAATGTTGATGATCGCAAGATTATCGTGTCTATTTTGCCTCATGACCAGTAGAAATTTCGATGTCATTCAGGCAGTGAATTCCATGTTCCATTGCACCTGGCTTGAACGCTGTGAATAGGCCTAGTCGCAATTTTCGGTCAAATTTCGGCTCTTGAATAATTATTTGCTGCAACTCTAGCCATTATTTACCGTGATTTCGGAACTTTTCGGGAATTTCTGCCATCCATAGCCTAGTTGTTGTGAGCTAATATCTAACTCGATTCGGACAAGATTTTCGGGCAAATTTTGGCTCTAGAATTAGCTGCCATTCTCGCCATTAAGCTTATTTATAAAATGCCACCGTGAACTCCGAAGTTTTTCGGGAATTTCTGCTAACTATGGTTGTTGTGAGCTAATATCTAACTCGATTCGGGCAAGATGGAACTGGGAGATAATGTGGTAGCCTATATATACTAATGAACGTTGAACTTCAAGAAGTTTGGTTAATATTTTCCCGGGTCTACTTGCCCGGAAAAACAGACTTGCCCGAAATTTGGGGGGCATTTGCCCCCCTGGACCCCCGTCTCCTACGCCTATGGTGACCAGTCGTCTGCCTCACCGTCTAATCTACCCACTGACGCCGTGCGGTCGGTGTAGGTTATCCATTATAGCAGCGTTGACTGAGGGGGTGGTGAAATAGGTTTCTGCCCTGGCGGGAATTTGAACCACGGCCTCTCGGTAGACCGTCCAGCCTGTCAACCACTAGACTACCTCACTATACCCCACAACAGTTACTGTGCGATTACTACAAGGTAAAGAATAATTGAAGACGTTGAAGAATGTTCTATTCCTAAGTGCAGTTGAACTATAAGACCGGCCAAAGACAGAGTGGCTCATATTATAATAGCCTTATAGGCCTACATTTATAAGGATTTACAACTCCGTTATCTTAATACAGCGCAATCGGTTGTCATAATTATGATGACATAATTATCAGAAAGGCAAACGTTTTTCGCTTTCACATGAAACCGTTGCCTAGTCCGAAGTCCGCTGGAATCATCCCTGCCAGCAAGTCCACGTGTGACTATAATACAGGTCCCTAAATTATTAGTGAAAAACCGATTATGATGACGTGTGGGTCAGCAAATATTATTGCAGGAGGGGCAAAAGAAAAACACAATTATAGTATAAGAGTTAGAAACTTTTGGCAAGAGCTTGAAAGCCGCACAATACGAAATAGAGCAAGAATATTTTCACAGTGGATCCTAACTGTAGATTTCTCAGTTTCAGTCTGTATAATTAGTATAATTAGTGCTTTTTATTGCAAAAAAATTGTTTAAAACGAAAAAGTAGTAGGCCTAAGCTTAATTAAGCAATAATTGGGTGTCAATTTTCCAGGGGAGGGTCAAGTCCCTTTTTTTTCTCTAGGTGCGGACCCCATCATCCCCATGGATAATGATGATTGATGGTGATGTTGATGTTGGCGATTATTTTACTTCATAAACCTTGGATACATTTCTCAGGCAGCCATCGAATCAGTTTGTGTAATCTATCATAGTCGTTTCTTCTCTAATCTGAGATAATCCAATCTAGTTCATCCATCAATGTATTCAAAATGCTCCGATAGCGCCTTTAAAGTAATAAGAATTTTATCAAGCGAATGTAGCTCTAAGCATTAGCATAACCTATAGGCCTACTCGGATCACAACAGAACTTTCGATTCATGCCGTGGTCTCTCTCGATCGCTGTGTCCCTGGCTGTGCTCCGTCACACTTGTGTGATCTTTGCTGTCCAGTAGGCCTATCTGGCGTTGCAGCGCGTCGTGTGCTAATATTCGCTCTTCGACTAGGGGAGCTTCTGACCCCGCGGGCTCGCATGGCTATTAAGCAGCGCCGTGCTTTCTCTGTCGTGGGACCCACTGTCTGGAATGACCTCCCGGTTACTCTTCGCTCTCTACTTGTGGCTCATCCGGCGGGGTTCTACAAGTCTCTCAAGTCTTTTTTCTTTGGTCGTGGCTGGGCTGGGAGCGCCTCTGAGTAGTTTCTTTAAGGGGCGCTATATAAATGCCTTGAATGAATGAATGAATGAATGTTTAGCTCTAATGGCAATTATTGATTTATAGCTCGTTCTTTGGCAATCTAAACCCCATTATGATTTCTAGGTCTGTTATTAATGAATTCAGGCGTATCTTTTATGAGTTCCTGGCCCATTATTTATTAGTTCTAGAACTGTTGTTCGTTTATTAGTTTTGACCATTATTTATGAGTTTATTCGTTTTATTTATGAACCCTAGACTTGTGGGCTTATCCTGAATTGCCTTCATGGCTGTCTTTAATAACAATTATTAAGTCAGTCTATCGTTATTAAATTCTGTCAAAACTTGGTACATCATAATAATTATTAGTCACTTTACCTCAAGTGGCATCATCTATAGACCAACAGAACTGCAATCCACTTACTACAAGTATCCGTTATTCGTCAACCAGTCGTGATTTACAACGATATTAAGCCACGTCCTATTAAAATTTACGTATATAATCTTTTGACTAAATGGCGACAAAGACAGGCGGCTCACGTCTGACTAATCGTTTGGTTGCTTGTCGGCAAACATTGAGGTACATCAAAAATAAATTTAAACATGGAACATGCTAGCCTAATTAATTTTACTCTAAATCTGTAATGACTGACTTCACGTTGGAGTAGCGTTTGCTGCGGTAGGCCTATTATTCTGCCTCTTCTGACCAATCAGAGTTCTATTAGTTAGGCCTACTTAAGTCTTTAATCTTTTGTCATGTCGCTACTACTCAGGGAGCGCTCCTAAGTAGACCTACGTTCCTTGAAGGGGGAGCTAGGCCTATAGCCTGCAAATTCCCATAATGAATGAATGGATAAAATCACTAATATTAGATGGAACGCCTACAAATTTTGTACCCCGCCAATTTGACTCCAATAGTCGACGCTGTTAGTTTAGGCCTAAGCAAAATGGTCTTTGGATCAACAAAATTTAGTAGGCGTCGATCGCGCCTTAGCAACTTGCCCATGTATTATTATTATCATTTGGCCTACCATTATTATTATTAATAATACTATTAGGCCTACTATATTGTTATTGTTATTACTATTTTATTTTTTGTTTTTATCTCAGCACTTTATTTAGGCCTAAAAGACCACTCAAGCTAAAAAAAACTAAACTAAAAACAGAAAAGTGTTCAGCCTTAGAGTGCGTTGTTCTCGTCCACGCGGTGTGGTGCAAAGGTTCCTTTAAAAGCAGCGGCGCTGAAACGCTGTGTGCAGATCGAAAGCCTATGGAATAGGCACCGGTAGGCTATCTTCCTCGGATCGCCGGAAACAGGGGCACCACGGCGGCCCAACTCCAATAAAAACTCGCGACCCGCGCGATTGATTGAACCCAAAATTTAATTGCAATGGCCACAAAAATGGAGACAGGAAGCGTGGAGCATTTGTTGCACTTCCGACCCGGCGCATGTCCCGCAGCTCCTCCGGGTACCGTTGTTTTTATTATTGAGTGTTTACATAGCGTGCCTTCAGGGTATCTCCTCAGAAGCGCTCCCAGTCCAGCCATGGCGAAATAACGCAGAATTCTTAAGGAACATACAACAAAATGGAGACGTAGTAAACTCTATCGTAGGCCTAATTGTTCATGTGCTAGAGTCGAAGCGTTTGACAGCAATGATTTTATTACAACCAGTCGATGATATCCGTATAGGAAAGCAATAAATCCATATTCTATTAAGAATTTATAGCCTATCATGCATGCCTGTCATCATTGAGGAAGTCGTACGGTGGTCGTCCGACTATACATCATTCAATTTTCTGCCTATAAAAGACGAAGGCGCTTGACAGAGTTGACCGATCTAAGGAAGTCGTCAGAGTCTTGCATCACAGCTTTCGTCTTTCCTTTCAAGGTGTTGCCGTTTGTTTGTTTCGCATGCAGGGCAGAATGAGGGTCGTTCTGATTCTGTCCCTGGCCTTGGTTCTTCTGGTCTCCGTGGCCTTCGCTGCGCCTTCTTTGGTCGACGCTCCTGAGGCCGCAGGTGAGATTGTAGCTCATGTATTTTAAGTGTAAATTATTCTGCATTTAGTCTGACAATAATATAATATTTATTTCACCGTTGTCCATTAATCCAAACAATATCTTAATCAGTAACTGTTGTTTAAAAGAAACTTTCGGTTAATGGACACACATTTGAAATAGCCTACTTCACTTCATATTATACTGAGGCATGAAATCCTTCAAAATTCGATCACTGTAAAATATTAAACTTATGATAAGAACTTATTGTTAGTTTTTCTGACTGCATGCTCAGATATCAAACCTAAGTCTTATTGGCTTGAATTCCATCAGCAGATCCTTTTGAAGTCTTATGCTATGGCAAGTAGCCTATAGCCTAACTAAAAAGTAAGAAACCTTGAGTTAGACGTTGAAGCTGTTTATAGTTCTGCGTCTTTTTTTGTATGTTTTATTCATTTCTTTTATTTTCGCATTTACTATAGCACCCCTTCAAGCTGTCTGCCCAGAAATGCTCCCGACTACAGCGCGGACACTCCATCGGAGTTTCACGCCGAAGCGCACGGCCAATTGCAAGTGAAAGACTTGCTCAAGGTCGCTACTCTGCGGCTTGAGGTGGATTTGAACTTGGAACCTCCGGCTCCAAGGCCCCGAACCCGCCACTGCGCCACCGGGTCCCGCTGTGTGACTGTAGAGCAGAATATCAGCGTGCTTATGAATTTATTGACGAGATAAAAAAATCTTATAATCACTTTTATTCGGAAAATAGACAAAAATAGATGGAATTAATTATGTCGTGCATAGAAACTCCTCAAGGAGACGGAGAGAAGACAGCGGGTGATGAGAAGGAAGACCTTCAGCTGCAGTTGGCAGGAAAATCTGATGACGATGATGAACCGGAAATAAATCGACAGGAAGTAGCTAAAGGTAAACGGAATGAATTTGTTATTTTGTTATTTTGTTGTTCCAACAAACAGTGGCGGCGCTAGGGTGGCTGGGGGGCTAAGCCCACCTACAAGAGGTTCAGCCTCCCCTAAAAAAGGGCCATCCGAATTTTTGACATTGAAATATCCACGATTTTCGGTCGATGACTAAAAAAAAGGTCGTCAGAAATTTTGGCGGCGAAAATGGAAAATTTTCATGAGATTTCGGGTCGATGACTAAAAAAAGGTCGTCAGAAATTTTGGCGGCGAAAATTTTCCATTTTCACCACGAGGTTTTTCAGCCCCCCGAAACTGAAATCCTGGCGCCGCCACTACCGACAAACCAGTTATTCCGCAGCATTGTTCCATTTAGAGTGGAAATATTTGTATGTAGTGTTAATTTCAAAGTCTCTGTATCAACAATTGATTTTTTATACTATTGACAGAACAGTAACCTAATTTTATTTGCAGACAACGTGTTTTTAGTTCACCGCAAAATTTTAATAATACGAGTCTATTATGCCTACATCAGTCCGTTACTGTCGTGCGGATAAATAGGATTTATCGTCCATACTCCATAGCCTACAATATATTCATAGGCGCAACCACCCTATGGAACCCGCGGGACGCGTCCCCCAACTTTGAGTGGTCCCCTAACTTTATTATTATGGTCCCCCAACTTTTAGGACGTGATTCATTATGGTCCCCCAACTTTTAGGACGTGATTGCACCTATGAATATTGAATATATTGTCCTTTCACGCAGGCTACTAATGTCTATGACCATAGGCGCAACCACGTCCTAAAAGTTGGGGGGACCAGGGAACAAAGAATTTTTTTAGTAGAAGTAATAATAGCGAGCGCGAAGCGCGCGAAACTGCGATTGCCGAAGGCAAGAAGCCCCAAACGATTATGGGGTATGGGGGAGCGTCGTAAGCTCTGGGGCGGAGCCCCAGAAACCGAAGCAATTTTGAGCATTTGATGCCAAACCGAGTGCATTTAGGTTCTAGTTTACCTGAAATTTTGCAACTATGATATCGGAATAAAAGTACCTAAACTATCTCGATCTCTGAAAGTCTAAATCTAAATCAGTCAATCAATCTCTTAATGAGCCATATAGTAATTGACTGTATCGACATTAGACATTGCTTAAAAAAAATGGCGCAACTTCTGGGGATGCAAAGCTTCGCCCTACCCTAAAGGCACAGAAGTCATGCAATAAATATCCATTGATTTTAATATAGGTCTACACATAAACTAAGACACAGTGGAACCAAAGAATGAGAATCATGAGTGCTCATTTCCGTCTAACCGGAAAAAGGTTAGAGATCTTTTTGGACTACTCCAGTATTCAGGGCCGGCCTTAGCTAAAATGGCGCCCTAGGCAAAGCATGCATTTGGCGCCCCAGCATGCATTTGGCGCCATAGGCAAAGCACGCATTGGGCACAGTGCTAAAAGTGTGGGAAAATAAGTGCCTGGACGCCCCTTACCTTTCCAAAAGAAGTGCCTGGACGCCCCTTACCTTTCCAAAAGAAGTGCCTGGACGCCCCTTACCTTTCCAAAAGAAGTGCCTGGACGCCCCTTACCTTTCCAAAAGAAGTGCCTGGACGCCCCTTACCTTCCCAGTCTGTGCTGGTCAATAAGTGGCAGGACGGCGTTCATATTTTAAAATAAGTGCATGGACACCGTCCATGACCGTCCAGGCACACTTTAAGCCCTGATTGGGCACCTCAGGCAAAGCATACATTTCGCGCCCTCAGATCCCCACTCAAACTCAATTGTTCAGCCCACGTCAGAATCCAAAGATGAACCAGCCATAACCTTTACACTCAGCTGAGTAATTTATATTTTTGTTATTAGTACACTGAAGGTTGGATAAAATTCAATTTTGCGCACAATGGCTAACAGTGAAAAAGGCTATTAACATACATTTTTGTGCAAATGACTCCCCCACTAGAATTTGGCGCCCCAGGCAACTGACTGCTTTGCCTGTGCCCGAGGCCAGCCCTGATCTTCCCTATCGAAATTGAGCGCCGCATAGTCGGAATTACTATAAAATATCATAGCTGACGACTGGGCGCTAACATTGACAGATAAAGTTGTCTCAGTTTTGTTTAAATAATTGGAAACCGACCCATAGCCTATTTCTTTTTATTCTAGCTTCTGTCTTCTGGGTTTTTTTCGTGCGGCTTTGGGCACCCGATAACTTTTGACGCTTCATGGAAACAGGGTTTGATATCATTTAATTTTTCAGATCAAAGATTCACACCAGACTATAAAATAATAACACAGCAATTCTTCAGTTGTTGGCGTATTCAGTCGAAAGATGTCACTATGTCAGTATTAACCCATAGACATCGAGTATATTATAGACATAAACTACAAAGCACAGAGTATAAAGAATGCCGTTAAAATCGAATTTTATTAGTTGATATAAAATTTATGCAGTCCTTGAAATTGAACTAGGCCTGCCTGAATTGGTGCAATGAAATACATAAATATCTTAAATTCTTTCCAAAGTCTTCAGTTTAAAAGAAGTATAGTGTAAAAAAATACAATTCGCCGGTGCCGCGGCGCCCCCAAAGACTGCGGCGCCCTAGGCAACTGCCTACTTTGCCTATGCCTAAGGCCGGGCC
Source organism: Lumbricus terrestris (assembly GCA_949752735.1). Lineage (NCBI taxonomy): Eukaryota > Metazoa > Annelida > Clitellata > Crassiclitellata > Lumbricidae > Lumbricus > Lumbricus terrestris. Next base: position 13,310,428 of record OX457040.1, on the reverse strand, counting down.
TGCCAGTATTAATAGAGAAAGCTATCCATCTTAGAAACGGTAAAATGGTGCCAAAATTATAGTCGTGCAACAAATATCCAAATTATACATTGATTCAAATGCACATATAAATGAGCACACAGCGGAACTAAGGAGTGGGAAACATGTGCCCATTTCCATATCCTAACAGTGTAGACCATAGGTGAAGACTTGGTGCTGACTTTGGGGGACAAACGAACGGCCGAAGGAGGATCGACGAGCAAGGGAGAGTTTGGGCAGGGAGATATGCCCCCAAACTTCGAAAAATTTCGATTTTCAGCACTACAATGGTAGCATTTCAGGTAGTCATATTAACAAATTTCCTCGTCATTTTAGTGCTTATAGTCTTTGTTTACGACTTCAAAAGTGCCCTCCCCATTTTCGAAATGCTATGAATTGATAATTGTTTGATGATAATAGTTTAGTAAAGTTAAAAGAGGTGTGTAAGAAACATCTCCAATTGGAATTCTCAGTTTAAAACAATAATAATAGTTAACTTGTCTGATGATATAAGTTTAGTAAAATTAAAAGATGGGCGTAAGAGACATCTCCAATTGGAATTCTCAGTTTAAAACAATAAAAATTGTTAACTTGTTTGATGATAATAGTTTAGTAAAGTTAAAAGAGGTGTGTAAGAGACATCTCCAATTGTAATTCTCTATTTTAAAAATAATTGTTAATTTGTTCGATGACAATAGTTTAGTAAAGTTAAAAGAGGTGTGTAAGAGACATCTATAATTGGAATTCTCTGTTTAAAAAAATTATAGTTAAGTTGTTTGATGATAATAGTTTAGTAAAGTTAAAAGAGGTGTGTAACAGACATTACCAATTGGAATTCTGTGTTAAAAAAAGTTAATTTGTTTGACGATAATAGCTTAGTAAAGTTAAAAGAGGCGTGTAAGAAACATCTCCAATTGGAATCTCCAATCTGTTTAAAAATAATAGTTAACTTGTCTGATGATATAAGTTTAGTAAAATTAAAAGATGTGTGTAAGAGACGTGTCCAATTGGAATTCTCAGTTTAAAACAATAATATTAGTTAACTAAGTCTTGTTTGATGCTAATAGTTTGGTAAAGTTAAAAGAGGTGTGTAAGAAACATCTCCAATTGGAATTCTCTGTTAAAAAATAAAAGTTAACTTGTTTGATGATAATAGTTTAGTAATTATATTATATTTAACTTGGGATTTTAAATCGTACGTTTTTATTACCTATTGCTAATCCGTTGTATAATAACGATGTTCATTCTTTATACACGCAAGCAGCATATGCTCAGTTGTTTCAAGCAATTGACATTTAGAACACTGTTGTGCTTTTACCTAACACTTTCAGGCAAGTGTTATTAAGGACATGCCACATCCTAAGTCGGGTAATTTGAACTTATTTTTTCCTGATGGAGTCCATTAATTTTATATCAGTTGTGACGTTGGGTGTTGGCAATGTTTTTAAAATAACTGGTAGTACGTTAAAAGAGGTATCTTATCCACGCAGTATAATGTTCGCAAATTATTCAACATGGGACTAAATAACTAGGCTATTGGTTAGAGCCTGGATTGCCCGGGAATTCATATCATTAGAAATATGAACTTCACCTGCTTAAGTTTTCTTTTTCTAGAACTCTACTGACGTGTGTGTACATGCCCTAACGATTAAACATTGGGGGGGGGAATGCATGGGCCGTCCCCCCAACGCCTCCATTGGGGGGACCGTCCCCTCTGCCCCCTAGCTCTCCGCCCGTGGTTTCACGTGCTATCTGTGTGAGACGCCAACACTGTCGAGTTAAGATGTTGGCCTACAGGCAGGATTAAAACACTCTTGATTCAGCCTTTATGCTGAGAAGCTACGTTCTTAATATGCCAGTCTATATTGAAATGGCTATTAGCAGAAGTCGGTTGAAAAAGTCCCAAGCCTCTCGTCGAAAGTTGGAGGGGACCATTCGTCGAAAGTTGGGGAGAGGACCATTCGCCGAAATTTGGGGGGACCGTCCCAAGCCTCCAAAAAGTTGGGGGGGGACGCGTCCCGTGGGTCCCATAGGGTGGTTGCGCCTATGTCTATGACAGCTGCCATCAATCCAACTTCTATTTAAGCAAGGAATTATTTTCAACATTTCAGCTTCTATTTACTCAGAAGCGGCAGAATTTTCTACCAATCCCACCTGTATTACCGAAAAGAGTTATTTTGTTCAGCTTATATTCATTTTAAGCCATGCACCCTCCGTTTACGCATATATAATTTATAATCATTTTAATCAATCCAGCCTATATTTGTGCTATGCCTTCTCATGATCAGGGACACACTTTAAATTTTGCCGCGAAAACAAGTAGGCTTAGGCTAGCTGCAGATTTCCTTAAAAAATATAACTATCTTTATTGATTAGACCTCGCTTTGGCCACATGTATATAATAGTAGGCCTATATAGTTAAGAAAAGCTCAGACTGCATTAGCATTAATTGCTCAACATTTCAGAGATGTTCAAGAAATATCCGTAGGCCCATTAGTGAGGTTTTAGTTGTATATTTAGTTTTATTTGCAGCAAAAAAAGATGTGACCATATTTCTGTAAATCATATTAATTTTAAAACATGTGCTGAGTATTCAACGATAGGCCTATAGATTAATTGCAATTTTTTATAGAATAAAGCTCGCCTTCTTAAAATTTTAATGAATAATTCTAGATTTGAACTCATTTTCTAGTTAGTTTATTTTAAACTGACACAATAGTTCCAGCTAATGTCTTAGTTTCCAATTTATGATAATTTTCAATTGGTTTTTTTACCAATGCACAAAACTGAGGTCATCCATAGGCCTATATGAGACGGACCAGACGGTGCGTAACAGGACTGGTCGAATAAATGTCTATTTATTGTCTTATAGTTACCATGATAATTTATGATAATTTTCAAGCAAGTGTAAATATTAGGTTCAGATAGCCTAATAATGTTACTGCAACATCGCAATTTTTCTCAGAATTTCGATTAACTGAAGCTGAACTGGAAGAGCTCTACCTGGCGTGGGTCGCGAAGGCTCCTGCTGGCGATGATACCTCTTTCCCGGCGTTTATCAACTGGATGAATGAAAATGATGAACCCGAGGACGAAGGGGATCTCAAAATTGGTAAGTGGCTTTTGTGCTGTGCGACGCAATACAAAAGTAAGATAGTAACATCGAGATTTCTAAAAGAAACTGTGGAAGTTTGTTTGACAGCCTTTTGCGGCTTCTGCCTGTGACACACTAGATAATGAACTTAAGTTATTAGCTAGGCTACCTAACTCGATACAAAAAAGATATATAAAGTGGAAACATCTTGTGTTTAATAAAAAACAATTCAACGTAGTCAAAATCATTCCTCTAGATAGGTTACATGTAAATGAAACAACATCTTTAAACAGGACAGAACAATGTCTTGTTTAGGGACACGTTTTTTCAGACCCGCCTGGAGATGGGTCGTGAGGGTCGCCAATGGCATCAGAAAGTTTAAAAAGCACCGATCGCGATCATTGGACGGGGAAGAAGCTCAAATGGACGGCACCGAAATAGCTGCTGCAGGTCGGTTGAATGCTTCCTGAAAACGATTGTGGGTCACACTAAACATAATAACGAGGTTATGTGCTACGTGGTGACAGAAATTTACGTAGTTGAGGACGACAGTGGTTGTTGATTGGTTTTGCATAGTGCAGACCAAATTAGTTTTGTAGAGTGCGATATAATACGCGCATAATCGTAATAAATTTTTTTCTAGAGTTATGATTATTATTGCTTATAATTTTTTGTCACCAGAGGTGGCCTACATCATATTGTGAGCAGACTTCGCGGTAAAGGATGTAGGGTAAAGTACCCTATTATGGGCACCTTAAGAACTTTTGCCTGTAGTTTATGGTCCAATGAAGGTCAAGTAAAACAATGTTTGTCAAATTAATTTTCAACACTTTAGCAACTAGAAACTCACTGAAATGACATTAAAATGTTGAGATTTACCTACAAAATATTGAAAATACAAAGGGCTCTGAAGTGCCCATTATTAGGCACTGGTGTTTTTGTTTATAATTCTGCATCATCTCCTTCTATGCTTTATGTCTGTAAGGCAGAATAACAGCATGCTTATAAACTTATTGACGAGATAAAAAAAATCCTATAGTCTAATCACTTTTATTCGGAAAATAGACAGAAATAGATGGAATTATGTCGTGCATAGAAACTCGTCAAGGAGACGGAGAGAAGACAGCGAGTGACGAGAAGGAAGACCTTCTGCTGCAATTGGCAGGAAAATCTGATGACGATGATGATCAAGAAATAAATCGCCAGGACGCAGCTAAAGGTTAACTGACTGAATGCTTTCTGAATGCCTATTTGTTATTTTGTTGTACCGACAAACCAGTTATTCCAAAGCATTGTTTCATTTAGAGTGGGGATGTTTGTATGCAATGTCCATTTCAAAGTCTCTGAATCAATTATAATAATTATTAATTGATTGTGTGATATCATTGACAGAACACTATTTTTAGATTAGCAGGACTACTTGTTATTAGTCAACCGCGAAATTGTAATAATATACGAGTCCATTACACCAGTCTGTTAGTGTCGTGCCGATAAATAGGGTTTATCACATATTTTAGACTGGCTATCAGTGGTTCCCAACCTTAAATGGCTTTATGGCCACTTTTTCTTAGTCGGAGGAGCCGCAAAGTAAGAATTTATTTAAAATTTAATTGTTTATTTTATGCTTGATTTGACTAGTGATTTACGAAAACCATATAAAATTATTAAAATTGAATCAAATAGGCGTCGCTAGCTTAATGTCCAAGACTTCTTCGGTTAATTTTGGCCGTTGGACATTATGCTGGCTCCAGATAAGGAGTCGTATTACCGCATGTCTACAAAGCGATAAATTAGTATTACACGAGAACTGTTCAATCACAACTAGGCTGCTTCCAAAATATAGGTCTAATTTATGTAATTCTTGTCAGTAGTTCAGGGTCGTGTTTTCAAGAATAAGCTTAAACGATAATAATTAGGCTGCTTGACTGAAATGATTTGCAATTTAGACCATGCATTGCAATATTAAACGACGATCTGCACTTAACTTACTTAGCAATCACTACGACTGCACTGTGGAAGAGTAGGCCTATTTATGATGGGGGGGCTTGGGGATTTTATGGCCTGGCCTTACTGACACCAACCCAACAGTAGCCTATTACGGTACATAAAAAGGGAATAAAAGTAAGAACACAATTGTTACTACAAGCAATTGTTTTGTTTCTCTTATTTAAGTGGATAAATAACCTTAAAAAAACTTTTCCCTAGGCCAATGGTGGTTAACCCCCGATACCCCCTTGGCTACGTCACTGCTGTAGAAACATATCTGCTTAGGCATAGGCCTATACCTTATTCGATAGACGAAATACTGTCCAGTACGATCAGCCTAGCCTAAAATAAAGCATAAATCCAGCTGCGACCATTTTTGCAAATTATATTAATTTTCAAACATGCGTTGCGTCTTAGATTCAACGATAGCCTAACTATAGGCAAATTGTAATTTTTCCTAGAATTTGGATTAACTGAGACTGAGCTGGAAGAGCTGTACGAGATGTGGGTCCCGACGGTTCCTGCTGGCGAGGATTCCTCTTTCCAAGCATATCTTGACTGGATGGATGCAAATGACGAACCAGAGGACGAGGGAGTTGTTGGACCTGGTAAGAAATTCTGTCGAGTATCATACAATACGAAAATAATCATATAATCGAGCGTCTAAAACCAGGGTCGGATCCAGGGGGCCAATCCGTCCATGGCCCCCATTTAGAAATAACTTTATTTTTGACATGCTATTCTGGCTCGGAAAGTTGACGTGGCCCCATGAGTAATTCCGCAGGCCCTCCCAACACCCACGAAGTCCACACACGAGGCCCGTAGCCTACGACTAAAAAAAGAAGGTCATCAACTTTTTTGGCGACCAAAGCGAAAATTGTTTCCCTGCCGCAAGACCGAAAATTTTGCCCCCCTTTGAAAATTTCTGTATCCGCCCTTGTCTAAAGCTGAAAGAGTCATAAGGGACTAGAATGCTTCCAGGTGCCCAGAAAAAACGAATTCGTCAGGCAGACAAGATCAAGGGTCTTGCAGTCCAACAGTCAAACGCCTACGATGTACGGTGTTCAAAATTGAAGTGGCGAGAACAGTATATAGGGTATAGGACTATCATGCCATACGTGGTTTTGTGCTGTAGGTCTACGATTTTAAATAAAATTTGATGTAGCCTAATCCTCATATCGAGATTTCTAACAGAAACTGTTAAGTATTTATTGACCACGTACCGCCCTGTAAGATTGAACTCATGTGTCTTGGACTACCTTACTTGATTCATTAATTAGAGCTTGACGGCACGTCGTGCTAAAAGAATAAACCGAGTTGAAAACATCGTGTTTAAAAATTATCAACGCTATCACTATTAGTCCTAAAATAGATAAACGAAACAATGGCTTTAAATAGGACAGAACAATGTCGTGTTTAGGAACTCAGTATTTGAAAAGTATCATCAAATGGACCGGAAAGATCAGAAATAAGGCGAATAAGAAAGGCAAAGCCCAACGATCAATTGACGGAGAAGAACCTCAGATGGAAAACAGCCAAATTGCTGCAGGTTGGTTGAATGCTTTCTAAGAACGATTGTAGCCTACTACACATACTCCTCAGAATATAATTATGTAGCCGTTGTGTTGCTTGATGTTTTCAGATGCATGAGAATAAGGCTCACCTTCTCGAAATTTATCTATGTAGGCCTAATAAAAATTTAACTTTCGTTAATTTATTTTGACTTGTTTTTCATTTGCTACCAATGCGCAAAAACTGAAGTTGTCGATGGCTGATCCGGTGCATACCGGTAGCTGAACTGTGAACTAGTCGAATAGCTGTCCAATTAGACCTACTCATTTAGTTTAACAATGAGCAAACCAGTCTATCTTCTCACAAAGATCTAACTTTTCTCGTGCCTTACTCTTCTCCCGCCGACAATCTTGGAATCATCTTCGATAAGAACCTTAGGCCTATCTCTTCCAACTACATCACTCAGCTATCTCGCACCTACGTGCACATCCGTGTCCTTCGTCAAATGCGCCGAACACTCGATTACAAGACTGCCTTTACGGCAGCCGTTCAATCGTGCCCTTCAAACTCGACTACTGTAATTTTTCTCTTACACAACAACGATTCTTCTCAAACGAAACGTCTTCCCTTTCCCCTTCATGCTAGAATTATTAATCCCTCGGGCAAGTGGTACAGCCACTCGAATCCTTCTCCTCCACTTGTCTCTGTTCCCTGTGTCTCCTTTTTCAGTTTGAGTAGTTTCAGGATTTGTTGTATTACGTCCCCCAATCCCCGTCTTTTCTTCTGTCGTCCCCGGCTGCGCCTTCCAGATCAGTTTCGGCCATTTCGGCCTTCATTTGATAAAGCGCGGGTGAATAAGCTGGTTTACTTGCGTGGATTTTTTGTGGACACTGAGATATTCCTGGCAATTTACATCACATTACATTCAGTTTACAAATTATGACAATAGCCTATCTCAAGCAACCGTTCCTGTGATGCTCCACTTCATCGCGATTTTGTGCTTTTTGCCAGAATATGGATTGACTAAATCCGAGCTGGAAGACCTGTACGAAATGTGGGTTCCGAAGGTTCTTGATGGCGATGATTCCTCTTTCCAGGCGTTTCTAATCTGGATGAAGGAAAATGACGGACCAGCGGACGACGAGGATCCTACAGTTGGTAAGGGATTTTTTGTGCTGTGCGAAATATACAAAGTAGGCTACGTATTCGTAATAGGCCTATCGTCGCCTCAGAATTATCTTCGCGTATGTCCATTTTTTTCAAAATCGAGTTTAGACTTGATTTGTAGCAAAAATGTGCTTCTCTTTCATCACTTTTAATAGTTAAGAGATACGACAAGTCGTTTTAAAGATATTCACCGAAAACTACCTGTCGTATGTCCATGTATCAGGATTGCCTTGTCGTATCTCCAATTTATTTGGCCGTATCTCCAGTGCCGCATTCACGGGTTTAACTTAAAAGTGCATTGTCGTATGTCCGAGAAAGCTCGTCGTTGATTGGACGAAGGAGATACGACATCCCACTTCGTTGTATCATAATGTCGTATGTCCAGGGAATAAAAAACGTTCTTTTATTAAAAAAGGGTATTAAACTTGCGAAAATTGAAACGAACAAAGTCGCAAATGATTGTGTATTGCTTTCTTTAATTTTTTGAATTTTTTCAAATTTTTTTCTCGTCAGGATGACTCGCAATTGATTTAAATTCATTTTATACAACATTTTCCAAAATTTCACAAAAACCATTCTAAGTTTCAATTTAATTTTTATGCTACATCCTTTAATCAACGTCGATGCTTTAATATGACGTCTTTGCCTGAAGTTTTATTACACTCATTTTTTAAAATTTCCGTCCAAAGTTTCGAAACTTCAAACTCGATTTTCTTGGAATTCACAAAAGTGGAGATACGCGAAGATAGGCTAATTCTGAGGCGACGATATCGAGATTTCTAAAAAAAAATCTGTGCGACTTTACTTGACAGCGTTACCATCCTATAACATGATAAAGAATAAACTTTCCTTTTACCTAACTCGATGCATTAACTAGATTTTGGCGGTAGGCCCTAAATGCTAAAGGGATCAGTAAAGTTCAAAATTCTCGTGCTTAGAAATAATCAGCGTTGTAAAAAATTATTTCTTTGTACGAATGAAACCGTAATTTTAAACAGGGCAGAATAATAACGTCGTGTTTAGGAACTCATTATTTGAGAAGTATCGTCAAATGGACCAGGAAGGTCGTCGGTTGGATCGCCAGAAATAACCAGCGTCAACCAACCAGACGTCCACGAACAATTGACGATGAACAACCTCAACCTCAAATCAATAAAGATCAAATAGCTGCAGGTAAGTAGAATGATCCCTAATAAGGATTGTGTTTATGTTCTTAGAATAATGAGCTGTTGTTTTGCGTGGTGTTTTCAAGTATACATACAAATAAAATTCGCATTTATTCATCAGATTCATTGATAAAATTCTAAATTTGAACATATTTTGTGGGCTTATCCCTTATTAAAAATCGTTTTACTATTGCCGCCAATGCACAGAAATCGAAGTTGCCTAGGGATGCGAGCCAGTGCATGGTAAGACAAGTCGAACAAAATAATGTCTAAATACTCCTTTAGTTCACCAGCAATAATAAATAAACTAATATCTTATCATCCCTACCATAGGTGTAGGGGACATTTCGGAAGTGGGGGGGGCAAAAAAAAATTTTGCCCGAAAAATCTGATGACCTTTTTTCTTTTTTAGTCATCCGCCCAAAATCTTAGGATTTTCTCGTCCGAAAAATCTGAGGACCTTTTTTTTAGTCATTTCCTGTAAATCTTCAGAAAATGTAGCTTTTTACCCCTGTGTGCCCGAAAAAATCCGCCTGTACCTGTTTGCCCGAAAAAATATCCGAATTTTTTTTCCCGTCCGTGCCTCTTTTGCCCGAAAAACACATTTGTCCAAAATTTGGGTGGGGTCATTTGCTTGCCCTCTGTACCCCGCCTCCTACGCCTATGATCCCTACCTTTCACACTCAGATACAACTCTTTCCGCGCTTGCTCTTCAGTACCTTCTTCTATCTTGGCTATCGTGAATTCTGAACTTTTCCGCGAATTTCTGTTAGGCCTATCCATATATAGCCATGATGGTTGTGAGTTAGTAGACCTAACTAACTCGGTTCGGGCAAATTGGAACTTGAAGATAATGTGGTGTGATAATGAACGTTGAACTTAGTCTGTGGGGTGCGGTGGTGTAGTGGGTAGGCTATGTTCATTGCCTTGCAACCGGAGGGTTGCAGTCAGGTTTGAAATTAGGCAATCGCTCTTTCGCCTATGCTCAACCAGCTATTTGTAGCAGACTCCCAAAAAGGTCTCCGCCTGTTTGCTCATTCTCCCTAACTCCCCTCCTAATCTGACATCTCCAACGCTTGCACTCTCATCTGCTATTTTCCACTCGCGACTGAAAACCGAACGCTTCAAGTCATCACATCCTGGCTCTAATCAGATTTCACCACACGACCACCATCATCCCCGATTACCACCGTAATATCACGCTGTCTTCTCAGCTTGACTACCCGTGACTTTGACCTGGGACCGGAACAAACAGGTTATAGTTTTGGCCATTGCGGACTTGATTTGATGTAGCGCGGGCGAATAAGCTGGTTTGCTTGCGTGTTTTTTGTGGGCGCTGAGATACATGTAGGCCTATTTCTGAAAATTTACATTGCGTTACATTTACACGTAGTTTGCAATTATAATGTCTTAAGCAGACGTTCGTATGATGCTCCACTCCATCGCGAATTTGTACTTTTGCCAGAATTTGGATTGGATTGGCTAGGGGGTGTTTTGAGTGTTTGAACACCTCCCGAAATGAAAAATGTAAAAAATAATTGAATGCATTTACTATAGCACATGATTTAGAAACCATTAAATAAAACCATGAAAACACCCCCCAAAATGAAAAATTGAATTAATTGGTGACATTTTCTGATGATTTTTCGACCGAATGACTAAAAAAGGTCATCAGCTTTTCGGGTGGGAAAGAAACACCCTCCTAAATCAAATCCTGGCTACGGCCTTGAGACATACATAGGCTACATCGCCACAGAATGACACACTTTGTGAAATATAATATTATTAGATTTATTCTGCATTGTCGATTAAACGTCTAAAATTCTAAATGATCCTTTCCTTTGCATTAATATTAGGCCTACGATGATTTTCAAACAAACCGTTAGCATTCTATATTATATGATCTTTCATTGCATCGCGGCTTTGCAATTTTTCCAGGATTTGGACTGACCGAAGCTGACCTGGAAGATCTGTACCAGATATGGATTCAGAAGACCCCTGCTGGTGAGGATGGATCTTTCCAGGCGTTTGTCCAGTGGATGAAGGAAAATTATGAACCCGAGGACGATGGAGCTGTTCGAGCTGGTAAGAAACTTTCCAGCGTGGATGTGTCCATCCCAACTTCTATGATCGATATAGTAATATCTGATATGTAGCCCAAAATTTGAGCGGCAGCTTAAACCGAAACCCGTCAAAGGAACTCCGCCACTCAAAATAGTTTTGTCATCTTGTCTTGTGCTACATTTTAACACTTGTGATTATCGACGTTGTACATTGCTTGAGCATTAAATTTGAGGTCTATAGTTGATCCGAAAGCCGAGTATCTTATAAAGGGTTTCAATTATTAATTAATCAGATGGAGCATGTTTTCAGATTGGTAAGAAATGGCTGTCCACCAAAGTTCTCTGACTGAGCAATGAAACCACTTAATGTATTATAATAGTTTTAACAATTCGGACAGAAATCAAAATAATCGACCGTGAAAGTTATCGTGTATGGAAATCATTGTGGATTCTAAAGCGAAACGTAGTTTCATTTTGGTTACAATTTATTAAACTGTTGAGTGAACAGCTTGAAGCTAGGCTATTATAGAGGGTAGGCCTATTTCCTACTAGGTTTGACCTTTGTAAGTTGGGATGCTGGAAATTATAGTGCGATTCAGGCAACCAATTGGACCCTCTAGTTCTAAAGCGGTTCAAGTCCATTTTTTGCGATTTTCACTTTAGGCCACTTTTCCACTAAATCGAATGCGCTCTTTCCGATGGTGCATTCAGCTAAGCCGCTAGAGGATTCTATCATGGCGTATTTGTGATATATTTGTTATAGAACTGACAATAATCAACGCATACGAAATTTCATTAGTGAATCATGTCTGTTTAATTCATTCTTAATGTTCACTACTTTGATTGCAAGCTGGTGCAAGAGTGGTTCAAGTTGACTTGATTCACTTTTGCGCTTAAGTTTATTAACTCATTGACACTTTATGACAAGGCATAGTGGATCATTCACACTTGATTCACTCTTCCACCAAAGGTTTTGGACGTTTCAGTCACGGTCTTCCTATTGAATTAGCACTGAAAAAAAATCTTTGGAAAATGAATCTTGCGTGTGTTATAATATTCCCATGTTTCGCAAACTTTGATAGGAACCTCGCCAAGTTGCTAATAATTAACAAACTAGGCCTATATGGAGAAAATGGCGTCTTGGAAAGACATTACCCACAGGACAAAGGCCCCTGGACAAAAAAAACGATTTTGCATAGGGCAAGTTCTTCGAAAACTACAAGTGCATGTAGGCTATAGCTAACAATTGGCATATATATGTATTTCTTCATTTAAACGAAAAAGTTTAGGCCTAATTATCTTATTTTCGTTCGCTGTTATTAAACGCGTCATTGTAAAGAGATATGGTTTGTGTCACCATGCAGATACAAAGAGCTATTCTTGTATAGCCTGTAACTGCTGTTCGGGTCTAAATGCATAAAATTCAAATATGATCTACACCTTAACATATTATTCTTGTAGATGTTTAGAGGCATAATCTATATGTATAATATGCAAATATAGGCCTACAACTTAACATATTTTACTTGTGTGGCAGAGCTGTGCTTGTGTGGCAGATCTGTATGTTTGTGGCAGAGTTGTACTTGTGTGACAGAGCTGTACTTGCGTGGCAGAGCTGTACTGCGTGGCAGAGCTGTACTGTTTGGCATAGCTGTACTTGTGTGGCAGAGATGTTCCTTGGGTCGCAGAGGTGTACTGTGTGGCAGAGCTGTACTGTGTGGCAGAGATGTACTTGTGTGGTAGAGCTGTACTTGTGTGGCAGAGCTGTACTTATGTTGCAGAGCTGTTCTTGTGTGACAGAGCTGTACCTGTGTTGCAGAGCTGTTCTTGTGTGACAGAGATGTACTTGTGTGACATAGATGTACTTGTGTGGCAGAGATGTACTTGTGTGGAAGAGCTGTACTGTGTGACAGAACTGTATTTGTGTGGCAGAGCTGTACTTGTGTGGCAGAGCTGTACTTGTGTGGCAGAACTGCACTTGTGTGGCAGAGATGTACTTGTGTGGTAGAGCTGTACTTGTGTCGCACAGCTGTACTGTGTGGCACAGCTGTATTTATGCGGCAGGGCTTACTTGGGTGGCAGAGCTATACTGTTTGGCACAGCCGTACTTGTGTGGCAGAGCTGCTCCTTGTGTGGCAAAGCTGTACTTGTGTGGCGGAGCTGTACTTGCGTGGCAGAGCTGTAGTTGTGTGGCAGAGCTGTACTTGCGTGGCAGAGCTGCTCCTTGTGTGGCAAAGCTGTACTTGTGTGACGGAGCTGTACTTGCGTGGCAGAGCTGTAGTTGTGTGGCAGAGCTGTACTTGCGTGGCAGAGCTGTACTTGTATGGCAGAACTGTACTTGTGTGGCAGAGATGTACTGTGTGGCAGAGATGTACTTGTGCGGCAGGGATGTTCTTGTGTGGCAGAGCTGTGCTTTTGTGGCAGAGCTGTACTGTGTGTCAGAATTGCACTGTGTGCCAGAGCTGTACTTGGGTGGCAGAGCTATACTGTTTGGCATAGCCGTACTTGTGTGGCAGAGCTGTACTTGCATCGCAGAGCTGTACTGCGTCGCAGAGCTGTACTTGTGAGACGGAGCTGTAATTGCGTGACAGAGCTGTACTTGTGTGGCAGAGATGTACTTTTGTGGCAGAGCTGTACTTGTGTGGCAGAGATGTACTGTGTGGCAGAGCTGTACTTGTGTGGCAAAGCTGTACTTGTCTGGTAGAACTGTACTTGTGTGGCAGAGCTGTACTTGCATCGCAGAGCTGTACTGCGTCGCAGAGCTGTACTTGTGAGACGGAGCTGTAATTGCGTGACAGAGCTGTACTTGTGTGGCAGAGATGTACTTTTGCGGCAGAGCTGTACTTGTGTGGCAGAGATGTACTGTGTGGCAGAGCTGTACTTGTGTGGCAAAGCTGTACTTGTCTGGTAGAACTGTACTGTGTGGCAGAGCTGCATTTGTGTGGCAGGGGGTACTTGTGTGGCAGGGCTGTACGGTTTGACAGAGCTATACTTGTGTGTCAGAGATGTTCCTTGTGTGGCAGAGCTGTACTTGGGTGGAAGAGCCGTGCTTGTGTGGCAGAACTGTAATTGTGTGGCAGAGATGTACTTGTGTGGCAGGGATGTTCTTGTGTGGCAGAGATTATTTGTGTAGCATTGCTGTGCTTTTGTGGCAGAGCAGTACTTGTGTGGCAGAGCTGCACTTGCGTCGCAGAGCTGTACTCTGTGGCAGAGCTGCACTTGTGAGGCGGAAAAAAAGTTTTGTTCCACAGACCTAGAATTATAATTGTGCGTTTCTGCTTTCCAATATTAATATTTATAAGATAGGCCTACTATAAATATTGAAAACTGACTGAGTTTGTATGTGTTTTTCGACATTTATTCACAGATTAGCCTAAGTGGATCATCTCGGCTTGATTCACATGTACAATATTGTAAATTGAAAAACATTCAGTTCATGAACGGATCAAGTCAAGTTGATTCACTTTGACGTAAAAATTAAGAATATTCTTGTGAATTCATTACTGACCCACGCTATAAAAATGCTATTTTCTCCAAAGTTCACTATTTTTTACTACCGGCATTATCCATGCCGATTATATGCACCATTACAGTTTATAATATCAATCTTTCATTCCCAAACGTTTTCGTTCCGATTTGAACTAGACCAAGTAGAGTAGGCCAAAACTTCAAAGTCGATTATCTCAAAACAGCAAAATTGTCGTTGAACCGCTTTTGAACTAGAGGGCGATTATTATCAACGGAATCAAATTACTCAAATTCATTAAAAGAATCATAATCTGAAACTATGCAGGAAAATGTCGTGTTTAGGGACTCAATCATGGAATAAATTCATCAAATGGGGCTCCGGCCCCAATTGGTTCAGGAAGAAAAGCAAGAAGGACAATATCGCAGACGAACAACAGTTGACCGAAGTTCAGCGATCTGTTGACGACGAACAATCCGAAATAAACGAGCAGGAAATAGCAACACGTTAGTTGAATACTTTCTAAACACCCATTGCCCCTCCTTAGACAGTTGCCGTAAATTCCCTGTAGATCGTGCACAACAGTGTCTGGTTAGCAGTGTCTGCTTAGTTGTCAGCTAAGTATTTCTAATAGATTGATTGGCTTTGTGATTGATTGGATCTTTTAAAGATTTGCCAGCACGTAGAATTACGATTTTATTAAAGGTCAACACCAGCGACCTCAAAAGTAAATTTCAATTGAACAAGCATGAGTCTTTCATTAAATTAACTTTAAGCTTTTTAGTATATGGTCTGTAATAAAATAGAACGGTAAAATGTTCAATGTTCGACTAGTGTCTTGAAGGACTTAATTTTAGTAAACTGGTTCCTGTAGATACATTTCCAGATTACGATTAAGATTGCATTCAGTCAGCTGACATTGAATGACATTTCTGTCTACAGCAGACAAGAGACGTGTTCGACGGCCGAGGCCGATACTGAGACCGTGGCCGAGACCAAGGCCGAGACCAAGGGAATTGGATGAGGATCAGCAGCAAAGTATCGTCAATGGTCAGGACTCGATGGCCGGTGACACGAAACGGAGTATCCCCCTGAAAGCTATCCGGGGGATGATGAATTAATCTATCCCCCCGGATGGAATTAACCGGGCTAGACTATCCGGGGGATAAACCATTCTATCCCCTTTTTTGAAAAATGTGTATAATTGAAATATTTTGCTCCGATCAAAATTTAAAGTGGCTCTAATTGTTTTAAGTGTCCTAAGCAATGTTCAGAGGGTAGTACGGCATTTAATCCTGCGACACTTAATACCGCGACAGTTAATCCCGGACACTTAGTCCCGGCGACATTTAATCCCCCGTCAGTTAATTTCGCGACAGCTAATCTCGGCGACACTTAATCCCGCGACATTTGATACCGCGACACTTAATACCTGTACGCACGTGAGTACGAATATTTGTACGACTAAGCTTACTGTTGTCCACATAACCAATTAGGTAGGCCTACCTCTCTGTTCAGGTTTTCTGTTGTACATCTGTACATAAAGCGATCATTATAAAAGATTTTAAACAGGATTTTGAGAACTTCAGTCTACGTTAGGGCAGTGACATGGAAGCGAATTTCGGCAGCAGTAGCAAAGGCAAACTGTGATACATGGAAACTACGAATACATTAAACATCGAAACAATGCCAACGGAGCTATTTTTTATCCAAAAAAGTAAGCATTGCTGTGAATATTGCTTTTGTGGAATTTTAATTTCTTTTAAATGTTATTTTACTTTCCCGGGATTAAGTGTGGCGGGCTTAAATGTCTCCGGGATTAAGTGTCGCGGGATTAATTGGTCGAGAGATTAAGTGCCGCCGGGATCAAATGTCGCCGGGATTAACTGTCGCGGGATTAATAATTATTGGTCGCGGGATTAAGTGTCGCAGGATTAACTGCCCGGTACTAACTGTCGCGGTATTAAGTGTCGCGGGATTAAGTGTCATGGAACCGTTCAGAGAAATGCAATCGAATTTATTTAGTGACTCTGAGTGTTCTTACGCGTTTTAAATGTTTTAAGTGCTCTAAAAACCAAAGCAAAAAAATTATCTATTAGGTATAAACATACCTGTTAGTGTCATTGTTAAAAACAAAGCAGACAAAATTTAATTTGCAAAAATAAATACAAGTGGAAGCGGCTTTTTCGACTTTTCTTCATTTGGGGGAAACGATTAATAGGGGGATACTCTATTTCGTGACACCGGTCGTGATCTTCAGCCGTCATTCAAACCCGGTCCAAAGTCTCCCAGTATGTAGGCTTAAGGCTTGCAGACAAGTCGTAACGTTGTCTGATCGTAATCGTAATCGTAATCTCCTAATTTCTAAAGCGCCACTGGAAAGCCAAGCGCGGGGCACCGGCTTATTCACGAGCGCTGCGTTGAGTTAAGAGGGTTGTCCGTGAGAGTAGTCCGTGGTGGTCCGGGTCGAGTTACCATAGGATCAGGATCAAATGCGTTGAGTCAAAAGGGTTGTCCGTAAGAGTAGTCCATGGTGGTCCGGGTCGAGGTACCGTATGATCAGAGGTGTGGAACAGCTACTAAGGTGGGTGTCGTCTGAGCCGGGAATTGGAGGGTGGGGAATCAGGTGAAACAGGATAAGAGTTCTTGAACAGGAGTGTCTTTAGTTTCGAGTGAAAGGCCCGAGGTGTGATGGATAGAGGAGCCTGAGGAAGGTGATGGTGTGTGATTAGTAATGATGGAGTAGGAACTGAAAAGGATCGGAACTCAGCAGGCAGATCATTCCAAAGGCGTGGTGCTGAGTTGGATATGGCTCGGTTGGAAAACTTGAGATGACTTGTGACTGGCGGTCGAGAGAGTGTAAGGCAGGCGGATGATCGGGTAGAACGGGTAGGCTGGATGGTGAACAGTTCGCGAAGATATCTGGGCTGGGAGCATTGTAAGGAGTTGTATGTTAAGGAGAGAACATTGTAGTGAATTCGCTCTGGGATTTTCAACCAGTGAAGAGACTTGAGGATGGGGGTGATGTGATGATGTTTGGGTGTTCTGGTGACGGCTCTAGCAAGAGAATTTTGTATGAGTTGGAGGCGCTTAAGTTGTGTGGAATCAAGGTTTAAGAACAGGGAATTGCAATAGTCAAGCTTTGAGTGGACGATGGACGTAGCAATGGTGGAAGCAGTTTTGAAATCAAGCATGGGTCGGATGCGTCGGAGGTCCCGGATGTGCATGAAGCAGGAGCGCGATAGATTAGAGATGTGGTTAGAGAAGGAGATCGCATGTTATTGTCACTACTATTTCACTTCTTCTTGTCACTTCTGTTACCCTCTATTCTAATCTTGTTAGAAGGGACATGATATCATTGATCTGATCTGCATAATAACAATAATGATCGTGATGTTGATGCCGATGATGCTATTGATGATGATGATGATGATGATGATGATGATGATGATGATGATGATGATGATGATGATGATGATGATGATGCTGTTGATGATGGTGATGATGATGATGAACGAATTGATTGGGTGAGTGACTGATTGAATGTTTTAAGGATTTACTAGAGCTATCAGCACGTAGACTTACGATTTATAAAATAGCAACATCAGCGACCTCAAAAGTACATACTTTTTAACTGAACAAGAATTAGTCTTTCAATAAATTAACTTAATTAAATAAAACTTTAGACTTTATGGTATAGGCTCTGTAATAAAATAGAACGGTAAAATGTTCAATGTTCGACCAGTGACCTGAATTAATTTTAGTAAATTGGTTCCTGTAGGTATTTCCAGATTACGATTAAGATTGCATTCACTCATACTCAGCTGACGTTGAATGACATTTCTGTCCACAGCAGACAAGAGACGTTTTCGACGGCTACGGCTACGGCCACGGCCGATACTGTGGCCGATACTGAGACCAAGGGAATTGGATGAGTATCAGCAGCAGAGTATCGTCAATGGTCAGGAATCGATGACCGGTCGTGATCTTCAGCCGTCATTCAAACCAGCTCCAAAGTCTAGCAGTATGTAGGCTTAAGGCTTGCAGGCAAATCGCAACGTTGTCTGATCTTACCTTCTTGTCACTTCTATTTCACTCTATTCTAGTCTTATTAGAACTGATAAGATTATAATTAATCTGGTCTGCATAATAACAATAGTGATAGCGATGATGATGACGATGATGACGATGATGATGATGATGATGACGATGATGATGACGAAGATGATGATGACGATGATGATGATTATGATGATGATGACGATTATGATCATGATTATGATGGCGATAATAATAATAATAATAATAATAACAGTAATAATAATAATAATTCTTATTCCTGGAGTTCTCCCTCTGAGAAGATAAGACCGGAAGAGTGAGAGCCGAGAGTGAGTAATAATAATCATAGTAATAATGATAATAATAATAAATGACGGGCACGGTCAATGACGGGTCATTTCCAGACTAGTAATATTCAAGTCCTGCGATCCTTCTGACTCAACGTAGCGCTCGTGAATAAGCTGGCGCCCCGCGCTTGGGTCTCGAGTAGCGCTTTAGAAATTTCGAGTTTACAATTACGATTGCGATCCAGTTTACCTCGGGGTATAGGATAATAATGAGCAGAGGCGATCAGCGTAGTAACTACAGCTGAGTTGATTGATCTTTTGTGGATCAGAAATCTCGACCAAATTTCTGCCCTTGTGGGTATTTTACCCCTCCACACTACGCAACTCCTCCAGCCACCGGCACGCGAACTACAAGGCTATTGTTAAGGGCGTAAGATTTAAAGTTGAGCAACAATTTCAGATGAGTGGAGGAGATTTAAATCCATGCAGAACCTTGACGAAGGCCAACCGAAATAGGTCAATCAGAATCTCACAGACCACTCCCATTCTCTTGTCCTTGAGAAAAAATGAACGGTGAAGAGGAGAAAGAAAGAAAGGAATGTACAGAAGTGATGCATTGATGTCAAAGGATTAAGCTCAAAGGAACGTAAGGCTCCGCTAACAGGGTCGCCCTAATTACAGAAATCTCTACCTGCAGTTCTCCTCTGGATGAGAGTTTAACCGGCAACCTCTAGATCTACAGTTGGGTAGGCCTACATCAACAACTACAGACTATAAGACCTTGTGCATCCCGTAAGGCCTTTTATTCTGATGAAAATACTTAGATTAGTGGAACGGATTTCAATGGGTGGAGACTTCAAAGTTTGTTAGTTGAATGAAAATTGGCTGTAGGCGATGAAGACGCCGGATTGTCTAAAGAAAACGTCGAGGATCAATCAGACCAACAAGGAAGCGTCGCGACAGGTAAAACAATTGCCATTTTTTCAGTTGGTCGGTCAATCAGTCAGTCAGTCAGTCAGTTAGTCAGTCAGTCAGTCAGTCAGTCAGTCAGTCAGTCAGTCAGTCAGTCAGTCGGTCGGTCGGTCGGTCGGTCGGTCGGTCGGTCGGTCAGTCAGTCAGTCAGTCAGTCAGTCAGTAAGCCAGCCAGCCAGTCAATCAGCCAGCCAGCCAGCCAGCCAGTCAGTCAGTCAGACAGTGCGTGTCGTTACTAATCAGGCATTAGGCTGGCTTTTGAAAGGAGCCTGTATTGCCCATATTTTGCAACTCCGAGTTCAGACGGCTTTAAAACCATGACAGCTTAGCATTATTTACAAACCGTTCAGTAACAGATATACATGTAATTATAGGCCTATTGTTTGCATCTCTTTCAATTGTTGGGAACTGTGACTTAGAAAATGTTCGAAATGAATTGCAGAGCAATTGCATTTGAAAGACTTGCCCAAGGTCCCTATGCGGCGACTTGAGGTGAATTCGAACCTGCAGCCCTCCGGCTGCAAGGCAACGAACATACCTACTACACCACAGTGCCCCTTTATGCTGCTGATAGCCAAGGTTTGGTGTATGGTCTGATCAACTCTCCTTACTTAGTTCGCTCCTTTGTCTCTCTCACTCATGACTTACACCTCTCTATGTCGGCAAACCGTCTTTAAAAATGCAGCTCTTTAAGACTCATTGCGCCTCTGAGTATAGCCCATAGCTGCTTGAAGAGGCGCTATATAAATGCCCTGAATGAATTAATTTGATGTGGTTCCGGAATAGGAAGCAACTGCTTTCTAAGCTTGATTAGGCTATCCGTTGCTGATTGAAATGTCCGCCCCCCTTTCAAGTATTCTTCCAGTACCCGAACTTTGGAATCACTCGCGACTCTCCAACCTTCACCGAGCACACGTTGAGAATGATTTGCTTCACCGATCGAGCACACGTTGAGAATGATTTGCTTCACCGATCGAGCACACGTTGAGAATGATTTGCTTCACCGAGCACACGTTGAGAATGATTTGCTTCACCGAGCACACGTTGAGAATGATTTGCTTCACCGAGCACACGTTGAGAATGATTTGCTTCACCGAGCACACGTTGAGAATGATTTGCTTCACCGAGCACACGTTGAGAATGATTTTCTTCACTGAGCACACGTTGAGAATGATTTGCTTCACCGAGCACACGTTGAGAATGATTTTCTTCACCGAGCACACGTTGAGAATGATTTGCTTCACCGAGCACACGTTGAGAATGATTTGCTTCGAGGCGGCTGAAATCCACTGAAAGAGCGCTGTTAGAGAAACAGTTGGATTTTATCTGATTATGTCGATTCAAATCACAACTGAGAAATTGATTAACTGAATCCCACTGCCTCATTTGTGAACAATTACCACGATGATTAATTCGTTCGTAGGCCTACATGGGATCTTGTGGTTCCCAGACAGTATAATAATATCGCAATGTTTCTCCTCAGAATTTGGACTAACCGAAGCTGAGCTGGAAGAGCTGTACGAGATGTGGGTTACGAAGGTTCCTGCTGGCGAGGATTCATCTTTCCAGGCGTTTTTTAAATGGATGGATGAAAATGATGGACCCGAGGACGATGAAGCAGCAGCTGTCGAACCTGGTAAGAAGTTTTTGCTGAGTAGGCCTATCATGCAATACGAAACGAAATTAATCATGCAATCGAGATTTCTACAGCGCCGAAATAGGAAAAAGTCAGGGGTTAGATTGTTTCCAGGTGCTTAGTAAAAACTAACTCAAGAGACATTTTGCCAAAATCCATTCCAATTGGTCTCGCTGTCCGACAGGCAAACGTCTATCGTAACGGTGAACGGTGTTTAGGATTAAGGTGGTGAGAGCGGTACAGGGCTGAGAGTGAGCCGGATCTATCCGGGTCTGCAACCGGGCATTGAATTTTCGTGACCTGCCGTTGAATCCACTTGATCCAGCTTTCCTGCGCTCACTTCTGTTGCCAAGATCTCATCAGTGGTTGTCATGACCTTCGGTTTCCCTACATTTATCTTCAGCTTGTACTGTTCCGCTGCCTTCTCTACGCAGTTTACGATTTCCTGGAGTTCTTCCGGAGATGTAGGCTAGCAATCAGAACAATATCATCAACGTATCTGAGGTTGTTTATAATTATAATCCTCCCTCCGATTCTAAGGTCTCCCCCCAAAGTCCTCCAATGTTATCCGCATCACCAGCTCCGATAGAATGTCAAATAAGCATGGTGAGAGGTTGCACCCTTGTCTGACCCCTACCTTTACCCTGAACCATGCTGATGTGAGGTCGTTCGTTCTCACGTTAGCGTGTTGTTGTCTGTACAAATTTCTGATTTCTGATCAACTATGCCAATTAACAAAAATCTCCAGATTACGATTAAAATTGCATTCACTCAGCTGACTTTCAAAGTCATTTTGCAGCTACAGTGGACAAGAGAAGTTTTGCTACATTTTGGAAGAAGTTCAAGAAGATGTTCGCGCGGAAGAAGCCAAGAGGATTGGATGAGGACCAGCAGCAGAGTGTCATCAATGGTCAGGCTGTTCGCAATCTTCAAATAGACCTAACTAATTTCAAAGAACCTCTCCCAACCTTGCGCTTTCTTTCCAATCAGGGCTGTTTTTAAGGAATTTTTTGAACTGCACAACCTCTTCTTCCCTTTACTATCATCCGTGGTAAATTAGGCCTACTTCCAATCGGAGGACAATGACTTTTTGCTAGTTTTAACTGTACAGAAGTGCTTCTACACAAAGTCATTTAGAACTGCACATTTTGTGTACAACTGCACGTTAAAAAAGCCCTGTTTCCAATTATGATCTTATAATTATACTTCAATTAGATCTCCTCTGCTCCTCTGTCTCTCCAGTCTTGTTAGCCCAAACCTCTTCAACCCTTCTTCGTGGCTCCAATCTTTCCAACCTGCAGTCGTCATTCAAACCCGGTCCAACATCTCTCAGTATGCATCGACATATCCTAATAATTATTGTTTGATCCTGCTTTCTAAACACTTCTTTTTCACTATATTCTAATAGCAATAGAACTGACATATGATATAATTGATCGGATCTGCATAATAGCAATAGGGCTAATGATAGTGATACTTATGATGAAGATGATGATGATGACGACGACGAAAATAATATGAGATTAATAATATTACAATATTAATAATGTTACTAATTGGCGAGTACCGGTACGTTCATTTCCATACAAATTTTATTAATTGCTAGTAATATTCAAGTCCTGGGATCCTGTTAAAATCTGAGCATAAACTTTTTTGAGTCGATAACGGATTAATGTGTAGTCAAAAATTTGATTTTTTCAAAAATATCGGCGTAAGATTTAAATTAGAGGAAAATGTTTCAGTTGGGTGGAACAGATTTAAATCCGTGCAGAACCTTGATGAAGCCCAACCGAAATAGGGGAATCGTAATCTCTCAGAACACTCCCATTCTCTTGTCCTTGAGTCAAAATGCTCAGTGAAGAGGAGAAAAGAATGTCCATAATCTCTGCCGTGGTAGGCTACGTAGGATTATTTGAGTGTGACCGTCTCTATAAAGTTTGTTAAGTGAATAGCCTAAAACAAATTGTCTGTAGGCAACGAAGAAAGAGAACTACCCAAAGAAAACGCAGAAGATAAATCGTTGGGTGTAAATGCAGCAGGTAAGAAACCCTTGCAATTTGTTTAAATATGTTAGTCAGTCAGTTGAACCGGAAGTCGGCCATTTGGTCATTCGAAGGATCAATCAGCCAGCCAGTCAGTCTGTCAGTCAGTCAGCCAGCCAGTCAGTCATTCAGTAAGTCAGCCAGTCAGTCAATTAGCTAGCTAGTCAGTCAGCCAGTCAATCAGCCATTCAGTCAGTCAGTCAGTCTGTCAGTCAGTCAATTAGTCAGTCAGTCAGTCAGTCAGTCAGTCAGTCAGTCAGTCAATCAGCTAGTCAGTCATTCAGTCAGTCAATCAGCCAATCAGTCATTCAGTCAATCAGTCAGTCATTCTTTCAGTATCAGATTCGCTTAGTCGGATATTATGTGAGAGTTTCAGCCGGTTGTCTCCACGAACAATTGGACATGTTTGTCAATGAGTCGGTTAGTCAGTCAATTGCGAATGAATTAGTGAGTGTGGGTTGGCGTGTGCCTCGGGGTTTGGGTTTTGTGTGGGTGCATGGGCGGGAAATTGGTGAATCAAATCAATTATTCGGAATTTCACGCCGAAGCGCAAGCGCGATTGCAAATGACGGACCTGCTCATGGTCCCTGCGCAGCGGCTTGAAGTGAATTCGAATCCGCAGTTTTCCGGTTCAAAACTTCGAAGACACCAAACATATTACCACCGCGCCCCACAATTTACCCAACAAGGTAGCTGCGATCAGTTCAGAAGTCCCTTCACGAGGAATAGAAGGACGCGGGCTAACTCAACCCTCCATTGAGTCCGTTCGATGGGTGGCATTGGCATACTGAGAAGTCGGACAGACGGGTGCCTGACAGCAGGCTGCCAAAAGTCAAATGCGACTCATGTCAAATCTGCTATCACCTGCTACGTTTGTATCGAGTATCCTTGTTGCATATTTGTCAGTTTTAAGTACGGTAATGAAGAACATTAAATGCATCAACTGGGTCAGGTTTTAATATTACTTTCTTGTTATTGCTTTAGCTTATAGTGGCCAGAATTTGTTCGGCGCCTATCGCAAATGGCTAAAGACTGTTGGCGAAGGTAAAGATAGAACTTTCCAGAAATTCGCCGAGCTCTTCAACATTCGTAAACCTCGCAGCCTCGAGAGCAAACCTAGCGACGAGTCTTCGCCGACAGGTACATGTAGACCAGCCCAAGCGATTATTATAATCTCATGCTGATAGAAACAATAAAATCTTTGTGGCGATCCAGACCAAAATCGGTATTAGGCCTAAGTCGGAAATTATCGATCAGAGAAACGTAGGGAAATAGTAGGCTATGTTTGTGGTTTTGATTTATGTAAATTACAGTGTTGCGAATCATTAGTATAAGAAAATTAGAGAATTAATACGACGTCTTCTTCATGTACCAGGAATTACTATCAGCAAACTGAAAATAGCTCAAGCAATAATCGATTAAAAAATACAAGAACAGCTGATGTGCTCAAACGTTACTCCTAATCGTAATCTAAAGATTTTTAAATCGCCACTCGAAAGCCAAGCGAAAAATATGATCATTGATCCAATCTTACTGGTTTTTCGCGGCGCTGAAATAATTTATAATTTTAATTTTCTGTCAAATGATCCTAATAACAGGATCAAAAATTAATAGATTGGTTGTTTGATTGCCTGGTTGATTGGCTGATTCATTGACTGATCGATCGATCGATCGATCGATCGGTCGGTCGATTGATTGATTAATTTATGCTTTGCCACAATAGACCTACCACATGTCCCATCAAGCTCTACCCATGGTACATTTTCTAGCCGTGTTAAAACCTACCTGTTCAGATTTCCCCTCTACAACCGAGCTACATATTATATTATAATTATATAATATTATAATATAATATTATATGCCTACGTAAACGCTAATTATGGAACAATGTTTTGTCTCTTAGACAAGGAAAAGCCCGATGGCGAGGAAAAAGAGAAGGAAGTCCCAGTAGAGAAGTCGGAGCCAAAAGACACGAACGGAGGCTACAGCTGCGAGAAGAACAGTCCGTGCAACATAGAGAACATCGTCAACGAACAGTTCTACTTTGCAACGGCATCTACCGCCCAGTTCATCCAGTGCGACGCCTGGGGCGGATGCCACACTTTGACCTGCGACGACGGGCTCGTCTGGGATGACCAGATCAAAACGTGCGGACTACGTACATAGTTAACGCATCCCAGAAAATGCAGCTCTTCAGCCTATCTGGCTCTTAAGTTATCGGAAAAGGACACGGAACTTTAACGCTTAGAAATAAATCTACTAATATTTAAACACCACAACATTGATAATTGTCGACATGAGTAGTTTAAATATAAATTATATTTGTTATTAAGTTTTAACACTTGATAATCTTATGACTTGAAGTTGATAATGATTAGCTTAGGTAGAAGTGTAATAAAGTCATTGAAAGCGACCAGAACGTGTTAATTAAATTTGATTTGAATAGGTAAATAATTAGAGTAGGATAGGCCTACGTCATAATCTCAATTTGATGCATTGATCGCTGCCCACGCTAAAAGCCTTTATCTCAGTGTTCCCTCTCATCCATCCCTCCATCTTTCTCTCTTTTTTCTGTATGTCTCTGTTCTGTCTTTGTCTCTGTATGTCTGTCTGTCTCGCTCTCTCTTTCTCGCTGTCTCCTTTCTTCTGCCTGTCTAACTATCTCTCACTCTCCATTCCCCTTTCTTTTTCTTTCTTTCCCTCTCTAAAACGATATCAATTAGTAGAGAATTAAAAAATTCTCGGCTGTGAAAAAATGACTCCGAAAAACAATTAACTTAATACGAACCTCAATAGTTTGAACTAAGATCGCATCCCTTGACATGCTTATTTCTACGAAGATTATGGGATTAATGTGTAGCATCGGGGTATAATCGATTGGGCATCGGTCTGGACAGCTGCAAATGAAAAAGACAGTTATAGGAGGGTGGCGAAAAGCTATAGGGAGAGAGGGAGGGAGAGGCAGGGGCGAGGAAGAGGACTCGCATCGATAACATATCCTCCTGATGACCAGTGTTTACTCTAGTCCCCTCCTCTGGGGATCCAGGTTTATGGGGAGGAGACAATCAAACGTCCGGCGGATGGTCGCCGAGGCGAGTATAGGGATGGGGATGTGCCCCACCCTATCAGAAACTTTTTTAATTTCCACGTTGCAATGGTAGCATTTTATACTGTCATCTTAACAAACAGCTGTACTTTTCCATTGCTGATTAGAGTGGCCTAAGACTTCAATAAATATAAGCTATACTTACAAGCTAATTTCTGCTTGAATTTCTACATTGTAATGGTACCATTTCAGGATGTCATTTTTGCAAAATTACTCAATTACTTCAGTCCTCATAAAAAGAGCATTTTAAAATTTCAATAAATAATTATAATAAATTACAATAATAATTTCTTTATGTATCGAGTTCAGCAGCTCAGTTCTGCTGCTGCTGGGCTATTATAAAGGCGTGATCAAATTATTTAGTTGCTTAATTGTCGACTCTGATCTCTTCACTGCATCTGCATGAAATTCGGATGAGTTTGCTGGACAGTTCAAGAAAACTGTAACCCTGACATCGGATAAAGTCGCTTCGATTAGCAACACGTCTTCGGCATAGGCGGAGACTTGGTCCAGAAGTTGATAGGACGAACGAGTGGCCGAAGAACGATCGCCGACACGCGAAGCGCCGAGCAGGGGAGGGGAATGGGGAAGGGAACGTGACCCTCTCCAAACTTGGAATTTTTAAATTTTCCACACTGCAATGGCAGCATTTAGGGTGTCATATTTACAAAGACTCATAATTTCATTTTCATAGACATGGCTTGAGACTTCAATAAAAGTCCCCTAACCATTGTTCAAATATTTGAATTTCCACACCATAATCATAGGCTATAAAGCTGTCATCTTAATTAAATCGATCATTGTAATGCTGATAGATATACATAAACTTTTAGTTTAAGGCTTCTGAGGGTTGCCTCTCAATTGCTTACAATTTTTTGGATTTGTACACTGTAGGCCTAACCGCTGTCGTCCTAAAAAAAACACTCATGATTTATGTGCTGAGAGACGAGGTTTAAGATTTCAATAAAAGAATGCTTAGGAATATGTTTATTTGCATACTGCAATGTTAGCATTTTAAGCTGTCATCTTAGCAAAATTGCTCATTATGGATATATAGTGGATTTCACTGTAGAAATTTATAATGATATTTTGAATATTTTTTAAAAATTGGCGGGATATAGACATCTCTGAGTCCCACCACAAACTCTGAGGGGACCGTCCCCTGTCCCCTCCCCTCCCATAAGTCTCCGCCCATGGTTTTCGACGACCTTCTAACCACTCACAAGGTGGCTTTTGACCGAGACAATAGAGGCCAAGACAGCGTCGTCAGCTATAGAGAGGAAATGGAAAGAATCTGGGTTCGAAGAGGACAGACAGCGCCATCGTCGCCATAGCCGTGGAACAAACAAACTAATAAGCGATTCATGAACTGCGTATTTCCACAGCCAACTCGAAAATGCTGAAAATTCAATGTATCGATGGCGCATCTCCCAACGACTGCTGCACTCAAATAAGACTTTCAGCCGCCAACGCTCAGACTCTGTGGAGGGGAAATCTCATTCCTGCAGGTGGACTTTCTCCCAGAGACGTCTAGATTAAGCACTGCCTGATGACGCTTAACTATTGTCTGTATATTTTAATTAGGTCCACACAATAAATATAAGTACATAGTAAAAGACATATAATTAGCAGCGGCATTAGTTAATATCAGTGACTTTACATAGGCCTAAATTTTAAATTGTTTTTGAAGGAGGAAAGCGAGTTATACGAAGAAACTATAAGCACATTATTGTTATGTCAACAGGCGATAACAAACGGTTATAAATTCGTAGCATGTAGTGTATAGTCTCTATACAAACTATTTTTTCTGAACATAGAGTCCAGCTGATTTTGTTAATTAAAGAACATAATTATACGCCCTATCGTCAGCTGATTGCACTTTATTCAATTATATTATATCAATTATATACTAGGCCGCATCCATTCGAACTTACCAATAAAAACAATAAAAAATTTCATAACACGGATGCTGTATAAAAACGTTTACTAGGCTTTATTCGCTGCTCCTCTATGCTTGTTAACTGTCGCGTTATGTCGACTGGGTTTTCAATAAAACGAATATTATTATATTCTATTTGCTAATTTATAAAGCGCATATCACAGTGTTACGCCCCCCTCTTCACTAGATGACCAGCCTTTAATTCTTTCCACTTACTGGGACCTAAGGCTACTTGTCCCTTATTCGCTAGGTGGCCAACCGTCGCCACTTTCTGTTTAACTCCCTCGTCTTCCACTTCTAATACCACACCAGGATCACTACTGGCATCTAGCGAGTCGAGGCGCTGTTGAGGGCACACTAGTCTAGGCTCAAGGTAGGGCTTCGAGGTAATGGCAGTCAGGGGCCATAACCTTACCCCACAGGGTTTCATCAATATCAGTGGTAGCAGGTTTCTGAATAAACCTATAGTGCGAGCCTTTCTGGTATCTATCTTCCTCAGGATGGGCCGAATCAGGACATATG
Organism: Lumbricus terrestris; assembly: GCA_949752735.1. Classification (NCBI taxonomy): domain Eukaryota; kingdom Metazoa; phylum Annelida; class Clitellata; order Crassiclitellata; family Lumbricidae; genus Lumbricus; species Lumbricus terrestris. The sequence goes on along the minus strand of OX457040.1, from coordinate 13,281,393 downwards.
CACCGGGCGTCCGTTGGGAGCGCGACAGCCCCACTATAATTTTTATGGGAACTCGTCTGGGTTCAAATCTTGCTCAACAGATTGCATGGCTCCACTACCCACTGTATTATCTGCTAGGGTATTAACTCTCATTTCACATTCCCCTTGGCGAGAAATCAATTGATCTTGTTGCACAGATATATTACATATCTCATTAGATAACCTTGTCAAGGTCAAACTCTGGCGCTCCATAAATCGTTCAACAGTTTCCATAAGTTTGTGCAATGAAAGAATATCTTGCTCTGCTGAGCCGGCTACCATTTCTCTAGAAATAGTTCCTTCTGAGTAGCTTCCTCTCTCTTCTTCCTGTATCTGTACTACACTGTCTTCATCATTAATAGGTTGCATCGCAATTGCTCCAATGAATAACTGATTCACAGTTTCTCTTATACTAGTTTTATTAAACATAGAATTAATAAAATGACTACTTGTCAATAATTATGCAAATCACATTGACAGACTGATCGGTAGCTATCAACAGTGTTCGATTTATCGGCCTACAGAATTCAATCTAAGCATTCATCTTAATCGATAGTTACAATGCAATCGGACCAGTTCACAGACTGAGTCTTACAACATTTGGCAATTGCTACAGAAATTCTGCTATAATTCTACAACAGCAGATCTACAATTATAATCAATTATTATTAATCAGATTCGATCTCAGAATTCAGTGTGGTAATACTTCCCCGTTTCCTTAAGATATTTGGACAGACGATCACACCGTTTCCGTCCGTGTAGAGATCTCTCCCCTTCAGCAGACGACCACGTGGCAGTGTAGAAATCGATTCTTGCTCGAATCGACGGCCACGATTGCTCACAATCGCCTCCGGGTGGTAAATATTAGTAGTGAAACTCGTTTTCACTGTTACTAAATCAATCGGTGCAGAACTCGGCTGCAAATTACCTCTTTTCCCGGAATTCTCGAGCGGAGGTGTTACTCGATCAACACCAAGAGTCCGACTAAGGATTTGCGCCAAGGATTCCCCCGGCAGCCAATCGCAGTCAACTTCCGGGCGCCAAACTTGCCGCTTTTCTGTATCAGCCAATCAGCTCTCGCACGTGGTTGAATCTTCCATCCGAAATGCACAGTAACTGCGCAATAGATTATAAATAGCGATGACGGCATCTGCCCGTGCTAAGCTTAGCACCCTTGAATTCACTATAGGACAAGATGTAAAAATTAAAGTAAGTAAGAGAGCTCGTAGCTTCCACAAACGCTACAACAGTACACAGCAATGAGAAACGCTCCTAGTGCGAATTAGGACCGTCTAGTCTTAGCTTTTAAAAGAACGAGCAGAAACAGTAGTGCGTTACCAGACAAGACCTCAGCAGGCAGATCAACCCAGAGCAAAGGGCCAACGGTTGGATATACCAAGACCTCTCTGTAATAAGTTACATGTTACCTCTCTGTAATAAGTTACATATAGCAGTCCCCGTACAATGCACTTCTTGGTCGTTCTTAGCCCCCCCCCTTTCAGCAAGTGTTTGAAAACCATTAATTCTCTATGATTATGGATTGGTGTCTGGTCTGGAGCGCCTCTGAGGAGTTTCTCTTGGAGTGGCGCAATATAACATTGGCGATCACGATTACGGTTACGATTGCGATATGAGCGGAGGTAAAAAGAATGGGTGATTCGAGAACGGTGTCTAGATGGATAGCAGCTTAAATAGAAGCTGGATTAATTCACGATAGACTAACTGGTCCAACGACAGCTGGTCCAACGACAACTCGTCCACGAAATATTGATTCATCGACAAATGGTTAACGACAAAATGTTTCCTGGGAATTCTTTAGTCGATGGTCTTTGCAGCTGAGATAGAAGCTGGATTAATGAGAAAACGCTTGTATTCATTATAGCTGAGTTGACTTGGGGGGGGGGGTGATGAAACAGATATCTTTACACTGGTTTATGCCCTGGCGGAGATTTTGACCCCCCACCTCTCGCCCTCGGTGGACTGTTCAGAACAGGCTAACAACTAGACTACCTCACAACTGTGTGATTACGGTACAAAGCTACAGAATTTTTTAGCACGTTGACGAATGTTCAGATGTTCTATTCCAATGCGCAGTTGAATTGAGACCGGCAAAAGACAGAGTGGCCAATATAATAGGCCTACACTGTGCAGATTTACAACTCCGTTATCTTAATACAGCGAAATCGGTTGTCATAAAATTATGCTGACTTATTATACTTATAGGCATATATCAAATGGCAAACAATTCTCGATTTGACATGAAACCATATAGCCTAGACTTACATCTACAATAAGTATCTGTTATTTGTCGATCAGTAGTGATTTACAACAATAGTCCTATTAATTAAGACTCGTCTTATTCAGATTTACCTAGAATCCTTTTAACAAATTAATGGCCACAATGAACGCTGGCTCGCCGACAAAAAAAGTGAGCAGCATAAAATTAATTTAAATAATAGAACACGCTTGACGAATCAATAGGCATCTCCGGGATGATCTCTGTCTGTAATGACAGACCTCCCGTTGGCGCTGCGCCTAGGCTACTATGGTGATTCCACCTTTGACCAATCCAACCGAGGTCTTTAATCTTTTCTCATGGCTTCTACTACAAGGGAGCGGCGTTGAGTAAATGAGTAAGCCTAGGTTCATTGAATTGGCGCTATAGCATACACACTTCCATAATGAGTAAATGGATGAAATTACGAAAGAAAGCTTATAAATTTGAGAACCCCAATTTGACTGTAATAGCCGACAATGGTATTGTAGGCAATAATGGGTATTTTCCCTTTCGAACAACATTACCGTGGGCCTACGTCTTGATCCCGCACCTTATCAGCTTACCGCACCTTTTATACTAAAGTCGCTTGTAAATTAGGTAGATTATTACTTTCTTTTTCACAGCAGTACTGTCCAATGTCCATACGTTGACGACATTGATAGTTAAGTAAATTAGAATTCAGTTATCGTTGCAGGAACTTGCTTCAAACCCAAACAATGTTGTCGTGTCGCAAACAAATGATTCAGCACATGGTCAAAGAATTGTGGTGACTATCAACTCTTTGATATTGGTAGTGAGTAGTGACCGGGCGCCACCGTTTTAAAACAAATTTAGGTTAACACCAGGCTCACAGTTATAACATAAAAACATTGCTTGCAAGATGAAGACGTAGTAAACTCTATCCTATAATTGTTCATCTGCTCGAGTCGAAGCGTTTGACATCGATGACTTTATTACAACCAGTCGATGATATCCGTAGACCAGCAATAAATCCATAATGATAATATCTTATTAAGGATTTACGGTCTATCATGCATGCCTGTCATCATTGGGAAAGTCTGTCGGTGGTCGTCCGATTATAGGCCTATATCAATCAAATATCTACCTATAAAAGATAAAGGCGTTTGACAGGGTTGACCGATCTAAGGAACCGTCAGAGTCTTGCATCATAGCATTCGTGTTTCAAGGTGCTAGAGCTTGGTCGTTTCGCATGCAGGGCAGAATGAGGGTCGTTCTGATGCTGTCCCTGGCCTTGGTTCTTCTGGCCTTCGTAACCTTCGCTTCACCCTCTCCTAAGGTCGAAGGTGAGATTGCAGCTCTTGTATTTTAACTGTAAATCAGTCTGTATAATTATAGCTTGGCAATAATAATTATTATTTTCCGTCGTTGTCCATTAACCTCATCAATATCTTACTTATCTTCTTACACTATCTTCAGTTAGATCTACTCCTTGCAAGGCTATTTAAACGAAGCGTACAGATAATGCTTGTATTTTAACTGTAAATCAGTCTATATTTTAGCCTGGTAGTAGGCCTAATTCATATTCCGCTTTTGTTACAGATTAAAATTAAGGTTGTCCAGTTCTAGAAATTTATTTTAAAATCCCTGCCATTAGGCCTAAACCAGTAGACCTACGTTACTGTCGTACCGACAAATAGGGTTGATTATCTACAGTCTAAAAACATTTCTCTCACGCAGGCTACTAATGTCTATGACAGCAGTCATCAATCCAACTTCTACTTAAGAAATAAATTATTTCAACATTTTAGCTTTTATTTACGCAGATTTTCCAAGGTTTTGCGCATGGTCTATCGTCTGAACTACGCTCCTTACTTAGTTCGCTCCATTGACTCGCTTACACCATCATGGCTTACACCTCTGGATTTTGGCAAACCGTCTTTACCTATACACTATGCAGATATGACTCAGTTGATCTGGTTTTGAACATGCATGGCAACTTTCGCTCAGACGGCAGTGGTTATTGTGAGGATAATCAACAGTCTAAAAATTAGAACCAGTCGAGAATAATTAATTTGTTTAAACAAGATATTTTAAAATTGCAACACAGTACAATATCGACGTTTTTCTAAATCAGATTATGAATTAACTGATGCTGAATTGGAGAAGGTGCGCCAGATATGGGCCAAGAAAGTTCCGGCTGGCGAGGATTCCTCTTACGAGGCGTTTCTAGACTGGATTTTTGACGACGACGCAGAAGGTAAAAAGAAATCTTATTCCGTTGAAAGTCTGATGGATTAGACCTATAGGCCTAGTCTATGCAGAAACTAGAAATGATTCTACTATGAGTATGCAAGTTGAAGCAAGTGGGTCTTAAGACTTCAAGTGTAGCCTACGGTACTATAATTTTAATTCACCCTTTTTTTCTATTTAATTTCGAATTTATTTCCGTGACGTAATACAGCTAGGTATCGTCCTGGGTATCGTTCTACAATGACTCGGTAGCAAGTACCGTTTTTTTTATATAAATTCGATGAGAAATATTTCCTCACGAAATAGAACCGGGATTTTGCGCGTGAGGGTCGGTAAGGGCTCAGCTTAGGCGTCGTGAGGGTCGGTTAGGGTTAGTTTTAGGGTTAGTGCAGTCACTCTGCTGAAATTGAAGCTGGATTGATGAACACTAATTTTCAATGCAAAATGGATGAAAAATATTTGCTCACGAAATAGAAGCGGGATTTATCGAACAAATTCTTGCCTAAAGAGAAGCTGGATCGATTAAAAGGATTCTCGGAAAACTAGAAGTTGGATTTATTAAAGATAACAACGCTGCAACGTTATCTACCGAGTCATTATAGAACTATTACCGAGTCATTATAGAACGCTACCATCGTCCTGAAATAAGGTATCCACTTTTACCGGGTATTTTCATATCCATTTGTATTATTCTGAACTAAAAAGCGTCAAATTTAAAATGAATCTTTCGCGTTTATCCGCTTTGGTTAGCGATAAGGAGAGGAGTTTTTTGCAGCTGACCTATCGGGGACGGTAAACATGAAACAATCCCCCGTTTCCCGGCATATTCCACCGAATACCCATTGCTGGGGTGTTATGCGACCAACGTGGCTTTTCCTGCGTGATAAAACGCTTAGGAAATGGAAGTTGGATGAAGGTTTATAGATCTAAAATAGGAGCTGGATTAAGAAGATTTTCATCAATCCAGCTCCAACCTAATCAAAAAATTTCATCCATCCAGCTCCAATTTAAGGAAGGACATTTTCATCCATCCAGCTCCAATTTAGGCAAGACGATTTTCATCAATCCAGCTTCGACTTATTCATGAATATTTTCATCAATTCAGCTCCAATTTAAAGAAGTACATTTTCAATTTTCATCCATCCAGCTCCAATTTAGGCAAGACGATTTTCATCAATCCAGCTTCTATTTCACACCGAGAAATACCTTCATCCATCTTCTTTTTTCTCGGTCGTTATTTTCTCTCAATCCAGCTTCTATTTCCGACCTATTAATACCTTCATCTAGCTTCCATTTCTTAGGCGTTTTATCACTCATCCAGCTACTATTTAAGATATAAAATACCTTGATCCCGCTTCCATTTCTTAAGCGTTTTATCACTCAAACAGTTTCTATTTAAAATTCGACATGTGCACGCTGAAATAAATTCGACATTAAATAGAAGAAAAAAAATAGAAAAAAAGGTGAATTAAAATTATAGTACCTAGCCTACGTATGCCTACATGACATTTTGCATTTTCATCGACGAAATTTTCTTGCGACCATTTTTGTCGAAATTTCCTGAAAATATATCGTACCAAAATAGCCGATGAATTAGCTTTTTCAGTCTAACCATACCTCCCCTAAGTCTCCGCCCATGAACGAGAATCTCCCACTTCCTACTTTGATTTTAAAGAACTTATAACAATTATGTTTATTACAATTTGGTGGGAGGGGGCCCGGTAGAGTAATGAATAACACGCCGGTCAAGAATGCGAGAGGTAGTGAGTTCGAGCCCCGTTGGGTGGATATGTATTGCAGGCTGCTATTAGCACCGATTATTGCAGGCTGTCTGCTCAGTTGGTTACAGTTAATAATTCTGTATTCTGTGATCTGCGTTCTTGTGAATTGTTTAAACTGCATAATTGTAGGCCTACACTTTAACCGGTTGCGGTCTGTCAACCGGATTGTTGATTAAACGAAAATTATTATTATTAGTAGTACGTCCTAATTCAATAGTTCCTAACTTACTGCGACTGAGTGTATTCTTCGACCCATCCTCATAAAATAAAATTTTCAGCAAAAATATTAGGCTATCAGTACTATTACTAAATCATATTACAATATTATTCACATAGGCTACTAAACCACTTTTTATGACTTTAAAATTCTTGATATTGATCAAATCAGATAAGTCCACACTTGTGAATTCATGTCCCAGTATGCTAATAATCTGTTAAGTAAGTAAGTATAGCCTTTATTACTCCATTTGCAAACGCACAATGGGACATTGACAATCATGCAATATAACACAAAGAAGTTATAATAAAACACAGTAATATGTACACGAAATGTAATGAAAAACATCTGTTAATAAGAGTAGGTCCAAAGCATTATAGTAATAAAACTATTTCTTGTGAGAAAGTAAGAACGTGGAATTGTCAGGTTGTGTATGTCGACTGTATAGAGGACAAATGGGTTATGTCCATATTTCATTATTTCGAGAAAACTGAATTTCTAATTTCAAATGCTTATGAAAAATATAACAAAGTAACATTATCATACTTTCTTGGTGTCATTGAATAGGTATTTAAACAGGGAACAAAGTAAGCAGAGCGATGATATCATGTGACATGAGAATAACACGAAAAAAGGAAGATTGTAGGGCGGGGAAGGCCAAAAATGGACATACGACATTTGTGCTCTACAAAAATCTTTGAAACATGGACATATCACATTCGACAGATCATTAATAGGGCATGGTTACTGGGCTTGTTTGCTGTCTTGTAGGGCCATAAAAGAGTCAAGTGAACCTGCAAATTAGCAAATTAGTAAAAATGGACATGTAAACTTGTTTTTACATAAGTCACTTACTTAAATTCCTGTTTTAGGTCACACATAAAATTATTGTTATTTTTGAGCTCATGGAAATTTAGCTATTATAACGATTCATTGGAAAACAGAAGTGCTAGCAAACTGGATTTGATTTTTGTCTAATGGGTTCACGGAATCAAACAAACGGATAAATGGTCAATGATAAAGAAAAATTTTGGTGAAAATATTTGTTCTCTGGCAAAATTATTGAACGTTAGATGGTCAACATTCTGTATTGGCCACCTCGAATGAAGAGATAATGTTTTGCAAGAACACTTTTTACACTCTTTTTCTTCAACCATTCACCATAAACAGCACACATGGGCAGGGCCGTTTTAAGGAGTTTTGGGGCCCTAGGCACAAACCCTAATCCTAAACATATACACGAGTCTAATTCACTCTAGCTAAATCAAGGTTTCTGGGAACGGAGAACAAGTAATTGTCGGTCGATTGCTGAGACGTGTAGCGGCGCCGAGAGGGGTGGGCTATGGGAAAAGAATGTGTCCCTCCATGCAGTCAGAAATTGTTGAATATCACATTGTATTTTAAGCTGCCATCTTAACAAAATTGCTCAACATTTGCAATGCTGACATGAGTAGCCTAGCTATAGTCTAAGACTTCAATGATTGTTCTTGCAATTATAATAATTCCTTATTCAGTTTCCATATTGTAATGATACATGCAGCATTGTAAGCTGGGATTTAAGCAAAATTACAGATTATTATTTCAGTGCTGATTACAAGAGTGGTTGAAAGTTTCAATAAATATAGGCTAATTATTATTACAATAATAATTTCTTGACGTATCAAGTTCAGCAACTCAGTTCTGCTGCTTCTGGGCCATTACAGTATAGCCTAACGAATAACTGTAGACAGATGTATAATTATATAAGACCTACTTTCTTGCATTGGAATTATTCCCGCGCGTTGCTCAAAAAGGGCTTGCATTGTTGACCAGGATAGGCCTACAGTTCTCTGAATTGCCACAAATGTTACACAAACCAAGGAAGAACCGCCAAAATCTGGAAGCCATGTAGTAATGATGCTGTTTTACTGAGTGTTCAAGTACCAAAACATTTTGAAATTTCGACAGTTTTAAATTTGAAATTTAGCACTAAAACGGCGAAAATTAGTTGTACAAAATAGTAGGCTGCTTGTACAAATATTAACAGTAAATTATACTCATTGTAATATGATTGTATCATATTAATATCATATTAATAAATTTTATCGTCATAATATCATATAATAGTAAATAATATCACGGTATATTACTAGAGTTCGTGTATTATACAATAATGTAAGCAGCAATTCTAAGTTGTAATCTGGTCAAATATTTCGGGTAGTCATTTCTGGGTGAAGTTCCTTCCACACTGGGAGATGCTTAGATTAAACACTGAACGTAACCCGATTTCCGCCTCAAATTCTCAGTCTCAGATATAGAGTACCGGTACTCTATTCATGCCTTCTATGTGCATGTGTGTCATTTTGTTACGCTTATTAATATTGATAGAAGGACCTATAGGCCTATACTGCTGGCACAGCTAGAGCACAGCAATCTTTGTATTACAAGTGTAAAATAAATATAAGCTTAGCACACGTTAAAATTCGTATAACATGTTGCTAATTTGTTATGCAATGTAGGCCTAGCATTTTGGGTCGCCGCGGGGCCCCCCTGTTGCGCGGGGCCCTAGGCACGTGCCTCGCGTGCCTATGCCTTAAAACGGCTCTGCACATGGGTCATTTTTTAATGCCTATCAGATGTTCTAACCAGTAGCCAACAATTCCTGGACAACGTTGCACAGAAACTGCTGACTTCATATTGAAACTTGAAAAACTAAGTCTTCTTTTCCCATCCACAATTGAATCAGCCCTTTTACAGTCTATTGATCCTTTCCTTCTTTCAAATCAGTATACTGTGCTCTTATCCTTCTTTTGATTATTGTTTTCCGACCACATGCAGTCTGTCTTTGTTGTAAGTATCCTGGAACAATAATGAAAATATTAATTTTAATATGGGATAGAGACTAGAGAGTATAAAAATTTCTACTAGTTTTGGGATCTCAAGAGACAAAGCAACAGACAAAATAGAAAAAGGAAGATGCAAGAATATACATCGATGACATTAAGCAATCTCTGTGATAAAGTTTACATATGACCTGTGTTCAATTACTCATTTCTGAGAAGGCTTGGCACTGCACATTGCAGGTAAACTCTAAAATATTAAGCCTATCCGTTAGGGTGGTAAACGCCTGAGAAATAAATCATAGTCTATTGCCATACCAAGACATAACACAATTTACGATTAAAGGCAATTTACAACCCGCTGCTTGTCAAATATGGAAATACTGATGTAATATTGGGGTCAACTTACAATAATATTGGTATTCACAGTTTGTGAAGTTGAACTCGAGATTAGGCCTAAGGCCATTGACGATGATGACTTCGCAAGTGAAGCGAACATCTGATAATTATTAATCGAGACTTGACTTTATAAAATCATCTTTGATCACTTTAGACCGACGAGCAGATAATGACGTCCATTTAATATAAATTATTTATTACAGTAAGCTCTTATTTACTAAAATAACAAACCCGAACCGTTAGCATGCCGACTTGCTCGACGCCATCTTGCATTGAATTAGCGTAAACAATAGCTGAGTGGCCGTATTTCTCCGAGCACAAAGGTTGCATGTCCATATATCACATTTGTGCTCTGCGGATTTTTACGAAGAGGACATACGACATTTGTAACTTGTGTATTGTACCATGAAAACGACGTTAGCAGGACATATGACTATTGTGCCCTGAAGCCTTATGCCATTAGCCTACCTATTAGAATCGCTAAAAACATGGATTTTGAAAAAATGTGGACATAACCCATTTGTCCTCTATACAGTCGATGTGTTGTAGCGAACGTCATTGGGTTGGCGTAAATAAAGGAGCCAGTATTGCACTCAATTTAAATCGCTGTGCATTCAAATCAGGGCAGATTTGTATTTCCTACAAAGCGTTCAGTCTCAGCTATAGGCAATTAGGCATATTGTTTGTATTTCTTTTCAATTGTTGATTACTAAAACTTGCAAAATGTTCTAAACGAACTGCAGAAGTCTCTTTTGACCATGAACTCCCCTATTAATTCACCTAGACATGGCACATCATTCTGGTCTTCTTTATGCTCGTGCTGACCAGATTTTGTGTACCTATTCGAACTAAATTTCGCATAGTTTTCACTGCCATATTGTGAGTTAGGTCTGCGATAATTATTATATTTTTTCTGAAAAGCGATCTTGATGCTCCAATACAGTACAATGTCTAAATTTTCTCAGATATAGAATTTACTGAAGCAGAAGTCGAAGATTTGTACCCGATATGGGCTCTGAGAGTTCCTGCTGGACAAGATGCCTCGTATCAGGCGTTTCTGAACGCGCTGAATGAAAATGAAGAAACCGAGGACGACGAACCTGGTAAGAAGTTGATAGTCATCGTTTAAGACTTTTAAGACATTGTTTTGCTGAGTACCATGCAATGCGAAAATAATCATGTAGCCTAGGGCCGAGGTCTATTCGAAATTTATACAGCGCTTGAAGGGGAAAGAGTCAGTAACTAGGCCTATAGTGTTTCCAGATGCTCAGTAAAAACCACATCTATTCTGGGGTTTTGGCCAGTGATAAAGAAAGGCGGCGCCAAAACGGTCGCGCCAAAACGGTGGCGCCCAAGCGTCACGTATCGTCTACAGCAGTGCTGTCCAACCTTTTTGGTACCACGGGCCGCAAAAGCAAGACTCTTGAAGCCGAGGTCTGCAACAGAAAACTCAAAGCAGGGGCCAAAATTTATACCGGTATATAAATTATTATAATTCCATATTAAATTTCGATAATCCTTTCGATGTTAATAATGTTGTCAATACATTTTAGCCACTGCTTTGAGTTTTCTGTTGCGGCCCTCGGCTTCAAGAATCTTGCTTTTGCGGCCCGTGGTACCAAAAAGGTTGGACAGCATTGCTCTAGGAAGTGTTCTAGTCGAAGTAGAGTATTAATGTTCTAGGTGGTTTAAAAATAAAACACCTTTTGACATTAATTTTGGAAAGCAAATCTTATAGTGACATTTCGGTGCTTGCGCTTCGTTAGAAAAACAATAAAGCGATAGTTAGACACAATGCTGCTAGTTGTGTACGGCAATGTGGATAAACGGCCACAGACTTTCTGACTGCCAGAACTTTTGCCCTACCAGAATTTTTGCCCTGCCAGAATTTTTCCCTGCCACAATTTTTTCCGGCCGGAACTTTTGCCCTGCCATAATTTTTCCGTAAAAACTTTGGCCTGCCAGAACTTTGCCATGTCAGAATCTTTTCCCTCCCATAATTTTCACCTACCAGAACATTTGCCTTGCCAGAATCTTGCCCTGCCAGAATTTTTGCCCTGCCAGAATTTTGCCCTGGCAGAAGTTGCAGAACTTTTGCCCTACCAGAATTTTCCCTGCCATAGTTTTTTCCCTGACATCATTTTCTCTGCCAGAACTTAAGTAACCAAGGGAATAAAGCAAGAAAAACAATTGTTGCTACAAACAATTGTTTTGTTTTTCCTATTTAAGTGGATAAATAACATAGGCCTATAAAAACTTTTTTCTGAAGCCAATGGGGTTTAACCCCGAAACCCCTTATCTACGTCACTGTTCTAAGCACCCAGTGCATCTCCTTGCAGTGTTGTTAGGATTGACCAGACTAATCAGCGCGCACTTACGAATAAATAAACGGTCAATATTTACAGCGACCTCCAGAGCCAATTTTTTTTACTGAACATGAATGAGTCTTTCGTTAAATTATTTTAATAAAAAAAGTTTAGACATTTTAGTTTAAGCTCTGTAATATAATAGAACGGTAAAAATGTTCAACGTTCGACTAGTGACCTGAAGAACTTAATTTTAGGTAACTGCAGGGCCGTAGCAACAAAGAATGTGGCCCCCTCCGAGCATTGTGTGATTTCTGTCCGTGTGGCGGGGCCCCTTACAATGCTGAAACTAGAATGCAGCATAATTATATTTTGTGCAATATATACAGGGTCCATTTTATGTACACATAGGCTTACACTGAGCATGTAGCCTATTCCGTATTTACCTCACACTTCGTCAGAAGAACCGGCATGGATTGTACAATAGCATCAAAAATGTCACTTGCCTAGTTTCTTCTTTCATTTTTTGGCCACTTTAGGGGTCCCCTTCCTTGCGGGGCCCCCTCCGGTCGGAGGGTACGGAGGGCGGTCGCTACGATTCTGGGTAATTGCATGGCTCCTGTAGATATAATTATGTCCAGATAAACGATTAAGATTGCATTTAGTCAATTGACGTTGAATGCCATTTCTGTCTACAGCAGACAAGAGACGTATTGGTGTTCGGTTCGGGAAGACTAAGCCGCGTTTTTCGTCAAGAGGTTTGGATGAGGATCAGCAGCAGAGTATCGTCAATGTTCAGGAATCGATAGCCGGTCGTGATCTTCAGCCGTCATTCAAACCAGGTCCAACTCAGTTTGTACAGAAAAATCCTAATATTCTTTGATCTTACCAGGGCTTTTTTAACGTTGAGTTGTACACAAAATGTGCAGTTCTAATTGGATTTGTGCAGTTGTAGAAGCACTTCTGTCACAAGTTCTGTGCAGTTAAAACTAGCAAAAAGGTCATTGTCCTCCGATTTGAAGTAATTTACCATGGAGGATGGGAAGGGAAAGAAGGAGTTGTGCAGTTCTAAAAATTCCTTTAAAACAGCCCTGGATCTTACCTTCTAATCATTTCTAGTTCTCTCCATCTTTATGCAGAATATTGTCGTGTTTAGGGACTCAATCCTGGCGCGACTTATCAAATGAGTCTCAAGTAGTAATTGCATGGTTCAGAGAGAAAAGCAAGAAAGAATTATTCGCAGTTGACCAGAGTTCAGCGATCTGTTGACGACGAACAACCGCAAATAAACCAGCAGGAAATAGCTGTACGCTAGCTGAATACTTTCTTAGCACTCAGCGCACCATAGGCGCAACCACCCTATGGGACCTTCGGGACGCGTTCCCCTCCAACTTTTGAGTGGTCCCCTAACTTTATTATTATGGTCCCCCAACTTTTAGGACGTGATTCATTTGGTCCCCCAGCATTTAGGACGTGATTGCACCTATGCAGCGCACCTAGCCTACTTAGAGTGTTGTTAGAATTGACCAGACTTAGGCCTATCAGCGCGCACTTACGAATAAATAAACGGTCAATATTAACAGCGACCTCTAAGTTAATTTTTTTTATTGAACACGAATGCTCGAGTCTTTGATTAAATTATTTTAATAAAATAAAACTTTAGACTTTTTAGTTTAAGCTCTGTAATATAATAGAACGGTAAACATGTTCAATGTTCGGCTAGTGACCCGAAGCACTTCATTTTAGGAAACTGCAAGGTTCAGTAGTGGCGGATCCAGAACGTTTCAAAGGGGGGCCAAAATTTTCGGTCTTGTTGGTGGAACAGGGGAAAAATTTGGTGGATTTTCGCCGCCCACAAAGTTGATGACCTTTTTTTTTAGTCATCGACCAATTTTCAGATTTTCCTGGAAAAGAAGATACCATTTCAACCGCTAAATCGAATGGGGGGCGCGTCCCATGCGACTTTTTTATGTGGGGCCTGATGTCCTGTTTTTCTCTCCCGTTGCATTTATTTACACGATCTCTGCCTCGCACCATAATGAATTGTGGAGAGCGGAATAACTTCACGTTCTCACTTCAAGCTTAAAGTGGGGAAGGAATTTCACCCCTAACTCATCAGTATTTACGACCAATTGTAAGGTAGTGTAGATAGTGAATACACTGTGGAACCCTCTATCAGCTTAACTCTGCAGTCATTGCGATTTTGATTGTGTATGAATAGCTTTTACGGTTCCATGACACTTAATCCCGCGACACTTAATACCGCGACAGTTAGCACCGGACATTTAATCCCGCGACACTTAATCCCGCGACCATTTAATCCCGCGACAATTAATCCCGGCGACATTTAATCCCGGCGACACTTAATCCCGCGACCACATAATCCCGCGACAGTTAATCCCAGCGACATTTAATTCCGCGACACTTAACACCGGCAAAGTAAGAAATAAATATTTTTTAAAAATAAAGAAATTAAGAAAGTAAATTCTGAATTTATCATATAAAAATCAATAACGCAATATACCTATTCACAGGATTATTCGATATTGATTAAAAATTTTCAGCCTTTGCAGTAAAAAATATAAAACCCTGTGCAATTCGATAAAAACAATGTCACAGGAAAATTAAAAAGAGTTCAGTGTTTGGAGTTAAAAATATAAAACCCTGTACAATTCGATAAAAACAATAGTCGAACCTCTACTTACAGTTGGCCATGTGGACAACAACAGTCGTACAAATAATCGGACTCACGTATGCATAGGTACCAAGTGTCGCGGTATCAAATGTCGCGTGGTCATGTGTCGCTGGAATTAAATGTCGCAGGGATTAACTGTCGCGGGATTAAATGACGCGGGATTAAATGTCGCCGGGATTAAGTGTCCGGCACTAACTGTCGCGGTATTAAGTGTCGCGGGATTAAGTGTCGTGCTACCGCTTTTACATAGGCCTACGCTAGACTGCCAAATAGACCTACTTTCATGTTAAGAAGTATTTCTTTGCAGGACCAAAAAGTGGTGGTGACTTTCACTTTTAAAAGTGGTAGTGACTTTCACTTTTAAAAGGGGTGGTGACTTTCGCTTTTAAAATTGGTGGAGACTTTCACTTTTAAAAGTGGTAGTGACTTTCACTTTTAAAAGTGGTGGTGACTTTCACTTTTAAAAGTGGTGGTGACTTTCACTTTTAAAAGTGGTGGTGACTGGTGACCGTCACAATAGAAATTTACGCCTATGCGATTAAGACTGCATTCTGTCAGCTGACGTTAAATGACATTTCTGTCTACAGCAGACAAGAGACGTTTTCGGGGGCCACGGCCGATGCCGATACCCAGACCGATACCGAGGCCCATACCGAGGCCGATACCGAGGCCGATACCGAGGCCGATACCGAGGCCGATACCGAGGAAACCGTGGCTGATACCGAGGAAACCGTGGCCGATACCGAAGATACCGTGGCCGACACCAAGGCCGAAACCGAGGCCGATACCGAAGTCGACACCGTGGCCGATACCGAGGCCGACAACGACGCCGACAACGACGCCGACAACGACGCCGACAACGACGCCGACAACGACGCCGGCAACGACGCCGACAACGACGCCGACAACGACGCCGACAACGACGCCGACAACGACGCCGACAACGACGCCGGCAACGACGCCGACAACGACGCCGACAACGACGCCGACAACGACGCCGACAACGACGCCGATACCGAGGCTAAGGGAACTGGATGAGGATCAGCAGCAGAGAATCGTCAATGGTCAGGAGTCGATGGTCGGTCGTCATCTTCATCCATCATTCAAACCAGCTCCAAAGTCTCTCAGTTTGTAGGCCTACAGACGTATCAGAATATTGCTTGAACTTACCTGCCTTCTAATTATTTCTACTTCACTCTTTTCTCATCGCATTAAAGCTGTCACGATATAATTAATCTGATCTGCATAATCCCAAATAATGATAGTGATGACGACGACGACGACGAAGACGATGATGATTATGATGATGATGATGATGATGATGATGATGATGATGATGATGATGATGATGATGATGATGATGATGATGGTGATGATGGTGATGGTGATGATGGTGATGGTGATGGTGGTGATGGTGATGGTGATGGTGATGGTGATGGTGATGATGACGACGGTGATGATGATGACGACGGTGATGATGATGACGACGGTGATGATGATGACGACGGTGATGATGATGACGACGGTGATGATGACGACGACGATGATGATGATGATCGACGATAATGATAATAATTATAATAATAATAATAATAAAAATAATAATAGCAGTAAAAATAATAATTTAAACATAAAAATAATGATGATAATAATAATAATGATAATAATAATAATAATAGTAGTAGTAGCCTAGTAGTAGTTCCTTAAGCTAGCATGAGAAGCAGATACCGTAGGCCTATCAAAATGGTTTCTGGACATTATGAAGCGCCGTAACTATTCAGAGACGCTCTCAGTGCAGAAACCCAGAGCAAGAAAATAAATCGTCTTCAGGCAACAAGGAGACAAATAAGGACATATGTCCCTGACGTTAGCCTAACCGAACAGGAGGGATGGATGTGGGGCGTAGTGGTGTAGTGGTGGCGTCGGTGCCTTGGAGCTGGAAGATTCCAGGTTCGAATCCACCTCAAGCCGCCGCGTAGGGTCCTTGAGCAAGTATTTCACTCGCAATTGCTCGTGCGCTTCGGCCTGAAACTCCGATGCAGCGTCCGGGCTGCATTCGGGAGTGCCTCTGAGTAGAGTGCTTGAAGGGCGCTATAGCAAGTGCACTTACATGTACAAACATACAGACAAGATACTACACGGATTTGAATCTGACATTTTTTCCTCGGAATTATATTAAATTATGGTACAATGTTTTGTGCCTTAGACACGGAGAAGACCGATGGCGAGGAAAAAGAGAAGGAAGTCCCAGTAGAGGAATCGGAGTCAAATGAAACGAGCGGAGGCTACAGCTGCGAGAAGAACAGTCCGTGCAACATAGAGAACATCGTTAACGAACAGTTCTACTTTGCAACGAAATCTACCGCCCAGTTCATCCAGTGCGACGCATGGGGCGGATGCCACACCTTGACCTGCGACGATGGACTCGTCTGGGATGACCAGATCAAAACGTGCGGACTACGTACTTAATTAACGCATCCCAGAAAATGCAGCTCTTGTGCCTTTATGGCTCTTAAGTTTTCGGAAAACGACAAGGAACTTTAAAACTTAGAAATATTATCTACTAATAAATACCACAACTTTGATTGTCGACATGCGCAGTTTAAATGTAAATTAGGCTATATTTTATTAAGCATTATGTTTATTGTATGACTAAAGCACTTGAAGTTGCTAGTGATTGACTTAAATCGCAGTGTAATAAGTTCGTTCAATCCAACAGAAGATTTTCACGACTCACGAGACGTGTTTTGAATGAGTTAATTAGAGTTTGCGTCGTATCTTGCATGCATTGATCGCAGCACACGCTAAAACCGTTTCTCTCTCTATCTTTATATGTCTATGATTCTGTCTCTATCTTTCTTTGTCTCTGTCTATCTGTCTATCTGTCTATCTGTCTGTCTGTCTGTCTGTCTGTCTCTCTCTCTCCTCGCTCTTTGATTTTTCAAGCTGTTGCTAGGAATTTTTTACCATTGTGTTTTGTCCCCTTGCAAAAATATATGCGGGCGCCCCTGAATCCTATGTGTGAGCTTTAGGCTTTATGAAAGAAGTGTGGACATAAATTGAAAGAGCAAAGTCGTACGATCGTATGCATAATTAATTATATATAAGGCCTACACCTATGATTTATCTAGGGCCTATAGTCGTTAATTTAAACAAATATTGAAATGGACCTAAATCATAAACTTTGCACGACTACAGGTACCCAGCCGTCGCGGGTCCCTAAAATTGGCCGGCCTCTGGGTATTTTACATTCCCCGCCCCCGCCTGTCGGGTCTAACTTAGACAATCTTGATCGGACTCTTCTTTTTTACTCGGGTTCACTGTTTGAGTGACCTTTTATGTAGAAGCGTGAGTGTAGTGTAATAAGTGTAGGTCTTTGCCATCTTTGATTGCCAAAGTAGGCAAGACTATAGAGCAGTCACAGTCAAGCAACAGAAAGCATTGTTAACCAAGGCAAAGACCTGTTTAGTCTGAAATTCTATGTTTAGACCTCTATTTTACTAAGCCTATGCATGCGTTTGCTTGTCCAAACTTGCAGCGTGTTCGCATAGTCAATTGGCCTATATTATTATAACATGCGGTTCCATGACACTTAATCCCGCGACACTTAGTACCGGACACTTAATCCCGCGACACTTAATCCCGCGACCAATTAATCCCGCGACAGTTAATCCCGGCGACATTTAATCCCGCGACACTTAATACCGGGAAAGTAAAATAACATTTTGAGAAGTCAAATTCTATAAAAGCAACATTCAAAGCAATATTCACCACTTCTGAGTGGTTTTCTTGAAGGTGCGCTATATAAATTCTTGAAATGAATGAATGAGTATTGTTCAAAAGAGTTTAGCCTTTGCAGTTAAATATTATAAAACCAGTAAAATTCGATAAAACTGCAGCCAAAATTCGCCTCCATGTCACTGCCCTATCGTAGACTGAACTTAACAAATCCTGTTTAAAACCCTTTATGATGTAAAATTTTGGTAACCTACAGATGTAGGCCTACAACAGAAAACCTGAACACTGTGTACAGTCGTACAATTATTCGTACTCACGTGTGTACACTGTACAGGTGTTAAGTGTCGCGGTATCAAATGTCGCGGGATTAAGTGTCGCCGGGAGTAAATGTCGCCGGGATTAAGTGTCGCGGGATTGACTGACGCGGGATTAAATGTCGCCGGGATTAACTGTCGCGGTATTAAGTGTCGCGGGATTAAATGTCGTGCTACCATAACATGCAAATAAATTTAAGTCCTCAACAAAAAGGCTCAAATCAGGTGCACATATGTAGTGAAGTTTGCCTTTTAACAGTAAAGTTTCCGCTCCTTTTCAGCCACTAAAAGCGCAATGGTCATGTTAACAGCTGATATCGAACGGTTATAACTTCGTAGCATGCAGGTTATGCAAAGTATAGTCGGTGGTGGACTGGTGGTTGTGCTGGCAGAGGTGGCAATGATAATGGTGGTAATGTGTGTGGCAACGGTGGTGGTAGTGGTATTGATTGTGCTAGTAGTGGTGGTGGTGCTCCGCCTCGTAAACTCTCCCCTACGCATTTACCTACATGTAGGTCTAATTTTGGTCTAGGGCTCGTTTTAGGATGATCGAATACCTATTATTTATTAGTTATTTTTGCGCATTATTTATTAGCTCCACGCCGTTCTAGCCCTTGATATTTATTAGTCAGGGCTCACTTTGTATGAGTTTGCTCTTTTTATTTATGAATCCTATAAACGTGTATCCTGAACCTTTTATCGCTGTATTTAAAAGCAATTATTAAGCCAGTCTATTGTTATTGAATTTTGTCAAAACAGCCAATCGTATACCATTCACTTTACCTCAAGTGGCATTATTGGACCAACAGCACAATCTACTTACCACAAGTATCCGTTATTTGTCGACCAGCCGGGATTTACAACGATATCAAGCCTCGTGTTATTCAGATTTACCTATTATAATTATTTCATTGGTTGACTAAATTATGGCAACAGTGAAAATGGTTCTCGTCTGAGCAGTCGTTTGGAGGGGCCGTCCATAAAGTACGTCACGCTATTTTTGACCATTTTTGACCCCCTCCCCCTGTCACAAACTGTCACAAATCTCGGACCCCCCCCCCCTAAAGTACGTCACACTTTCGGAATTTTTTTTAAAACATAACCATTTACCTAACCCTCTAAACCCTAGGATACTATCCCTAATGCATCTGATAGTGACGTGTGTCCCTAAACGCTTTGATAGTGACGGGAAATCAACTTTTATCCCGCCAGGCCTGGTTTTAGACACGCCTGGCCGGGCCGGGTCGGATTTTAGGTTACCTTGTTACCTTGTGCTGTCAACTCGTAGAGTTCTAGCGATCGTCTTTACACACATTCTCCATTGTTCTCTGTTCGCAGCCAAGTCCCTCAGTTCTTCCAAATTCATGCCAGGATTTTAGGTACTAAGAGCAAAAAATATAATAAAGAATCTAAAAAATAAATGTGTGACGTCACACATGGCCTGACCCCCTCCCCCCTGTCACACACTGTCACACTTTCTTACACCCCCTCCCCCCTCTGGAGCGTGACGTACTTTATGGACGGCCCCGGAGCTACACAAAAATTAGTTTAAGATGAAACATGTTGGCCTTATTAACAGGCCACTCCACCTGTAATGACCGACCTCCCGCCAGTGGCGGCGCCAGGATTTCAGTTTTGGGGGGCTAAAGGGAGTAAATCGTCCGAATTTTTTATTTTTGCATGAGAAAAAAATGGATGGCCTTTTTTAGGGGGCTTAGCCCTCTAGCCCCCCTAGCGCCACCACTGCCTCCCGCTGTAGTTGAGTTTACTCCGTAATAGGTTACTAGCTACCTGAGGCTACGTCTGACCAATCCAAGTGAGTTCTACTAAAATCACTTAAGTCTTTAATCTTTGGTCTATTGTGTTGGCCTACCGCAATGTGACGGTAATAGTCGACAATATTGGTGTAGGCAGTAACATTATTATGGTCGACATTTCTCCTTCGATCAATAAATACACCTCGATCGCACCGTACCAGCTTGCAGCCACCTTAAGATTGGCCTACTCGTGTTATAGGCCTATATTAGGCCTACTTTCTTGTTCACAACTGTCCATAAGTTGACGACATTGGTAGTTAAGTAAACAAGAATGCAATTATCTTTGTATGGAACTTGCCTCAAGCCAATATAATGTTGTCATGTCGCAAAAACATTCTTCAGCACATGACCAAATAATTGCGGTGACTATCAACACCACTTTTGATTGGGTAACCCGTCAAAACAGCCCGTCATAATCGCCCACCCACAAAACAGCCCCGTAAAAATCGGTCCCCGACAAAATAGCCCCCGTCGAAATAACCTCGTCAAAGCAGCTCGTGAAAACAGCCCCGTGAAAATAGTCCGTTCATAGACGCCACCGGCAACTCAGTTCCAGAATGGCTCAGATGTTTATTGTTAAGAGTAACGCATTGAACAATGTATTTAAAGCACATGCGCGAAACTACTAGCATAAAATGTTGAAATTTTTCATCGCAAGATGTAAACGAAACTAGGCCTACTACGAAACTACTACGGTTTAATCAAAGAGAAGAATTGGTCGCTCTCAGATCTTGTAGCGGCTGTAGCGTTTGTAGAGCTGTTATTAATTTTGCTAACCTGCCTTCTTTACCAAGGACATGCTAAAATAACGTATAAGTAAGTTTACTCATTGTCCTCTTAGCTCTAGCCTACTTATCTTCATTCAGACGATCGTTTGATCCTATAGCTATCGATGCTTCTATTGGCACATCTGAACCGATTTCCAATTAAGCGCTTTGTAGTATTGGCCCTAGTTTAGACTAATTTTATTTTGCACCGATTTGTTTGACATTATATGTTTTAGAAAATTGTTTAATCTTGCGTGACTTTTTCGGGAGGCTACTACTTTCACGGGCTGTTTTGACGGGGCTATGTCGACGGGTGCCCTTTTGAATGTGGTAGTGACCGTGCGCTAACATCATAATGCAAAGCTGCACCAAGCTTAGACTTACAACGTAGAAAACATTGATTGCAACTTACAAGACGAAGACGTAGTCAGCTCTATCCTACATATAATTTTGCATGTGCTCGAGTCGAAGCGTTTGACAGGGATGACTTAATTACAACCAGCCGAATATATCCGTACCCCGGTACGACAGCAATAATTCTATATTCTTATCTAATCTAATCTAATCTAATCTAATCTGTTCTAATCAACTAAAAGATTTGTAATGCGCATCTCACAGCAGAGCTATTCATAAGCGCTCTCAGCGTGACAGGCCCAAGAAAAGAGGAAGGTCTTCAAGCATCGAAAAGATGCATGGAACATTTCTACCAGATCTAATCAATCAATCAATCGTAATTTATATAGCGCCCCTTCAAGGTACCTACTCAGAGGCGCTCTCGACCGAAATCAAGCGAAAAAATTAAGGATTTATAGCCTATTAAGCATGCCTATCACCATTGAGGAAGTCGTGCGGTGGTCGTCCAATTACAGGCCTATATCAATCAAATTTCTGTCTATAAAAGATGAAGGCGTTTGACAGAGTTGATCGATCTAAGGAAAGTCGTCAGAGTCTTGCATCACAGTGTTCGTCTTTCCTTTGGTGCTACAGCTTGGTCGTTTCGCATGCAGGGCAGAATGAGGGTCGTTCTGATTCTGTTCCTGGCCTTGGTTCTTCTGGTCGTCGAGTCCTTCGGCGCACCATCTATGGTCAACGATCCTGAGGTCGAAGGTGGGATTTCAGTCCTTGTAATTTGACTGTAATAAGTCTGTTTTTAGCCTGGCAATAACGTATTCAGTCCATTAACCCCAAAAGTCTTAATCAGTTTCTCCTTGCTTAGTTATTTAAAAGAAGCATACAGATAATGGATACCACGCATTTGAAATGCTTCATTTCATTCACTGAGACATGAAATCCTTTAGGCCTATAATTCGATTACCGTAAAATATTAAAATTATGATGAGAACTTAATGTTAGTTTTCTCACTGCTCCAATATCAAACCTATTGGCTTTAATTCCATCAGCAAATCCATTTGAAGTCTTAAGCCATGGCAAGTAGCCTAGCTAAAAAGTGACAAATCTTGAGTTAGACGTTAAAGCTGTAATATAATCCTGCATCATCTCCTTCTATGCCTTATGGCTGTAAGGCAGAATAACAGCCTGCTTATAAATTTAATGACGAGTTAAAATTCATATAATCATTTTATTTAGAAATATAGACAAAAATAGATGAAATTATGTCGTGCATAGAAACTCATCAAGCAGAGGGAGAGAGGAGATCGAGTGATGAGAAGAAACGCATGAAGTTGGCAGGAAAATCCGGTGACGAAGTTGAACCAGAAATAAATCATCAGGAAGTAGCTAAAGGTTAACTGACTGAATGCTTTCTATTTTGTTATTTTGTTGTTCCGACCAAACAAGTTTTTCCGCAGCATTGTTCCACTTGGAGTGGGAATATTTGTATGTAATGTCAATTTCAAAGTCTCAGTATCAGTAATTGATTCTTTTATACTTGTTGCGAGTTGTCTAGAGAGAAATTAATAAATGGTCCCGAGTTTTGCAAAAATAATATAGGCTAAGTTGTAATGACAGAACAGCTATTTACATGCAAAACTGATACAGAATACCTTGTCCCCTTGAAGTTGTCCGTAGGCCTACATGTAAGAAGAACCAAAACGAGCCGTCTGAAGCAACCAGAAAAACGTCAAGGCACCAAATCTTCAGCAAGTCTAACGAAGACCGCATCAATCAGCCGAAGAACAGTTAGGCTACAGTCATAATCTTCCAAGTTTTAAAATAGAAGCATCATAATGTGCGCATACCAGATTAAAATAGCAATGCACCTTGTTAAATGGAGTAGATTCCTTTGCGGAAGTCAACAGATTATTTCTCCAAGAGACATAACTGCACAGGCTGTCACAATCGCAACTGAACAATGATCTCCTTGCTCAGATGCTTTGTGAGGTAATCCAGTGGTCAGTTGAACTGTCAACGTGTGAGACAACCAGGATTTAAATCTTCGCCATCAGTGGCGGCGGGCGGCGCCAGGATTTCAGTTTTGGGGAGCTGAACTCCCGTGGAAAATGTTCAATTTCCAGCCACCAAAAGTTCTGACGACTTTTTTTAGTCATTCGACCGAAATCTCCTGCTCATGGTTTTCAGTTTTTAGGGGGGGGGGGGCTGAGCAAGGAAATTTTAATTTTTACATGACAAAAATGGATGACCTTTTAGGGGGTTTTAGCCCTAGCCCCCTTGCGCCGCTAATGCCCGCCAGAGCAGACATTTGATTCGAGTTCGAACCTATCCAACTCAGCAAGAATGAGCAGACTGACCACACACTGGCGATCGGATGGTCAGTCGTCGATTGGCCATCCGCCTTCATGGGCATGTATGCCGAGGTTAAGGAAACGAAAAGGTCCACACTTCGTGCACAGAGTACCGATCCGACAGACCTTTTACACTGTCTATAGCCTACTTTGATCTGCCCCACCTTTGCTTCCTATGCTTCCGACAACTTTTGTATTTGGTTCATGAAGTCAATCTCAATTCATCGATTACATTATTTTTGCAAGGGGTTGGATTTTAATATGATGAAGTCACCGATTCAAAGTTAGCAAGGGAATTGCTGAACTAGTAAACGTAAATGGCAGGAAATCCTGAGTAGCATAAACTGTGATGCGAATGAGCAGTTTCGTAAGCTATCACCGGGGAGGCTAGGGCAAGGTAGCCCTGCATGGGTTTCAAGAGTTTGTGACTTCGCTTTTTTGCCGACCCGACGACGCGAATAATACAGCGCAGTCGCTAATATTTCATAATTATGGCTTAATAGACAAAATGACTTGTTGATCAAAATGCCGCTATTTCTCTTATCCATCTTTATCACCAGCAATGCAATCCAGTACGGTACAATATAATAAGCTTAGTAGACCTAATTGCAAGACTTACATGTACATTATTCGTTTAAAACAATGAATCTTGTAATGACTGCGCTCAGAAAATCCTTTCTGTCAGCATTGGCGTGTTCTTGTTGACAAAGCCATGTGCATTTGAAATGTGCAAAATGCGGACAGTAGCTGTACGGAGACAAGTAAATGTAAACGTAAGAATGACTTAAGTGCATACATGTATGTATTGCGTTAGTAGTGTAGACATGCCAGTTCTATAGGCTATCTTAATGTCCAAGACTTCTGTCGTGTATGTTAGCCGTTAGGCATTATACTGGCTCCAGATAAGGAGTCGTATTAGTACGGTATTACTGCCTCAATCAGCCATGAGTTGACGGCATGTATAGAGTGGGCCATAAAAAGTAACACCTGTGGGTTTTAGCCCATATCTTGGCCAAACATAAGAATTTTTAAATGAAACTTTACAGTCTTAAAGGCAATTCATATTTACGTACAATGGTCAAATTTTAACAAAATATTTCAAACAGAACAAAAGTTATATCACTTTTAGTGAGGCCACCCACCGTTATTTTACAATTCAAAAACGCGACTCAACAAAAAGTAACAAAAACCAATTTAAGTAATCTGGCTAATATCTTGGCCAGAAGTAATAATATCGAAATTAAATTTTAGAGACTTAAATACAATAATACCTGCATATGATGGCCAGGTTTCATCAAAATATTTCAAACATAATGAAAGTTATATCACTTTTAGTGAGGCCACCCACCGTTTTTGTCGATTCAAAAACGTAACGCAGCAAAAAGTAACAAAAACATGATTTTATTAGGTCTCATCTCAAATAATTATTGTTATCAAATAACTTTGATATTGCCAGGTGATCATTATTATTAATATTTTAAACAAAAACTGGTGCCAGCGTAGCTGCACTTCACCATGAAGTCACTTAGCAAGATGACAATCAAGTTGGCAAATAATGAATCTGTCAGAGCATTAATTTTTTTATTAAAGCAATACTATTCAAATTTCTAAAAAATTAAAATGGCCAAGGTGTCAATGACAGACAATAATTATGTGTATTCAGACACTTCTTGAGCAAGATCCTAGAGATACATTGAGCAACGTTTACTCTGATAAACAGTGAGAGCGCAAACATTAAGAGTTGAGCTGAGAGTTAAGAGATTTGCCGTGAATGAAAGGAGATCGGCTCGATTGTAAGCTATCGTCGGGGAGTCTAATGACTTCATTGAAAAAGCCAATGACCCCAAATCTCCGGATTTGAACCCGATGGATTGATCATCAATTGCGGAGAGCAATGCTGAAGAAAATATCAAAATCTGCAACCAAAACCAAGAGCGGTAAGAGAATTGATAGGCGCATTGGAGTTAACATAGATTTGCCTTTGGAATCATCAACAGGGCCACAAGAACTTTGCAAAGAGTCTCAAAAGAAGTTTTGGCACTGGTGGTGGGCACATTGAACACAAGTTGTGAAACACCAACAAGTTCTTTTCACAACAGTTACTTGAGATGTGACTTAATAAAAATCGTTTCTTGTCACTTTTTGTTGCGTTATGTTGTTTTTGAATCGTCAAAAAAAGGCGGGTGGCCTCACTAAAAGTGGTGTAACAAGTGTTGGGTTTGAAATATTTTAATGAAATCTGGTCATCGTGTGTAAATATGAATTGTATTTAAGACTGTAAAATGTCATTTCGAAATTTTTACTTCTGGCCAAGATATGGGCAAAAAACCGTAGGCGGTTGCTTTTTTGTGACCCACCCTGTAGATCTACACAAAACGCTAGATTAGTGTAATCACCCTCGAAACGTCCAATCGCAACTACCTTGGAAGAAGACCTGTAGCCTAATTGAAGTATTTATTGTTAGTAGTTCAGGACCGTGATTTGAAATTAGGTTATAAATATTGATTAGACCTACTTGACTGAAATGATTTCCAATTTAGACCAGCATTGCCATATTAAGCGACGAACTGCATGTAGGCTAATTGGGTGCTAAGCAAATATTAAGGCAGCACTTTAGAAATAGATCTAATTATACCTGAATGAATGAATGAATAGCCTACCTAACTGATCCGATAGACGAAATGCAACCTCATACTTTCGGCTTAGCCTAAAATAAAGCAAAAATACAGACGTGACCATGTTTTTGTAAATCATTTTAAGTGTAGGCCTATGCATGTATGTATTGCGTTAGTAGTGTAGACATGCCAGTTCAAAATTATAGCTTAATTGCAATTGTTTTCTAGAATAAAGCTCGCCTTCTCGAAATTTAACTTAGTAATTCTAAGTTTGAGCTCATTTTCTAGTTACATGTAATTTATTTTTGAAATGTTTTTCTACCAATGCAAAAAACTGAGGTAATCCATGGATGAGACGGTGCGTAGCTGGACTTGTCGAAAAATGTCTAATTTTAGTCTTAGTTTCCAATTTATGATAATTTTCAAGCAAAAATGTAGCGATTATATTCAGATAATAATGTTATTGCGACATCGCAATTCTTCTCAGAATTTGGATTAACTGAAGCGGAACTGGAAGGGCTCTACCTGTTGTGGGTCCCGAAGGTTCCTGCTGGCGATGATACCTCTTTCCAGGCGTTTATCAACTGGATGAATGAAAACTATGAACCAGAGAACGAAGGAGATCTCAAAATTGGTAAGTGGCTTTTGTGCTGTACGAAACAATACAAAAGAACGATCGTAATATCGAGATTTCTAAAAGAAACTGCGCGAGCTTGTTTGACAGCGTTCTGCCTTGTGACATAATAGATAGGCTAATGAACTTAGGTTATTATCTAACTCGATGTGTTTATTAGATTTAGCGATGCGTGCAAATCAGGTAAATAAAATAGAAGCATCTGGTGTTTAAAAAAGTTTATCAACGTAGTCAAAATCATTCCTCTAGATAAGTTACATGTAAATGAAACAATATCAGCTTTAAACATGGCAGAATAATGTCTTATTTAGGAACTCGTAGTTGGTTAGCGGCCGTCACATGGGGCCTGAAGATAGCGAAGGGCGTTCGAGTCGCTCATACGGGCTGGAAGATCTATAATGGGATCAGAAACGGATATAACCATATAAAGTCCAAGTTTTCGCGATCAGTGGACGGGGAAGAAGCTCAAATGGACGGCAACCAAATAGCTGCAGGTCGGTTGAATGTTCCTAAAAACGATTGTGTACCTCGTTGGAACACGGAGTTGTTGTGTTGCTTGATGTTTTCAGATGCATGAGAAAATGATGAGGTTGTGTTACTAAATATTGGTGAGGGAAATTTATGCAGTTGAGGACGACAGTGAGAATCAGTGAACAGTTTGACTCCTCATATTACGTCTGAATGCACTCCTCGATGTAGATTAGGCCTACATCACACTGGGTTTATTCTTACGCTAGTGGAAGAATGGTCTCTTCAGTTATTGTAAGAAGCAGGCATGGGTATGAAGGGCTAGCGATACCATGTCATTTTCATGACCTCTGCAATGTATGTTACAGAATTGGAGGGCGCGTCCAGTTTCTCTCCCTATTCGTATAATCTACCCACCGAAAGTGTATGACCACTGTAAGCCTTCTAATCAGATTTCACAACCCAACTACCATCATCGCCGACTACCACCGTCTCCTCGACTTGACCTCCCCGGATTTTGACATGGCACCCGAACAAAAATGGCAGTTTCAATTGGTTATTGCGGAATTGATTTTATGTAGCGCCGGTAATTAAGCAGGTCTACATGGCGTGACTTTTGTGGGGCTGAGAAGTTCTTGATGATTTACATTTTATTAGATTTTAATTCTAGTTCAGTTGCCCAGGAAACACATGGAGTAGAAATCTTGACCCACATTATTTCTTTCGATGAGAGTTGAACCCGCAACTTCTGGAATTGCATAGAGGTAACAAAACTACTAGATTAAAGTGCATCCAGAGAGATTTCTTTATTAAGATGAAAGCACTCAGATTAGTGGAATGCATTTAATTGACTCGAAGCTTTAAAGTTTGTTAATTAAATGAAAATTGGCTGTAGGCAGTGAAGACGCAGGACTGTTGAACGAAAACGTCGATGATGAATCAGACCAACTAGAAGTCGTCGCAACAGTTAAAATGAATTCCATTTTTAATTGGTCGGCCAGGCAGTGGGACAGTCATTCAGTCAGTCAGTCAGTCACTCAGTCAGTTGTCCAAAGTGTAAATTATTGTCAGTGTAGCTATTGTGCTGTGGTGTTATTACTGCAGATAACGACTGATGTTTGGTTTCTTGTGGACTATAATAGGTTTGATGCATTAATAATGTTCGTGTCATTACAGGTCAATGTATTGTAGCGAACGGCCTTAGGTTGATTATGTCGAACCCAATAACAACTGACTTAGATCACTAAATCCCACTGCCACTTTTGTGAACTATGATAGTTTCTTTTTTAAACAAAGGCTCTTGATGTTCCTATAAAGCATAGGCCCTAATGTCGAAATATTTCTCAGGATTTGGACTAACTGAAGCTGAACTGGAAGGGCTCTACCTGTTGTGGGTCCCGAAGGTTCCTGCTGGCGATGATACCTCTTTCCAGGCGTTTATCAACTGGATGAATGAAAATTATGAACCAGAGAACGAAGGAGATCTCAAAATTGGTAAGTGGCTTTTGTGCTGTAAGAAACAATACAAAAGTATGATCGTAATATCGAGATTTCTAAAAGAAACTGCGCGAGCTTGTTTGACAGCGTTCTGCTTTGTGACATGATAGATAGTGAACTTAAGTTATTACCTAACTCGATGTGTTTATTAGATGTTAGCGATGCGTGCAAATCGGGTAAATAAAATAGAAGCATCTCGTGTTTAAAAAAAGTTTATCAACGTAGTCAAAATCATTCCTCTAGAGAGGTTACATGTAAATGAAACAATATCTTTAAACATGGCAGAATAATGTCTTATTTAGGAACTCGTAGTTGGTTAGCGGCCGTCACATGGGGCCTGAAGATAGCGAAGGGCGTTCGAGCCGCTCATACGGGCTGGAAGATCTATAATGGGATCAGAAACGGATATAACCATATAAAGTCCAAGTTTTCGCGATCAGTGGATGGGGAAGAAGCTCAAATGGACGGCAACCAAATAGCTGCAGGTCGGTTGAATGCTTCCTAAAAACGATTGTGTAGTTTTTAAATGTGTACCTCGTTGGAACACGGAGTTGTTGTGTTGCTTGATGTTTTCAGATGCATAAGAAAAAATGATGAGGTTGTGTTACTAAATGTTGGTGAGGGAAATTTATGCAGTTGAGGACGACAGTGAGAATCAGTGAACAGTTTGACTCCTCATATTACGTCTGAATGCACTCCTCGATGTAGCTTAGGCCTACATCACACTGGGTTTATTCTTACGTTAGTGGAAGAATGGTCTCTTCAGCTATTGTAAGAAGCAGGCATGGGTATGAAGTGCTAGCGATACCATGTCATTTTCATGACCTCTGCAAAGTCTGTATATAGGAGGGCGTGTCCAATTTTTCTCCATATTCGTATCATCTACCCACCGAAAGTGTATGACCAGTGTAAGCCTTCTAATTTCATTAGAAATTTTGTCGGAAATTTTGTCGGATGAAAATTGAAAATTATTTCCTCCGCGAATTGAAATACTGGCGTCGACACTGATCATCTTCTTCGCGTATGCTGCTGCTCCAGATCTTGTCGGAGCGTGGACCGGGATTCGGATGAATTCGGTCAGCTGGTGGCATCCTTGGTTCCCCGAAGGTACTCACAGGGAGGGCGTGCCCGGATTGACCCAGGCTTCGTGAACGCGGATGCCATCCTCCCCGACACTGATCATGCTAAGTTTTCAAACAAGCGTTATAGCTCTAGACCCCTACTATAATGTTCCAGTGCATCTTGTATTCTTGATTTTGCAATTTTGCCAGAATTTGGATTGACCGAAGATGAGTTGGAAGTGCTGTACGGGGTCTGGATTCAGAGGACTCCTGCTGGCGAAGATGTCTCTTTCCAGGCGTTTGTGAAGTGGATGAAGGAAAATGATGAAAGCGAGAATGACGGAGTTGTTCGAAACGGTAAAATATTTTGCTCAGTGTGGATACCTCCCCCCAAACTCGTTGATATATATATATATATGATTTAAATTCCAAAATTTGTGCTTTAACTTAAAATGAAACCCGTCGAAGGAGTTCTATGACTCAAAATATTTTTGCTATCTTGTCTTGTGCTGCATTTTAACACCTATGATTATCGACGTCATTCATTGGTTCAGAAATTTTATATTTGATCTGAACACCGAGTAGCCTATAATAATCGAGTATTGGTTCCTATTCTCAGGGGCTTCTATCCCCCCTAAGCAGCCTGGCTCAATCCATCTTCTGTCCCCCTCTTTCTGGGTCGGCCTTCCATCTCGGCAATATGTTATCTAGTAGATATATATATATATTCCTCTGGTGAATGAAGGTTTCTTAGATGGGGGATTGGGGTTGTGGAGGAATGCTCTCCTTCCCGTAAGAATGTTTTCAATTTCCGCATTGGAATTTCAGCATTTTTCAGCGATCCCTCTACTGAATATAGGGGAGAGTGCTCCAAGATGCCCATGCTAAGGAAAATTGTGCTTTTCTTCGGTATGGATTGGAAGAGAAGAACATGTTTGACCCCAATGCAAAGACAGATCATAAATGAAGTAGTGACAGCAACTATAGAACTTAATTCAATAAGATCAATTGTGTACATTTTAAAAGGTAGACCCCTCCAAACTGGACGTCTTAGAAACCCTATACTGCTAGACGCCCATAGGATGGGCATCTTGGAGCAATGGAAATTGGCTAAAACAAGTGGCATTGCAATCATGCATTTTTAGACTAAAGCAATAAACTGCATGAGAGAAAACAAATTGAATGAAAACTAAAAGATTCTAAAGATACATAGCAATTCAAAACACGAGAAGCAAAAATCCAATCTCATGCTGTAAGTCATTATTGTCATATTCACTTTAATCACAAGCTATAGCGACAAAAGTCACACACGAATTCTTTGGATGTCTCTTCGTCTGTACATTCTTCATGACACCAACCTTTACACTTCCTGCATTCTTTCCATTTCACTGAAGTTTTGGGCAAGGGTGAAATAGATTCAATAAACACTGATAAATTTGCATATGGACCCGTATTTTTATGAGTAAAAGGTGGTGTCATGATGGGTACTGATTTTTGGCCATTTGCTCATAGTATCAAAGACGCTCATGAGCGTCTTGTAATCGCTAGGCTTCCTATACATTCAAGACGCCCATGGGCTTCTTGTGATCTCTATGCTACCCATGTATGGTATTCAAGATGACCATGGGATTCTTGTAATTTTCGAGTCCTTCCCTACTGACGCAATTTTATTTAACGACTTCAATGTTGAAGATTTAGGTAAAACCACTAAAACAACTGCAAATGAACACAGAATAAACGTTGAAATGCGCGAATTAGTACTGCATAAGGCTAAAGAGAAAATTAGGAAGATTCGTAAATGTGTACTTACCCAAAAGTGGTGAAAATTTAGAAAATTGATTTATCGCGTCAATATCTCGAATACTGAAACGTTGTTGTTATGGGAGGTTCACAACTTCACAAGATGTCGCTACATGCAATGAGATAACTAAAACACGAATATGTATCTTTTCAACAGTTTTAAAGGGCGTGAGCATCTTACTCGACCTGGGCGTCTTGTAGCACTCTCCCCTAGTAGTTGTAAAAATGGCAGCTTAAAATGCTGAATCATGGGATCACATTGTTATTTACCAAGATATTAGGCTACTATCATTCTTATTATTAGCCTACTCTTATTATTTAAGATTATGCAGAATAATGTCGTGTTTAGGAACTCAATCATGGCGCAAATTCATCAAATTTTGACTCAGGCGTTAATTGGTTTAGAAAGAAAGCAAGAAGGAATATTAGACTATAATCGCAGATGAACAATAGACAGAAGTTCAGCAATCTGTTTAAGACGAACAACCGGAAATAAACCAGCAAGAAATAGGTAGGCCTACACGTTAATAATTATTGAACACCTTCTAAGCCCGTGGCGTAGCCAGGAATTTATTATGGGGAGGGGTTTGGGGTTTATGGCCTGGCCGGATGCCCTTCCTGACACCAACCCAACAGTAGGCTATTAGGCCTACAGTAAATAAAAAGGGAAAAAGTAACAAAGGGAATAGAGTAAGAAAAACAATAATTTGTTACTACAAACAATTTTTTAAATGGATAAATAACATTTTAAAACTTTGTTCCTAAGCCAATGGAGGATTAACCCCGAAAGCTCCTTGTCTGCGTCACTGTTCTAAGCACCCAGGGCATCTTCTTGCCGTGTTGTTAGGTTTGACCCGACCTTCAGCGGGCATTTACGAATAAATAAACGGTCAATATTAACAGCGACCTCCAGAGTCAATTTTTTACTGAACATGAATGAGTCTTTCATTAAATTGTTTTAATAAAATGAAACTTTAAACTTTTTAGCATAAGCTATGCAATAAAATAGAACGGTAAAATGTTCAATGTTCGAGTAGTGACCTGAAGAACTTAATTTTTAGGTAACTGCATGGTTCCTGTAGATATATTTCCAGATAAACGATTAAGATTGCATTTAGTCAGTTGACGTTGAATGACATTTCTGCATACAGCAGACAAGAGACGTATTAGAGGTCCGTTCGGGAAGCCTAAAACGCGTTTTCCGCCAGGGCGGAGACCAAGAGGTTTGGATGAGGATCAGCAGCAGAGTATCGTCAATGGTCAGGAATCGATGGCCGATCGTGATCTTCAGCCGTCATTCGAACCAGCTCCAAAGTCACCCAGTATGTACAGACAAATCCTAATATTCTTTCATCTTATCATCTAATCATTTCTATTTCATTCTATCTTCATGCAGAATAATGTCGTGATCGTAATCGTAATCGTAAACTCGACATTTCTAAAGCGCCACTCGAAAGCCAAGCGCAGGGCACCAGCTTATTCACGAGCGCTGTCGTGTTTAGGGCTCTAATAATGTCGTGTTTAGGGACTCAATCATGGCGCGATTTGTCAAATGAGGTTCAAGTAGTAATTGCATGGTTCAGAAAGAAAAGCAAGAAGGAATATGTCACAGTTGACCAGAGTTCAGCGATCTGTTGACGACGAACAACCGCAAGTAAACCAGCAGGAAATAGCTATACGCTAGCTGAATACTTTCTAAGCACTCAGCGCACCTACTCAGGCCCGCCGACAGAAATTCCGGGCCCCTGGGCTGAGCAGTCACGGGCCCCTTAAACTATCTTCATGCTTTTTGACAACAAATTTCAATAAAAACAAATGGAAATAACAAAGGGTGGGTACGAATGAACGATAATGCATAGGGTTTGAATCATTATTACATGTATACAATTTATAGCTGTAGACAAACTCAGCATTCTTTTTTTAATACAACCCTACATTTATGATTTTAATCAGTTCCCGATGTTAAGAATCTAATTTTCAAATATAATGGTAATCAAAAACCAGCCTATCTGAATTTAACTGCAGCAAAATCGTTTATAATATCCTGGCATGGTTCTACATTTTGTTTGCGAATCTTAAAAATGCACTTATAAACTCTTTCTTCATCACCTGGAAAATTTTCCGGATGGATGTCTTGCAAGATCGTTTGTTATAACATGATAGCAGCTTATTATACGGTCTCAATCGTTTGTGTACGTAGGGGCCCTGGTAGCAGAGTGCCAAGATCAAAACCAAACCTCTTTACAGCTCTATATAATTTCAGCATTTTCATAAGTCTTGTTTAATGTCATCTTTTGGAATAACAATACTAACACCACAAATTTCAATTTCATCCATTGGGTTATGATCATTGATGACTAAAATCAATCGATGTAGCCCATAGGACAGATATACAGGCTCTGATTTATCTTCTTTTGAGATTTCGATTTGAAATGGCCTATAGTGTGCGACTACCAACTTTTGCTTTTTTCAAACAGATTCGCTTTTTCTTTTCGTTTTTGGTGCTCTTAATTACTTAATTTGTGTTTATATTCCATCGTTACGAAAGAAATTTATCATTTATTGATATGTTTATACTTATGATTGAAATCGGATAATACATTTTTAGCAGAAGATCGTTGTGAGAAGAAAAAAACCTGATAACTAAGGTAATGGGCAGTTGCTTGAAATGTGACAGTAATATAAGGCTATAATTATGTAAAACTCAACAAATCATAAACTTTGCATAGAATAAGTCACATTATAAGTGATTATAGCCTGGACCCACAGTCCGCAATCAACATATGAAAATTTTAAATTCAGTGTGGCCCGGGCCTCTCCGGGCCCCTAAAAGTCGCCGGGCCCCTGGGCATTTGCCCCCCTTGCCCCCCTCTCGGCGGGCCTGCACCTACTTAGAGTGTTGTTAGAATTGACCAGACTTATCAGCGCGCACTTACGAATAAATAAACGGTCAATATTAACAGCGACCTCCAAGTCAATTCTTTCGTTGAACATGAATGAGTCTTTCGTTAAATTATTTTAATAAAATAAAACTTTAGACTTTTTAGTTTAAGCTCTGTAATAAAATAGAACGGTAAAAATGTTCAATGTTCGGCTTGTGACCCGAAGAACTTAATTTTAGGAAATTGCAAGGTTCCTGTTTGTTTTGTTTGTATGTGCACTTGTTATAGCGCCCCTTCAAGCTCTCACTACTCAGAGGCGCTCCCGAATGCAGAGCGGACACTGCATCGGAGTTTCACGCCGAAGCGCTGAGCAATTGTGAGTGAAGGACTTGCCCAAGGTCCTTACGCGGCGAGGTGGATTCGAACCTCAAACCTTCCGGCTTCAAGGCAACGACGCCACCACTAATAGGCTATAATGCTTTCATATTACGATTAGTAATTATTAATTGTTAATTATTAATTATTATTACTGGCCTAGTTAGCTACACCGGTAAGTGCGAGCTGCATTCGTCTGTTGGTTGCAACGGACTGCGGTTCAAGCCCCGGGCTGGGAGTTGACATTCAGAGATTTAGATATCTCGGGCTAGCATGCACGTGTGGGACGTAGAGGCGCAAGCTCCTGCGGAGAGACCTTGGGCAAGTTGCTTACTCATCATTGTCTGTGAGGAAGGCAACGGGAAACCACCTCGCTCATCTCATCCCCAGGGGCGTTAGCCAATGAACCTGCCTTTGGGCAGAGCACCATCATCATCATCATTACGATTAAGCATGGGCGTAACTTTTCCCCAGATAGTGGTATACTGACTATTCATCTGTTCACAACTATTCCCATTCTTTCTCACTCCCCCTCGCCAATTAACTGGCTGCGGTATGTCAACAAGAATTCAATAAAGCGAATATTATAATATAGGCCGATATAATTTCCCCCACGGAAAATTGACACCTATTTTTAAACTGTTATTTGTGGGTTTTTAACAAATTTCTTCGCACCAACAGACTAATGAGCGGTCGTAGAATTCAAGATTTATGAGAGGGAAGTCAATTGTCCTACATGCGTTGTTACTGTTTAATTTAAGTGAAATTTAAAGTTACCATTCGATTTTGTCTAGTACGGAAATGTGAACCAAATAAAACAAGGAGTGTACCAATGTCACAGTTCATTCCCGGGCACAAAATAACCTAGCTAGGCCAATGGGCCGGTGTCCCATGACAGTCTCCCTTAAAGTCTCGCCCTGCCCTGAAGACTATATTTCGAAACATTCCCCCGAGATTCTTTTTCAGAGTAGCCTAAATTTGCCCCCCGGCGACTATATATTCTGAAATAAAGTCTCCGAGGTAGAAGATATTTCACGTGCCTCTGAAATAAAGTCCCCTTCGCCGTTGAATTTTTTCATTGGCGAATGCAGAGTTTTAGGCAGGAGGCTCTGACTGCTATTTTGATAGTAACAATGTTCCCAAAGAGTTGTGTACGCACGATTCTGCTCGCACCATAATGAATAATTGTGGAGAGGGGAATACCTTCGCGTTCTCTTTTCAAGCTTAAAGTTGGGAAGGAATTTCATCCCTAACTCATCAGTATTTACGACCAATTGTAAGGTAGTGTAGATGGTGAATTCACTGTGGAACCCTGTATCAGCTGAGCTGTGCGGTCATTGCGATTTCGAGTATGCATGAATAGCCTTTATATAGACCTATGCTAAACCACCATATAGGCCTACTTTCATGTTAAAAAGTATTTCTTTGCAGGACCAAAACGTGGTGACGACTTTCACCACCACTTTTAAAAGTGGTAGTGACTTTCACCACCACTTTTTAAAGTGGTGGTGACTGGACAGTGGACACCACCGTCACAATAGAAATTTAATTGCGCCTATGCGACTAAGATTGCATTCACTCAGACTCAGCTGACGTTGAATGACATTTCTGTCTACAGCAGACAAGAGACGTTTTCGGGGGCCACGGCCACGGCCACGGCCGATACCGATGCCGAGGCCGATACCGAGACCGATACCTAGGCCGAAGCCGAGGCTAAGGGAACTGGATGAGGACCAGCAGCAGAGTATCGTCAATGTTCAGGAATCGATGGCCGGTCGTGATCTTCAGCCGTCATTCAAACCAGCTCCAAAGTCTCTCAGTGTGTACAGACATAATCATAATATTCTTTGAACTCACCCACCTTCTAATCATTTCTACTTCACTCTATTCCAATCGTATCAAAATTGACACGATATAACTAATCTGATCTGCATAATCCCAAATAATGATAGTGATGACGATGATGATGATGATGATGATGATGATGATGATGATGCTGATGATCGACGATAATGATGATAATAATAATTGTAATGATGATGATGATGATGATGATGATGATGATTATGATTATGATTATGATGATGCTGATGATCGACGATGATCGACGATAATGATAATGACGATAATAACAATTGTAATAATGATGATGATGATGATGATGATGATGATTATGATGATGCTGATGATTGACGATGATCGACGATAATGATAATGATGATAATAATATTTGTAATGATGATGATGATGATGATGATGATGATGATGATGATGATGATGATGATGATGATGATGATGATGATGATGATGATGATGATGATGATGATGATAATAATAATAACAATAACAACAACAACAACAACAACAATAATAATAATAATAATAATAATAATAATAATAATAATAATAATAATAATAATAATAATAATAATAATAATAATAATAATAATAATAATAATGAAAATAGACAGGTACGGTCATTTCCAGACAGATTTTATCAATGACTAGTAATATTCAAGTCCGGGAGACCCTGTTTACCACGGATTAAAAAAAATAATGAGTCGATAACGGATTAATGTGCAGTCAAATATTTGATTGGTGCGAGAAATTACCCAGATGGAACAGATTAATTTTGTCTAAAGACATTGAACTACACTAATTGACAGAACGCAGACGAAATGGGTAATGATTATTAGGCTACAACACTTGGGTTTAGCCATTTTGTCACAAGCAGGCTTTTTCTGTTTAGTGAGAATAGTGATTATTTTTACAACCTGGTCTAAATCAATATGGTAAGCTTACCTCTCGAATGCACTTCTCGCTAGTAGCGTCAAATAAGATTTAGAGAAAGAATAAGACCAACAAGAAGGATAAGAATGCGAAGAAGAAGAGGAGAAATCACAAAACGAGCAGTTTCTTAGCTTGCTGGAGAGGCAGACACCGTATCAAATGGTTTCTGGACATTATGAAAGCGCCTGAACGGTGCACGGTCAAAAGCGCGCAGGACAAAAGCGCGCAGACAAATGCGCGCAGACAAATGCGCGCAGCGACATAAATTATGCGGTATACGTAGAAACCCTGAGCAAGTCCTTCACTCGCAATTGCTCGGGCGCTTCGTTGTGAAACTCCGATGCAGTGTCCGTGCTGTAGCCAGAGCGCCTCTGAGTAGAAAGCTTGAAGAGGCGCTATAGAAATAGAGAAATAAAAAAAAACATAAAAAATAATGGTCATTCCAGGTAAATAGTCCACAACAGCAAACGACCGATGTTGGGTCACTGTTCTTAGGATTTTCTTGTTCGACGGGTTTGGACTGGGAGCGCTCCTGAGTAGCCGACTTTGAAAGGGCGCTGTATGTAGGCTAATTGCTAATAAATAAATAAATAATAAATAACAGAATCATCCTAGTCGGATGAACCAACAGATACAATCGATTCGTAGAACGCAGCAAAAGAAGTGAGGTAGAAAATAAAGGTTTACGCAAGAAGTCAGACAGATATAGGCCTTTATTCACGTGGGCAAGGCCAATGAAGAAACTAGTATGATGCGCTAGCAACAGCATGTCTAAGCCACGGCGTCGAAGAGTGGATGACAAATCTTCTTTCTCGTCATCTCATCTAAACTTCGACATCTATGGGCGCCCGCAAATAGGAGCAAGAGGGCAGCGGTTCCCCTGGAAAATTGACACCCATTTTAAAGTACTACCTTTTGCTTGTTACAAAGTTCTTCGCACTAAAGCACTAATGAAGCTAATGATGCGCAAAGTGAAACCGAAAAATTTACATTTATAAACTTCTATGAAAGATAGCTATAATCTTAATTTTCTGATTCTCAATTTCAAGCTCTTCCCAAACAAACTGTTTCACTACGAACATTATTCGCTACCCTTCAACAAAGAAATCGTTTCCGTGGGCTACCGTGGCGACAGAGACGATCAGCGAAGTAATTACCATACAGTTGAGTTGAATTGTTGGTCTCATGTGGATCAGAAATCTCGGCCAAGTTTCTGTCCTTATGGGGATTTGACAACTCCCCCTCCAACCCACATCAGCATCCAGGTTGACTGTCCGGTCCGCGAACTTCGAGGTTTTAGGGTTAAGGGTGTAAGATTTAATTTTGAGGGAAAAAATGTCAGATTGAAATCCGTGAAGAACCTTGATGAAGGCCAACCGAAATGGGGCAATCAGAATCTCTCAGACCACTCGCATTCTCTTGTCCTTGAGCCAAAATGCTCACTGAAGAGAAGAAAGCAATGTCCAGAACCTCTGTCGTAGGACAATGTGAGTGTGATCGTGGCTTTAAAGTATGTTCGGTGAATAACAAAATTGTCTGTCGGGAATGAAGAAGCAGGACCACCCAAAGAAAACGCAGAAGATGAATCGTTGGGTGTAGGTGCATTTGGTAAGAAACCCCTGCAATTTATTTCAGTCGGTTGGACCGGAAGTCAGTCTTTTGCTGATTCGATCGATCGATCAGTCAGTCAGTCAGTCAATCAGCCAGCCAGTCAGTCAGCTAGTCAATCAGTCAGTCAGTATTTCCGTTTCGTATTCGCTCAGTCAGTCGGATATTAGCCTAGGCTATATGTCAGAGTTTCACCCGATTGTCTGGATCCAAAGTTAATTGATTGGCTTATTGATTGATTGATTGATTGATTGATCGATCGATTGATTGATTAATTGCTACTTTGCCACAGAAGACTTCCCAGCTGACATTCGAGCCGTCCCATCAAACTCTATTCGAGTTACTTTTTCTAGCCGCATTTAAGGTCTTTGTGCTCCCCATCTGCAATCATGTTCCGAGAGCTTTAGTAAACTCTATATTACGGGCCCTGTAATATATTATACGCAAAAATTAATTATGGTGCAAATCAATTAACTTTGCAATCTCTTAGATTCGGAGAAGCCCGATGGCGAGGAAAAAGAGAAGGAAGTCCTAGTGGAAGAATCGGAGCCAAATGATACGAACGGCGGCTACAGCTGCGAGAACAACAGTCCATGCAACATAGAGAACATCGTCAACACGCAGTACTACTTCGCAACGGCATCTGTCGACAAGTACATCCATTGTGACACCTGGGGCGGATGTCACACCTTGACCTGCGACGACGGGCTCGCCTGGGATGACCAGATCAAAACGTGCGGACTACGTACTTAATTAACGCAGCCCAGGAAATGCAGCTCTTGAGCCTTTTCTGGCTCTGAAATTTTCGGAAAAGGACACGGACCTTTAAGACTTAGAAATAAATCCACTAATAAACACCAAAACATTGATAATTATTGTCGACATGAGTAGTTTAAATATAAATTATATTTTATTAAGTTTTAGCATAATGATCTTATGACTAAATTACTTGAAGTTGCATGACAATGATTAACTTAAATCGCAGTTATAGTCCAAAAGAAGATTTTTCCAAAACGTGTCTTGAATGGATTAATTAGAGTAGGTAACATTAGTTCAGGACATCAGATTATTTAAGTCATTTTGATGTTCGAAACCAACTGTAACCTCTCTGCCAATTCGCTGCGTCCTGTTAGAACCTCCGATCCTTCTTGACCTCTTTGTTCCCCGCGTCAGGACCGCCATGGCTCGATCCAGATTATTTGCCTGCATAGATCTCTCTATGGAATTGACTTTCCCATAAGTTCGCTTTTTCATCTATACAATAGTATACACTGGTATACAATCTTTCCTCATTTCTCCCTCACCTAAGATACTGGTTCCCCTCGGAGTCGCAAGCACCGAACGAGAGCGCTTTTGAAAGGCCTTTGCTGAGAGAGGCGCTTTATAACTTGTCAAATACAATACAATCTGGGTTTAAAGTGTGACAGGATCCATGGCTATGAACGGCGTCCAGGCATTTATTTCCAAATCTGAACACCCTTCTGCCACTTATTATTCCAGCTGGTTCTAGGACAATTACCCCACGGACAATTACCCCCGGACAATTACCCCCGGACAACTATCCCCGGTACCAATAACCCCCGGGCAACTATACCCCGTGCCAATAAGTCCCCGGACAATTACCCCAATGACAATAACCTCAGCTAGCTGAGTGTTACAGAAAATGATGATTAGAGTTTATGACTTTATTTAGCCTAAAACTAAGTCTATCATTCAGTGTTAAACGTTCAAGAAAACATATTAAATATTAAATAAAGTTCATTAAAAAAATCTACGTGTTCAAGGTTCAAGAATATATTTAAATGTTAGTGATAGTGTACTGAGTTCACTTAGCGTTAAACTTTCAAGAAAACATATTAAAAATTTAATTAAACTCCAATCTAAACACATATACGTGTTCAAGGTTCGCGAAAACATTTACGTGTTAAATGTTCAAGAAAAATAACATTTAAATGTTAGTGATAGTGTACTTAGGTTTCTTGAGCGTTTCACAAGTAAGCTTAGAAAACATTGTAGATTTGACCTTAACTAATATTTAATATGTTTTCTTGAACGTTTAACACTAAACGATAAGTAGATAGGAATTGGATAAGCTAGAACTTTGGCCCATATAACTGGCTCAAAAAATCAGTTGGACTAAATAACTGTTTAAAAAAAGTCAGTTTAACCATATCTTCTTACGCTGATGATCGTTGTAATTGGCTGGGGCATAACCACGCTCATAACTACCTTGCATAGGATCATAACATAACATAACTACTTTGCATAGGTTCACGAAGCCACGAAGCCAAACCACCTAACGCGCGCGCGCCTATGACTCATCGTGGCAGGAATTCACGGTAGTATCGATGATTACGGTAGATGGATCTCGGATCCGAGAGACTTGAGCCGCGAAAAGAAGAACTTGATGATTTTTGACGATTTGCAATTAGAGAAGCAGAACAAATGCGAAACGAATTATATCAGAGGGAGGCATAGTAACGTGGATTGTTTGTACCTCGCACAAAATTATTTCAAATTGCCTAGACAGACTATCAGAGAGAACGCAAACTTTATTTGTTTATTTCCCCAAGACAGGAAGAATGTTTCACATATCTACAACGATCATGTCAGTACGGACATGCCTAAAGAGGAATTCGTGAAACTATGCGAGGAGTCATAGGCGCGCGCGCGAGGTGGTTTGGCTTCATGGCTTCGTGAACCTATGCAAGGTAGTTATGCTATGTTATGAGCGTGGTTATACCCCCGGCCGATTACAACGATCATCAGCGTAAGTACATGTAGATATGGTTAAACTGACTTTTTTGAAACAGTTATTTGGTCCAACTGATTTTTTTGAACCAGTTATATGGGCCAAAGTCCTAGCTTATCCAATTCCTATCTACTACGATAGACTTAGTTTTAAGCTAAAAAGTCATTAACACTAATCATCATTTTCTGTAACACTCAGTTGTCTCTCAGCTAGCTGGGGTTATTGTCATGAGGATGGGTGGTAATTGTCCGGCGGTTATTGGCACGAGGGTAATTGTCCGGGGGTAATTGTCCTGTTACCTTCCAGCGTAGCTTGGAAAGGTAAGGGCGCCAAGGCACCTCTTTTTCTACACACTGAGCACGGAATACAATAATTAGGCCTACCGTTGTTTTCTTTAAGATCCTAAAAATCTCAGAACAAAATAAATCAATAGCTACCACAAATCAAATAATCTGGTTTAAGTGCTGCAACACATATAAATCAGCTCAGTTATCGATTAGGCAATGAATCTAAAATCCCGAGTCAGCAATTAAGGGCAGTGTAGGCCATAATCGTTTCTTTTACGACTATAAAATAATATCATACGGTTTTGAAGCTGAAAACGGACTGGTAGGCCTAACAGACAGCACAACAGCAAATAATTGTAGACGCTTCAGAGCATTTCTTGAGCTATACGGTGATAAATCTTTCAGTAACATTCAGAAGGCTAAATGCTGTAAACAATCAAAGCATAAAAACAGATTGTTTCTCTTTGGACGAATTAAAAACCTCTCAATCTGCTAGCATGCCAAATGCGTCACATAATAAAGGACCATTAATTAAAAGTTTCAAGGAGCAGGCATGGCGGTGCGCATGTTTGTTGGCTGCTGTATTTCACCGAATCCTGTCGGTCGAAGATTTGTGGGAGCAGACGGTATTAGCCCAATAAGTTTGTCACAGCGGATCATGGTCGCCCATGGTTACCGACGATTGGCTTCAAAGGGCAATGCACACAGGGACGATGTGGGTGACATGTTTGAGTTCCTCAGATTCACTCTTCGAAGTCCGTTCTCGAGTGGCTGATAGCTTCAATATGATTATATAATCTGTATATATATACATGATATGCATATTATGAGATGTAGGCCTACATACGCAATGCATATATATTATTTATAATTATGATATAATAATATAATATAATAGATTATAGTATAGTATAGTATAGTATAGTATAGTATAGTATAGTATAGTATAGTATAGTATAGTATAGTATAGTATAGTATAGTATAGTATAGTATAGTATAGTATAGTATAGTATAGTATAGTATAGTATAGTATAGTATAGTATAGTATAGTATAGTATAGTATAGTATAGTATAGTATAGTATAGTATAGTATAGTATAGTATAGTATAGTATAGTATAGTAGGCCTATAGTATAGCATAGTATAGTATAGTATAGTATAGTATAGTATAGTATAGTATAGTATAGTATAGTATAGTATAGTATAGTATAGTATAGTATAGTATAGTATAGTATAGTATAGTATAGTATAGTATAGTATAGTATAGTATAGTATAGTATAGTATAGTATAGCATAGCATAGCATAGCATAGCATAGCATAGTACGGTATAGCTTAGCATAGTATAGCATAGTATGGTATAACATGATGTAATTATAATATGCTGTCATATAATATACATAATATAATATAACATAATATATGTAATAAAATATAATACAATATAATATTATGATATACTTTAATATAATATAATATAACATAATATAATGTAGACTAATAAAGTATAATATAATTTATGATGATTATAGTATTATATAATGTAGCACAATGTGATAAAACAGATACATAATTATAATATGCGTATGCATATTTATATTTTTATTTAGCTCCATATTTATATGGACTCAACGGACAACTTTGGTCGACAGCAGTTCAACGTTATAAAACGTTCTTGTAAAGCTATATAACGATCGCGAAAAAATTGTTTACAGGGCGAAGAAGAAATCAACTCTATCGTAACTCTACAATCTGCTCGACGAGAAAGGGTTTGACAGTGATGACTTTAATACAACCATCAGAAGCTATCCTTTCGACAGCAATCAATATACTAATTTATATGCGTCCCTTAGTAGAGTCATCAACTACACGTCGTATAGGTCTACTTGTCCCGAAAGGGCATTGAGTTGTGGTCTGACTATTAATCACTAACTAGCTCTCTACAAAAGATCAAAGCGTTTGACAATGTTGACCAGTTTAAGAAAAGAAATCGTCATTAACAGAGCATTTTGTTTCAGAGCGTTCCTGCTTCAAGCTTTTACAGTTTGTTTCTGTTTACAGGACAGAATGAGGGTCGTTTTGATTCTGTCCCTGGCCGCGGTTCTTCTGACCTCCGTGGCCTTCG
The DNA here is from genome assembly GCA_949752735.1 of Lumbricus terrestris. Classification (NCBI taxonomy): domain Eukaryota; kingdom Metazoa; phylum Annelida; class Clitellata; order Crassiclitellata; family Lumbricidae; genus Lumbricus; species Lumbricus terrestris. The sequence goes on along the minus strand of OX457040.1, from coordinate 13,236,440 downwards.
CTGCACCTTCCAGGGACGCGCTTCCGGCATACGATGCTGAGGACATTAGTAAGATTGCAGTTCTTGTATCCGTAAAACCATTTCAACTGCATGCAGTTTTAACTTCTATTGTAATTTTAAATGCAAATCAATTATTTTGTTCTACAACCTTACGGTATCGTTTGTCTGTCGAATGACTCTCAGGTCCCAGGACTCCGTTTCCGATCGAGGTGCCTTTATAGTCCGTATGGAAACGCGTAAACAACATTATTAGGCTCAGGTCTACCTGAAGCTTTTCACAGAGAGTTGAAGCCATTAATCATTGGCTGAAAACAGTGCCCTCACTACAAGTAACCAAAGTCATAATGCGGCCAGCCCTCGCGTCAAGGACGGCTGAAGACAAGACAAGACCTCATTGCAGTTGATACGTTATTTGTGTTATAGTAGGTCTATTAGTTACAGCCGTCATCCACCTACATTGTCCGTGTCTCAACATCTTAGCCTATAGTAGTGTAGTAGTATAGTAGTAGTAGTAGTAGTAGTAGTAGTAGTAGTAGTAGTAGTAGTAGTAGTAGTAGTAGTAGTAGTAGTAGTAGTAGTAGTAGTAGTAGTAGTAGTAGTAGTAGTAGTAGTAGTAGTAGTAGTAGTAGTAGTAGTACTACCAGCATTAGCAGCAGCACTAGTAGTAGTAGAAATAGTAGTAGTAGTGGTAGAAGTAGTAGTAGTAGCATCAGTAGTAGCAGTAGTAGTAGTAGAAGTAGTAGTAGTAGTGGTAGAAGTAGTAGTAGTAGCATCAGTAGTAGCAGTAGTAGCAGTAGTAGTAGTAGTGGTAGTAGTAGGCTAATAGTAATAATAATAGTTATTATTATTATTATGGTATCTGCAAAGCGCCCCAGCACTGGGGAGACAGAGGAAAAGGGCGTTGTGTATAAGTCTCAAAAAGTGGTGACAGGTCTTATCAATCCATCATTGCCATTACCTTAAGAACTTGATTAATTGATGCTCTCTATTTATGAATGTTGTGATTGTGGCAACTGCATGGAAGCTCGCGTCTTCGCATAGGTAGTTTATTTTTTCAAACTAAACAGACTAGTTATTAAGCTGCTTATTTTGTGGCTGGTACAATGAAGACAAGAGAGGAATGGAGATCTTCGAGAGTTTCATGGATTGGAAGAGAAGTCTTCCAGCGGACAGCGACGGATCATTCCACGCCTTCCAGAGTTCGCTTCAGCAGCGGGAACTGTCTGCTGACCTGGAGGGCGGACCAGAGACTCCGTTGACGGAGAATCAGCAGAGGGAGAGTCTTGCGGAGGAGCAGCTATCGGATCCAGATCTACAGAAAATCGCCCGAGGTAAAATTATCCATCTCCAGTGTGTAAGTTTCCAGAATCTAGACGTCGCTGGGGAGGATGTTCCACAGGTATGAGATTTCCTCCAGAGTAATTCGCGGGGCGTCGTTTACATGTAAATACATACAATTCTGTCCCAGAAAAATGAAACGTGCAGCAATTTCCTCCAGAAAAATATTCGACAGGTCCTGGATACATCATGTAGACTATAATTATATTCTGATAATGGGTTCCATCTGCCTAGGATGGATGGACCCATTGGACCCACACGACATCTATACGGGTCCACACGTGGAAAGTGTAATTATACAGGGTGCGCTAAAAAAGATCCCCCTAGGTTTTTTGCCAATAATTTATTTTGACCAAAAATAAGAATTTCCAAATGAAATTTTACAGGCTTGTAGACAATTCATATGTACACAATGTCATGATGGCCAGATTTCATCAAAATATTTCAAACAGAACAAAAGTTACATCACTTTTAGTGAGGTCACCCACCGTTTTTTGACGATTCAAAAACGAAGCGTAGCAGAAATTAGGTTTTTTGCCAATATCTTGGCGGCCAAAAGTAAGAATATCGAAATGAAATTTTACAGGCTTAAAGAAAATTCATATCTGCACACGGTGGTCAGATTTAATCAAAATATTTCAAACAGAACAAAAGTTATACCACTTTTAGTGAGGTTACCCACCGTTTTTTGACGTTTCAAAAACGAAACGCAACAAAATTAAATGTATCGGACCAAGAACCTGGAACAGTATTCCTCTTAATATCCGGTCCCTGCCATCTTTTCATCTATTTAAACGTGAGTTGTCTGTTTATATCCAACATGGAGAATAAGTCCAATTTTGTGGTAAATATGATCAGTTTAAAATGGGAGTGTGCACTCGTGTTTGTGTATGTTACTGACTATTTTGTGCACTATTTTCTCTAATTTACTTACTTTTCGTTTGTATATATATATATATATATTAATATATATATATATATATTATATATATATGCATGTATACTAGTTAAGTTTTTTTTGTGTCATTCATTTCAAATTCGGCCGTATTTCTCATCTGTTTCTTCCAACGCTCTCAGGTGGCCCTGGCTAGCGGGACCTTCGGTCCCTTATGGGTCTCCTGGGCATGCCAACATGCTTGCAACTCTGTTGCAAAAAGTTTGTTATAAATACGAAATGTTACGAATATTATTGGTTGCCGAATAAAAAATATCATGTTATGTTAGGTTATGACGATGACAACCACCATGACCTTGACGCTCGCGATGACGATGACGATGACGATGACGATGGCGATAACGATAATGGTCAGTCATTTTATTTAGTCATATGCAATTCAATACAATATATTTATCTTTTTCTCGCATTGGCTGTAGCGCCCCTTCAAACTCACTACTCAGAGGCGATTCCGACTACAGCGCGGACACACGCCTAGTTTAACGCCGACGCGCACGAGCACTGGGGAGACAGAGGAAAAGGGCGCTGTGTATAAGTTTAAGAAGTGGTGACAGGTCTTATCAATCCATCATTGCCATTACTTTAAGAACTTGATTAGCCTAATAGATGATCATGATTTTTGGATGTTGTGATAGTTACAACTAGAAGCTCGCGTCATCGCATAGGTAGTTTATTTTTTCAAACTAAACAAGCTAATTATTAATCTGTTTATTTTGTGGCTGGCACACTGAAGACAAGAGAGGACTGGAGATCTTCGAGAGTTTCATGGATTGGAAGAGAAGTCTTCCAGCGGACAGCGACGGATCATTCCACGCCTTCCAGAGTTCGCTTCAGCAGCGGGAACTGTCTGCTGACCAGGAGGGCGGACCAGAGACACCGTTGACGGAGAACCAGCAGAAGGAGAGCCTTGCGGAGGAGCAGCTATCGGATCCAGATCAACAGAAAATCGCCCGAGGTAAAATTATCCCTATCCAGTGTGTAATCTGGACTGGGGGGGGGTTGGGGGGGGAAGTTCCACAGGTATGAGATTACCTCCAGAAAAATTCGCGGGGCGTCGTATATACATGTAAATACATACAATTCTGTTCCAGAAAAATTAAACGTGTAGCAATAATTGCCCCCAGAAAATATTCGACAGGTCCTGGATACATCATGTAGCATATATGTGCCCATAATGGGTCCATCTGCCCAGGATGGATGGACCCACATGACATCTACACGGGTCCACACGTGGAATATGGAATTATGAATCCTACATGGTTTCCATGTTGACGAGCTGGCCAATCTGAAACCGATCATGCATTACGGCGTCTAACTTATTACAGTTATTTGCAGTGGGACTTATACTATTTTATAGGTTTTTTGAATGCAAATCCTGTTTATTGTGCAGATAACGAAGTCATAATGATAATAATTGCTGCTCTAATGCACTACTCTGTTTCCACCAAGGGCACATATGCCTATAATCTGCGTCATCGTCCTCACAACTTCGAATTCCTGATACAAGACAAAAAAATTACAGTTTCCGAGTACTTGGTCAAGACCCTTCCATGTGACATCCAAGAATTGGATTGGATTTTTACAATTTTCATTCATCATTTCTTTCACTGTAAGCTAACTGGCTGTGGAATGTCAGCAAGAGCTCATTCTCGACAACCATCTCACTTGAACTCACCATCAGCCAATCAATAAATCAATCAATCAATCAATCAAGTAATTAATTAAGCAATAAATCAATCAATCACCATCAGCCAATCAGTCAATCAATCAATCAGTCAATCAATCAATCAATCGATCGATTGATCGATCTCAATCAATCAGTCAGTCAGTCAGATGGCCAGTCAGTCAGTCAGTAATTCAATCAACCAATTAACTGATCAATCAATGAATAAGTCCGTAAGTAAGTAAGTAAGTTAATAAATAAATCAATAAACCAACCAATCAAACATAGACCAGACTTGCATTTTGGATTTGATCTAATTGATTTAATTAGATTAATTAAACCTCATCTATCATCTTAATTAATCTGTTAAAGGATTGCAAGTGATTTATCTACATGTAACTTAAGACTTCTACCTACAACAATATCTTACTTTTGTCAGCTTCGAAAAAAATCAAACCAGATAAGCTGAAAAAGCAGTACCAGCAATGGCTTAAGAAAGTTTTCCAAGGTAGGAATTCCTCTTTCAAAGCGTTTCTTGAGGTTCCACGACAACTGGTTCAACGATAACTGGTTCACGGACAATTCGTTCCCCGACAACTGGTTCACGACAATTATTACACAACCATAATAATTATTATTGGAGCTGGATTGATGAAAATATGCTTGCTCAAACTGGAGCTGGATTGATGAAATGTCTTGCTTAAACTGGAGCTAAATTGATGAAAATGCTCTTCCTTAAATTGGAACTGGATTGATGAAAAAACTCTCGTGAAATGGAAGCTGAATAATGGTTTTTTTTATATCTCAAATAGAAGATGGATATTGAATAGAATGCTTGATTAATGGAAGCTGGATTAATGGTTTTCATTCGTGTACTTCAACATGCATCCAACTTCCATTTCTTAAGCGCTTTATCATTAATCCGACTTCCATTTCTTAAGCGTTATTTTTGTCAATCTAGCTTCCATTTCGCCTATAAGGAACCTTCATCCAGCTTCTATTCACCATTTGCCGGTGAGCCAATAATATTGTCGTGTACCAATTGTCGGGAACTAGATATCGGTGAACGAATTGTCCGTGAACCAGTTGTCGTTGAACCAGTTGTCGGTGAACCAGTTGTCGTGACACCGTTTCTTGACTGGTTCGAGGATCAGGACGGTGACGATGACCATGACCATGACGATGACGATGACGCCGATGGTCAGCCATTTTATTTCTTGACTGGTTCGAGGACCAGGACGGTGACGATGACCATGACGATGACGATGACGCCGATGGTCAGCCATTTTATTTAGTCATATGCAATGCTATACAATATATCTTTTTCTCGCATTTGCTGCAGCACCCCTTCAAACTCACTTCTCAGAGGCGCTCCCGACTACAGCGCGGACACATAGGAGTTCAACGCCGAAGCGCACGAGCAATTGCAAGTAAAAGTATAAGTGAAGAACTTGTTGAAGGTCCCTGCGCGGCCACCTGAGGTGGATTCGAATCTGGAGCCCTCCGGTTCCTTGACACCGGACCTATCACTACACCACCGCACCCCACATGTAGTATAATGATAGAGCACAATGATGGGGCTATGCATAACTGGTTGGATGGTTTTTTGTTCCATCTGTACACGTTATGGAACGCATTCCCTCGTTCACTAGTCCCATAATAATTTCAAACCTGCTGTATATAATAATTTTAAACATGCCGTACATAAGAATTTTAAACCTGCTGTACATAATAATTTTAAACATGCTGTACATAATAATTTTAAACCTGCTGTACATAATAATTTTAGACCTGCTGTACATAATAATTTTAGACCTGCTGTACATAATAAATTTAAACCTGCTGTACACAATAATTTTAGACCTGCAGTATGCTTTACATAATAATTTTAAAACCCGTTGTACACAATAATTTTAAGCCTGCTGTACAGTGTAGGCCTACATATGATTTTCAGCTGCAATGCTGCATTGCAAAAATCGTACTATTGTCAGATTTTGGACTAACTAACGATGAATTCGAAACGCTGTATCGCATATGGCGTTTGAAAAATTCCGCTGGCAAGGATTTGTCTTACCAGGCGTTTGTTCGGTGGATGCTGGAAAACTATGCGCTAGAGGTTGACGAAGATGGTAGGTGGTTTAAATCACGGGCACAATCGCAAACTTGAGATCTACATAGCGCCCAAATACGCGAAACCAGGGCTTTTTAACGTGCAGTTGTACACAAAATGTGCCGTTGTAGAAGCACTTCTGCACAGTTAAAACTATAGCTTAAAACAGGGGTCTGAAACACGCGGCCCGCGAGCCCGATTAATGCGACCCGCGAACATCCTCCTGGTTTTTGATTATTTTATAATTAGAAATCGGTTTATAAGAATTTTGCAGTTCCTTTACGATTTGAACCAATGTATGAACTGCTTTCTACTCCTTTTGCTGTAGAAATTGAGCCCCAACAGCAGATGGGCCTATGCAGATGTAATTAATTTAGTGGACCTTCAGTGCCATGCAGCGCCGAAGCAGAAGTATGCTACAGCGAAGTTTCATGCCGTTGTCGCAAAATAGAGTAGGCTTATCTCCGTAATAATTGTATCTCCCCAGATGATGAGAAGTTAAAAAATGTCACTTCCGCGTGTGTTAATTTTTGCAAATTAACTTCCATTTGCTTGGTTTTGAACAATGACACTAACAGGTAGGCCCTATGTTTAGGCCTATAATTTTGCTGACTGGTTTAGAGGACTGAGGACTTAGAACATTTGGAGCACTTAAGAACAAACACTCAGAGTCTCCTGGCCTAGCCTAACTAAATTCGAGTTGAATTACTTTGAACATTGCTTAGGATAGGCCTAGTCTACTTAAAAAATTAGAGTCATTTTAAATTTTGATTGCAGCATAATTTTTTCAATTATATCGCCCATGCATTTTTCGATAATTGGGATAGAATGTTTTTTAATTTTGTTTGAAGTACCATTATAGTTACACTTAAAATATAATATTATGTGAATTTTACAGGCTCACGTCATCCTTGCAGTATTGTATGCTGCAATGACACATAACTGATTCTATGGTTTCAAGTGCACGATAATGTTTTTATGTTGCGGCTCGCGAGTCATTAAAAATTTCCAAATGCGGCCCGCATGCTGACTTGAGTTTGAGACCCCTGGCTTAAAAGTTCATTGTCATCCGATTGGAAGTAATTTACCAGGGAGGATGGGGAAGGAAAGGAGATGTGCAGTTCTAAAAATTCCTTTAAAACAGCCTTGCGCGAAATCACCGCATCCAACTTATTCAGAGGTGCCTTTTTGATGTAAAGTCGCCATGAATCTGCTGAGGCGCTACGTAAATTTCTTTTCGGTTTGACATTCCAATGCAAATTGCAAGATAGGAAAGATAAGTAGTTGAGGAAGTACCGGTCTTGAAGATTTTGTGTGTTTGTATGTGTGCATATGTTTGTGTGTCTGTGTGTTTGTCTGTGTGTGTCTGTGTCATTAGCCACGCCCCTAATTAATATTCTTGTAATGCTATGACGTCATAATTCGAGTACTTTCTGGAACATTCTAGAAGGTGTATGTGTCTTTGTATGTGTGTATGTCTGCCTGTCTGTCTGTCTGTCTGCCTGTCTGTGTGTGTCTGTGCCATTAGCATGCATTGCGCTCATTACTATTCATAGCGCAGTGACGTAATTTTCCACATCTCTCTAGAAGGTACTTTGTATGTCTGTGTGTTTGTGTCTGTCTGTGTGTATACCTAGCTGATTAAGCGGGCTTTAATGGTGAGCTGCACGTCTAATTAATATTCATGATGTGACGTCATTTTACAAATCTGTGTAGAAGGTACTAGAAGGTGTATGCTTCTTTGTATGCTTGTCTGTGTGTATACCTAAGTCATTAATGATGTCATAGGCCTGGATCCATGTCGTTCTTTGTGAAAGTCACTGGAAGATTCCATAATTACATGACACGTTCTATGTACCTCTCTATCCTTCTGTCTGACTCTGTGTGTGTGCCTATTGTATTAACAATGTAGTAATCACAACATCCTTACAAAGATCTAAGCGCCTCTGGGCATTTGCACTGCACGACATTAAACGACGTAACGGAACACCTCAAACCATTGACCAATCCACGCGTCATTCTTTTTTTATCCTTCAAATGCGTATTATAGCTAAGAATTGTCAATCTTAATCATATTCCCAGTCGTTCAGCTACATAGGTCACTCTATCTTTCATTTTTTACCTTTCCACGGCCTTGCGTAATATAGTTAAGACACAAACACACAGACATACAAAGAAGCATACGCCTTCTAGTACCTTCTAGAGAGATGTGGAAAATTACGTCACTGCGCTATGAATAGCAATGAGCGCAATGCATGCTAATGGCACAGACACACACAGACAGGCAGACAGACAGACAGGCAGACATACACACATACAAAGACACACACACCTTCTAGAATGTCCCAGAAAGTACTCGAATTATGACGTCACAGCATTACAAGAATATTAATTAGGGGGCGGGGCTAATGACACAGACACACACAGACAAACACACAGACACACAGACATATGCACACATACAAACACACAAAATCTTCAAGACCGGTACTTCCTCAACTACTAGGATATTTCGAGTTTTATATTTTAAGGTAAAGTTTATCGCTTTTAGTTGACAAGTTGACGCAGCCTACCCCTACACCTAACCCTATTCAAAATGGACAACAACAGCTCCTTGATAATAGCCTATGTTGATGTTTCGATTAGATAGCCTACAAGCGCTGGATATAAGCAGAAAATAAAGTTTACCTTCTTAATTAATACGTCGACGTTGTTATAAATATAGACCTATCTCTATTCATAAGCAAGCTTGATGACTAAAGGAAAGTGGGATTCTGTCGCGTTTAGGATATCCTAGGAAGACTACCTTCATAAGATGGGGCTGGAGGATTGGCGAGTGGTATAAAAATATATATGCGAATGAAAAGATCGCCAACAATGAACGACAGTTGGCAGAAGCCCAACAATTTCCTAACGAGGAACAACAAGCAATAAACGGACGCGAGGCAGCTGCAGGTAGGCTGAAGAGTGTTCTTTAAACGCACAATCTGTAGCTCATTCAAATAAATTACCAATTCATTTGGTCTATAGGTTTTCTCTGCCACCATGTCCATGGGTATCAGAGTGATGGCACTCACAGGAACTCTCGGTTCATGCATGAGTCTCACATGGTGACATGAATAGGGTCTGGTCTTATCTTATAATAATTATAAGGGCGGACATGACTGCAGGGCCGGATTAAGAAAAGTGGGAGCCCTGTTGGCGATTTTTTTTTATCTTCGGCCGAAAATTCTGATGACCTTTTTTAGTCGTTTGGTCGAAAATTTCGTAGAATAATACCGATTATTTCCCTCAAAAAGTTGATGACTTTTTGCTGTTTGGTTGAAATTTGCTAAAAACCTTAACAAACTCGGATGATTTTTTCCTCGCATGTGTGGGGCACACCGAAAGTGTGGGGCCCTTGTTCGGCATAATGTCTTAATCCGGCCCTGCATGACTGAGAACCTCGTACAGAAAGGTTACTGAACGAAAGCTGAGACGGTTCGGACATATCTGCAGAATGAAAGAGGACAGAAAGATCAAGACTTTGATACGGCGTGGAATAATGGAGGGCACCAACGAAAGAAGGAAGACCGCTTCGTGAATGGATGGATGACATTGAAAAGTGTTGTGGAGCAGATCTAAAGAAACTGGGACATGCGACGCCAGAACAGACTCGAGTGGAGAGACATTGTGATCGCAGGACAACTACGGGCATTGAGCCCACCACGGTTCCTTATGATCAATCGACTTCTATAGCGCTACATGTCTTATTGACGGAGAACCAGCGGAGGGAGAGCCTTGCGGAGGAGCAGGTATCGGATCCAGATCTACAGAAAATCGCCGGAGGTGAAATTATCCCTATCCAGTGTGTTATCTGGACGTCGCTGGTGTAGGGGAAGTTCCACAGGTATGAGATTTCCTCCAGAAACATTCGTGGGTGTCGTATAATACGTGTACCTAAATAAGTACAATTCTGTCCCAGGAAAATGAAACCTGTAGCAATTTGCCCCAGAAAATATTCGACGGGTCCTGGCGACATCAGTAGTAAGCTTATATAACGGATTCCATCTGCCACAGCGCTTAAAGTGTAAAAAAGAAGTGCCAGAACGCTGTATTGTATACCGAGACTTAATTGGTCGTCAGTGGCAGCGCCAGGATTTCAGGTTTGGGGGCTGAAGCCCTAAGCCGTTCCTTTCTCCCAGAGGTGCCTAAGAAATGTTTTCTTAAAGGGTGCTCATATTGCAAGCGCCGAAGGCGCGAAGCGGCGAGTGCCGAAGGCACGAAGCCCATGCCGACTAGGTGATCTGGGGGAGAGTCGTAAGCTCCCCCAGCGACCAACGCATGTTTAGCTGTGTCGACCTCAACTGGAAACTTTTTCGGCCATTGTTTGCCAGCTATTTTATGAACGATAAAGTCATGAAAATTTCAAGAATAAGTCGTTTTACAGAGTCGCAAGCTACCAGGATAACAATAAAAGTCAAAGTTTTATTGTAAAAGATAAAGGTTTTGTCTTTGCCGTAATCACATCAGTTAAAAGTTTAGGCCAATCAGTTGCAGCGCCAGGATTTCAGTTTTGGGGGCTAAAGGGGTTTTACGTGCAAATATTTCATTTTTAAATGGGAAAAAGGATGTCCTTTTTTAGGGGGGCTTAGCCCTCCCCTAGCCCCTCCTAGCGCCGCCACTGAGGCCAATAACAAGTTTGTAAGTATGCCGTCGTATGGGTAGGCCTACCGTATAGGAACTCAAGGAGCATGCCGTATTTATTGGGTTTTACGGGCTCATCCCACCCAAAATGTGTGACTTCCTAATTTTTAGAACAAATTCTACGAAGGCATAGCTTATACTTATTGTATTTTGCGACCACTGCTTAGTGTTGAGCCACTGAGCAGAGGGAGGGGTTTTGGCAGAGGGGATTGCACCTCCCTCCATATCGAAATGTTTTTGAATTTCCACGCTGCAATGGTAGCATTTTAGACTGTCATTATGACGAAAATGCTCATCATTTCAGTGCTGATAGTCGTGGTTTTCGACTTCAAAAGTGTGTCCTGCAGAGTCCTGCTATTGTTTAAATCTGTCAAATTTCTTGACTGCAAAATCCCTCTTAATTTCGCTGCTGAAAGATATGGTTTCAGAGTTCAAGAAATGTTTTCTTCCCCATTGTTCAAATTTGACGAATTTCCACATTGCAATAATAGCATTTTAGGTTGTCATTTCAACTAAACGGCTCATCACTTCAGTGCCGATAGTCGTGGTTTATGGCTTCAAAAGTGTCTCTTCAGCTGTTAATTTTTTTTAAATCTTCAAACTGTAATGGTAACAAATTTCTCATAATTTCCTTGATGAAAAACACAGTTTACGAGTTCAATAAATGTCCTCTCCACGTTGTTTGCATGTTTGAATTTCCTCACTGCAATGGTGGCATTTTAAGACGTCATCTTAATAAAATTGCTCATTATGGATAGACAATGGATAACACTCTAGAAATCTAAAATGATATATCTGAAATATCTGTGAAATATTTGGGCATAAAACTCAACGTCCTATAGAAACCTGTTGCCATGCACTGCCGTCTATGGCGCTCTGGACGGTCGTCCATGCAGTCATGGACGGCCGTCCGTAACTGCATGGACGCCGTCCATGCAGTCATGGACAACCGTCCTGGCAGTGCTGGTCAAATAAGTGATAGGACGGCGTCCAGCCTCGAAAATAAGTGCCAGGACTCCGTCCATGGCACACTTTAAGCCCTGAGACTGCCAAGGATGGATGGTCCACATGACATCTATACGGGTCCACACGTGGGTTATGGAATTATGGGTCCTACACGGTTTCAAGTTCAAGTTTAAGTTCATTTTTTTGTTTCCACAATACATAATAATACACATCATTGCATAAAAGATAATTGTTCAATTTTACCCACAGTCAGCCTGAAAGGGAAAAAAGCTCAAGTGAGCTTATCGAGTCCACCTTACATTATAATCTGAAGAATATACGTAAATTGTTAACCGTCAATGACAAGTAGCCTATCTAGTACTAGGCCTATGACTTGTATCATATTATTACTGAAGACATCATTCGTATTTATAATATTCATATTTATTATATATTTGGCGCAACGGAAAAAGAAGAAAAACAGATGAAAACAATACAAACAAACAAAACTTGATTAGCAGCAGGATAACAAGAACTTTTTATAGCTTTTACTGAATGTAGCTAGCGAGTCAATAGACTTAAATTTAGGAGGTAATGAGTACCAAAGCTTCCATTTGATGAGCTGGCAGTCTTGAAACCGATTACAGCGTCTAACTTATTACAGTTATTTGCAGTGGGTCTTATAGCCTACTATTTTACATTTTTTGGGGGATGCCATCCTGTTTATTGCGCAGATAACAAAATCATAATGATTATAATTACTCAGTGGCGTAGCCCGAAATTTATGGATCCTACACGGATTTTATGGCCGGATACCCTGTTTTATTGTTTATTTTTCTAATTTAAATGGATAAATAACCTTTAAAAAACTTTTTCCCGGAGCCAATGGGGGTTTTAACCCCCGAAACCCCTTGCCTACGCCACTGTAATTACTGCTCTAATGCACTACTCTGTTCTCACCGAGGGTATACATATTACATATTATAAGCCTATAGTCTGCGTCCTAGTCCTCACAGCTTCGAATTCCCGATATAAGACGAAAGAAATAACATTTTCCGAGTAGGCCTACTATACAGGCACTTGGTCATGACCCTTCCATGTGACATCCACGAATTGGATTGGATTTTTACAATTTTCATTAATCATTTCTTTCACTGTAGGCTTACTTGCTGTGGAATGTCAGCAAGAGCTCATTCCCGACAACCATTTTACTTGAACTCACCATCAGTCAATCAGTCAATCAGTCAAACAATTAATCAATCAATCAATCAATTAATTAATTAAGCAATAAATCAGTCAATCAGTCAATTGATCAGTCAATCAATCAATAAGTCAGTCACTAAGTCAATCAGTCAGTAATTCAATCAATCAATTAACTTATCAATCAATCTATGAGTCCGCAAGTATAAGTAAGGTAATAAATAAATAACTAAATCAATCAATAAACCAATCCATCAAACATAGACCAGACTTGCATTTTGGATTTGATCTGATTGATTTAATTAGATTAAACCTCACCTATTATCTTAATTAATCTGTTAAAGAATTGCACGTGATTTATCTAACTTATTAGACCTACAACAATATCTCACTTTTGTCAGCTTCGACAGTCAACCCAGATAATCTGACAAAGCTGTACCAGCAATGGCGCAAGAAAGTTACCAAAGGAAGGGATTCCTCTTTCAAAGCGTTTCTTGACTGGTTCGAGGATCAGGACGATGACGATGACGATGACGATGACAAACCCGATGACGCTGATGGTCAGTCATTTTATTTAGTCATATGCAATGCAATACAATATTTTTATTTTTTTCTCGCATTTACTGTAGCGCCCTTCAAACTCACTTCTCAGAGGCGCTCCCGACTACAGCGCGGATGCATAGGAGTTTCACGAGGAAGCGCACGAGCACTGGGGAGACAGAGATAAGGGCGCTGTGTATAAGTTTAAAAAGTGGTGACAGGTCTTATCAATCCATCATTGCAGTTACTTTAAGAACGTTTCACGCCGAAGCGCACGAGCAATTGCGAGTAAAAGTAGCCTAAGTGAAGAACTTGTTCAAGGTCCCTGCGCGGCGACCTGAGCTGGATTCGAACCTGGAACCATCTGGCTCCAATGCACCGGACCTATCACTACATCACCGCACCCCAAATGCAGTAGGCCTATAATGATACAATGCAATTATATGCATAACTGGTTCGATGGTTTTTTTGTTCCATCTGTAGCCTACACGTTATGGAACGCACTCCCTGCTCTAATGCACTACTCTGTTCTCACCGAGGGTATACATATTACATATTATAAGCCTATAGTCTGCGTCCTAGTCCTCACAGCTTCGAATTCCCGATATAAGACGAAAGAAATAACATTTTCCGAGTAGGCCTACTATACAGGCACTTGGTCATGACCCTTCCATGTGACATCCACGAATTGGATTGGATTTTTACAATTTTCATTAATCATTTCTTTCACTGTAGGCTTACTTGCTGTGGAATGTCAGCAAGAGCTCATTCCCGACAACCATCTCACTTGAACTCACCATCAGTCAATCAGTCAATCAGTCAAACAATTAATCAATCAATCAATCAATTAATTAATTAAGCAATAAATCAGTCAATCAATCACTAGTCCCATAATAATTTCAAACCTGCTGTACATAATAATTTTAAACCTGCTGTACATAATAATTTTAAACATGCTGTACATAATAATTTAAAATCTGCTGTGCATAATAATTTTAAACCTGCTGTAAATATTGATTTCAAACGTGCTGTAGGGCCTTCATAATAATTTAAAATCTGCTGTGCATAATAATTTTAAACTTGCTGTAAATAATAATTTTAAACCTGCTGTTCATAATAATTTTAAATCTGCTGTGCATAATTATTTTAAACCTGCTGTAAATAATAATTTTAAACCTGCTGTACATAATAATTTTAAATCTGCTGTACATAATAATTTTAAACCTGCTGTACATAATAATTTTAAACCTGCTGACACAATAATTTTAAACCTGCAGTATGCTCTACATAATAATTTTAAAACCCGTTGTACATGATAATTTTAAGCCTGTTGTACAGTTTACATATGATATTCAGCTGCAATGCTGCATTGCAAAAATCGTACTATTGTCAGATTTTGGACTAACTGACGATGAATTCGAAGCGCTGTACCGCATATGGCGTTCGAAAAATTCCGCTGGCAAGGATTTGTCTTACCGGGCGTTTGTTCGGTGGATGCAGAAAAACTATGAGCTAGAGGTTGACGAAGATGGTAGGTGGTTTAAATCACGGGCACAATCGTAAACTTGAGATTTATACAGCCCCCAAATACGCGAAATCAGGGCTTTTAAACTTGCAGTTGTAGGCTACACAAAATGTGCAGTTGTAGAAGCACTTCTGCACAGTTAGAACTATAGCTTAAAAAGTCGCTGTCATCCGATTGGAAGTAATTTACCATGATTGATGAGAAAGGAAAGAAAGAGATGTGCAGTTCTAAAAATTCATTAAAAACAGCCCTGCGCGATATAACCGCATCCAACTTATTGAGAGGCGCCTTTTTGATGGAAAGTCGCCATGAATCTGGTGAGGCGCTACGTAAATTTTGTATCGACTTGACATTCCAATGCAAATTGATTGGAAGGATATTTCGAGTTTTATATTTTAAAATAGGCCTAAAGTTTATCGTTTTTAGTTGACAAGTCGACCCAGCCTACCCCTACCCCTATTCAAAATGGACAACAACAACTCAGCTCCTTAATATGTTGATGTTTCGATTAGATACAAGCGCTGGATATAAACATAAAATAAAGTTTACCCTCTTATTTGTTTGTATGCACACTTGTCATAGCGCCTATTCCAGCCCTCGACCGCTAATCAGAGGCGCTTCCGACTACAGCGCGGACACTGCATCGGAGTTCTACGCCGAAGCGCTGAGCAATTGCGAGTGAAGGACTTGCAGCCCAAGGTCCCTACGCGGCGACTTGAGGTGGATTCGAACCTAGAACCTTCCGGCATCAAGACAACGACGCCACCACTAGGCTACACCACCGCGCCCCAACAATTAATTAATACGTCGACGCTGTTATAAATATATGCCTATCTCTATTCATAAGCAAGCTTGATGACTAAAGGAAAGTGGAATTCTGTCGCGTTTAGGATATCCTAGGAAGACTACCTACATAAGATGGGGCTGGAAGATCGGCGACTGGTTTAAAAATAGATACGCGAATGAAAAGAACGCTAGCAATCAACGACAGTTGGCAGAAGCCCAACAATTTCCTAACGAGGAGCAACCAGCAATAAACGGACGCGAGGCAGCTGCAGGTAGGCTATAGAGGGTTTTATAAACGCAACAATCTGTAGCTCATTCAAATAAATTACCAATTCATTCATAGGTTTTCTCTGCCACCATATCGAGTATCAGATGGAACTCACAGAAGCTCTCGGTTCACGCATGAGTCTCACATGGTGACATGGATAGGGTCTGGTCTTATCTTATAATATAAGGGCAGACATGACTGCAGGGCCGGATTAAGAAAAGGGGGGCCCTGTTCGCGAATTTTTTTTTATCTTCGGCCGAAAATTCTGATGACCATTTTTAGTCGTTTGGTTGAAAATTTCGTAGAATAATAGCCTACCGATTATTTCCCTCAAAAAAGTTGATGACTTTTTGTCGTTCGGTTGAAATTTGCTAAAAACCTAAAAAAATGTCGGAAAATTCTTTTCCTCGCATGACTGAGAATCTCGTGCGGAAGGGTTACTGAACGAAAGCTGAGACGGCTAATTCTGACATACATGTATCTGTAGAATGAAAGAGGACAGAAAGATCATGACTTTAATACGCCGTGGAATAATGAAGGGCACCAACGAAAGAATGAAGACCGCTTCGTGAATGGATGGATGACATTGAAAAGTGTTGTGGAGCAGATCTAAAGAAGATGGGACATGCGACGCCAGAACAGACTTGAGGGGAGAGACATTGTGATCGCAGGACACCTACGGGCATTGAGCCCATCACGGTTGCTTGTGATCAATCGACTTATATTATAGCACTGTCATTATTGTGCACCCAGTATCTCTCAGTGGTTGATGCCAGTGTAGTCAAGACTTTTATCGGTCAGAATTAAGAACCAGATGCCAGGGCATTTTAACGCGCAGTTCTACACAAAATGTGCAGTTCTAAATGGATTCGTGCAGTTGTAGAAGCACTTCCGTCACGTTCTGTGCAGTTAAAACTAGTAAAAATAGGCCACTTTCCTCAGATTGGGAGTAATTTACCATGGAGGACGAGAAAGGAGAGAAGAGGATGTGCAGTTCTAAAAATTTCTTAAAAACAGCCCTGCCAGATGCTGTCCAAATGTGACTGTGAGCGAGTAGGCCTAAGTATGTTGAAAAAAAGAATTTGCTTTTACATCAGTCACACTAATTTGCAGAACGCAGATAAACGGTGGGGATTTCCAAAACTTCAGATAAGCGATTTAATATTAAGCAGACCTCTTCTTCTGCTCAATGGGTTTAGCGATCAATGCCACAATCAATTCTAATTAAGTCGGCCGACAGGCATAGGCTATACCTCTAGAATGCATTTCTCGCTAACCTAAGCCTACATATTTTAACAGATTTCGAGTGAGTAGATTAACAGTTTCTTCTTTGAATGAAAATGGTTTGTAGCCTACGACTACGGAGGACTGGCTGGAGAAAACGTCGATCGGGAATGGCAGGAACCCATTGCAGCAGGTAGGCCAAATCAGATATACAGTCAGCGGGCGAAAGTTGATCAATCCATTCATTCAATCCAGTGTTTTTATAGCGACTCTTCAAGGAAACTACTCGGAGGTGCTCCCGACTCCAGCACGGCTAAAAAGAACAGTTTTCAAGTGCTTATAGAACGTATCAGAGAGTGACCTATAGGCAGTGTGACCCACATCGGACCCGTACGGACAACATTCATTCATTCATTCATTCATTCATTCATTCATTCATCATGAGAATTTGTATAGCGCCTCTTCAAGAAACTACTCAGAGGCGCTCCCAGCCCAACCACGGCAAAAGGAAAAAGATTTGAGAGATTTAAGAAATGAGGTTTGACTGGTCAGGCGGAGGAGATGAAGGTTAGAAGGGAGGTCGTTCCAGATTGACGGCCCCACAACCGAGGAGGCTCGGCGCTGTCTGGCAGCTAAGCGAGCCCGAGGAACAAGCAGTTGTCCCTTCGCAGCAGAGCGAAGGGCCCGATATTCATGGTAGGCAATATTAGGCCTATAAGCTTAACCATGATAATTTGCTATGGAACCAAAAATTCGAACATTTATACACTAAGTTAGTGGAAATATTATTATGATGTCAGTTTTTGCAATCGAAGATAATATAAGTGAAATTCTAGAAACCAGTACCATCTGAGTTCTGCATAGGTCTGCCTGCCTGCCTGCCCACCTCTCTCCTCAAATCTACTTTTTCTCTAGGTGTAACTCGCGCCTGGATCGCTTCTGAAAAGCTTTTGCTGAAAGAAGCGCTCTATAAATTCCAGCGGCGCCCGCATGATTTTTTCTTGTACGCACAGAAATTTTATTTTCGTTAGGTCGCCAAAAAACTGGTGACCTTTTTTTTTTAGTCATCAACCTATAATTTCCCCAAAACATACCTTTTGGGTCATCGCGCTGTACGCACTTACCTATATGCGTACGTCTCCGGGCGCCGCTGCTGTACGCACTTGCGTAAGTGCGTACGCCTGGGGGGGCCGCTGATAAATTCTAATGGTCCAATACGATACGAAACGTGGACACGATAGTTTTATAAATACACCAATTATCTACAAAAGCTATTAATTAAATCGGGAGATAACGCTTTGCCTTTTAGACATGGAAAGGCGCCAAGGCGAAGAACGAGAGGGGTTCGCGCCAGTTCAGTTTGCGAGGGCAGCGTCACAAGAGGGGTCTTCACCAACTCCAGTCGAAGAGGCAGCGCCACAAGAGGAACAGACAGCGCTGCCATTCGTGGAGACCGAGGCAAATGACACGAACGGAGGCTACAGTTGCGAGGAGAACAATCCGTGCAACATAGAGAACATCGTCAACACACAGTACTACTTCGCAACGGCATCTACCAACAAGTACATCCATTGCGACGCCTGGGGCGGATGTCACACCTTGACCTGCGACGATGGGCTCGTCTGGGATGACCAGATCAAAAAGTGCGGATTGCGCACATAACTATCAACGCGACCCATGAAACGCAGCTCTTGAGCTGTTGTGGCGCTTAATTACTCGGAAAGGGAAAAGCAACTAGGCCTAGCGCAAAAAGAAAAAAAAATAATCAGCCTGATCGTTTCCGCTAATTTTGCAGCTTAACTATAAATTTAATAAGTTTGATCAACTTTTAGAACTGTCTGGATATAACATAGGTCTTGTGATTGATCAGAAAAAGGTTACATTAATAATTGAAAAAAACTCGACAGTTAGACAAACAATCGCCAATTTAATAACTATAACCATTATTATCTGCACCTTAAAATACAAATAATTAGGCCTATAAACATTGTCTTATATTATGTTGATTAGACTATAATTATATAGGCTACTGAGCTTGTCACTGCTTTGTCGCTACTTAAAAAGCCGGAAAATCTAAGGCAAGGATTCATTCATTCATTCATTCATTCATTCGGACATTTATATAGCGCTTCTTCAAGAAAAACTACTCAGAGGCGCTCCCGACTCCAGCGCGCCCAAAAAGAATAGTTTTAAGTTTAGTAAGGAAGGATCCTGGTAGAGTCCCAGGGTGTAGGCGTAGCTCAAAAGGAAGACCATTCCAGACCACTGGTCCAACCACAGAAAAGGCTCGATTCTTCATGGTAGTAGTACGAGCAAAAGGAACTAAGAGGACTCCCTTATCAGCAGAGCGTAGCTGAAGACGTCCTTGGATACCCAATGTAAAGCTGCATAGTTCTCTGAGGTAAATTGGGGCGAGGCCCTGACAACATGCAGCTACCCTGAACTCAATACGCTGGTGAATAGGGAGCCAGTGAAGTAGGCTACCTCAAGCATGTAGTTTGAGACATGACCATATTTAGGGATTTTATAATCTTATAAGACCCACGCCAACGAATGCTCTCCTTTTAATCTCACTCTAGCGTTGACCATGAATGTTGGCACTGATATCAAAGACTTTCAAAAAACACTCGAAGTTACTTTGAATGGTGCTCTCATGTAGCCGACGTACATTCCAATCTTACTCAATAAGCCTGTGTAAATCTTAATTGCTTTTACCCAAGCAGTGCAATTTGCCACATAAGTAGGTAACGACAATAATGACACAGACAATAATATAGCCCAGGCTAATGTGTAGGCCTATACATGCTTTTCTATCTGCTCTCCTTCTCCTCGATTAGGCCTATGCCAACTCTGTCTTTTGCAGGAACATAAGCAAGCTCAAAGCCGTGCACTTACTGTGATATAGGTCCTCCAAATGAGATCGCCTCCCTCTTCTTGTACGGGGTAAGGTCATGTCTGAGTTCTTTCCCGCATTCTCTCGCTCTCTCTCAATACGTTTCTATTACCGCAGGGCTTCTGCATGGGCTGAACGCGCCTCTGAATAGTCTATGGGGCGAGTGGAGCTTCATAAATTTATAGTTAGCCAATACGATTGGATCGGATCTACCAGTCAGCAAATTCCATCGCATTAAAAATTTACTGGTAGGCTTCTGCGTGCAACTTCTCGTTCAAACCTTCGGAACTCTGCTCGGTCGCTATGCCACTGCATTGGATTCATGATGTGGAATTCAGAATAAAGTTTATCTGACCATTAAATCTCGTACAGTCACTCAGTTTATCTTCAGCAACAATTTTCTCGCTACCTCCTGCCCAGCAGTCTGCGATCTTTGGTTATGGAACTTTTGCCTGGACCTCGATTGGTGTAATTGTAATAGTAATGATGTAGGCCTACTATTGTAGGCCTAATCAGGTTTTTTAACGTGCAGTTGTACACAAATGTGCAGTTCTAAATGAATTTGTGCAGTTGTAGAAGCACTTCTTTACAGTTAAATCTACCCAAAAATGGTCATTGTCCTCCAATTGGAAGTAATTTACCATGGAGGATGGAAAGGAAAAGAAGAAGTTGTGCAGTTCTAAAAATTCCTTAAAAACAGCCCTGGTTGTAATGTAATAATAATCGTAATAATAAAAAAAAATTATTGTTAAATGTGTCTCCATCCTATCGACAGCTAACAATTTGAGTGGCATTACTGAAAAATCTAATCGACTTAGATCTAATATAGGCCTACATTCGTTGCCAATATTGTTTACTAAACTATTGATCGCATAATTAGTTGTAATTAGAATCTGGAGATTTTTTATTGAAAATAAGTAGACCTAGGCGCAAGCTGAAGCAATTCATTCTCGAACAAGACAGATTGTTAGCCTACCATCTGTGAAAGTAGAAAGCTTCCAACTAAAACAATGGATTTCCGGTTGGACAAAAGAAATTAAACCACATCCCAGCTAATTTTCCAATACCAAGTTTAAGATCCAATTAGCCTATAAAACGATCGATAACGAAATATTTCGAGCTGATCGATCCACCGAAATTACTCTCCATCTTGTTGCTGTTTAACAACACTGCCATATCAAAGATGATTATATATAGTGTCACCAGGCCTCCTCCTTTACCCAGGCTTGGGACTGGCACTGGCAAAATGCAACCAGTGGCAGAGTTGAAATTACTCTCTCTGCGGTGACAAAATTATTATCCCGTCGAATACCCAGCCATATCGTAATAACGGCAACAGAAACAAACCTTCCGACAGAAAACTCCAGACAAATACTACAACACTCCAAAAAATAACAAAACAAGTTTGATGAATCTTCCTCTCGAATGAACTTTGGTAATGTTGGAGAATGCAATACACAGATTGTACGATCTAGACTTATAAACAAGCGGTATAATTAAGTAATCAGTGGCGGCGCCAGGATTTCAGTTTTGGGGGTGCTGGATTTGCGGGGGAAAATTTTCCGTTTTCAGTCGCCAAAATTTCTGAGAACCTTTTTTTAGTCATCGGTCAAAATCCGAAAAATTTCCATTTCAGCCGTCAAAATTTCTGACGACCTTTGTTTCGAAAATGGCTCTTTTTCATATCCGCCAAACTGTCTGTCAAACCTCGTGCGCACCTTTACGGTTATTGGTGGGGGGGCTAAAGGGGTTAATCGTGCAAATGTTTTATTTTACATGGAAAAAATTATGACCTTTTTTAGGGGGGCTTAGCCCCCTAGCCCCCCCCTAGCGCCGCTACTGTAAGTAATTTTCTTTAATCAATAATCAAGTTGACAGACCGCAATCAGTGACAGTAGGCCTATAGACCTACAGTTACGCAGTAAGGCCTACAGAATTGACGGCATATAATTTCGACTTAATTCCATGGGATATAATTATATAGCCGCTGTATTATGCCAACAAATATATAATTTCTGTTGAAGGCATGTTTGTGATCGCTGATTTAAGGCTTAAGTTGTCGTTTAACAGTCACAATTCAATAGAAACATAACGAAGCAACTCGACAACAAACCCTCTAGCAATAAGGCCGAAAGTAACTGTAGGCTAACCTACGTCAAGTTTCGCGTCAAGAACCACATACGTCATAGACGACGATGACGTCGATCCATTATTATTGTTGTCCGTGTTGCTATTATTATGTTTATTATGATTATTATAATTAGTACTATCCATAATCCATTACTGCATGTGTAGCAATGATTAATAGGTATTGGTAGTACCACTAACATGGAGTTCTGCGCACCGCACCACTGCCCGCATCATTGTCCGCTACAATGGCTCATTCACCTACAGCACATTGTTTGCAGAATTTATGTTCTGGTCCGGCGCGCGCATACATTGAGGGTTTATAGCCCATCAATAGACACTTGAAGATGCTACTCCACCACGCACGTCCAGCGCCGCTACTCTCTCTGCTCAGTTGCACAAGTAGGCTAACATAGTGTTCCTCGCTCGCGGATTATAGGCCTACAATCAAGCAGCGCCGCGCCTCTGGCTCTGCGACCTGGAATGGACATCCCAATACTCTTTGTCAAATGCTTGTTGGTATCTCTGTCTCATTTCACTTTGTTCTTAAGACTGTTCTATTCCACCGGGGTTGGACTGGGAGCGCTTCTGAGTAGGCCCTATGGTACACCTTGAAGGGGCGCTATATCAAATATCTGTTGTAATCGATGCTCTTCTACTCATAGGGTCACCCGTCAAAATGTTACAATTATTAGAGTGCCCGTAAGCTTATTCAAAATCGTTGCACTTGCGGAATGATTGTGTAACTGTCTGTTACTCAGCAAGAAGAATTATTAAAGAGTTGTCTGTGATTCAGATTATTTAGAGAACCTTATACGTAACATTCAAAGCGCCGCTTTAGGGTTTCGCGTTTAAATTCTTGAAAGTCCGTTTCTTTTCGCGAATGCTACTAGGGCACTGCAATGGACGAGATGCCCCACACGTTATTCACTGTGCCCAAGAACTGGGAGTTTTTCATCAAAACTCCAAGGAATTTGCATACTCAGTCCGCCCTCAGCATCCGCTTTTCGAAATCGCACCTCTTCGTTAGATTTAATTGTCTTGAATAAGAAGAGAAAGTTGTATGTACTGCTCATGGACCCTCGTAAACGAGGCAATACTTTGCGGCGACAACACACGTCCGCGATTCCTCACGGAAGCTACTTGGTGTGCGATGAAACAGTCGCGCTTTAACAACGTAGACCTACATGTCCACGGACAGCTCCCCATGTGCGTTACTAAATTATTGCAAGTCAAGCTACAGCGCGCCGTCCACACGCAGTTGAAACCCCGGTCATATAACCGTTTTGAACGCACTACCGTTTTCCATTGGTTGTTCAAAGCAGTCGATCCTGTTTGCGACGTTCGATAACGTTATGTCTCACAATAGTAAGCAAACAGTCTACGACGGCCTATAATAAGACATATGATTAGGCCTAAGCCTATACCGCAGTTTCTGGGCTTTAAGGACAGACTATCTATAATCATCCAGCAATCGACACGGAGGGAGGGTATCGACAAATGTAATAGCTTCTAATCATGACGTCTACATTTGCATATCATCTCCATGGAAACATGGCGTTAATTTATGTGAAAGATTAATAATTGCTGGGAAATAATGAAGCAACTCCCAAGTAAACTGATTGTCACTACCCGTGAGTCCTGGATTGTTAGTCTAGAATATTATGGATTAACTTTAGGCTCAGAGGCTGTTGGGTGATTATAATTAGATAGGCTACGACCTTGAACAAGAAAATCACTGTAGTTCATTTGAATATATAATATTAAAATAACAGTATTAATCAGTAAATACAATTCAAGCAATTCCTAACTACCTATTGTGGCGTATTATTTAGTTAAGTATTATATTGCTGTGATGCTTATCTTTCCACATTGGTTTTCTTCTCCAGTATGGATGTAGATGTCTTTTCCAGCTCACAGGGAATGGGCTGAAGGCATGAAGAAGAAAGGTCGTTTTCTTCTGGCTTGCCGTCGGTCCTGTCTTCACTGTAGCTGCGTCTTCAGCAAGTACTGTAGCTCGGAACAGTAACTTACACTCGTCTTCCACCTCGTCTTGTCACAGTTTCTCCTCTTTCTCGCAGTCGCCAAAGTTCTATCGCAATAGCAACTTTCAGTTCACACGATTTCGCAAAATCGTTCACTGTTCATTCGAGTGTCACACGATACTTCGCAAAGTTCGTCTAACTTGCCCTGGTATCTAGTTCCCAGGGACTTATAGTTCGATGGTAGGATAAGCCGATAGTTTATCGCTTTCCATACCCAGAAAAACACTTCAGATCGTCCGGAATTACCAACGAAATGAGCCAAACATGTCCATGGCTGCCATTACGCTCCGTAGATCTCTCGATGACTACTCTTTGCTTGCTTCTCTATCGTCTGCTCAAAACCATCGACGCTGCTTTCCTGACCTCCGTCGTATATCGAAGATTGTTATAGCGCTTGCGTATGCGTTATCAATAATTAATATATTAGCCACAATTCATTATTCAATTACTTATGAATACACCACTGAATTGCCTAGCTTGACTCTTACTTAATATTAGTAATTAAACAGTGCATTGTTTAATAGGTTTGTTTGTTTAAGAAGCATTAAATCGCTACACTGATGATGGCACAAAAGCTGGTTGAAGGTTATGGGAAACTGAAAGAAGAGGCTCAACACCGGGAAGAGTGGCGCCGTCGGAAGTTGGAACCTGCCGTGGGGCAGAGAACATGAAGAAGATGAAGCAACATTTTAGTAAGTAAGTAGACGTATCGGCCTGGAGCCACATCACTCTGGCGAGACAACGGTGGAAGAACCTATAGTGAAAATGGCATCATACACCTATATACGGGCGATGAACCCATGGTTTATGGTGACGGTGAAGTAAACGTTTAGTAATGCATGTCGAACACACTAATTTTCGCAAAGTAGACGGCTGACGGGAAATGTTACTGTTGCTGGATTAATTAGCAGCTGTCAGTAGGCTATGAGTGCTATTGAATGCTCGCTTCAAGATGGCTATAACTGCATGCTAGTTCGAACGTCGAATTCAATGGAAGCCTAAAGGAGGTAAACTTGCAATGGCCTGCATAACACTGGACAACAAATTTTTACAAAAGTCATGTTACTGAAATGAAATTAGTCAGTTCTTATCAATTTTTATGTGCTGAACACGAATATGACAGTGAAATTGCTTAATTGGCTCTAGTTTTTTTGTAATCTCAAATGAAGTAATTTTATATCGCACAATGCATTCCAATAGTGATACACTTACGGTTAATATTTGTAAAAACCAGGTCATAGACTAGTTCTTAGATTTTTTTGCCTGTCTCTTGTACAGCTGTTCGGGATCATCTCTGCGGAGTGTCCAGCAGTAGTCAGTCAACATTGTAGTGGACCATTTTCCCTGGTACCTTTGCTCCATTGTTGCGATATCTTGATGAAAGCGTTCGCCATGTTCGTCACTAACCATACCACAGTTGTCAGGGAAGAAATCCAGATGGGAGTGAAAGAAATGCATCTTCAGCAACATATTGCAGCGAAATTTCTGGTACTGCTTGAGCATGTCTTCTACTAGTTCCTTGTAGTTTTCTGCCCTAACATTCCCCAGAAAGTCTGTAGACACTTAGTAGACGAAAAGCATTCCATGCTTGTTTCGCATCACCCTCCAGCAAGTTGTTGAAGCGGTCATCTTTGAAAAGTTCTCTAATCTGAGGACCCACGAAAACTCCCTCTTTAATCTTTGCTTCGCTGAGTCGAGGGAATTTTTCATGCAGGTATCGGAAAGCTGGCGAAGTGCGGTCCATGGCTTTCACGAAGTTCTTCACCAAACCTAGTTTGATGTGAAGGGGTGGTAGTAGGATTTTGTGAGCCTCGACCAGAGCTGGGTGCTGGATATTCTTCTGTCCAACTGCCATGTTTTGTCTGGGAGTCCATTCCTTCCGCACGTAGTGCAACTCTCTTGCCCGACTTTCCCACTCACACAAGAAACACATATATTTTGTATATCCTTGCTGCAGTCCCATTAAAATGGCAACTACCTTCAAATCACCGCACAGGTGCCATTTGTACCTGTTATAGTCAATGTAATGCAGTAGCTGTTTTAGGTTATCGTATGTCTCTTTCATGTGGACAGCATGCGCTAATGGAATAGATGGAAGACGGTTTCCATTGTGCAAAAGCACAGCCTTAAGACTCAGTGTCGAAGAGTCTACAAAGAGTCTCCATTCTTGTGGGTCATGAGTGATCTGTAAGGCATTCATGGGGTCGTCAATATTGGAACAGAATACCAGATTACCTTCCTTCATGAAGAAAGGTTCCAACTGCTGATGGCGCTTTCTATATGAAGTTATTGTGACATCTTCTTCTAGAAGATTCCATTGTTGGAGTCTTGATCCTAGCAACTCTGCCTTGTTTTTGGATAAGTCCAAATCACGAACAAGGTCATTTAGTTCTTCCTGTGTTATTCTGTGTGGGGTTGATGATGCACCACAGTGAAAAATCGGGATCACTGCACGCTGACGGACCAGGAGAAGAACATGTCGGCTCACCCTTGTCCTCATTAGATGATTCAACGAAAATATATTCTGCTGGAGGTTCTGGAATAGGAAGTCCATCACCATGTGGAACTGGTCTCAATGCAGACGGAATGTTTGGCTAGACTATTGTCGACTTCTTTTGCTTCGTTATTCCACCGGAAAGAGGAGGAACCAAGCAGAAGTAACAGTCATCTAAGTGGTTGCTTTGCTCTCTCCACACCATGGGAACTGCAAACGGCATTGATGGTCTTTTGCCATTCAACCACTGTGCAAGCTGTGTTGTTTACATGGTGAAACATAAGAAATGAACTACATGAAATATTTTCAAAACGAGAGCCAATAAAAACTTTTTATGGTTATATTCGTGTTCAGCACATCAAGATGCTACACATTAGGGCCTTTTCCAGTCAGTAACGATTTCTATGTTGACCAGTGTAATTATTCGAGGTGGGTCAAGAGCACTATTAGACTGTAGGCATAGGCGCAACCACGCTATGGGACCCACGGGACGCGTCCCCTAACTTTTGAGTGGTCCCCTAACTTTATTATTATGGTCCCCCAACTTTTAGGACGTGATTCATTTGGTCCCCCCAACTTTTATGACGTGATTGCACATATGACTGTAGGCCTATATATGTAGGTTTATACAGGCCTATAATATATATTATAGTCTCCAAAGAGTTAATTTTAAAGAATTGAACAATAACCAGCAGATGAAATTTTCTGCGTTCACAGACGTTCAATTAACAGACATAATTTCCAGATGAATGCGATGTCGAGTTTTGCGTTAAGCTTAGGCCTATAATTCAGCTTTCTCAATCGAATTATTTAGATAATTTTTCAGGTTCCACTGCTCCCCAGCTTATTGCATATACGATCGACGAATACGCTACCGGTTCACAGTGGCGGCGCCAAAATTTCTGATGACCTTATTTTTTTTAGTAAGTTGGTCAGAATCTCAGGAAAATATCTCATTTTCAACCTCCTTAATTTCTGACTATCTCTTTTTTATTCATTCGGCCGAAATCTCCGGCATATGGATTTCAGTTTTTAGGAGGGGGCTGAGCAAGGAATTTTGTTATTTTTACATGAAAAAATGGATGGGCTTTTGGGGGGGAATGTAAAACTGGGTCTTTTATGACGTCACTTCGATTTTGATACAATTCTACTATTATTAAACAAGTTCAGTGAGAAAACGAAATTAATTAGGCCTGTTGTGGCGTCATTTCGATTACGGTGTGATACAGATCTACTATCATATTATTTCATTGTCATAAATTACAAAACGGGTGGTTTTAACGCAAGATGGCTCTGCTACGTTCAGTTTGAGAACATAAAACTAGGTCCATTGTGACGTCACTGCGATCATGACCATACCTACTATTAAAGAAATTCATCTTAATTGAGAATAAACTATGCCAATTTTGACGTCACTTCGATTATTATACAGATCTACTATTATAGAGTAGGCCTAGTATAAACAATTAAGGCCCATTGTGACATCACTTCGATTATTACACAGATCTACTGTAATGATAATTGAAGTTCATTTTCAGATTCTATACCGAGGCCTATAAGTGTGACGTCACTACGATTTCTGTGCAAATCTACTATCATATAATTATTCATTGAGAATTCGAAATTAGGCTTATTGTGACGTCACACAGATTACGACGTCAGAATCAGATCTACTATCGTATAATTTCATTTCGAGACCACATAACTGCAGAGGTGAGCAAGCGACAAAACTAGGCCAAGTCGACGAAGTTGATCGAGTCGATCGTCGGCCGAGCCAAGAAATTATGATTCGGTGACCCCGCCGTTGTCCCGCCTGAAATTAGCTAGCATAATAATTACTATATATATAGGCTATATGTAGCATGCTTATAACGCGAGTCTTTAGAACTGACGGCTGAAACTATTATAATAATAAATACCGAAAGCCTCAATCTTGCATCTCGAACTGTCTCGGACCTTGTCGCGGTCTCGGATCCAATTGCCTCGGTCTCGAAATTTACTGTCTTGCGTACAAGTCTGCTTTTCGATATTAAGAGAGATTATTGAAGAAAAACTTGATCAGGTTCAGATTAGTCAGAGAGATAAACTTATCAAAATAGACGCAACTGGGTCCGCTTGAGATTTCGCGGTTAGATTACTGAAGATCCGTTAATTTCTTCTCACAAATGCTGACCTACTTGGGATTTTCGTTGGACGAGCAGCCTCAGACGTTATTAATTGGAGTTTGGTAGTTTTCCTCAAAATTTGGAGGTTCCAATGGAACCCCTGAGAAGGTGCGTGCTCGTCCACCCACAGCACTTGCTTTTCAAAATCGGAACTCTCCGCCTGATTTGACCATTTTGAACAAGAATAGAAAGGTTAACAATGCTCACAGGCCCTCGATTTTTGGTGAGGCTCAAAGCGGCAATAAAATGTCACACTTTAATTAACGACGTAAACATAATAGTGTCCACGGTTAGTCCCATGTGCATCGTGAATAGATTGCAAGACAAGCTGTAACGCCGTCTGTTAAGGCGTCAGTGAACCGAGTCACATATAACGTTCTGAGCGCATTAACGTTTCTAATTGGTTGCGGAGTGTAGACCTATGTGTGACATTACCATACATTACACACTTGACTATATTATAACGTTTTTGTCTGACAATAGCAAGCAATGAATTCTGTATTTTTACTGTAGGCCTAAGCTATATATCTTACTGTAGATCAATTTTTTTGTACTGTTGTCAAATAGGCCTACGACTGTTGAATAAAAAAATTTACGACGGCCTAAGACACGGCTCACACTTTCTGCGTTTAAGTGACGACCTCCACAGTAAAACAGCGTCACAGTAAGTTTATATAGACTACAATTAATAGCCATGGTAACCATGGTAACTCGACGTGTTATATCAGCTGACTTTTAAATTGTCGTAAATAGCCTTTCAGTAACACAAGTAATTAAAACGCTCATATGAAACTAAAGATATCTGATGGAAGATAAAGGGCATGTAGATCTAATTTATTGTTAATCTGGTCATTATAATTATAGGCCAGCATAGGCCTATATTTCGCTTATTCATATTACTTAAAGTGTGGAAAAAGAAGTGCCTGGATGATCCTTACCTTTCCATACAGCGTTGGCCAAATAAGTGGAAGGACAGCATTCAGATTTGAAAATAAGTGCATGGACGCCGTCCATGACCAATTTAAGCCCTGATCATTAAAGAAAATTAAGTTGATATAAGCTTACCACAATTTATTACGTGAGAAAGAAAATGACAAGCGGACTAACTTATCAATTTCCGCAAAATTCCATGCAAGGAAAGAGTTTTTACTGGTTCCTTGAGCTAACATTACGAACAGTCCAAAAGAGTACCGGTACTTGAGATCGGGCTCAAGATGCATCAACAGTATGACATACTTGCTCTTGCTGTTTGATCATCCGATCAGGAAAAAAAAAGTTGAAATGTGAGAAGCAAGAAAGGCCTGTAATGACCGTAGCTGCCGAAATCAGGATCGACTGAAGGGCAGACAGGCGTAGAAGACACAAAGAGCGGATACAGAAATTTTCGAAGGGGGGGGCAAAATTTAGGGTCTTGCTGGTGGGATGGAGGAAAAATTTCGTTGCCGCCGAAAAACTGATGACCTTTTTTTTAGTCATTCGTCCAATTTTCAGGGAAAAGATACCATTTCAACCGCCAAAAAAAGACGACCTTTTTTTAAAAGTCATCATCCATAGTCGAGAGTAATGGTAGATCAAACAACGGCAACGAGGGGCCACGTCCCATGCGATTTTGTAATAGGGAGCCTGATGTCCTGCTTTTCTCTCCCGCTGCATTTATTTTATGGCTTGTTGAAACCAAATGGGGGCCACGTCCCATGCAATTTTTAAATGGGGGGCCATGGTCGGATTGGCCCCCCCCTGGAAGGCACAAAGAGCAGCACGAACGCAGGATCAATTGCCTCTGCCTTCCGAACATTCCACTCGATCGGTCTTCCATTTGCTAGGTGGCACTGGTAAATTGAGCAAGACAGATTAGATTAGCCCTTGCATGATTACCATACAGTTAAATTCAACTACCCTAAAGACTTGTAAATCATCCCATCATTCCTTGCAATCATTCTTTCATCAAAACTTGTAACCATACTATGGTGCATCAATTTAACCAATCTATAATCAGAATAAGCATAATTTTATATTAATTTATAATAATAATAAATAATTTATAATAATTTACAATTGATTTACAGTGATTTCATATTTTTATAATAAATTTTGTCATTGTTTCTAAGTGTAAATTCATATACTGTATGATTGAATATATATAGATAGGCCTACGGCAGTGGTTCCCAACCTTTTTTGACTTGAGGGCCACTTTTTATAAGTTGGAGGACATGAGGGCCACTTTTTCTTAGTTGAAGGACATTAGGGGGCCACAAGGTTAAAATTGTATTAACTAAACCAGTCTAAATGCATATAAAATTGTTACAATTTATTCAAAATATATGTTTGATGTTATTCATCGACGTTAAAATAAAACAATTTGTAATAGAAAATAATAATGTGTTCTATGCTGTCCAAATTGTTAATTTTTCATATATTTTTGATAATTCTTTGAGAGATGAGGGCCATTTCTGAGGCCTGGCGGGCCATTTTCTGAGGCCTGGCGGGCCACTTTTGGCCCGCGGGCCACGGGTTGGGAACCGCTGGCCTACAGTAATAAGAATAATAGCATTGATGACGAGATAAGAAAAATATGAATTGTTTGGATTTGACAAAGTCAACAAAAGAAACACCAACACCATAACTAAACATATCATCATATGTTTGCAAAGAACACAGCATAGAAATGATCTCACTCCTCAGTTCCCAGCAATAAGAAATCGGTCCACTTTTCTATAAGTCTACCATTAGAAAAGAGCCGTAAACTGCGAACCAAAGACAATTTCCACAAAGAGACAATGCAGCACAAAACTAATCATCTTCAGTTTGGCCTCAGCTGTTCACCATCAAAATTGTCCTAAGCAGTTTCCGTCTTAGCTACTACTACTTGATTGATGCTCGTCTGTGGTCTGGGATACTTGAACGGCCGCCCTCGCCTAAAAAATTAAACAAGTTCAGCTTAAGTTCCAATCCATTTTAGTTTTAGAATCTATACTGGCAATTAATTATTCTAATATGGTTAAAATGAGATTCCACACATGCTTTGCTTTGACTTAAAACTTGTAAATACAAATATAATACTAGTGCTCAATAACTTTTACGGGTAAACAATGATTTCCTGCATATTTTCATTTTGAATTAATACCGATTAATACAAACATGTACTTACATTTACACACAAAACAACTTCAATTTAGCAGCTCTGTTCCTTGCATTAAATAAACAAATAGAAAATCAAAACTGGATATGAAACCAGCAAGTGCTCATACATACAATATAAGCATGATATTTACTTTGGTTTCAAAGGAGTACCGGCATCCTGACAGCTCGGGCATTCCCATCGTCCCTCTGGGATGGACTTTAAGCCAACGCAGAACGTGTGATAACCTCGATCACAACGGTCACAGAACATCATCTTCTCCTGAAAATCAACGACAGTTCAACATTTCAGACAAGAAACGAGCACCAAAAACCAGTCACGAAAGTGAAAATAAAATATTACTTAACTATAATATTATTACTTACAATGAATGCATAAAAGCAATTCATTTCCTGATCAATGATGGCACATCATTTACCGGTACCCTGGATTTGAATGCATTATTACCTATTGACTCATCATTAACTAACTGTTACTTATTATCAACCACGGTAAGGAACACCACTGATGGGTTTATTCCTGAAGCAGTGCTTCAAAAATTTAAGATTACAAAAGTAACAGTTACAATGAAACGCCAAATCAAAAATAATAGTCGCTACAATAACTTAAAAAGAATTAGCATGACTTGTTAAAATAAGCGCATAATTATGCGGTCTTGGCTGAGAAAAAGGACCACTTGTTTGGCATGGACATGCTAACAGTTTCCATACACTAATAATTATCATAAGAAAGTCATGGAAAACATTTCAGAGCTGCCTCATTGATTAAAATCACCAATAGTATAGTCCTAGATCTACCTCGTCATGGGGATCCATGCACTTGACGCACGTCTTGCACTCCATACATTGCCATGGATACGTCTTGATTACGGCAACCATGTCCTTCGTCAACTCAAGGCAAGACGGATGACCTACAAACGACAAGAGCACACGGTAACTTCAAAAATCCAAGTGCATCTTATAACAAACCAGAAAGTGTAACCACACAGCGGCATAGCCAGGAATTTATTACGGGGGTTTTATGGTCTGGCCAGATGCCCTTTCTGACACCAACCCAACAGTATCACAGCAAATAAAAAGGGAATAAAGAAGCAAAGGGAATAAAGTAAGAAAAACAATTGTTACTACAAGCAATTGTTTTGTTTTTTTCTTATTTAAGTGGATAAATAACCTTTAAAAAACATTTTTCCTAAGCCAAGGGGGTTTAACCCCGAAACCTTCTTGTCTACGCCACTGACACCACAAAGCTTAGCTAAATCCTGTAATCTGAGCCTGCACTCAAGCTCAGTCTAGCAAGAAGTGTTTCTGTGATAGATGTGCTTTGAATAGATCAATGCAGTCGTATTTTAAAACAAGAAAACCTGGAACAGACATAACACACAAACATACGTGTCTAAGACAAGTATTAGCTGTCATAATTTTAGCAATTCATGAATAAGATTAACCACATAATAAATAACAACTGAACAAGCATACCTAAACATGATCAATAAAATACACAAAATCATCAATCAATCAATCAGTCAATCACTCAAATCATAATTTAATTGAAACCTTTGTAAGCCAGTATATATATATAACCACGGTAAGGAACACCACTGAATGTATAATTGTATATATACAGCATATACAAAACAAAATACAACTGAAATACAATATCTAATTTAATATAATAAACAAACATAAGTTGACATAATTAATAATACATTTCCTTAAATTATGCATTTATGAAACATCTATTAAATTTAAAGAAATAAACATCTTAGTACATTAAAAAATAAATAAAAAACACACCTGTGCTTCCACATTCGGAGCAGTGGACCACGTCCTCAGTTTCTCCGACTTTAGTGTTGTTGCAGATGCCGCACTTCAAAGTCAGTTCTCGCCCCTAGAGCAATAACATTTAAATGATAAGTTCAGGTTTTATCTCACGCAAATATTTACTGGCCGAAACACCTGTTCCATGAGATCACAAATTTGCACATAGGAAGCTTTTTTTTTAAAGCAAATTTTACTGATTAACTTTATAAAAAGAGCATTCGTACCCATAACTACTACGAATAAAACCAACTGCATCATTCACAACTGCTGATTAAATTATTAAATTAAGATGCTAAACGGAGAATCTAAGATAAACATAACGTTTAGCTAAAAATTTAATGCAAACTATGAAAACAAAAATAAATTAATGGTTAATCTTCAAATGGGTCATGATGAGCACGGTCAATTCACAAAGCTAAAATGATGAAGTACTAAAAAATACTGATAAACATTACTTCACCATACAGCTTTTCAGATTAAGGGCTGCCACAAGCAAGACTTATGCACTAGTCACAATTTAAGACACTTTTAATATATAGGATTCAAGAAAATTGGCCCGGTAGATAATATGCAGAACCTTTTGCCGTGGCTATGACAATTCAGTTCTGCTCCTATTTCAACTATACATCGATCAGTCAAGCTAGGCTACTGTCTGTTGATTCAGTTTTCTGCAGACATAACATTAATATTCATTCTTTCAATCATTCATTCATTCAAAAATTTAGATAGCACCTCTTCAAAAGACCTACTCAGAGGCACTCCAAGCCCAGACAAATCTAAAAAAGGTAGGCCTTCAGCGACTTATAAAAAACAGACGAGTTTAGACTAGGCATCAATCGCAAGGCTAATGGGGGCCATTCCAGATGGCGAGATCCACAATTGAATAGGTTTGAGGATCCAAAAGCTCGCCCATGACGAAGAGCTTGATGGACTGCGAGGTCAGAGATAGTTTGATAAAGATCAGACAAGCATGAGGGAGTACAACGCTACCCATTTTCCGATCTGTGTCCTCAATCAAGACCTCATCCTACAAAAATTTTGTTGTACCGAGTGTCCAATGTAACAAACAGCAACCCAACAGCCAAATGTCAGAAATATACAACCACAGAAACACCCAAGACAACCAATTCGGCATAATGCTCTATTAAGATGGCAAGAGAAGAACATTGTTAAGTGAGGGTAGAAATTTTTAAGCAGCAACCAATAAGGCACTGCCAAACAAGCACAGCAACTTGGAAATTGGCAAAGTAACAATTATACTTATGCAGAAGACATTCTCTATGTACCAAGCATAACTCCGGAGATATAATATATACAGTTCAGTAAACTTCTGTAACCCAGTCAGCCCACATCAGGCATGCTAATATTTCATGTACAGCAAATCGATAAATCATATGAATTACTTAGACGTACAACAGCGAATACCACGAACACATGCATGCATGCAATGCTTTGCTAACCTTAGCCAATCAATCTTAACAATTCAAGAACAAAAAAACAACTTATCTGAAGCCAACGACTAGAACGAAAATAAGAAACAATGAAGTGCAGTTCTATTATAGTCTAGACGCTAACTACACTAACTACCACATTTTGATTACCAACGAGAAATATTGAGACTGCTCTGCAACTGGTATTTTGACCATGAATTATTATTATTATAACATAAATTTCTTACGCGCGCAAGGTCACACCTAAGTGTGAATCTGAGGCGTGG
This sequence comes from Lumbricus terrestris, assembly GCA_949752735.1. Classification (NCBI taxonomy): domain Eukaryota; kingdom Metazoa; phylum Annelida; class Clitellata; order Crassiclitellata; family Lumbricidae; genus Lumbricus; species Lumbricus terrestris. The sequence goes on along the minus strand of OX457040.1, from coordinate 13,200,800 downwards.
ATAGTCAGCCACCAGAGGAAGATGCAGTTAAAGGTCCATGTGCTTGAAAGCCAAAGAGAAATATTAGTGAGTTTAGAGCCGTTTTCTGAAGGTAGGGAGTGAATTTGAGCAACGAAGAGAGAGTGGAAGTAGATTCCATTCTTTGGGAGCAGAGTTTCCTGCAAAGTATTCTTGCAAACCTGTGCTTAACATCACTGTATCAGCACAGCAGATTATATAGGTATCGAGCCAGGGATGAAGAATACTACAGTGGAAGTGTGAATATGACGAATGAACGCTGCCTTCTAACTGAACCAAAACATAAGTAACTTAAGAATGGTGTAGATCTGCAGCATTTTGTAAGGTACTTTAAAGGCCTAGACAACAACACAGGAAACTCCTTATAGCACTGCTTTTTGGAGCCACTTCATAACCAATTTAAGCAAAGCCAAGTCACAATGAGCTCAGACTGCACATTGTACAACGCTACCCATTTTTAGATCTGCGTCCCCAATCAAGACCTCATCCTACAAAAATTTCGTTGTAACGAGTGTCCAACGTAACAAACAGCAACCCAACAGCCAAATGAAAAATATACAACTACAGAAACACCCAAGACAACCAATTCGGCATAATGCTCTTTCAAGACGGCAAAAGAAGAACATTGTTAAATGCGGGTAGGAATTTTTAAGGAGCACCCACTCCCCAGAAGTTGAGTTCACCACCTTGACTTGAGAAACTTGCTTCGGAGTAATTTCAATATAGTCACCTCAACAGATGCGTCAGTTTTACCTTTTCCACTACTCTATCACAAATAAACTTGATTAATCAACCAATTCAGAAGTAATCGGCTAACATATAGAAGCTAAAGCTCCAATAACAAAGTCGAATAATTTTCAACAGACGCACACAAACAATTAATTGCATATGGTACAAACACGCAACGTACGCAAAAACAAAAATAAACAGTCCAAAACAAAAACCGAAAGGACTTCACAGTTAATGGACTGGCTAACTAGTCCGAAATGTACGGACTGTTCAAAAGGACACATTGTAACGTGTACACGCAAAAACAAAAATAAACAGTCCAAAACAAAAACTGAAAGGACTTCACAGCTAATGGACTGGCTAACTAGTCCGAAATGTACGGACTGTTCAAAAGGACACATTGTAACGTGTACACGCAAAAACAAAAATAAACAGTCCAAAACAAAAACCGAAAGAACTTCACAGCTAATGGACTGGCTAACTAGTCCGAAATGTACGAACTGTTCAAAAGGACACATTGTAACGTTTACACTTAATACACGCAAAAACAAAAATAAACAGTCCAAAACAAAACTGAAAGGACTTCACAGCTAATGGACTGGCTAACGAGTCCGAAATGTACGTGGACTGTTGAAAAGGACACATTGTGCATACCAGCAAAGAGACAGTGTCATTGAGGCCAACATCAAAGGCCATACAAACGACCTCTTCTGGCTGAAAGACGATCACACGACACACCAAAGTCAGAATGCAAAGGATTTTCACATAGCAAAGAACAGATCAACATACCAACCCCTGAATCTACAATTATTCATTATGGATACTTATATAGCGCTACTCTATGGTTACCACTCAGGAGTGCCCCCGACCCAACCTTGACTAAAAAGGACAGTTTAAAGGCTACGATTAAACCTGAGATTAAATCCTGTGCGAATAATATTGGGACCTAGCCTTGGTCTATGTTTTCATACGAGGAAACGCATCTGAGCAAACCCTTGTTATTATTGCTATTATTATTATTATTATTATTATTATCACTATTATTATTATTGTTATTATAGTTTTTTTAAATTGCCCCGAGGTACATGTGATCCCTCAGGAACTTACACCCTAATTACTAAAATAAAAACATCTGGAACGACGTTATTGTTATTTTTATTACAATCCCACTGTGTGTTCACTTACTATTGTTGTTATTATACATTTATCAAGTGACGCTATAAAAGCATCAAATAACAGCACTGAGCAATCAGCTTTGAGTGAAGGCCCTAGGCAATATCCCAGTTGGAAAAAAAGCACTTGACCAATCGGAGAGCAAGCATCATTCAAATAAAAGCAGAAACCAAGTGCGAGTTCAACGTGTCATCCAAAATCGTCCGAAAGACTCTTTACGCTGAGAGGAACATTCCACAACAAACCCAATTTGTTGTCAACACGGAAAATACCTTCAAGAAACTAGAAAGCATAGCAGAATATGCAAGCATCTTCCGAACAATCAAGGTCTACAGTAACAATGGAAGGCATTCAAAGCAGCAAAGCAAGTGAAAACAGTTTGAAACAATCCAGCAGCAGTAACAACGGTAGCATAGTGAAACAGGTGACCACACGTACTGACAAAATCAGAGCCTTGCCACTCACCTTTTTCTTTCCAGGCATCCGTTTGATTCTTCGTGCGGCAGGCAGCGCTTTGGCCGATCTTTTGTCTTTAAAACTGCTTCTGGAGTTCTCCGCTGAGTCATCCAACGTTCCCAAACTGTCCTCCTGATCAAGACTAACAGCTGCCGACGACTTTGGCTTCTCCTGGTCGACAGTCTCACTTGGAACTTTCTCATCCTGCTTCTCTTTCTGCCGTAAGAAAACACATAAATTGTAAGACAAGCAGCATTTTTCATTCAAATTTCAGTTAGGGCCTACTACAACTACCAAAAAATTGGTCAGAGTGATTGCTCTGTAATGTATTTTATTTAAATGATGTCCCCTATGTGCGTACTATGTCTGTATGTATGTGTGCATGTATGTATGTATTCCTGTAGGTAATATGCCCTGCAATGTATTTTATTTAAATGATGTCCTCTATGTGCATACTTCCATCAGGCAGCGACGGGCTTTCCCTGTTGCTGACTCTGATGTCTGGAAGGGAAGGGGTTACCTCCATAACTGTGCATGCTGCCAAGGGTCCCCTCTGACACATTCTATCGCAATCTTAAAGCTGTCCTCTTTGGCTGGGGCTGGGTCGGGAGCCCTCCTGAGTAGAACCTTCAAAAGGCACTATATAAATCCTTGTAATGATTATAATGAATCCTTGTAATGAATGTAAGAGAAAACAGGTTTAAGTCTCCTAGTGAGATGGTTTGGCATGAAAGGATCTTGCGTCTGTTCATCACTATTGTACATCGCCGCAGACAAAGCTCTGCTCAGGTAATGGTACTTAATTTAAAGAATAGTAATAAATAATAACACATCATAATTGATAACCAATCCAGAATACTGGGGAAAAGTCACCAAATAAAATTTTAACGATGGTGTGCTTTCAAACTCCACAGGCAAGAATACTACTGACTCAATGAGTCAAAATCATTGAGAATTTTTTTAATAAATGTACAATTTGCCATTTCAGTTCTCAACACTACATAATCTAAATCTAGAAGAGCTTTGATTAACACTTTAACTGCAGGCATCTACCAAAAGAAAACCAATACAAAACATCTATAGTTAAAATGTTTAACAGAAATATCAACAGCTTAAGAAAACTTGCAGCTACACAGGTCAACAAAAATGGATAAACGGAAGTAAATAATAAATTTTCGACAAGCACAAACAAATAAGTATTCAAGAAATTACATAGACAGAATTTGTACAGAAGTAGCATCAAGATTTATATAGAAATTTAATGCACAGAAATTCAGAAAACTGAAAATGCATAATTTTCATCTGCTTTAATATGCTACGATAGTTATCAGTAGCATCATACTCAATATATTATTCTAAACAATTCTAAACAACGAGAATACAACTAGTGCTTGCAACACAAAATACATACAGTTCAAATACATTTACAGCTAATTAAAACAAAAACAAACAAAATAATCAACTCATAATTCAGCAAAAATGAAATTAATTAAAATAAGAATAATTTCACATACGAAATCATTGATAATGCATGCAGATAAAAACATTTTACCACTTCTACAGCAGTAGCCACCGACTCAGTGTCGTCTAAAGTCTGTTCCACGCTTGACTGCGATTATTTTGGATCAAGCCAAAAATAAGCTATACAATAATAGTCTGTGAAGTGTATGTTTTCTACCATAAAAGGGCGACATACAAACAAACTCGGTGTCATTATGCAAGTAAGATAAGGATTTATCCATATATTATATATGCAAAAAATGTATTTTTCGATGTACCCCCCTCCCCCAGTGCCCCCACCACTTGTTGCAACTCGTACATTCTGTAGAACCTGCATGTATATATATATATATATATATATATATATATATAAATAAGCCCTCCCACCGCCGTACGTACACGTATGCAAATCGCATAAAAAAACCTCCTCCCTGCGGATGTAAAGCATGGACCGCCAGAAGAAATTTCTTCACGTAAATTCCAGCAAAAGATGTTTTCTGTCCTGGTTATGCAGCAACCTAAGGTCTTGACATGCCCTGGTCAACTCACATGGAAAATCATCGTATCCTACCACAGCATTCAAACACATTTGTGGAGCGCGGTGGTGTAGTGGGTATGTTCATTGCATTGCAGCCAGAGGGTTGCAGGTTCAAATCCACCTCATGTCGCCATGTAGCAAGTCCTTTACTTGCAATTGCTCAGCACTTTGGTGTCAAACTCTGCAGCCAGGAGTGCCAAAACAAGTGCACATACAAACAACAACACAGTCAATTCAACAATAGAATTTTTCAGCATGCAAGACTCCCTGGATAAAAATTACCTATGTACCTCACGGTATATTAGAACAATCAAGAATCGATATTTGTTGCACGACTACTTACATAGCCCACATAAATTACACACGAGCTTAATTAGATATCAGATGCTGCAAATAATAAGGAGAATTGAAATTCTCTTCTATCAGTATTCACGGAGGATAAATAAACGAGACGTACCTGGATAGAGATGTGATCGTTGGCATCGTCCGGTCCATCATCCTCCTCCTCCGTATCTTCGACGGCATTAGAGTTCGGATCGCTGAAGATGGACTTGAGCGTCTTGTGCGGACTGTAGAGAGCGGTGTTCAGAGGGAAGTAGTTCAACTCCTGATGGGTGTACCTATAAAAAAAGAGGAGAAACTCAACCACGAAAAAACATACAAAATAGAGTAATAAACGCTATATGACGTGGATGAACTTTAAATATGTTGAAAACTTGTAGCGCGCATCAGTGACTGGTACTGCAGTAAATACAGTTGGCTATGACAGAATAACCATCTCTAACAAAAATGAGTAATAATAAATCCTTATTTAACAATTTTAAAACAAACAGAACTTTATAGAAATCAATGCTTTTATCAATGACATATTGAACTCTTTGTTGCATAAATAAAACGGCAAGATAAGAGGAATTCTGGTAAACTTTCAATGCCTGTGCTTGATCCCGACCTTTTGTAGGAATCCTGATACTGCCCGGGAAGAAGAGCCACAGGATAGGAACCAAGTTTTTTCGCTTCTTTTGGCTCAAACCTCCTCCTTCTATGCGGATAATGGACTTCCTAAAACAAATATTAACAAAACTATAATTTCCTTTATTGAACAATCCAGTTGACAGGCCACAACCAGTTACAGTGGTGTACAGAATTTACACAACTGAAACAATTCACAAGAACACAAATCTAACTACTAATAGAACAGACGGTCTGCAATACAAAGGTGCCAAAAGCAGCCAACAAAGACGTCTGGGTCGGGAACGCCTCTGAGTAGACTCCTTGAAGGGCGCTATATAAATTACATAGATAGATAGATAGATAGATAGATAGATACTACAGGGGCATAAGGAATCGAATCAACCTGTCCTTTGATCTACGTTGAAAGATCACTTCTTCAACTCCCATCATAGTTCATTCTTCCTTGCGCAAGGCTTCTAGATGCACAATAACATCGCCGAAAGAGTCAATCTTCAAATTTCAGTCGTACTATGTCCTAAACGCAACTGCCAAGTGCCCATTTTTATGGCAAATAGTGTCTTTGACATGCAAGAATTAATGTGATGAAAGATCAATACCTGAATGACAAAACTGCATACTGGGAGCGCTAGGCACTCATTAGATCTTAGATACAATACGATTTTAATTAGGTGTATGAAATTCTATATCCAGCATAAAGCAGCAGAGCTTTGATTCTACCAACGTTTAAGGGTTTGATTATGATGACCTCTAGGAATTTGATTCTGTTAACCAATAGAGTTTGATTCTGATGACCTTTAGAATTTTTGTTCTATTTACCTCTAGGGTTTCGATTCTGTCAAAAAGCAACTGATAAACCAGTGCAGCTTGTCTTAAAGTGATAAGCCGAGGTTAAATGAACAAAGGAAAGTAAACAGTGACCTGTTGACAATCTGTTGATCAACACTTTCTTACTTACAAAAGTCTGGAGATCAAGGTAAGCCTTGCGTTCCTGGCGAAGCTCCCGCATGAGATTCGCGTTGTACTCGGCGGCCATCTTGATAGACTTCTTGACGAGATTTTCCATCTTAGCCTTTTCCACGTTTGCCTGGACAGAAAAGAAACTGAAACTAAAGCCTGATCAGAGAAAATTAAAATTAGAATATAAAAGTGAATAGTCTGCCAATGATTTGAATGTAAGCAGGTTACCACTGGAAACTCAAACCCTTATGTATTGCAATTAGAAACTTCTATTGCTATCATGTATGTCAGGGGTTATTTTAAGGAATTTTCTCAACTGCACATAAATGATGTATTTTGAGACTGGACATAAGAAAGTCCTTAACCAGGGATTTGTCCCCCAAAGCGGAAGCAGCTTTTGGTGAGCGCTCGTTAATAAGCTGGTGCTTTGCGCTTGGCCTTCGACTGGAGGTTTAGATGTTTGAATATTAAGATTTTCCGACTTTATAAAAATTCATATTAAAGATCAAAATCAATCTATTGTTATGGTAATGTTTGACTCAAAGTTCATCATGGCAAAATCTCCAAATGAATTAACGAATGAAATCATCTAAACGTTCTTTGACGTTTTAGACTTTTCAATATCCTTAATCGACTTGAGATCCCTTAAAGATCCCTTACAGATCCTCTGCTGTTGCCGGAATTGGAAATAGCTCAGAAAGATTGTTAAGTGTAATAAAGTGCAATGGTCCTATGTTCCTGGACACTTCCAAAGTTTCGCTAGTAGGCCTATGTAAGGGTACGTCTAAATGTTGCTTTTCTGCTCTGAAACCCTGGTCATTAAGATCAACATGATATTGTTTTGCTAAATCTAAAGCTAGCAGACAAGATGAGATATGTCCCCAAGAAATAAAATCTTTGAGCTAATTTAAAATTTTGTGTAAAATATAACCCACTAACTGCAAAATACGATGTAAGACCGATAAATATCATTAGCAAACCCCCAAATGGTCATTATTGATCGATAGACTTAGACTGACACCCACATCAACACGAATATGTACTGTTTAGGGTAATAGCAGTTTTAACCAGGAGCCGCGTCGCCGATCTACATGTAAATGATATTTTACCACACCATGGCTTGGCTTAGGGTACGACTGCTGGAAATTTTATATGCTACAAGCTCTGGTGTCATTCATTCATGAGAACCAGAATGTTTGTGAACATAGCCGCAGACTTGGTCCTGGGTGTGTGGAAACGAATGAGCGACCGAAGGACAATAATTTACAAAACCTCTACCCAGCTAGGTGCTCGTGCACCTAGCTGGGTAGGGGTTTTGGAAGGTGATGTACCAATCCCATTTTCGATTTTTTTTTAAATTTTCACACTGCACTGGTGGTATTCTAAGTTGTAATTTAGCGAGGTTGCTCATCATTTCAGTGCTGATAGTCATGGTTTAGGACTTTAATAAGTGTCCCGTCCCATTGTTTAAATATTTTTTACAACATAATAATGGCAACTTTTAGACTGTGATCTTAAAAAAATTGCTCACAAATTTCACGCCAAAAGGCATGGTTTGAGACTTCAATAAATGCCACTCCCCATTGTTAACATTTCTGAATTTTCACGCTGTAACTACCATCTGAACAAAATTGCTCTTTTTAAATACTGACAGCTATGGTGTTTAGAGTTTAGAGAGTCTCCTCCTTATTGTTTAATTTTTTCATTTGCACGCTGTTAATCTGGCATTTAAAGCTGTCATTTGAAAAAATTACTCATAATTTCTTTTCTCGTAGGCCTACATCGTTTGAAAAAACGTAATTTTCCCACTGTTGTAATAGCATTTTAAGCTGTTACCTTGACAACTTCAATCATTATTTTAATGCTCAGAGACGTGGTTTAAGACTTGAATAATTCCCCTACCTGTATCTTAAATTTTTTAAATTAACACAACGTAATGGTGGCAGTCTAGGCTGTCATCTGTATCAAAATTGATAATTATGGACAAGCGGTGGATAACACCGTAGAAATCTATAATAATGTTTGTGATAATATTTCTTAAATATTTGGGGATATAAGACATAAGCATCTCCGTCACCACCACAAGTTCCGGGTTCCGTTCCTCGATCCTATCCCATCTAAGTCTAGGCTACACCCCTGTGCGAGATGCTAGTTCAATAACATAGGCCTACGTGTATCTTTCAGATTATGAGGAAGGTGATTTTTGGATGGGATCACATAAACTCAAAAGGGGTGCGTGTAATATGGGTAATCAGTGACATGAAAAACAATAAAGCAGAAGGGGCAGATAACATCCCAGCTGAAATTCTTAAGATTCTAGGAGAAAAAGCAACAGGAGAGCTAATAAGATTATGTCAAGACATATATAACACCGGGAAGTGGCCCGAGGACTTCTTACAGACCATCATGATACCCATAAAGAAGAAGAACAATGCAACAACTTGTAAGGATTACAGAACAATTAGCTTGCTACCACATGCAGCTAAGGTTATGTTAAAGATACTAACAAAAAGAATACAGGCAAAGGTAGAAACTGATAAAGGATTAGGAGAGGATCAATTCGGGTTCAGAAAAGGTCGGGGTACAAGAGACGCCATCGGAGCCCTGAGGGTCCTGACAGAAAGAAGTCTAGAGTATGGGCAAGAGGTTTATATCTGTTTTGTGGACTATGAAAAGGCATTTGACAGGGTAGATTGGAGGAAACTGATGAGTGCATTGAGACGAAGAGGAATCGACTGGAAGGACAGAAGGCTTATAGGAAATCTTTACATGAACCAGAAAGTAAAGATCAGAATAGACGGAGAGTGTTCAGAGGAAGGAGAAATTGGAAGGGGAGTAAGACAAGGGTGCCCCCTATCACCACTCCTTTTCAACATATATATAGAGGAACTAATGCAGGAGGCAATGGAAGACACAGAAGAAGGTGTAAAAGTAGGAGGAAGACTTATAAAAGCCTTGAGATTTGCTGACGACCAGGCAATGTTGGCGACGACACAGGAAGGACTACAGAAGATGATGGACAAATTAAATCTGACCTCAAGGAAATACAACATGAAAATAAACATTGGAAAGACAAAGAGTATGAGGATAAGCCGAGAAGAGGAGGAAGTAACAGAGAAAATAAAAATCAACGGCGAGGAGGTGGAACAGGTCAAGAGCTTCTGTTACTTGGGAAGCATGATAACAGCAGATGCAAGGTGCCAAAGCGATATGAAACGAAGAATAGCAATGGGAAAGGATGCATTCACGAAAAGAGGAGAATTGTTGAGAGGAGGATTAAACAAAGGCTTAAAGAAAAGACTGGTCAAAACACTGGTATGGAGTGTGGCACTGTATGGGTCGGAGACCTGGACTATCAAGAAGGAGGATATTCAGAAATTAGAGGCTTTCGAGATGTGGATTTGGAGAAGGATGGAGAAGGTGAGCTGGACGGAGCATATAACAAATTATGAGGAGGTACTACAAATGGTTGGTGAAAAGCGATCGCTAATAACAACAATAAGAGAGAGACAAAAGAACTGGGTTGGGCACATGTTAAGAGGAGACTCCCTCCTGAAAGAAATCATAGAAGGGAGAATGGAAGGAAAGAGAGGGAGAGGAAGACCGCGGCAAATGATGATCGGAGGGATTATGGTCAATGGATACAGCAAACTGAAGGAAAAGGCACAGCACAGCACAGAGAGGAGTGGCGTCATTGGAGGTTGGAACCTGCCGAAGGGCAGAGAACCTAAAGAAGAAGAAGTAATATGGGGATATATGGAGAATTTTGAAGAAAATTTGAGTATGCATTGACCTACAATCCTGCAACATGTATGTATGTATTGGATAGCCTGTGTGACTGGAAGGCTAGCTCAGTCTGGATGTCTGCCTGATTAATTCTTTTCTTTTCATCGCCTGTCTCCAGTTAGATACTTGGGTTGTTATATTATAGTAGACTATTTTTGCTTTATGCGTCTGACTGTCTACGTCCCTTCCGGCTTCAGCTTGTCAGAGTAAGCGGCAAAAGCAGGAGAAAGTAGACTACGATGGCCAAGAAGTTGTCATTATGGTATGAAGGGTAACCTCGGTGTAAAGGTTTAAAATTACCCCCTCCTAAACATTACCCCCCGGTAACTTGAAGCCGGTTTCAGATTACCCCGAGGAAACTAGATTTGCACCAATCATCGCATTTATTGCACTAAAAAATCAGTAAAATTATCCCGCTTCTTGTTTTGGTCTGAAGATCACCCAAATAAACCGCCTCAAAGATGTTCACTTTCGGCTGTTACCATCATGTTTGTGTTCAACTTTTTACCACTAACTTCTCGTCGGTTCACGCAATTAGGCAAAAAGTAACTGCACAAGATCTGATTTTCAACTGCACAAATCACTTTTCCAACTACACACTTTGTGTCCAGCTGCACGTTAAAATAACCCCTGATGTATGTCCAATTAGGTAAAAAGCGTCAAATAACGACCAGCAAGAAATGTGGAAGAGCAATGACAAGTCCAATAGTTCATGCTATTTATAAAAACAAAACAACTAATTGAAATAATTTTATAAGTGATTGTGATTTAGCTAGTTCTACACAACTCTGAGCAGCATATACCAGAACAGGTCTATCGGTTTCTTGCTGGACATTATTTGACGCTTTCCACAAGTGCTGCCAAGGAAAGTGAGACTTGTATATTCAAACAAAGCAAAGCAAACATTTATATATATATATATATATATATATATTAGGCTAACCATTTCCAGAACTTTGTTAGCTTCAGCAATCTTCTGACGCTCTCGTAGAACGGCTGCATACTCCTACAAAAGCAAACATGTAATGTACCGCCACATAAATATTAACCTTTCCATACACTTGTTTGGCAAACAATAATGCTCCGACCAGAAAATGTGAATGCTCTCTGAAATTATAAACTAAGCTAATGTTACTTGGTGCATACCTGAATCTGGAAAATAGTACACCCTAATATTCAGATTCAGTAGTTGGTGGAAAATATATCATAGCCTGGACATCCTCTAATACCGGTAATATAAATATATATATGTATTATGTATATTATATATATATATACTAGAAACAAAAGAGTTTACAAGGTAAGTCAGTCAATTCAATAAGAATCAATATAATGAGAAGATCGTGAAAGTGCAATGAAAACGAGTGATCAAATCCAGTCACAATGGCCTTCATAACAATTTGCACTAACAAAATCGTAAAAGTATTTACAAAAGGGCAACTAACAGCTGAATAAAAGGTGTAGACAGTAGACGTTGTAACCCGACTTCTAGATTATTGCCTATGCCAAGACAGTTGAGGAATTTGAAGATTTAAACATATAGTCAGGACTTGCCACGATAGTTGAACAGAAATTGCAAAATAATGAAAATAATTTACTGTGGCTCTCTAGCATTTTGAGAGGAAGCAGGATAGCATAACTCTGAAAAATATTAACGAAGAAAGATTTAGTCCTCTTCAAATACCTGATATTTTTCCGGATAATCACGAGACATCAATTCGCATACTTCCTCCGTTTTTAAAGCTGTCAGTCCTGCAAACAACATACAGCGAATTAGAGATGCCTCAAAACTCACCATTTCTCATTAGCTTTCAAACATCTGAATATCCAACAATTCATCATCACCTTGCGATTGACTAACCACGCCATAGATTCGCATTTCCGTGTGACTATGCGTGCAGCAACATTCCGTATGAAAACAGGAAAAGTGTCTTACCCAGATCGCATTGCATTTCGGTCACCACGCCCGCATCCCGTAGAAAATTGCGTTCGTGTATGTCGACTTGTCGTCTGAAAATATCTAGAATCAAAGCAGATGCAAAATGTTGTCATCAAATGAATAAGATGTTGAAGAGCAGACCCTTAGTAGCCACAAGGAAGCCAAAGATGTGAAGCACCAGCAGCTTAATTTTCTTAGCATCAGGGAATGAGGGTGGGTTGTCAGTCCTCTCCCTTGAAATCTTTTCTTCCCATCAACAATGTACAGTCAGTGTACCATTTATAGATGAGTTTGCTAGGGGTACATATGGACCAGAAATCTCGAAACAAATATCTGCCCTGGTGAGGAGTTAAACAAATCAGAATCGACCATTTATAATTTTATATGTTGCCACTTGAGATCCGAGTTGCTGCAGACGCAGGCCGGTGTCTTCACTGGCAAAATAAGAGGCTTTCGAGCACTTAATGTAAATGGAAAAGTTGGCCCTGAGTGAACCAGTTCCAGATACAGGAGACGAGAGTGAGGAGAGTGAGGAACAACTGGACATAGAAGACACGAGTACAATTGGCGTTAAGACAGAGTGGAGCAAGCAACACAGCTTTGCAAGAAGAGGGACCCTGGATCGGATGCACTGGCGGATTGGAAGCCAGTGAATGGACACTAAAGCTGAGGTTAAAGGTTCACCAGGTATACAAATGACAGTCTTTATTTATTTATTTATTTCAGAAATTTATATAGCGCCTCTTCAAGGTAGGCTACTCAGAAGTGCTCCCGGCCCAACCACGGTTAAATAAAAGTTTTTAGGTTCTTAAGGAACAGAGCGGAGTGACCCCTGGGTCAAAATACACGTAGACAGTGTTGGCGATGACGGACTCAGAAGAAACGCTCATAAATGATTATGATGATTATTCAGGTATATATTTCCTGTCATATTTGCAATGCTCAACAAACATCCGAGTAATCGGCATCAATATCAAACCTGGATGTTTTCGTTTAAAAGACAAAACTCCAAGAAATTCGCTGATATGTTCCTGTAGGACAAACCAATCGGCACTCCTCTCCTGCGGCCACTGGTACTCGAAGACATTGGCTGCGGCCAGAGACCTAAAGGTCAACAGAATTAACACATTGAGTGCCACGTACGTATTAATACGTACTTCAGCCAGTCATTTAACATGGCGTGTAGGCAGTGAATGTGTTAAAACCTAAAAGGTTAGCAGAGTCAAACCTAAAGGCTAACAGACCTGATGGCCACCAGAATCATCTGTCTCCTTGCTGTAATAGCTGAAAAGAAATATGAAAATAATTGACTGTCGCTTCCTAGCATTTTGAAAGAAAGCTGGATAGCATAGGTCAGAAAAATATTAACGAGGAAAGAGGTTGAAGAGAAAGTTTATGCATAAGTCAGAGAAAAATAATTGTAGGGCCAATGCAGATATGCTTATAAAACAAATAAAATGATAACGCAGAATTATGATTTATCTATAAAAAACTGTATGTTAGTGGCCATTTGAAGAATTATTAGTTATGCATAAAATATAGAATCCCTTGGTAAATGCGTGGAGTCATGGTTCATGCATATAAATAAAATTATGGTTAATGACAATACAAAGAAAATATAATAATTAATTTATCAAGAAGAAATTAATTAATCTAGAACCTGCTATCACAGCTTATTATATTTAATTAAAATAACTCTTTCTGTAATGATACTATCCCATACAATTTTATATTCACAATATCTTGATGTCACATTACTGTCCGAGTGTTCGTATGTAAATGCAAACTGTATGTCAGTACAGACTAGAGCGGCAACACTTGGCAGTCTGAAGTACGTATACTTGTATATTAATATTTGCATGTACCATCTCAGCACACTGTTCGTACAGAATGCATGACATAAACATTTGAATGAGCCACTTCAAATGCACAGTTAGCAACAATTTTAAAGATTCTGCAGTGCTCAAGTAAAAACTGGATGGCTAAATTTTTGAAATAATGAAGAGTCGGTCCAGAGTAACACCACTCTCATGTCCAGATATAGTTTGGAACACCTAAGGTACTCACCTTAGATTTTTTTAAATGGTAAGGATCATTTAACCATAATAATTGAAAAATAAGAAAAACTTACGACGCTTGTGCAACAGTTTCCGTTGCTTGAGGCAGAGACATTCGTTTCCTTTTCGGTTTAGACGACGGAGATTCTGAATTTTCACCGCCCTTCTGCTTCCGTTTCTTCTTCGTCTGCCCAACATCGGCCGGTGCCAGAACCTCAGTTGCCATCCCACTCTCTTCTTCAACCTTGGCAACGTCAGACTTTGCATCAAGCAGACTTTCGTCGTTGTACTCCTCCACATCCATCTGCGCTTCCCCAGTCTCCTCGGCTTCCCGGCTCACGTCCTCGGATGCAAGAACGCCCGCATCTTTCTCGATCGCGCCAGCAATGTCTACGTTTAAAGATGCACCGTCCTCTGCGGCAACGTTCATACTGAGTCCCTCGCTTGCCTGACTCTCCTCCGAGTTACTGACAGAGTCCTGCTCCACTTTCTGGCTGCTCGCAGTTGACTTTAGAAGGTCTGCCAACTGTTTGGCGTATTTGTCATAGCTCTTCTTGCTCTGCACGTCCTGCGAGTCTTCCGACTGTGGTAGAACCCCGAAAGACGACCGCGCCATCTCGGAAATCGCAGCCTCATTGCCATAGTGTAAAACCGTCTGCTTCTCCTTGACATCAGAACCGGTGTTTGCAGCAGTTATCCTGAAATCAAATGAAGGACAGCAATGTGGTTCCAGTTCATGGGTAGTACTAGCCTCGGTCAAAACCGCAGAATGGATCACTCCCAAAGGAAGCCCAACTTCGCACATCTTATCTCTTTGCAAACCAAAGTGAAACGACAAATCGGTATTTCGATGTTCGCGGTTTTCTCCTATAGACATGCTGCCGGGAAACACGGAACGTGCCTTCTCTTCTTTCTTGCCAAGCATCTCGCTGGTCAGTCTGTCCTGCCTTTCAAGAACATCTCGCAAATCGTCCTTGAGTGGCTTCGAGTGCTTACCGGGCGTCCTTGGATGATGGTCCGTACTGAAGGGCCTCACACTCGAACACGTTGCAATTCTGAGGTCTTCTGGGACGCATGCAATGTCTCCTGTCGGGAAGGATTCTTTTATCGAATAATCCTTTCCAGTTGGTGGCGGCGCCGCACTTCGAGCGCCTCCCTGAAACGAGGAGTGGCCTGATGCCGCACTGGATAGATTCTCTGGCTCGGAGTGATGCACCGACAAATCGAGAACGAACGGATATGAATCGTCGTCATTTTTCGGCGTTTCTGTTTGGTTCTTCCTTTTCGTGAAATCAAGCGCCTGTAAACTGTATAGGTCATCCCTGTCCATTGCTCAATCTGCACAAAACCCAAGACATGCATACTGTCAACATCAAAGAGTTAACATCGCCAAATCATTTTAATATCTTCAATGCCATACTTGAGATCAATTGGTAAGTAAGCAGTATACCAATGTCCATTATGTCATCAGTCCAAAGCACTTCCACTTAACGAAAAATTTATGAATTAAAATGCTGTTTAAGACAGAATTATTGTCACCAATTGAACTTCTATTTGACCAAGAATCTTCCTGTCAGGCCTACTTCTATAAATTTAGACAAAGTATTGTGCATGCTTATGTTGAAGCAAAGACTGAGTTTCATCAAGCCCCGAGACCAATATCGTTTTCACACAACCTAATAATTTTTTACACTGAAAGTGTAATCAGCAACACTAACAGGTCCATTATGACCTAATAATTTCTTACATGTACTTAACTGTGTTATCAAAAACACTAACAAGTCCATTATGTCATGTATTTATCTTAACTCTCAATTAGTTTGCGACTGCTTTCTATAAAACTAGTCTCGGGAAATTGGGCTTTTGTGTATTTTCTGTTTTCTGGATTCGTTTCAGGCTGGGGTCCTTTGGATCAAACGGCGTAATTACAGTATCTGGGACCGTAAATGTCGGTTAGGGTCAGGTTAGGCGTCGTGAGGGTCTGCAATTACGCCGATCAAACGACATGGAAGTTCAGGTGCAAAACAAGCTTCAAAGGACATCTGAAAAACAGGACACCTTCTTAGGCATCAAACTTGTTTTAAAATGCATTTACCAACCACAAAGCACATGTGGCCATATATTCTATGAACGATATCTCACTCTGGGTTCTGAACTCCATAACTTCCAAGCACAGCTAATAATTATTACAGTAGGCCTAATTACACCGGTGTAAAGGTTTCATATTACCCCCGGTTTCAGATTACCCCCGGGACACTAGATTTGCATCAATCGTCACATTTATTGCACTAAAAAAATCAGAAAAATTATCCCGCTTCTTGTTTTGGTCAAAAGATTTTCATTCGTTATGCCACTTCGTGGTTTGTTTAACTTTGCTATCAATATTTTGATCGGGAATAAAATAATAGCCTCAAAGCCATTTCTCCATGTAACTTCCGCGGCGATTAGTATTTTAGTTACAGATGAAAATATTGAAAACAAACCACTTAGTGGGATGACGGATGAAAATCTTCAGGCCAAAACAAGAAGCGGGATGATTTTTCTGATATTTTTAGTGCAATAAATGCGATGATTGATGCACATTGCAGTTTGCAGGGGTAATGTTTAGGAGGGGGTAATTTTAAACCTTTACACCGGTTCGCGATGCGAGCGCCGCTGATGAGCTTGGCGAAACTGCAGTATCGGGAACCGCATGTGTCGGTTAGGATCAGGTCAGGCGTCGTGAGGGTCGGTTAGGGTCAGGTTATGCGTCGTGAGGGTCGGTTAGGGTCAGGTTATGCGTCGTGAGGGTCGGTAAAGGTTAGTGTTAGGGTAAGTGTCGTCATTAGATACTATATACTATACTAAGATATTGTGTATGCTTCGGTCCCCAATACCCTCCGCCCGTCGATTTTGTTTACACTGCGCGCCCGTAAATAATTTTGGTTCCCGCGACTTAGATTTATTATTGTGGACGATGAACGATAAAATAAGATTAGAATCTTCCATCACAAAAGCCTCACTTATCGATTCGTTGATAATCTCCAAGTCAAATCTTTATCTGGTCTAAGTACACGTATCCAGACAAAAATGAAAATTTAAAGAAATTGTTCATCAACCGTAATCTTAATTTTAAAATCGCAAATTATTTCCAATCACCATCACACAAACATAGAGTAAATATAACGAATTATTGCTCTTTGTGTTCTAAAGCGCCATCTGGTCACTGGGCGCTGTGGTGCCTTTTGGAAAATGATTATGTTATATTATTATTTATTATTATTATTTTTTTTCCTCAACCAAAACAACACACAAACATGATACAATTATGGCAGTGAATAATACATTAACATGAATTTGGTGAAGAGGGGGAGACCCAGAAGGGATGTAAAATCCCGCTAATAGGGCCACCCATAATTCATGTAAAATATAAAAGAAAAAACATGACAGAACATTCAATTTATAATCATCGATATTAATAGAATATCGATGGTTATAATAACCAAAAATACAATAACCCTGAGGTTCTCAGCCTTTTTCCGCTCGCGACACACCTAAACTTGCAAAAAAAATTCGCGACACACGTACCATGCAATCGTCATAAATTATGTCAATCTTTTTAAAATTTAAATAAGCCTATAGCCTATGTCAAGGTTAAAATAGTTTTTACATTTTAAATTTTTATAAATTCGAATGAATGAAAGTGTTGACAATGAATACCTTCTAGTTTCTAATGAATTTAAAATTCTAAATTACACTGACCTAAATCTACTATTCCACGTCGTTTTTTACACTTGTACTTACTTGCGATTTCCCCCTGAATTTTCCTTTAATCGTATAATTATAGAGATATGCTCTAGGATCGGTAGGTTTTGTGAGTGCAATACCGGCACATGCAGTTGCGTAGCAACTTGGGAGCCGTCCATAAAGTACGTCACACTATTTTTGACCATTTTGACCCCCCCGTAACAAACTGTCACAAATCTCGGACCCCCCTAAAGTACGTCACACTTTCGGGGAAAAAATTTAAAAACATAACCATTTACCTAACCCTCTAAACCCTAGGATACTATCCTTAATCCCTCTGATAGTGACGTGTGTCCCTAAACGCTTTGATAGTGACGGGAAATCAACTTTTATCCCGCCGGGCCGGGTTTTAGACACGCCTGGCCGGGTCGGATTTTAGGTACTAAGAACAAAAACAATAAAAAAGAATTTTAAAAATAAATGTGTGACGTCACACATGGCCTGACCCCTCCCTGTAACGTATGGTGTAGCAGACGCGTAATGTACTATTACTGTTACGTTTATTACTAAACTATAAGACAAGCTAAGGTACAAGAAACGTGTAAACTAGAAGATCTAACATAGTAACGTTGGCCTATTCTCCGAGCCTCCTGAATACCGAATGCCACTGTACTACATTGCACATGTCCAGACTGGCATTCGTACGTGCCGCGGTAGGCGTGGCCTAATGCCATTGTCCAATAGCGATCTAGATAGACACGTCACATCTCCCTTCTTTACGAATGTCCATTTGATCTATTTTGTTAATCCCCAATCTGTATGCCTAAGCTGATATATGTTATATGTCATAACCCGAAATATCTATAGGTTCACTACTCCCAGTCAGTTATATAATGGCACCCTAAACTCACTAGCCTAATACTACCCCTACATCTTCCTTTTTTAAATGTCAATGAAATCTATGCCTACTCCATGTATTTATTTAATCTACAAAGTCCTTTGAAGATTCTAGTCAAAGTCTCTCGAAAAGGCTTCCTTGCTTTTCGCCATAGGAGGGTGATGAGAGATGAACAGATGATGAACAGATAGTTTTAATGACTGGCAGCGAGGGTGCTGGAGGAGGGTGATTTCGGTTGGCGGTCAAACGACCGGAGCGTAGAATGAATAGACGGTGGGAGCCCAACGGTCGGTCGGTGAACGGTGATGTGTGGATGACTGAGTTTAACGGCCGTACAGCTGTTGGAGTGAAACGTGACGGGCGGTGTTGCATGTGGGTGACGAAGATAGTGTAGATGAAGATGGTGTACCCCAACGGGCGGTCGGTGGTTTTGGCTGACCGGGCTCAACGGTCTTCGCAGCTGCTGGAGGTGTTCACGAGTGACGGCGGAGGAGGGTGTAGCTGTCGACTTCAATGGGTGCAGCTGTCGACTCAATGGCTCAACGGTCTGGTCAGCGTCTTGTGAAACCAGATAACTTTATCTCCTGGGCCTCGGCAAGGATGTCTGGATGAATATAGGAGTTCATGGCCTCGGGTAGCCAAGCGTAGCGCTGCATGGGGTCGGCCCGACGGTGGTGGGGTAAGGGGCGAGGGACAGTCGCATCCGTCGTGGAGTTAATGACTTTCTCATGCGCTGGTCGGTGAACCCAGTGAACTTCGCCCGTTCAAAGGTTTGTCCGTCGACTTACAGAATCTCCGAACAGAGCGTTCTTTGTAGACCGATGACTTTATCTCTTGGGTATCGGCAGGCCAGGGGTAGCGATGCATAGGTGTCGGCGCGACGGTGGTGGGGAGGAGATGAGGGTGGTCAGTCGCAGTTAATGGCTTTCTCAGAATCGTGCATCTGATGGCTGCCGGTTATCAGGTGTCTCTGTCTTTATGTCGAGGTGGACTCGAGAGGGAGGGGGAGTCTGGTCGTTAATTGAAACCAGGTCTCAGGCCCTGTCTGTGCTGAGGGCCGGCTGCTGCCCAGCGGGCACCTTTAAAGGACTCCGCTTGGATGGACGAGAAGACAGATTTTCTTGTTGGCAAGATGGACGTCCGTAGCATTCCGTAGCTGGGTAACAGCAATCTCTAGCGTACTCGTCAACAAGCAGTCCACTTTATTACAGCAATTTTTACTGGCTTCTGACTATACAACCTTCTACTGGCTTACAGTACTTTACTGGCTTATACTGCTTTCCGTAGGTATATACCCTACAATAGTAAAATCTTTCGTGTAGGTATACACCCTACATAATAACCTTGTGGCGTCCAGCCTTCTATATAGGTTTACACCCTATACATTCTCACAGTAATCTTGTGGCGTCCAGCCTTCTATATAGGTTTACACCCTATACATTCTCACAGTAATCTTGTGGCGTCCAGCCTTCTATATAGGTTTACACCCTATACATTCTCACAATAATCTTGTGGCGTCCAGCCTTCTATATAGGTTTACACCCTATACATGTACATTGTACAATCATCTTATCTGGCATCCAGCCATCAGTAGGTTTACACCCTACATGTACAATAATCTCTCTACAGCCTTCGCTGGATACTATAATCTCCGTAGGTTTACACCCTACAATAATCTCTCTACAGCCTTCGCTGGATACTATAATAATCTCTCTTCTTATGGCATCTACATGCACATAAGGCCTACCTCAAAGTTTCTGGGATTCCTCGAATTCCAGGTCTCGAAAAGCTGCGAAAATCATGATCGTGAAAGGAGTGTCCGCTGCTGGCTAAGATAGAGCGTTGATTTTCCGTAGCCTACGTCTGCAGTTCCGATCGGTCGACAACACGAAGAGTACAATACCGCTGATGGGCGTATCTCTTGGCGTCGACTGAGCTGGAGTAGGCCGCTGCTGGCTAAGAGATAGAGCGTTGATTTCCCGTACCGGTCGGTCGACAACACGAAGAGTACAATACCGCTGCTGGGCGTATCTCTTGGCGTCGACTGAGCTGGAGTAGGCCGCTGCTGGCTAAGATATAGAGCGTTGATTTCCCGTACCGGTCGGTCGACAACACGAAGAGTACAATACCGCTGCTGGGCGTATCTCTTGGCGTCGACTGAGCTGGAGTAGGCCGCTGCTGGCTAAGATATAGAGCGTTGATTTCCCGTACCGGTCGGTCGACAACACGAAGAGTACAATACCGCTGCTGGGCGTATCTCTTGGCGTCGACTGAGCTGGTTATCCGGTAGATCGTTGACTGGCCACAGCACCTACAGCGACTGGCTTGGTTGCTGTCCGCAGTCTCCTCCTTCGGCAGTTGGGATGTCCATCCTCGAAAACTGCGCCGAACTGAGATGGCCATTCGGTTTCTTGTTCTTTTCGAAACAGAATTTTAAACATCGCTTATCGCCATATCTTTAGTTTATCTTAGCTTATCTATTCGAGCGCGTAGGTTCAGTCTCTGACATCATGTAACGTATGGTGTAGCAGACGCGTAATGTACTATTACTGTTACGTTTATTACT
Organism: Lumbricus terrestris; assembly: GCA_949752735.1. NCBI lineage: Eukaryota > Metazoa > Annelida > Clitellata > Crassiclitellata > Lumbricidae > Lumbricus > Lumbricus terrestris. The sequence continues at coordinate 13,179,485 of OX457040.1, read as the reverse complement.
AAACTATAAGACAAGCTAAGGTACAAGAAACGTGTAAACTAGAAGATCTAACATAGTAACGTTGGCCTATTCTCCGAGCCTCCTGAATACCGAATGCCACTGTACTACATTGCACATGTCCAGACTGGCATTCGTACGTGCCGCGGTAGGCGTGGCCTAATGCCATTGTCCAATAGCGATCTAGATAGACACGTCACACTCCCCCCTGTCACAAACTGTCACACTTTCTTACACCCCTCCCCCTGGAGCGTGACGTACTTTATGGACGGCCCCTTGGCTATAGGGTCCCATGCCAGACACTTTAAGCTTGGGAAGCCTTAAGTTAATTGGGCCCTATAATTTTATATCCATTAACGAGACTAACGAATGAGCTTGATAAGATAGCTATGTAAAACTAATTTTAGATGAAAAAAAGTATGAAAGTTATCTTCAATTATCCACATAGTCCAATCCAGTTCATCAAAGTGTGAAAACATAGGACAACATAGACTGCCGGTGTAGTGCGATTTACAGTCCGGCAACAAAAACGGTCCGAAACCTTCTGTCATTGGTCCACGTGACATATGACGTCAGAGGGCAACGTTAGACGCCACTGCCTCGTTTTCGTTGACAAATATGGTCCGGGTTGCTTTCTTGCGGAAAACAAGAGGCGGGTTGTTTGGACTTTTTAGTGTTATTAAATAGTGTTAAATAGCTAAAAAAAAGAGTAAAGGGTTGGGGGACAAGAGCCGAGAGATTAAGATGTTTTGAGGATGGATGATCAGAGTGGTTAGTTAGCTGCAGCTGTTTCGATCCACAGAACCTGAAGAGACAGGTGTAGGCTTTAGTAATATTTGAAGTTCAAGTTCAACGTTACTTTGTTATAACAAAGCTCACTAGCGACGCCCTCCTTCTTTATCCAGACATGGGACTGACATCTGCAGAGTGCAACCAGTGGTAGAGTCAGACAGAATGATGTATTTGAAATGTATGTTAACAAATTGAATATTATATCCGTTAGACACCCTGTTTTCTTTTATAAATTGCCTTAATAATGGATCTTGTTCTCAATTGAAACCTAGGCCAATGCATTTGAACAAAGCTCATTATTAAAGACCTTCAGAAGTGTAGGGTTTTATACACGTTATGAAGCTGAAGAACTGTTTAAAAATTATTTTCTATAGTCGCAGCACTGAACATGTTTAGTCTCACGTTGCTATGCCGATTTAAAAGTTAGGCATAGACCATATAATTATGTCGATTATGATAAATAATTTAATTTCTTGTCAAGCATAATTTGTTTCTGACTCTTGCAAGTTGCAATAAGGCCAGTTATTCCATTCACAAGACTATGAACTAGGCTACATAATATTTTGCAACTGAAATAAGAAATAGCAAGGTTGGTAGAACTACACCTTCTGATTAGGAGTAGCTTAATCGCTAGGCCTATATTTGAACTTCTAAAGCGCTAATCGAAAGCCAAACGTAAAAATAGCTGAGGGGTCAGACGTTGATCTAGGCCTATATGGGCTTGTATTCTTAATGGATCAAGATAGAAGATCCAAACGAGCAACGATCTGGACCCCGGAGGCAGCACGTGGTAGAGGAATACCAAGGAAGAACTGGGTGGAGACTACAAGAGGATTTGTGATGTCTCGTGATGACGTGGAACGATGCTGTTGGGGTGGTGATAAACGGTGCGGAATGCGTTGCCCGAAGTGCACATCCGCACGGATAGGATTAGGGTCTAAGCTAAGGTAATGGGTTTTAATGAGGACTATACGGGGTCCTAACTGGGGGGTTTGAACACCCACAACCCCACAGGCAAATTGCCCTCTGGCGATACTTTAGTTTTGAGTGGAATGCAAAGGGGTTAAGGAAAAGAACAGATAGTTCAAGAGATGGTAGGCTACAGTGTTGGACAGGGCTTGAAGACTTGAAACGGGCGTGAACTGTTTTAGTAGGAGAATTACAGAAAATTAAGAAAAGTAGTCTGGGGCTGATGTTGATTTATAGAGTTTGAGTACAACGAAGACACTAAGTGTTCCAAGGAAGACGTAGGGCTATAATTCTCACCAGGTTCCAGAATGTTAGAATAGAGTATGATCGTGTAGTGTTACATCAGTTGCAAGGTTATGACAACTCTGGTGGGTTTTTTAGTTTAATGTCACTGTGCAATAACAAAGATCATTAGCGACGCTCTCCTCATTTATCCAGGCTTGGGTCTGGCACTGGCAGAATGCAACCAGTGGCGGAGTTCTACGGCAGTTAATTCTTATATAGGTTTGCGAGATCGTGAGAAAAAGGTGTTTACAATAAAAGATATGATTTAGATCGTTAGCGTTGTCATAACTTTGATCCACACACAAGCAATCAGACGAAACACACAGGCAAACACTTTAAAATAAGATGCCCGTAACATAGGACGCACTTAGTTTATAAGCAATGCAATTTTAAATCGGATGCATCAATTAGCCTAGTTCATTTTTCCAACGCGGATTTTCCATTTTAAAAATAGCATACGCAACGGTACTTAACACCGCTTCGTCCCTTGGAATCACGTTTTCTACTAACATATGTTTGCATATTCGTAATGTTACTACCCCACAATCACACTTACATGCTTGAATTACAATGGGTTTGCGCACCGAGTTTCTATGCTGAATAAACAGAATATTATTATCATTTTAACGAAGTTAGTCAGGCCATCCGGACCGTATTTGTCAACGGATTAGATTTCGCACGTAAGTCGTGCGAGATTACGTCCTAGCAGCGAAGTGGGCGTGGCCGGACCGTTTATGTTGCCCGGACTGCATATCGCACTACACCGGCCGAAACATTAAACGCTGCCCCGTAAAACGTCCAATTATTGTCAATGAAAACTTGAAAAGTAGGTCTACAGGAAATATTTAGGCCTAGTTAAAAAATGTGGGGTCATTTGGACCCCTCAGAGCCCTGGATTTTGTAGCCTACAATTTGTTTTACTTTGAATACGCAAACCGGCTGAGAGGACACAATTCCGCGTCATCCGCAAAATTTCCGTTTCTTATAAAATTTACCACCATTTTCGAATATTACAGAATTTTGGCAAAAGCTTAATCGGCGCGTTCGTTAACGTGTTTATTGTAAGCTAGCTAAGATTAAAAGGGCACGTTATCGAGTAATCCGCAAAATATTAAATTTTTTCATGTAGGCTAGGCCGCTTCAAATTGAGATGAATTGCAATAGATAAATACAATGCAAAGAATTGTCATTGTCCACGCTCGTCAAACTGCGGAAGTAATCAATCAGTGTAATACAAGATACCGAACGACGGCTTATGCTGTGAGACTTCGTGGCACCCAAATTCTTCGCGACACGTACACCTGCGACATAGGCCTACCAGTTTTACGCGACACACTGCCGGTCTATTCGCGACACTATACGACACTATAGTGTGCCGCGACACACCGGTTGAGAACCTCTGCAATAGCCTACTGTAACGGACCAGGCGGCGTGGTAAGTTTTCGTATTGGTGTGTCGCGCGCTGAACTCAGTCTCTCCTTTTTGGGTAGAGGTGTTAGTCTAACAAGCCTGATAAATGAAGGAGACGACAGCTGACCGACAGTGAAACACTTCGAGATCTTTTCTCGTACTAAGAATGTAACTACAACAACGAACGTGATGAACAATCGCGCCTTACGGTAACTGGAATGTAACTAGGCCTATAACGAACACCGACGCAGCCGGCAGTCCAAGTTACAACGTCGTAAACAAACGAGCGGAAAACCGCAACACGTGCTTACCACTACTACCGAGCTTAACCTCTACGAGGTCCGCGTGTGCCTTCGGCGGCAGGCGAAAAGTAAGTGAGCTAACGTACAACTACTACCGAGCTCCGCGTGCGCCTTCGGCCGCGACCAAATACTGACTGAGCTATTGGCGCCTTTCACGCGCCCTATTTATACTATTCAGGGGGGGGACTTAAGTACCCGGGGGGGACTTAAGTACCGGGGGACTCAAGTCCCGGGAACGCATGTCCCATGGGGACTCAATTTCCCCGCCAAACTCGTGTACCCGATGACCTCCTATACTATTCTATGCAAATTAAGGGAAACCCAAATCTTGGGAGGGGAACGTACGTGCTTTGCACCTGATGAACTTCCACTAAGGGGAGGGAACCCATCATGCCTGGCACTCCACGAACCACCTCTACGTCTAGGGGGTACTCAAGTTCGGGAGGGGACTTATCATGCCAGGCCCTCCACGAACCACATCTATGCACTAAGGGGGAACTTAAGTTGCTTCGTACTAAGTAACCTCCGCCCGAAAGGCAAGGGAGAGGGGACTTAAGTCCCGGGGGACTCAAGTCCCTAGCAACAAAAAGCTCTACAGCAAATCCGTCGTCAATCACTGCAGAATGACGTCATAGATGCGGTGGCGTCTAAGCGCGCGAAAGATATACGCTGCAGAAAATTTAAATGGCGCATTGAATGCAAGTGGCCAATCGCCACACTACACTGTCACATAATGGTATATTACAGTAATATAATATTATGTGGTATTGTGTAGGTTTCCTCTCCGCGTGTAATATTTCACTTAAAAAACATAAGCGTACCGTAGGCTACGTCGATTATTTTATAGAACCAATTATAGCCTAAATAGGCCACCGCACCTGGAGCTGACTATACAGGGTGCGCCAAAAAAAAAACCTAGGTTTTTTGCCAATATTTTTACCAAAAGTAAGAATTTCCAAATGAAATTTTACAGGCTTATAGACAATTCATATCTACACATTATGACCAGATTTCATCAAAATATTTCAAACGGAACAAAAGTTAGGTCACTTTTAGGGAGGCCACCCACCGTTTTTTGACGATTCAAAAACGTAACGCAACAAAAAGTAGGTTTTTGCCAATATTTTGGCCAAAAGTAAGAATTTCAAAATGAAATTTTTACAGGCTGATAGACAATTCATATCTACACATGATGACGAAAATTTCATAAAAATATGTCGAACAGAACAAAAGTTATATCACTTTTAGTGAGACCACCCTCGGTTTTTTGCATGATTCAAAAAGCGTCAAAAAAGGTGGGTGTCCTCACTAAAAGTGATATAACTTTTGTTCTGTTCGACATATTTTAATGAAATTTCGGTCATCATGTGTAAATATGAATTGTCTATCAGCCTGTAAAAATGTCATTTTGAAATTCTTACTTTTGGCCAAAATATTGGCAAAAACCTACTTTTTGTTGCGTTACGTTTTTGAATCGTCAAAAAACGGTGGGTGGCCTCCATAAAAGTGACGTAACTTTTGTTCCGTTTGAAATATTTTGATGAAATCTGGTCATAATGTGTAGATATGAATTGTCTATAAGCCTGTTAAATTTCATTTGGAAATTCTTACTTTTGGTAAAAATATTGGCAAAAACCTAGGGGGGTCTTTTTTTTGGCGCACCCTGTATATCAATATCAATATCCATAGGCACAGTGCCCGTAGGAGTCCGACGCCACTCTCTGTCTGAGTCTGTCTCGTGACATGTTACCCAGCTTCAACCGGTCCGGTCAGCTGGTCTGCCCCATACCATTAACATCTTGGAGCAGCTGGACCACCTTATCTGATTGAAGGGAATATGGGAGAGAGGCATGAAGAACAACCTGGGTCAATGCCCGTATGTGTCCCATGCTCTCTTCTCCGACTCTCTCCACCAGTCTGTCCTGACCGACCTGTGCATGCCAGCTGACTGCTGTGCATTAAACTATAGAGGCAAAAAATTTCTATATGAACGCCAGAAGGGCTGCATTCTATATTTTTTATCTAATGTAAGAACTTCTATAGCGCCAAGTTACAATGCTCGATACACAGACAGTAAGTGTCGTCACTAGACCTGTTATACATAAGCGTTGTTCAAGCTAAATTCCCGGGTGAGTCCTGACGAAAGTCAAGAAGGAAGTCCAAGACGCGGAAACTGTCAGGCTCCCGAAAAAGGGAATCCACCAAAGGATTTTTAAAAAAGTTTTTAGCCTAGTAGAGATAGTAAAATTAAGTCACTATACATGGACGCACAATTCTAAGCTTCTTGTCACCCCTTTCTCGTTGGCTGGCAGCGACAGAAAATAATAAACTGTTCTTTCACGTTAGGCTAATCTATTTCACCAGTCCGTCCAATTATTCCATGAAGTGTAGGTCTACGACGTTCTCTTTGAAAGAGACAATAATATTAAGTGATCTTTTCCGATCGTGGAACTGTTCACCGAGCAAGCAGTTCGTAGACCTAGCCTATAATTCTTGTCCAGTGAACAGGTCACACACACAAATGATAAAGACAGAAAAAACAAAGAACAACGATTATAAGAACGAAAACGATTAACAAAGAACATAACTAAACGACTAAAAATATATAACTATGAACGAAAACGACCAACAAACACATAACTAAAAACGAAAACGACTAACAAAGAACACAACTAATAATGAAAACGACTAAAAACAAAAACGACGAAGAGCGATAACGACTAAGACTAAACCGAAATACAAACGATGATGACTTAGAAAGAAACGACTATGAAAGACATAACTGACAATGGCAACTACTAAGAACAAAACGACTAGAAAGAACATTACTAACAACGAAAACGACTAAGAAAGAAAATGTCTAAGAACTAAAATGACTAAGAAAAAACATAACTATGAATGGAAACGACTGAGAGCGAAAACTGCCTAGGACTAAACATGGACATAACTAAAAAGAACGAACAAACTAAGAAAGAATGTAATTAAGAATGAAATCAACTAAGAAAGAATAAAACAAAGAACTTAAACGACTAAGAAAGAATATAACTAAGAACGATAACGACTAAGAAGGATCAAAACTAGGAGCGAAAAAGACCAACAAGGAACACAACTAAGAACGAAAACAACAAAGAAAGAACATAAGTCAGAACAAGAACGACTAACAAAGAGCACAACTAAGGACAAAAACGACTAACAAAGAACATAACGATTGACGAAAGCTAAAAAGGAACATAACAATTAATGCAATAACAAAAACCACTAAGAACAAAAACGACAACAACAAAAACTGAGAACGAAAACGATTAAGAAGGAACATAAAATAGAACGAAAACGACTAATAAGGAGCAAAACTAAGATCGAAAACTACTAAAAAGAAAAATGACTTAGAAAGAACATAGCTAAGAATGCAAACGACTTAGAGCGAAAACAACTAGAAACAATAGGCCTAACGCCTAATATGGAACATAACCAAGAACGAAAACCGCTAAGAATAAAAACGACAATAAGAACGAAAACTACCTAAACTAAAAACGATTAGGAAAGAACATAACTAAGAACGCAAACGACTATGAACCAAAATAACTAAGAACCAAAACGTCTAAATAGAGCATAATTAAGAGCGAAACATACTAAAACCTCATAATATTTATAGAAAGAGCATAATTAAGAGCGAAACATACTAAAACCTCATCAATGCAGCGAGCCATAATTTCATCCACGTAACATCCCATTCATCCGCCTAATCCATTATTCCATCCAAGGACTAATCCTGTAGCAGAGTCGATCAAGAAACCTGGTAAAATAAATTTAAAAAGAGCCACAAAATAATAATCGACAGTGGCACCACAAATACGTACAGGGACACCATAAATACATGGACACCATAAATACATGGACACCATAAATACATGGACACCTTAAATTCATGGACACCATAAATACATGGACACCATACTTATGGTGCCTGTTGGGAATAACTCTGGCTACTGAAGACGCGGGTTGTGGGATATCTTTGATCACTCATGGCGTCTTTGTCTACTCATGGTGCTAGTTGGGGATATCACTGGGTGATAAATACATGGACACCATAAATACATACTTCGCGTCGTTGTTCTCTCTCTCTCTCATTCACTGCATTTTCCACCCTTGTCCATGCCTTTGTTTGCAGCCGCTTAGATTACTGCTCCTCTCTTTATGTTGGCCTCCCACAGGTCCGTCTGAACTCCTTGGTTAGGGTCCTTCGATCTGCAGCACGCTTGGTTGGTGGCATCTCCCGGTTTGCTCGCGTATCTGCCTTCATGAGGGACGACCTCCATTGGCTCCCACTGCAGCAACGCATTGCTTAGAGTTTCGTCTATAGCTTGGCGCTGCATTCTGTCTCAAACTTCATCCTACCTATGTGAGCTTTTTACTCCAGTCTCGGTTTCTCTGGTCCGTCGTTCGCTGCGGTCAGCTGCCCGCGGTGACTATCTTGTCCCTTTTTGTCGTACCGCTACTATGCAGCGTAGAGCATTTTCCGTGGTGGGTCCAGCTATCTGGAATGGCCTCCCTGCGGCTCTCCGTTCGCTTCCCCGTGACTCTGCTTGCTCTTTCTACCGTCTTCTCAAGACCTTTCTTTTTGACCAGGCCTGGGTTGGGAGCGCCTCTGAGTAGAGATCTTGAAGGGGCGCTATATAAATTTATGTGATTGATTGATTGGGTACTTATGGTGCCAGGCAATGCGAGAATTGTGTAAAAACAACTGGGGCTGGACCATGATCCACTTGGAATTGGGGCGTGAAAAGCGGACTTTACTATGGGGCTATAAGAAAGACTGGGGATGTTGAAGTCCCCAATCCCCCGGAAATTTTCACTCTGGTGCTAGGTGATAAATAACTTTTTACTACTCATGGTTCCCATTGGGGCAATACCATTGGGTACTAATGGCGCTTGTTGGGAAATATCACTGGCTACTCATTTTGCCAGTAGTGAATAGGCCTACCACTTAAATGGTTACTTGTGGAAGCTCTTTTGCCCCATCTCAGGTAAGCTATGATTGGCCGTAGAAGTCCTCGTTCTGTGTCCTGAGGTGAAGTACTCGTAGCTTTTCCCTCAGGTTTTCGAGGACACTGTATAGTGTATAATACGCTTGTAAGGATTTATTTTAGAACTGTTCCAAATAGCAGGGAATGGGCTCAGAACGCCTCCAAGTGGGTATGTTGGAGAGGCTGTATATAATTGATAATTTGATATGAATTAATTAACGAACGAACGTACGAACATATGAATGAATTTCACATGAGAATATAAAAAACCTTACTAAGATCAGCTTGGCGACCCCAGTAATAAGCGTACAGTTTCCAAGGACCTGAGAGAAGTGAGGTTTCTGCTGCTGCTGCTGCTGATGGTGGTGTCGGTGTTCTGTAACCGGGTCCAGTCGTTTCACATGTTGCTGAATGTAGCGTCATCGCTTCAAACACTTCAAAATCAGCTGATCCATGGCTCGTACAATAGATGCACCTTGCAATAATATTAATCAATAGTAAACAGCAGTGTATGTCAACATTTGCTCTTAAAGATTATAATTATTTGGAAGTAACATTGTTACACTGGTAACATTAATATTGAACTGGGTATACCTACATGTTTCACTACTCGCATAGGCCTAACCACAAGACGCTCTTTCTCGTCTCCAAGGCCCAGCTGGGAAGTGACCCTATAGATACATCTCAAACTAGGCGCAAAAGCCCTTTTAATTAATCTGCATCTTCATCTCGCTCTATGCGTTCTGCTAATCGCCTTGGGCGTAATTGCAGAACACGGGACGCTAGTTTTTCTAGTTTTTAGTTTTTTAGCGTTATATTTGTTATCCTTAGTGATGATATCTCTGTCACGCTGTGATTGGTTGAATAAAAATGAATATGGATGATTTATAAATGGATACCCGTTATAAATGGATACGCGTTATTTATGTCGTTGAAAGAAAGAAGTTGAAATGAATATATTCCATATAAACGAAGTTTGTAGAGACAAATTATAGTCTCTTTGGAGTATTTACACTGCAGGCTCATTAAATACTTCATAGTCATGTTATATATATAATATATAATATATAACAGGGTTTACGGTGGTTCAGGAGACTCGTGATCTGTGTGAGAACCACCACTTTTACAATGTTTTAAAAACCTATCTTCCCTAGCTTGGCCTTGAAGTTTATAAGTGTCTCCACCGACACTGTCTCTTCGCTCAGCTCGTTCCAGGCCTTCACTGTTCTGCTGCTAAAAAATCTTTGCTTGATGGCACCCTCGGATTTTCTGAATATTTTATATTGGTGTCCTCTTAAACCTCTATTGTCAGCCAATTGAAAAAATCTTGAGTATGGTGTTATTTCTTTGTGTGTCATCAGCTTGTAAGTCTCAATCAAATCTCCTCTGCATCTTCGCTTTTCCAGTGTTGTCAATCCACAGTTTATCAATCTTTCTTCGTATGTTAAAGTTCCATAACCTCTTATCATCTTAGTTGCTCGACGTTGCACCTTTTCGAGCATCTGCTTATCTTCCTGTGTGTATGGACTCCATGCCTGAACACAGTACTCTAGGTGAGGTCTGACTAGAGTTTTGAATAACTTCAGGATGATGTTTTTTTCTCTGCTGACCACTGTTCTTTTTATGTGTCCCAGAACTTTGTTTGCTTTGTTCGCTGCTTCTCTGCATTGTCTTGATGGTTTTGCACTTTTGTGTATTATGACTCCAAGATCTTTTTCCTCCTCTGTTGTTCTTAATTTCCTGTCTCCCATTCCATATTCAAACCCCATGTTCTTTCTTCCCATGTGCATCACTGCACATTTATCTACATTGAACAGCATATTCCAGTCTTCGGACCACTTGTACAGTCTTTCCAAATCATTTCTTAGGGTGTTGGCTTCCTCCTCGTTGTTCACCTTTGCGCATAGTTTTGTGTCGTCAGCAAACTTAGAGATTTTGGAGACAATTCCTTCATCTATATCATTGATAAAAATTACAAATAGCAGTGGCCCTAAGACCGACCCCTGTGGTACTCCACTTGTAACATCTATCCAGCTTGAGTTTTTGCCCGTTACTCGAACTTGTTGTCTCCTCCCTTTTAACCAGTTGGTGACCCAGTTCAGTAGACACCCTTCTATTCCGCATGCCTGCAACTTCTTGGCTAATCGTTTGTGTGGTACCTTGCCGAAAGCCTTTGCGAAGTCCAGATAGATCAGATCCACCGAGTTGTTTTTGTCCAGATTGTCGTAAACATCCTCGAAGAAATCTAACAGATTGGTTAGGCAGGATCTTCCCTTCATAAACCCGTGCTGGCTGTTGTTGATAAGTTCATTCTCATTCAGGTGTTCAATCATACTCCTTTTTACAATTTGTTCCAACACCTTACATATTATGCAGGTTAGGCTGATGGGTCTGTAGTTGCTTGTCTCACTCCTATTTCCTTTCTTAAACAATGGAGTGACGATGGCATCTCTCCAGTCTCTGGGAATTACTCCAGACTTCATCGATTCATTAAATATATCTGCCAGAATTGATCCTACTTCGTATCTCACTTCTTTCAGGAACTTTGGGTGAATCTCGTCGATTCCTGGAGTTTTATCTTCTTTGAGGTTTTCCAGCATCTTTATCACCACCTCTTTGGATATGTACACATCTGTCAACTTCTGGTCGTCGCTGCCTTCGAACAATTTATTTGGCTCTGGTACGTTTGTTATGTCTTCCTTCGTGAGAACTGATCCGAAGTACTTATTGAGCATCTCGGCTGTTTCCTCTTTTTCAGTAACAATCTGGCCCAGATTGTCTTTCAGTGGTCCCACCTTGTCTTTTCTTTTTTGCTTGCTTTTCATGTATCTGTAGAAACTTTTGCTGTCCATCTTTATATTTTGACTCAGATTTTCTTCATATTTCATTATAGCCTTTCTGTTTACTGCTTTAGCTGAATTTCTCTTTTTAATGTATTTATCCTTTGCTTGTTCCAATTTCAGCAATGTACATTCATCTAATTCGCAGAATTTAGTCTGTCTGATTTGCTGCATCCTTTTCCAAGCTTTTTTCTTAGTCCTTCGGGCTTTTTGGACCTCCTTGTTAACCCAGGGACGCCTCTTGTTTGTTCTTTTTAAAACCGGTACTGATTCTTCAACGACCTCTTTCATGCAAGATACAAATTGCTTCCATTTCTCGTTTAGGTTCAAATTTGCTAATCTGCTCACCAAACCCTTGCCTTGCATTGTGCTTCTTACTTTGTCGTAGTCTGCTTTGAAATAGTTATATCGCTTCTGGTAGGCCGCAATTTCTTTTTCAAATTCCCCTTTAACGACGAACCTGATAATTCTGTGATCGCTTGTGCCAAACTCTTCTTCCACTATGACTTCTTCTACCAGGTACTCCTCTGTTGAGACAACCAGATCTAATGTGTTGTCCCCTCTTGTTGGTTCTGTCACGTGCTGTGTGAGGAAACTTTCATCCATGCATTCCAGGAATAGTTCATCCGCTTTGCTCTTTCCTTCTCTTGTTTCCCAGTCAATATGGTGATTAAAGTCGCCCATTATAATACAAGACATTTTCGTAGCCCTACCGATCAACTCATGCAGTCCAGTGTCACTCTCTTTTGAAGAATCTGGGACTCTATAACACACTCCAACAAGTAATGCCTCGGATTTGTTTCTTATTTCACACCATACACTTTCCCTGAACCTATCATCCTTCAGGTCGCTTCTCTCCAGTGCAGTTATGCAATCCTTTATGTACAACAACACACCCCCTCCATGTCCTCTTGCTCCCTGCATGTCCCTGTCCTTTCGAAACATCGCATATCCCTCCAGTTCTAATTCACTGTCTTGTATTGATTCATTAGCCCATGATTCCGTTATGCCAATAATGTCCGGTTTCTCTTTTTCCACGTACAGTTCTAGTTCGGTTCTTTTGTCTATATTCACTACGCTTCTTGCATTTATGTAGAAAGCCTTCAGATTGCTTGCTGTTTGCATGCTTTGATTTTTATTTAATATTTTCTCAGCTTCACAATCCTCATGTCTCCCGGCAGACCTCTCACCTGATACTTCCATTCCCCCGACTCCTCCTTTTTTTGCTTCTCTTTACATTCTTTGACCAATTCCCTACATTGTTTTCTCTCACTTTCGGTCATGTCATGTGCTACCGATATCTGTTTCAGTTGTTCATCTGCATTTCGAAGCCTTGATAGATTCTCCAGAACTTTGTTTTTGATCGTGCCATCCTTGAACTCTATGAGCAGTGGTCTTTGCTTTTCTTCTCCTGCTGGTTTTCCGAGTCGAAACACTCTCTTTAAGTCCTTGTCCTCGCACGGCACTTTCAGGACTTCATTTATGAGGTATACTGTCGCTTTTCTGTCTTCTTTATTCTTTTCTTTTTCGTCCGTCTCTTTGCTTTCTGCCATTCTGTGTATCACAACGTTATTCTTTTTCCTCTCTTTCATCTTATCTTCTTCTATGCGGAGTTCTATTTGCTTTTCGACACCTTTTACCTTTTGTGTAACCGCCATCAACTCTTTATCCACTTTCAATTTGACTATTTCACTCCAAGCCTCTGTTTTTGCTTCGATGATACCTGCTTCTTCCGTAGTTATGATTTTCTCCAAACTCTCGGCCATGTGATCCATCTTTGCCTGTTGCTCGTTGTATTTCTTGGTGCTCTCCATTTCCTCTGCTTTCGTTAAGGCCATTAGTCCCTCGAATTTTTTCTCCAGCTCTGCGATTCTCCTCTCGTGCACTTCGTTGCGGTTTTCCAATGTTTCTATTCTGTAGCAGTTCTTGCAGAACGTTTCTCCGAAACTGTCTACACCTCCAACCATCTCGCATTTTCCACACTTCTTCAAGTTCTTTAGCGTAAATGCCATTTTTTCCCCGAGCGTACACGATGCGCACAGTGGGCTAGATGTTGTTTTGTCCTCGTGGCGCAATTAAGTTTTTAATTTTTCTCCTGAGCGGTGGCAAACGTTATAGGCACTAGTCCGTATAAATTATTTCGCAACTTCAGAGTGAAAACTTAGTCCTTCGTTGTTTTTAGCAAGAAATTGTTTACAAGTTTTTTGAAAACAAACCGCCATGTTGAACCAAAGACTATATCTATCTATGTTAACTGCGAAACATGTCGAAAAGACTATGCGTTAATACATTGTTCCCAAGGACAATGACTGCTCTTGCACAACGTCGGGCGTTTGACATTTGCAGCTGTGTTTTGTTCCTCCATTTGGAATGACTTTCCTCCCGCACTTTAAGAACTAAACTATAATGACGTCCAGCATAATATCCGCAGAAACCATTCGTATACCCGTGAAGAGTCTTCGGCTCACTCGGGTGATCTTACCAAACCATTTGCCTTGAGTGAGTGACCTACCTTATAATTAACCAGTCACCTTCGGTTTATTTTCAGCTACTCTACCAACCGTCGCTTAAGACAATACGTTGCCATTGGCGACCATCACGTGGCCTAAACGGCTATCGGCAAAATGGTAAAAGGCGTTGATACCAAAAAATTTAAAGCCGCTTACTTTGTGTCCTGAGTGGGTAGAACTGTAAAAACAAGATCTTTGGAGTCATGAGTTGTTGAAGTCGAAAAGATTTGTAAATTGAATTCTAACGCTTTCGGAAACGGTTGAATTTTCGCAACATTTATGAAGTTTAGACGAATAGGCTACGTCTTTCATCGACACATATTATAATTTGAAGCCATAATTAGGCCTATCATCTGATGACGTCATTATCTGTATTGTTCTATTTTTAGCCTGATTAATGTTGAGCGTTTTCTTTAGCGCCACTTTAGGAAGGCTAAGAGTGCAGTAGGCCTACTATCCCCGAAAGGTAGATTAATAATAATAATTTATTTTTGTTATCAATATTATTGTTTTTTGCAGTTCGACATAGAAAAAGACCCCGCAGGCCTAAGAGATTAAAACGGGTTATTAATTATTATTGTCATATTTTGCGGTTTTTTCTCAAGGAGATCAAGCTGACACAGGCCTATACAGCAAATTATTGCATGAATAAGGAAATTAAAAGTGGGCTAAATAATCTGTTTCCGCAAAATTCTAGGCTGCGAAAGAGTGTTTACTGGTTCCTGCGAACAGTACGGAAGAATAAGCCTAAAATACAAGATAGATGAAATTAAAGTCATCTTTAAAAAAATACAAGATAGATGAAATTAAAGTCATCTTTAAAAAAATACAAGATAGATAAAATTAAAGTCATCTTTTAAAAAAATACAAGATAGATGAAATCAAAGTCATCTTTTAAAAAAATACAAGATAGATGAAATTAAAGTCATTTAAAAAAACCAAAATCATTCAAATTCATTCATTCATGCGCAGTTCAAAGCAGATCATGCGGTCTGGAGCGCAGAAGGTCTATCTCCGTGTAGTGGGAAGGGAGGTAATCCAACGTACGCGTAATCATTTGAAGCAGTGCAGGGGCGGAGACCTAGGGGGGACAGGGGGCAGGGGGACGGTCCACCCAATGGAGGTGTTGGGGGACGGCCCATGCATTTGTTTCCCCCCCAATCGTTGAGCGTCAAGACTAAAAAAAAGGTCATCAACTTTTTTGGCGGCGAAAACAGAAATTTTTTCGAGATTTCGGCGGATGACCAGAATTTTTTTCCGTCAAAAGATGGAAATTTTTCGGCCCGTCCCCCCAACTCTCCGCCCAGGTCTCCGCCACTGATTAGCAGTGCCGTTTTAAGGTTCTGCTAACGTCGGTGCGTATATAAAGCTATACCACAAGGGCCCGTACTGGATGAGCGGCCGTTTTTGGACAATACCATAATTATGCGGTGTGCATTTAGGCATAGCCTATATGCTTCATTAAGAAATTTATATCTAACTCTGACCTAATAAGTTGGCGCGGATAAAACGGGGTAGGCCTACGTACATATACCCGTATCCGTAATGATCTAATCCGTTTCCGGCCGGACCTGCGAAATGCGTACCGTACCCAACCCGTTCCCCGACTCGCGGTAGATACATGTAGGCCTACGTTGAAACCCGCGGGCACGGGTAAACCCGCAGTCTCTAATTTGAACGTGAATCTTTGGTACTGAGACAAATAGGGTTCGATCGGGGGGGTGGTTTAAAAGTTTGGGAGAAAGGCCAGCGAGAGACAGCTAGGCAGACAGACAACAGACTGTGCTGGTTCCATTAACGAATTATTCCGGATTGATCTGCTGAGCCGAGCCATTATGCCTCAGGTTTCAACTTTCAAAATCTTATTTTAGCATAAAGACTATAGATATACTTAAGTTTATGCAAATATATATGGCCATTCCACAGTGAATGTACATCAATTGAAAGTAACCAGACAATATATATGCACGAGCAGCCTCACTATGATATAATATTGTCTACGCAAGTTTGATATGTTTTAGCAGGCAATCGAGTTTTGGTGAACAAGCTCCAGTATTAATGCAACGCCTACCAGGTACCAACCTAGCTTCCATGCACAAAATAGACTCAACGCTTTCAGGGTCAAATTGCGCTGATGATTGGCACCAGCGGAAGCGGAACATAATGATGTGCAATTTACATCCATATAGGCTACTCTTACGCTTCAAAGCGAGCATCATGCCAACACTTGTCAGGATGACTGGAGAACAATAATAATTCAGCCATTACATTTCCCATGACAATATTGGCCTGCAGACTTGATGTGCATTTAATTATGCATCTCGTTCGATGGAATGGCTTGCATCCAGCATAGCCAAACTTGCCCGTTTAGTAGTAGGACCATTATACATGGGAAGTACAGGTACAGAAAAGGTTAGCCTGATTCTGGAGTGCGTCATGGATTCGATTCCAAGCCCCGTGTGTGGCTTCTGATGGTATGATTGGCATGTATGCAAGTATATATGCTACGTATCTGTTTTGCATCTATGCATGCGAGTAGGCTTATGTACCGGTATCTGACCTTTTATAAAACGCATTTAATGAACTGCTCGAAAGTGCTAGAATGTCGCACGTGATCTCTAACGATGAATAATTTTAACATAGCTGGAAAGAGTAACTTGAACAGAGTTTAAAGTGAGAATTCGCATTTCAACGGAATTGTTCCCAAGAGGGGAACCAGCGTATGACAATGGACAATGTCGTATACTACGGTCACGCAAGGGATCACAAGATCTCCACGGGCGGATGAATGGATGGAGACCCCAGGTGAAGTATGCAAGCACAACTTGTACAAGTATCTGTCGGTGTTATCGAGCATTGCCAACCAATTAAGTCCAGCCAAGAAGAATTCTGTCCTCGATAGGGAACCATCGTAACGCGTCTCTCAATAAGGAGCCAGCGTAACGTGTCTCTCAACAGGGAGCCAGCGTAACGTGTCTCTCAATAAGGAGCCAGCGTAACGTGTCTCTCTATAGGGAGCCAGCGTAACGTGTCTCTCAATAGGAAGCCAGCGTAACGTGTCTCTCAGTAGGGAGCCGGTGTAACGTGTCTCTCAATAGGAAGCCAGCGTAACGTGTCTCTCAGTAGGGAGCCGGCGTAACGTGTCTCTCAATAGGAAGCCAGCGTAACGTGTCTCTCAGTAGGGAGCCAGCGTAACGTGTCTCTCAATAGGAAGCCAGCGTAACGTGTCTCTCAATAGGGAGCCAGCGTAACGTGTCTCTCTATAGGGAGCCAGCGTAACGTGTCTCTCAATAGGGAGCCAACGCAACGTGTCTCAATAGGGCACCGGCGGAACGTGTCTCTCAATAGGGAGCCAGCGTAACGTGTCTCTCAATAAGGAGCCAGCGTAACGTGTCTCTCAACAGGGAGCCAGCGTAACGTGTCTCTCAATAAGGAGCCAGCGTAACGTGTCTCTCAATAGGGAGCCAGCGTAACGTGTCTCTCAATAGGGAGCCAGCGTAACGTGTCTCTCAATAGGGAGCCAGCGTAACGAGTCTCTCAATAAGGAGCCTACGTAATGTGTCTCTCAATAGGGAGCCAGCGCAACGTGTCTCTCAATAGGGAGCCAGCGTAACGTGTCTCTCAATAGGGAGCCAGCGTAACGAGTCTCTCAGTAGGGAGCCAGCGTAACGTGTCTCTCAATAGGGAGCCAGCGTAACGTGTTTCAATAGGGAACCGCCGGAACGTGTCTCTTGTAGACGCATATTCATCTGTTATTGTATGAAAAATGACGGTGCATATATCGTCTGTGCTAAACTATCTAAAATGTTTTTAGTGTTGACTGCTATGCGATTTAGTTCAACCAAGTTAAGTTTCAAATTTTTAATCTAATCTCATCTGATTTTTATAAAGATCCTATAGTCTACTCCGACCTCCACCGGCACGCCACCCGTGAAATTTTGGTTTTCGGTAAAAAAGTTCCCCCCAAACCCGCCCCCTGGCCCCCACCCCACAACACGCCACCGCTAACTCCGACCTTCACCGGTACGCCACCCGTGAAATTTTGTTTTTCTGGAAAAATATTTTCCCCAAAAATTTCCTCCCACCCCTCCCCATCCCCCTCCACAACACGCCACCACTAACTCGGACCTCCACCGGTACGCCACCCGTGAAATATTGGTTTTCGGGGAAAAATTATCCCCCAAATTTCTCCCACCCCCACCCCACCTTCCACCCCCCACAACATGCCCCCCACAACACGCCACCACTAACTCCGACCTCCACCGGTACGCCACCCGTGAAATTTTGGTTTTCTGGACGAAGTGTCAAAATTCATCCGGACATCCGGACATACAAACGGAGGGACAAACTTTGAGAAATATACATGTATTAAAGATGTTAATGTTGCTTTGCATAATTATGTCGTTATAGCTCACTAGGCCTACTTGTTATTCGGAGGACACCTGCAATGCATTATATGGGAATCTGATGACCTTTAAGTATAATATTATGTATTGCTTATACTGTACGGTGCACTTCCATCAATCAAGTCAGGCAACCACAAACAAAGCATTTTAAATTTGAATTATATTTGGCTGTTTTGAACAAATAGAATCTGCTGAGCACTAGACCCACGCCTTGTTTGATTTGTTCTAATTTTCATTCGTTCATTCTGAAAGTCAGTAGTTAAATTTCTTGTATACCAGTGGTAAGGCCTATAGCGGATAATTATTCGAATGTTTGCAAATGAAAGTCTAAGCCTTAAGCCTTTAGAATCTTTAACCGACAGACCTATAGCCTAATTATAGGCTACTCGCTGTTTGTTTTTCGGAAAATCACATAAGATGCACGAAACAAAAAACCATGCAAATGTGTGATTGCTGTGACAGCATCAATTTTCTGGTGCATCGACGTAACAAGCAAAGGAAGCTAAAATTCTCCATTTAAGCTGAAGCCATCGGCCCCCCTATTTCTTCGTGTCACTCACAACGCACATGGCGGTTGAGCCCCAAATGATTTTTCATGCTGAAGACGAATCGTCATGGGTCTGCCTATAGACCTAAGTGACGTGTTTTATATCTACGACGCGTCCAGGATTTAAACCAGGCACAAAAATTCACAGAAAACTTGAGGAAGGATATAGGCCTACTTCAACACAACTTGTCCATTGCACTGATCCAGAATAGACCGTATTTCCATTTTTCAATATTCCATCCATAATGGATAGTTGGCGATATTGAGCTGAAATGCAGTTGTTCTTTGACAGTGTTTTGTGCACTGGGTCTATACTTTCAGAGTTTTTACGCATGTAGGCCTATTTGTAATGTAACAGACTGCACCAGAAGTGCAAGTAACGTACAATATTACATTGTTTTACAACTTACAACTGTAGGCTAGGCTGTGGATATCTTGAAACACTGGAGGGTGAAACACGAGTGTTCCACGAGCAAATGCGTCATTCGAGAAAGGTTCCGCCACTAGAAAAAGGAAGGTTGAAGAGCACTGCAAGTCTAACTGGCAATGACCAGCGACGGATCGGTGGAGGATGCTGGACTCTATGAGCTGCAGAGAAAGACATCGGCTGCTGCTGTTGCTGCGACAGAGAATTCCCACCTGGTGACTAAAGATGAAGGTTCACGAGGACCATCTGGTGGTCTCTGGTCACTGCCAAGACGCGAAAAGTTCATCTTGCTCAGCCTGGTTCTCGTTCAGCTGGTCGGTGTGATGGGGCTGTCAGTCATGGCACCTTTCTTTCCGAAAGAGGTAGGTCTCCACTACACAAGTACATGTATGTAGCCTATTCATTAGGCCTATTATAACGTAGCAATTTTAACCACATGAGCACAATTTCATAGCATTCTTTCATCCCGGTCCTCGTTTATAAGTGGATTGATAGGTAAATATCTATCCATTAGATAAAATATGTGAGAACTCAGTTCAAGTGCCCATATCTATCTATTTATCGTATCATATCCATCATATATCGTATATCATAATCATCTATCTATCTATCTATCTATCTATCTATCTATCTATCTATCTATCTATCTATCTATCTATCTGTCTGTCTGTCTGTCTGTCTGTCTGTCTGTCTGTCTGTCTGTCTGTCTGTCTGTCTGTCTGTCTGTCTGCCTGCCTGCCTGCCTGCCTATCTATCTATCTATCTATCTATCTATCTATCTATCTATCTATCTATCTATCTATCTATCTATCTATCTATCTATCTATCTATCTATCTATCTATCTATCTATCTATCTATCTATCTATCTATCTATATATCCATCCATCCATCCACCCATCCATCCATCCATCCATCCATCCATCAATCCATCCATCCATCCATCCATCCATCGATCTGTCTGTCTGTCTGT
Organism: Lumbricus terrestris; assembly: GCA_949752735.1. Classification (NCBI taxonomy): domain Eukaryota; kingdom Metazoa; phylum Annelida; class Clitellata; order Crassiclitellata; family Lumbricidae; genus Lumbricus; species Lumbricus terrestris. Next base: position 13,159,005 of record OX457040.1, on the reverse strand, counting down.
CTGTCTGTCTGTCTGTCTATCTATCTATCTATCTATCTATCTATCTATCTATCTATCTATCTATCTATCTATCTATCTATCTATCTATCTATCTATCTATCTATCTATCTATCTATCTATCTATCATCTATCCATCCATCCATCCATCCATCCATCCATCCATCCATCCATCTATCTATCTATCTATCCGTCTGTTCGTCCATCCGTCTGACCGTCCGTCCGTCCGTCCGTCTTTCTGTCTGTCTGTCTGTCCATCCATCCATCTATCCATCCATCCATCTATCCATCTGTCCATCTATCCATCGATTCATCCATCCATCCATCCATCCGTCCATTCATCCATCGATACATCTAGTCCATCTAATCCATCCGTCCATCCGTTTATCCGTCCCTCCGTCTGTCCTTCCGTCCGGCCTGCCGTCCATGCATCCATCCATAGCTCCATAACTCCATCCGTTCATTCATCCATCCATCCGTCCTTCCGTCTATAATAATCTATCTATCTATCGATCTGTGGGGACCGATCTCTCTTTGTCTCCATTGATGTTTAACGGCATTGTTCTGAATAATTTGAGGCTGGTGAGAAGGGAATGAACGCCACGATGATCGGTTGGGTGTTTGGTGTCTACGCCCTCACTCAGTTCATCATGAGTCCCATCTTCGGAAAAGTGGTAAAACACATGTTTGCATCAATTTTAATTATTAGCTCAAATACAATACATTATATGCTATTGTAGGCATGTTTGCATAATATGTATTAGCCTACGTTCAGCGATTGCTCATTAAAAGTTATTATGGAATTTCGTGTCCCTAAAAGCGCACTGAACGCAATTCAAATGAGAATGAGGTTGAGATAATATTATAGGCTATGCTATCTGATAATGTGACTCAGCGCAATGCATATGTATTTTGACATTGCCATTATTCTCTACAAAGTTATTGCGGTGCATACGCGGCCATACGACAGAATGTAATGTAAATCCTCGAGAATTTCTCAGCGCCCACAAAAACCACGTCAGAGAGACCCAGTGCCGGCGCTAGGGTACCTGAGGCCCCCCCCCGAAAAAAAACTTGGGGCCCCCATACCTTGAGCTGTCATCTCAGTAAAAAATTTCATAATGTAAGTGCTGAAAGACATGGTGTAAGACTTCAATAAATGTATCCCAATTGTTAAATTTTTGGAATTTCCATGCTGTAATGGTAGAATTTTAACCTGTCATCTTTACAAAAATTGCTCATTTTTCAATGCTGTTAGTCGTGGTTTAGGACTTCAGAGTGTGCCCTCTCCGTTGTTTAAATTTGTCCGATTTGCCAACTGTAATGGTAGCATTTATAGGCTGTCATCTTAGCAAAATTGATCATTATTGATGGGCAGTGGATGATACTTATGAAATATTTCTGAAATATTTGGGATACAAGGATTCCGTCCCAACCATAAATTGTGGGGCCGTGCCCCTGTCCACACCCCCAAAGTCTCCTCTTTGGTTGAAGGAAAATGATCTATTAGTTTGCGTAATATTATTTTGTATGATTTGCGTTAAAACATAATTTGGTGCGTGATTTCAGGAATGAACAGTCATGAAAGGTATAATTACCAGCTACATTTGAGGCCCCTTGCAAACTTGAGATCAGACACATACCAAGGACATATGGGACCCTACACAGGCTTTAATGTTTGGGCCTCACGCATTTTTATTTGGAGGCCTCATCCAATTAGCAATTAGAATCAGTTACAATTTATAAACATTGTGTTTGAGAAAGTGGACGAAATTGCCTGAGTAAGTTTAAATGGCTTTAAACTTACGCCCATAATCGGTACGATATTTGCATTAGGTCTGCTATGGCAGTGCCATGTGGTTAGTTGAGGCATGCACCAGACCGGATCTGTACAGTCACAAATGGGCAAAACGACCAGCTAAATTTGGGGCCCCCTTTCAAACTCTAAAGGCTTTATACTTACGCCCAAAATCAGTATAATATTTGCATTAGATCTGCTAAGGTAGTGCCGTATGGTTAGACGAGGCATGCACCAGACCGGATCTGTACAGTCACAAATAGGCATAATGACCAGCTAAATTTGGGGGCCCCTTCAAACTCGGGCCCCCCCCGGCCGGGGGGTACGGGGGGGTGCTAGCGCCGGCACTGGAGAGACCAAGACTCCAGTTATTCACCGGCGCAATATCAAAGCAAGTCGGCAATAGCCAGACCTGCTTTTTTTCGTTCCGGTGCCTGGTCGAAATCCTTGGAGGTCAAGCCGAAGACAGAACAGTTATGGCGCTGACCAGCAGGTCCTTGTACAGTTGTACACTAGCGCAGAAGTGCCATGGAGGCTGAAGAGTCAATTTAAAATTTTGCTTCCGCATAGCGTTATCTTCGACAAGAATCGACAGCGGATAATGTCATAGCGTTATACTGAGTCTATAATAATATAATAGGCGAAATTCGTGGGCATCTGCTTTTAATAATAAATTAATTAATGACTTGCGTGTTAATTTACACAGCTTCATCATTTTGGCTGCAAATGCATGATTGTCTGCGGCGAATCGATCAGTGGAATCGGATTCATCTGTTTCGGGTCTGTCGATATTAATTTTTATAATAAACTACTAAGAACCTTTACTCATTGTTCAGAATTCTTATTTAAAAATGTAGTCATCCGTCTCTAAAGGCCTGAGACAAATAATATTTGAAAAATCCTGGGCGTTAGGCTATCGATGGCGCTTTATCGTACAAGAATCCTAAACATTTTTCTTTCATTCCTCAAATCCTCCTTCTAGAAACTGATAATTAATATTATCAAACACGTGGTTTCATGCACAGGCAATTTGCAGGACACAAATTGATTTGCGCGATTATGATACACTGATGAAAAACTATATGATATGAATGATTTTGTTTAGACCTAATTTCGAAACGTAGGCCTAGCTGCATGATGACCATAGGCTACGCTTATTCCGTCGTTACGGACCTGCTACCAAGTTGCCTCCGATGTTAGGTCCACATAGCTGCATACATACACAAATACATGCATACGAATGTATTGTATAGGCCACATCCATGCATACGAAGCCTACCCCTACATGTACGTACGTAGCATACATACGTAGTAGCATAGTCTATACCAGGGGTCTCAAACACGCGGCCCGCGGGCCGCATGCGGCCCGTTGACCTGATTAATGCGGCCCGCGACAACCACCTGGATTTTGGTCTTGTAAGGAAAGAATTCGGTTAAAAACAGATTTTGCAGTTCTTTTGCGATTTGAACCTGAGTTCAAACTAGTTTCTACTCCTTTTGCTGTGGACATTGAATCTGCAGCAGCAGATATTGAGAGGAAGTTAGTGAACCTTCAATGCATGAATATCATGTTGCACAAGAAGTAGCTTATAGGTTACAACGAAGTAACTGTTGTTATTCCGGAATTCCGCACATTTCTACCATAAGACAAATTCTCAAATCTGCGCTTAGCTGCAACACGCATAGTGATAATGTTTGGCAGTACCTACACAATTATGTGAGCAGTTTTTTTTATATAGGCCTACACCGATCGGTCGCATATCAGAAGACAAGACCAACCATTAAGGCTCTCGTAGTTGAAAAGCGTCAGACGAGTAGCGTTAATTACACTTTGTGCAATACCTCTGAGACTATACTTATTATAAATACCATGGTATACTCTTACTAAAATGCACTTTCGATGCACTTCATATCATTGTGGCTCTGGCATGTAGCACCACATAGTTACACTAAAAATATAATATTATGTAAATTTTACAGGATTATACCATTATCGTGTATGCTGTAGGGCCTAATGATATAGATCTACTATGGGTCAATTTCTACATAAATAGTTTCACGTGCATTACATATTTGTAGGCTATGTTGCGGCCCGCCAGCCATTGTAAATTACCAACTGTGGCCCACATGATGACTTGAGTTTGAGACCCCTGGTCTATACAGACAAACATACACAGGCGCGTCTCTAAATATTCACTGAACTTGCGTCAGTCGGCGCAATAAAGAATAATTATTTGTAGATGTTCAAAGAAATTTTGCTTTGTATGCGTTTCTATCTATGTAGGCTACGGTATGCATGAGACCTTGTTACAGCGCCCCTTCAATAATACACTCAGAGGCGTCGCTGTCGACTATACAGCGCGGACACTGCATAGGAGTTTCACGTCAAAACGAATGAGTAGCCTAATTATTGTGAGTGCAAGATTTACTAAGGGTCCCTACACTCGGCGGTTTGAGGTGGATTCGTGCCCGCGACCTTCAGGCACCAAGGCTCCGAACATACCTCTACACCACCGTGCCTCATAATGGATTTTCTATGGAATTTCTTTATTATAATAGCGCTCCTTAAAGTGACTATTCATACGGTTTGACCTGTTCCTGTATAGGTTCCTAGCCTATGTCAGCGATGAAACCCTTTTCGCCTGGTTCTGTTTCCTGCTTCGTATTCTCACCGCAGTCGGAAGTGCGGCCAGCAGTACCGCTGGTTTTGCAGTCGTCTCTCAGCTCTTCCCAGGTCAGCTGTCAACAGCCTATGGGATGCTGGAGGCAGCCGCTGGACTCGGGTGGATGATCGGACCAGCCTTCGGCGGGTTTCTCCATTCGGTGCGAAAACTTCGCCGTTTCAATGAATATAATCAAGAGAGAAGGATTAACATTTCACTGAAAAATGAATTAATAAATAAATTTCTTCCTGAATAAATTAGTGTCTGAGTTTTTGCTCAGTGTACCAACTTTCTTCCATTGCTGTAAACAGTGTAAAGGATCAAAAATAATGACAACGTACGAAAAGAGAAATAAAACGATAGTTCAACACTTCAAATGATGATGATGATAATGATGATGATGATGATGACGACGACGATGATGACGATGATGACGATGATGATATTGATGATGATGATGATGATAATGATGATGATGATGATGACGACGACGATGATGACGATAATGATGATGATGACGATCATGATGACGATGATGATGAAGATGAAGATGACGACGATGATATCACTAATATTTGTTATACCCTATTGTTGATTTAGCTGTATGGCTTCATTCTTCCCTTCGTCGTTCTTGGTTCCCTGATCTTGATCATGGTCCCAGTCTACGCTCGGCTGATTCCAGGAAGACCAGGTCAGTTGAACAACCACTGCATAAATAAGTGAGTAAATATAAGTAATTGTTTGAAATGATAGAGAGAAGCCTCAGACGGACCCAGGACATGTTCGAAGCCCACTCCTCCCTGCTATTTATATATGATATATATAAGGACACTCCTTTATTCCATGCACCCCAGACAACATGACCGCAGACAACTTAGTGAGAACAAGGTTTTTTTTAAAATAAGAATGTTTTATGATGCCTAATATCAGGTAAACCAAAGTGCAGTTATGCAGTTGGATTAATAAAGAATATACTCACTTACTTACTTATCTCTTGTTTAACTGCCTTTGATTGATTGACAGAGACAAGTGACTCATCTGTTGCTGACGATCGTGGCGGCACCAAGGAGAATGAGGATGAGGAGCCAGGTGGTTCCCGTCGGCTGCTGAAGCTGCTGCTGCATCCGACGGTCGTTGTCATGTGCCTTGCGGTTGTCACTGCTCCTCTTGTCTGGTCTAGTCTCCAACCAACAATCGAACCTCATCTTCGATCAGTAATCATCATCTGTAACGTATCATAATCTTCATATTCAGTATACCTAATCATGATTAACTCATCTAACGCATCATCGTCTTCATATTCATAACCCATAACAATTATTATCGTCTTTATCTTCATAGCCATTATTATCATATTAATATTCTTAACCATGACCTTCATCTTCATATTCATAACCAATATTATCGTCTTATCTTCAGGCTATCATCTTCATATTGGTAACCATTCTTATCATCTTCATCCTCATAACCATTGTTATCATCTTCATATTCATAACGATTGTTGTCATCTTCATATTCGTAACCATTATTATCAAGTTATCATCTTTATCTTCATATTTAAAAACATTTATTATCATCTTCATATTCAAAACCATTATTATCGTCTTTATCTTCCTGGCTATCATCTTCACGAATAGGAAGCGTTTGGGTGGTAAGTATAGACGAGTCTGAGACTGATGACTGTGGGGCGAACGCGGAACAGGTGGACGGACTGATAGCTGAGAAAGATGTTGGCAATTGCCTCATATTGATGGCCCTTCAGAAAGTAAGTAGGTAGGTGAGTAACTTTTGTTTTCACCTGCCAATCGTATATGAATGAACTAACGGTAACTAACGGAGTAACGGTACTCGATTCTAGGTTAGAATGGAGAGAACGTTACGTAGAACGACTTGCAAAACGTTCTCGCAGTCAATCATCTTCACGAAAGATTTATTTCCATTCGGTTTATTAATGTTTATCGTTGTAATTTTGACTTCAGTTCAACTTGAGCGACGTTGCTCTTGGGGGAATATTTGTCATGATTGCCGCATTCTACGCCGTTTGCTGTCCAATCGCAGGATACGTCACGGATCGAATCACGGTAATTTATACCATTAGGCCTATGTTTGGTCCATGTATCTCCTAGCATCCCGATCTCTTGTAACGGACTTTCTGGTGTAACGCAAACGAGAATTGCTGAATGTTCACATAATTATGGCTCATAATATCAATGTGAGAGGGGCAACTATATTCTGGGATACAATAATGCATGGCTTCATATAAAACTACAGCCCTTATTGGTCTAAGGCTCTAAGCCACATAGTTCAATTATCATGATTGCTGTAGGCTATTCTACGCCTTAAACATTCACTAATCATTATAAAAACAATTAATTTAAGGCTTCATGTGTTTTACCAGCGAAATAACCGTTTCAAGCAATTTTTAAGCTGTGTGCATTGTAGAAAATTCACGTTTGGGACTGCATTATTCTTCTGCCAACAGGCTAACAATAATAATAATAAAGATGGCATAGTGTGTATTTTTTAGAAGTTGAGCCTACCGTTGATGGCGACTGGCTTCATTTTATCCAGTTGTGCTCTCTTGTTTCTCGGTCCATCACCAATCCTTACATTCCTTCATCAGCAAAAGTAAGATGAACTTCATTCCTCAATTCCTGATTGCTGATGTATAGCAAAGGAGCCAATAATTGTGAATGACCTACATAATTATTACTAAAATATTATCATAATAGGGCCTATACTTGGTAGCTGTTATCTATGACTGAACGTCTATGTTTAGCGAGAGAAATTTGGTCATTATGCATTTCGCTTTGTTACACACTAAATTTTTTGGAATAGCCTAATTATGTATTACCTTTTAATTATGGTTTTACGAAACTATGGTAAACTGGTGACACATGTGCACACGCACACATGCCCATGCATGATATATTATAGCCTGCTTAGCAGAAATAAGACTGCATATTAAGTAGCCTATATTCGTCTCCGCTCAGTTTTACTTTTGTTCTGCAATTTTTGCTGGCGTGTGAAACGCGCCGTAGCATTAATCTCACTGTTTCTTGTGGTTTAAATTTTCAACAAAATTCATATAGATCTATTAATACATAACACTATAACAGCATGCTGAAATTTTGGTAGATCTAAGCAATAAAAAATGACAATATTCTAAAGTAACATTAGAAGAGCATGGTCAAAAGACTAGCAAAATAACAATTAAGTGGGTCCTACCTTATCTATAGGCTACAGTTGCGATCTTCATATTCAAATTGCAAGAGAATTTTATAAGAAATTGTTTACATATTGCTTACGCGTTGTGTTCCGTATTGTACCATTCCAGCCTCCTTTGGTTGAATCTCGTGGCTTTCATTGTCTTGGCTGTTTCCTCAAGTTTCTCAATTGTACCGTCTTATAACAAGATCATCGACTCGATCGGGTAAGACGATGAAAAATGCGTGTCATCAAATCAACCAATATTCGTTTTAGTCAACAAATCTGACTGTCGTCAACTCAACTATAGTTGCAAGTTACTACCGTTGTCAAATAATTATTAGTCCGCGTACGGTTGTATCGACTCTTTCTCGTTTTTGCGCAGTCTGCATTCTAGACCTCTAATCGGTAAGACTCATTTTATTTTATGAGCATTCTTAATCGACACACAGACTGAACGCTCGTGAATAAGCTGGTACACTGCGTTTGGAATGCCAGTGGTGCTTCTGATATTTTGAGATCATGCTCACGGTTAGGATTCTCTTGCAAAAATTTCATTGTTTGAGAGTAGCGGAAAGGAAATAAAGTGGCTAAGAGAGCAAGAATAATTATTTAGTTTTGATTTGAGCAGAAAGAGAATTAGCGGCGTGTATGTCGCGAGTTTGATAACATCCTTGCCAATTAAGTTTAAATTGTTACTGGATTGAAAAGCTACCCAGATGCACTTTAAGGGAAAATGAGAAAAATAAAGAGGAGTCCAGTAGTCTAGGATGGATAGTGATGCGCTCCACCAGTCACAGTACCGGTACGTCCTAACGGTTAAATGTGCCCTGTGCAAGAGTAACCTTGAGTGTAAGCTTATCGATAATATAATTAAGTTCAATGCAAGCATGTTTCAGTAATTTCCAGTAGCGGCGCCAGAATTTCAGTTTTGGGGGCCTGAATCCTAAAGGTCATTTATTTTGGTCAGTTTTTAGGGGCCAATCATGGAAATATTTCATTTTTACATGTAAAAAAACCAGATGGCCTTTTTAGGGAGGGCTTAGCCCACTCTAACGCCCTGGCGCCGCTACTGGTAATTTTTGCATTTTGTTTAAGGTCAATGTCAGAACTGAATCTGTCGGTACACGGAGCAGTTGCGGGCTTATACAACAGCTGCTATGCCTTAGGGTAAGTAATATTATACATTGTGCAATCCATCTTAGCATTCATCTATACCTGTCATTCTATGCGTCTATAACCCATGGGCGGAGTTTATCAGGGACTAGGGGGGGGGGCTAAGCACCCCATGAAGACCCAGATTCATTTTTTTACCGTGTAGGCTAAACGGTATCTTTTCTCGGGCTTAGCAACCCCCCCCCCCCCAAGAAGGCGCAGGCGGATAAATTTGTTCGGGGAAAATGGCTCTGTTCACGAACGCGAAACTTTCGAATGACTGAAAAAGGTCATCAGCTATTTTGTCCGGGAGAATTTGTATTTTTCGGCGAGATTTCGACCAGAGGACTAAGAAAAGGTCATCAACTTTTTTGGGCCATTGTCGGCGCCGCTCGTTCTGGACCAAGTCAGCCCCAACAAATTTAGCCCCTCCAAGAACGGAAGCCAGACTCCGCCCATGTATTATACACCTGCCTGTGTTTTCGTACTTTTCGAATCTCTTTCCATTGAGTTTTATGGTCTTAAAGTGCATTGGCTATATAATGCGACGTCGGTTCGGGCCTACTGTGAGGACTGTCACGCAATGCACGTAAGATGCAAGATGGAGCGCATTATGAGTTAGTCTTTGTGTAGGCCAACCTGTCTTGTTCTCTTTGTTTCGGCTCCTGTTGGCTTCCATCTCAGCCTGTTTTTAATCGGCCTGTTTGTCGAAATACATTTGCCTGTTCGTTGTTGACCTGTTATTATTGACTGCTCGTCGGTTTGCTGCCAGTCGGCCTGGTTCTTTTTGGCCTTTTGCTTAGTCTGGATTTTGTTTGTTAGTTAGCGCGTAGGCTATATTGTTGGCTTGGTAGGCCTATTAATTTTGCCGGGCTGATTCTGGTCGGCCTCGTTTGGTCGGCCTGTTCTTTTGCCGACCTGTCCCTATTTTGGCATGTTTTTGTTGACCTGGTATTTGTCGGCCTGACCATCGATTTCTGCATGTCGTTGTAGAGAATTTCTGGGTCCATCTGTCGGAGGTTTGCTTTGCGACAAGATCGGATTCGCTTGGAGCGTCACTGCCACAGCTTCACTCTGCTGCGCCATGGTAGGCTAACTGTAGCTGACATCGCACGATTCGCATCGGTTAAACTTATGGATGGATCCGATTTGACCAGGGTCTATGACAACAGAGGCCGTTACCCTGGACAGAAATTTGCTCGGCATATTACAGCACTTAAGAGCTTTCTTCGTTAAACTTATTTATCGGAGCGGTAATTATCAATGGTTACCATGGTTACGTGCAAAGTCATCTTAGCGGAGAATTGAATCAAAATTACTATGGCTAAATTTGTTAAATTTAACGACGACTTAGATGGGGTCGCACAAGGGCGCAGGCAGAAGAAAAGAGGATTTCCATTTGGAAGATTCCAATTGACGTGGCCGAAAAAATGCACAGAATTGCTTTTTTCAATTCGGAAATGTTTATTTATTTGGGTTCGAACCTGTGACGCAACCTAGTGGGGTCAGATCTCAAAACAGCAGAAGTTGGGTACCGGTAGTCGGGTAGCTTAACTGAAAGCGCTATTCTTAGTGCATTGGTTAACTTCACGGCATCATGATAATATAATTATAATATTATGGTACAATAGGTAAAATGACGACAAAGTTGCTGATAAACCAGGGTGTAGTGAATCGTAGCATAGCAGGTCATGTACAATTGTACATGTATACAGGCAGCCGATAGTTTTGCTCTTATCAATAAACTGCATTTAGATAGTAGACTGAAACATAGATATATGAATAGTTCCTTTTATATCAGTTACTTTTCGCAAAATTACTGTACAACACCTAAAAAGGAGTTTGAGATTGATCCAGTGCATTGAATTAGTTGACGGTTGTCCTCCAGTCATGATGGATATGGTGATCGATTGGCTTCCTGATTGACTGGCTGGTTGACTGACTGATTGACTGGCTGATTGACTGGCCGATTGACTGACCGACTGACTGAATGGTTGACTGACTGACTGACTGGCTGATTGACTGGCTGATTGACTAGCTGATTGACTTGTTGATTTACTGGCTGACTTAGCGGTTGATTCACTGACTGAATGACTGGCTGATTGACTTATTCATTGATTGATTGATTGATGAGGTTTATTAATTTATTCATTTTGTTATTTCAAGGGTTGCTGTATTCTTCTGCTTTGGATTTACGAACTGAGGCGGCTCGACTTAACAGCGAATTCATTCACAACCTCATCTCATATTATACATTAATTGTATAATAGCGCCCTTTTACTTCCAAACTTATTGGATACTGTGCGCTGGGATAGCTTGGAAATACTTCCTCAGTTCCCTTAGAAAGAACAGCAGGAACGTTTCTGGAGAACTCCAGTCGGAAAGTTGATAAAACATATTATTGAGCACGCAGCCGAAATCGTCGAAATTAATGGAAGCGCAGTTTCTTGAAATCCTCATAGACGGCTGAAAGGGAACAACGTTGATATGTTGGAGGCAGGAATAAGTCGTTCATTGCGATCAAACGATCACCATCGTTCATAATTAATAATTATTAAGGCACTCCTCTGGTCAATACATTGTTTTTTAAATTTTAGAAGATGCGAGTAGACCTAATTTAAAAAAAGGCTATTGTCGCATCATTACTAAGACAATAAATTTATGGCATCTGCTGTTGGCGATGAAAACAAAACATTATTATTGCAGGAGCTGAGACAAATCTGTTTATAAATAACGTTAATTAAATAGCTGTTGCTGTTGTTTTAGCCATCGATAATATAATCTTACATTCCGAATGCTAGCAATGACAACAACGATGAATGGACCTAAATCTATAACAGTCCTGTTCCGTTCATACGCGAAAGAGTCGTTACCTCAGTCTACATTGTACATCAAAGTAGAATTCGCTAGAGTAGAAGTTAGGTTACATTTACAAAGACAACGTGATCATTTACTGTAACATACAATAATTATATCAAGAGTCAGACTACATTCTAGAAAAATTATAAATAGTACAAAACGTCGCTCGAATATTTGTTTCGATTAGATCTATTTAATTTAGGCTACCTAAATTGTCCTTTGGTCTCTATCCTGCTGTATACCACATCTAGGAATGTTCGATCATGTCCGCTATAGTCTGACTTAACAGGTCAAAGCGGCAGGGCCTTGAAAGGGATTTTTATAATGGAACAACCAGAAATGTGTAATCCAGTGCCCTTTGGACCGAAAATTTCTGACGACCCGTTTTGGTCATTCGAACAAAATCTTCCAGTAAGGTACCAAATTTCCTGCTTTAAGATCTGACGACCTTTTGAAATCTCTCTCCCTGAAGTTACTGAAAAACACGCAATGTAGCCTAGCCTTTTCCCGTATTTTGTTCCTGCACAACTCATTCCATCCATTTCGGTCCTCCACGGTAAATTACAGTGACTCTCTTTTTTTACCGTTTTGCACTGCACAGGATTGCTTTTACAACTGCACAAATTCATTTACAACTGCACATTTTGTGTAGGCCTACAACTGCACGTTAAAAAGGCATGAGAAGCTTTTCCAGAAAGCGCGACATCAACCCGATATTGGTCCACAGTTATAGGTCAAACAGTTTATTGCATGATTTACTTTGACAACAAGTTTTCAGATTATCAGATCGTAATAGAGTCAATAGAGTCAATAATATAATTATATAGTCCGACTATCGAAATAAATACATTTAGGTTAAGGCATGCATTATAATCAAATATCACATCGCAAACGTTTGCCTAGATAGACTGTGTTGTCAATTTCATAATTTAGACAACTATGCTAAAAGCGACTGGCTGGACCAGTGGCGTAGCCAGGAATTTATGATGGGGGGGGGAGTGGGGGGTTATATAGCCTGGCCGGATGCCCTTCCTAACACCAACCCAGCAGTATTACAGTAAATAAAAAGGGAATAAAGTAACTAAGGGAATAAAGTAAGAAAAACAATTGTTACCACAAGCAACTGTTTTGTTCTTCTTATTTAGCCTAAATGAATAAATAACCTTTAAAAACTTTTTCCTAAGCCAATGGGGGGGGGCGGTTTAACCTCCGAGGCCCCCTTGAATACGCCACTGGGCTGGCCAACCAATGAAACTTGTCGTTAAAATGATAAAACCGGGAGACAACAGCTCAATCAAATTAATGATAATGTCGAGTCTGCGAAAGACGCTTCGCATAGCTAGTGTTAGTGCCAGGATTCCAGAGAGCATGTCAACACATCTTAAAATTCTCTGACCACATAGCCTACACCTCCAAAATGTAGGCTACGTGGCCTTTGTAAACTGCGTTTTCATACGTGCTGGTAGGACATCTTTCGGAAAAATACTTCACATTATCTTAATCACCTAAAGTAATTTGGACAACAAATTGATCAGTGTTAAGAAGAGCGTCGTTTTAAGTAAAAAAGTAATTAAGTAGGCCCCAAACGCTAAGCCATTTAAAAGGAACGCAGATCTTATTTAACATTTAGCGGGTGAATAATTAATAAAATGAAAAATGTTATTCGAATGCAAACTTTGGAAGGAAGAGTCTAGTCTTCAGAAACGACTCCACGTAAACTGCTTCCAACTTTTAACTGTTTTACAATGCAGTAGGCCCTATTTACAACTTAAATAAGCAAATAAAGTTCTAGGATAGGCTTATAATTACGCGCACGCTAAGTGGTGTAGGCTATGCACTTGGGGATATTATTCGTCCCCAGAACAGTCCAGTGCATATACGTATATCAGAATAACTAGAAATAGGTTACATGTTTTTATTTAATCTGACATAGGCCTACGGATATGCATATTACTTCGGCCTGCTAGTTGGAATTATTCTGGTAGGCCCCTAAACCTATTTCACATTAAATCTCTGGCAAGATCAAAATGTGCAGTTGAGGTTAATATTTTTTTATAGGCCTACTTGTAGGCCTATAGTCTAATTTTGCTCCAGATATTTGCGAGTTTCTGATTTTTAACCATGATTAGCCTATAATAGCCTATGGCATAACATTAGCGAAAAAGTTTCTGCAAGTTCCCTGAATTTTTAAAATACTGATTTGCAGTCTGTAGAACATTTGCAGGCAGTCAATATTTCATTGTTGCAGTCGTTTTCAAAGCGGTTTTCTCGTCCTCTGCAATGTTTCAGCTGATCACTTACAATTTGGTTGTAGGAACCGCGGTCATATTTACTGCAACAAAACAACACACCTATTTGAGTGCTAAACAATCAGATAATACTGTCCACCTAATAATTGTAGACAAATGAATAGTTCATTCCGTAGACATATATCCTAGTAACGCACTATTACAATGCGTTTTCCAAATTTATATTTAGCCTCGGCGTCTCAGGGCTGTTTCGGCGTTCACTCCCGTTTTCCGTTTTTACCAAGCTGGTAATTATTATGCACCCGAGTCAACTGATTGCAACTCATTCACATTGATCTTCCCAAGGTCCGTCTTTCACCTCTGCAGTCAGTCCTAAATACTTTCACATTGTCCACATCTACGTTTGAACAACTGCGCTGGCTTCCTCTTTCCATGGTGATCATCTCTTTGTCGTACGAGCAGACTCTTCGCATTGACGTTTCGCTCTTCAAACAGGCTTGATCTACTAGTTCCTCGTACTAGAGAAGTCATGACTCAGTCTTACATGTTTCCTGGTATTGCGCCCATCAATTGGTAGGCTACCTCCATTTGGAATGCGTTGTCACCATCTAGGCCTATTCACTCCAAAATTCTATCTGGTAAGACAGTGATAACCCGTGCTGCCCACTTCACGCCTTTGCTTTTCTCCAATATCGATTTCTGTCTTTCTGGTCTTGCGCACTAGAGGTGCCCCTGGCCGGTTAACCCTAAATGTAAATGTAATCGGATGTTTATATAGCGGCTGTCTTATGGCCTCGACCCTGATGGTGAGATCCTTCACCACCGCTCGCCCATTTGAATGGACACCACGCCATTTAGGTCCCCGTGGATGGACCGTGTTAGCCCGAGATTTTGAATCTCTGAAATAGCCACCTTCGGGACTCTAAGGCCCAAATAGATATTTGAATACAAAGCCAATATATAATATTGTGAGAAATGTTTACGTAGCCCACTATCGTGCCGCGCCTCTTGTTCAAAGCGCGTATGGAGAACTATAAACAATGCTGATATACGGTTCACCCGCATAAATACCTTCGTTCATTGAGACCCTAATAATTATTGTTGCATAGTTTCTGCGTAATATGTGAGCCTGTTGCAAATTAAGGACTTTAACAACCAATAAATAGCCTTCAGCTTGCCAAAAGGGAGAGGCCGTATTTCACGAAAATCATGACGAGATCTGAATTTGTGGGTGGCAATAAATAATTGGGTCGCCATAAATAATTTATATATTGGCCAAACCATTTATATATTTCTTTTAGGCCTCCCTGTAATAGAAAGCACTTTATAAAACTAGTGTGTGCAAAACAAGACAACAACAAAGCGATAAATTATTAATTGTCTTTCTGTTCCATTTGAGGAAGTTCAGCAAATAGATTTATACCTTCACTTATAAATTCACATAAAAACATCTACGATTACTGTATATAATTAACGTAATAAAACCTAGTATACTTAGCATTGGAGAAATGAAAGAGCTGGAGCATGCCACGATAACAGTTTCTTCTGTTGACGGCAACAAAAGCTGTTGTCGTTAAACTGCGGATCCGTCTTGAGGAAAATTAAGACGTTTTAATGGGGGGCAATGATAAATTACAGCGCAACTTGTCCTCTGAAGACATTGCCTCTTCAGAAATCTAAGTGACTCAAAGCTACCTGGGAGATGAGACCTCACCCATTTGCCCTCCAAAATAAAGACGACAGGAACTTTATCCCATTTACGCTGTGTAAAAAGAATTTACCAACCATAGGGGAATAAATTAAGGCTGTGCACACTCAGCAATGACTCACGAACCGGGTAGGCCTAAGCAATAGAGCATACATGTAGTTGCAATTGACTTTGTAACTTGCTGCGCTGTAGGGCCTACTGTATTGTATTGTACTGTATTGTATTACTATATGATCATAAAGCGCATCCAGTAGGGTGAATCTTTCAGAGGCGCTCCCAGTGCGCATGACCGCGAGAGAAGAAGCAGTTCTTGAGAACAGAGAGAGAGAGAGAGAGAGAGAGAAAAGGAGGAGGCAAAGATGATAAGCGTTATAACAGTTACTAGGCTATATAATACGCAAATGAATCAGGGCTGTTTTAAAGGAATTTTTAGAACTGCATGCACGACCCCTTCTTTCCTTTCCCACCCCCATGTTAAATTACTTCCAATCGGAGGGCAATGACCTTTTTTGCTAGTGTTAGCTGTACAGAAGTGCTTCCACAACTGCACATTTCGTGTATAACTGCATGTTAAAAAAGCCCTGAAATGAATCGACGACCATTCCAAGCCATACGCACCACGTGCATAGAGTTTCGAGAATCGAGTTCTAACCCTTAGTTACTTACAGTCATTTTCTTCCTTTGCTTTTCGTCGATGAATAATCTCGACTATGAAGTAACCGCACATTCCGAGGAGCAGCATGCTCGTCAGCACGTACAGCTTCACGTCCGTGCAAATGAAATTGCTGTAGGCGAAGGCGATGATGAAGCCCAGAGACTCCCACATACGGTAGTTGGAGAAAGCTGCCTCAGACTCTTTCGAGAATAGAACGCCGTAGACAGCTGGAAATCAAATCAAATCAAATCAAATCAAATCAAATTGATCGCTTCCGACAATTACACGCTGCGCAATGTAGCCTACAACAGGATCAAGATAGGCCTAATAGTTGATTGTGTGAATTCATGTGCAGAGAATAATTATACCAGGTAAGGAAACAATAGGGAAGGGAAGATCCCGTTAGGTAGGGGCACTGATAGATTAGCGCAAAGATGATTGGTGAGCGTATTAAGCAGGTTTAATCTCAGAGTTGAATATTATGGGAGAAATAAGCATAGGTGAACGTTAATTATTATAGGAGTGCATAAACGAAATTGGATATAACAAAATGAGACAGAAAACCAACACTCGACGATGGCTAACACTAGTTAACATTTTTTACTGTCTGTAAAAATATTAATAGGCACAAAATTTAATAATAATAATAATAATAATAATAATAATAATAATAATAATAATAGCAATAATAATAATAAAAAGAAAAATAATAATAACCATGATAGTAATAATAATAATAATAATAATAATAGCAATAATAATAATAAAAAGAAAAATAATAATAACCATGATAGTAATAATAATCGTCATCAACATCATCATCATCATCATCATCATCGTCATCGTCGTCGTCGTCGTCGTCTTCGTCTTCATCATCATCATCATCATCATCATCATCATCATCATCATCATCATCATCATCATCATCATCATTTTCATCGTCATCGCAATTACAACACTCATAATTATGATAGAGTAGCCGAAGATGACCGACTGTTGATCTGTGTCTGCCAGATTCCATCCGTAATTCCCCACAGACTGGCGAGAATGTAGAGGACGTACTCCTTATCGGGGGTCGGAAGCCAGAACATCAGAGTGAACTGGATGCACAGATCAACGCACATTCCTACAAGACGCGGACATCAACTGACTACAATTATTGTCTGACTTCACAATTGAATAATAATCAGCAATGTAGTTCTATCAAATAAAAGAAGTGTTTGTATACCCGGTATACAATGTTTTCTATAGAACCTGGAACGGTGGTCCAGTACTTGAACGGTGGTTTAGTAGGCCTACTTGAACGGAGGTTCAGTACTTGAACGGTGGTTCAGTACTTGAACGGTGGTTCAGTAGGCCTACTTGAACGGAGGTTCAGTACTTGAACGGTGGTTCAGTACTTGAACGGTGGTTCAGTACTTGAACGGTGGTTCAGTACTTGAACGGTGGTTCAGTACTTGAACGGTGGTTCAATACTTGTACGGTGGTTCAGTACTTGAACGGTGGTTCATTACTTGAACGGCGGTTCGGCACTTGCTGATAGAAGTGTTGTAGTGATGTAGTGAAATAGATATGGAGTTGCTGTCGATTACCTTCAGATAGAATTGTTGCAGTGCACGGTTAAGTGATTTCAATGATTTTACCTGGAGTAGCTGCATAGATGACGATAACTTTTAGAATTTAGATAGATGTATTATAATTATTATGTAGCAAAATAGTGGGTCTTTCAGATAAAAGTATTGCAGCGATGTAGTGATTCGCAAATAGATATGGAGTAGTGTATTGGTGGTCTACTACATTAAGATAGGTGTGTTGCAGCGATGCAATGACTTAATTCGTGATTCTGAATCGTTGCTACGGTTTTTAATCGATTGCCTACGAACCCATGACGCTCAAATCTCTACATATTACCGTTATACAGATTATTATATGAAAAGTATTGGTCAAGTACTTTCAGACAGAAATGTCGTAGTGCCGCAATGTTCCAACTTAAATTGGTTTCGTCTGTGAACAGGGCTGTTTTTAAGGAATTTTTAGAACTGCACAAACCCTTCTTTCCTTTCCCATCCTCCATGGTAAATTACTCCGAATCGGAGGAAAATGGCCTTTTTCAACTAGATTTAACTGCACAGAAGTGCTTCTACGTGTTTCTACAAATCCATTTAGAACTGCACATTTTGTGTACAACTGCACGTTAAAAAAGCCCTGTCTGTGAATGCTTTCAAATTAAAGTAATGCCAATAAATATTGGTAGACATTCAAAATAAAAATTGACCGCAGAAGAGTAAAATAATTATCATACCGAATATGAAGATGGGAAGTCGTCCAATGTATTTTGAAATCTGTCCACCTCCCAGCGACATCGCAGCGTTGCAACAGCCGTACGGAAGAGTTACAAGTCCCACCTTCCATATCCCAAGACTGCACGACACAAACGACTACAAGGGCCAGAAATACGATGCCACTCGAAAGCAAACAAAAGAGGGAGGGTTTAGGGTAATGATGGCAAACAGTCACCCTGGCTTGAAGAGCGCACGGAAGCGGGATCGCTTCCCGCAACCCTCCCAAAAAGGTCCACTCAACCTTCCATTCGGCAGACGGTGTTGGTAAGCTGAGCAGTAGGATATGATGGAGCCTGCATGTCCGCCACACATTTAAATTCTATTCATGTAATAACTTGTGAACATCTCTTCATTGCTGATTTGATCGTACATCTTGGATGCTGGTTTGATTCGTATTCAAATCAGATAGGCCCTACCGGTGTATAATAGGCTATTGGACTCTCTCTACCTATACCGTTACACTTTCACATGCATCTATGGACGACCCTCTGATTTGGCGCAGAATTCATTTATGAATTACAAATACAATAGAAATTAATATAATTTTTTACATTTTTGAGTGGTTTCCACAACCGTTTTTAACCAATCCACAAATAAAAAATTATTGCACTGAGTATAGAAATATAGGTTAGGTGCTCAATTCCTTCTGTTGATCCGGAATGAACGAATTCTAACGTTTCGGACGCATTTATGTAGCGCTAATTCAAATCCTTCAGGTGTTGCCGTAAAGTTGAAGGTGCTAGTTTCTAAAGGTGTCTCAAGTGAGACTCACTCGACTGAATTCCGCGTTGTAGGCGGCCTGCTCGAATCCACTGTACATCGTCATCGGAATGAGAATGAGTTGCTCCTTGTGTCGCAGGTGTTTGAAGGTTGCGGCGAAATTACCAAAAATCTAGAACATGAAAACCGCAATGACTCATTTAGTAGACCTAGCCTTTCGAAAGCAAGGTATGTGGGCGCTATTTCGGTTAAAACGTTTCAGAAAATTCAGATCAAATCAAATAAAATCTATTGCTCCCCATCAATGTACAACGCAGAAACGTCAGGGACGTAACTAGGATTGTTCGTTTGGTGGGGGGGGTGGCTTAAGCGTAGTTAAGCCTTGAACATGACGAGTGCGGTAGCATATTTAGCCGTAAGCATACAACGGCTTTATTTATTTTGGGGCTTCAGCTTCGTTTGGAGGGAGCGGGGGGTTAAGCCCCCCAAAGCCCAACCCTAGTTACGTCCCTGAGCAACATACATGTGTCATTCAATGGTCTGGTAACAACTATGATTCCGTACGTGGTCTACTATGTAATGCAGAATAATTTTTTGAAGAAATCAACAACTAGTCTAAGTCATGCATGCTATTATAGGTCTAGAACTTAAAGCTATAATCTAGACGTCAGTTTACAGAGAGTAAACATGCTGAAACATGTGCGCTATATGTCTTGTTCGGTCTTGTGAACCATTGTGGGGCGCGGTGGTGTATGGGTATGTTTAGTGCCTTGCAGTCGGAGGGTTGCGGATTCGAACCCACCTCAAACCTCCGCGCAGCTACCCTGAGCAAGTCCTTCCCTCGCAATAATTGCTCGTGCGCCTCAGCGTGAAACCCCGATTCAGTGTTCGCGCCGTAGTTGGGAGAGCCCCTGAGTAGAAAACTTGCCGGGTCGTTATAACAAGTGTTCATAGGCAGCGTTCTTTTCTCCCATATCATCAGCCAAACAGCTTCATCCATACTATAGATCCTCTATCCTATAAACAGTCGGACGACTCGTTTAAGGTTCTTATTTTAGACATCCGTGATAACTTATGGCCACCTTCCATCAGTGGCGTATACCCAGGAATTTATGATGTTTTTTGGCCTGGCCGGATGCCCTTTCTGACACCAATCCAACAGTAGGCCTATTACAGCAAATAGAAAGGGAATAAAGTAACAACGGGGATAAAATAAGAAAAACAATTGTTTACTACAGGCAATTGTTTTGTCGTTTCTTATTTAAGTTGATAAATAACCTTTAAAAAACTTTTTCATAGGCCAATGGGGAGGGTGTTAACCCTCGAAGCCCCCTTGTCTACGCCACTGCTTTCTATATTGACACAACATTAATCGGTCCACTGAACAACAGTACTGTGCGTTGAGGATCATGATTCAAGACCGCGGCAAGTCATTGCCTCAGGAAAGGATCAAAGTCCTCGATGCAAGGTGAACGCTTAACCAATTTGATGCGGTGTCACACGTAGGCCGAAACAAGTATTCTTAAATGTAATATTTTTTTACCTATCAACAGCTCTTATTGTCAACACATTATTCTCTAAACGAGGAAGTTCATTCCCAAAAATCTCTGTATACATACGCAGCTGTGGACATCATGTGTCAATTGAAACCGATCACTTGGGTCATTAATCATTAATACTCATTTGATTCATAAATTCAACAAACTGTGCGTTGCATTTACTGTAGCACGTAAATGGCCTTATATTCATTAATTTTCAAGACGTTGCTGGCCATGGAAATTTTCTGGAGACAATGATCCCACTTGAATCTTTCGGATTAGGCCTGCAGATGCGCACATTTTCTTATCGACATGAACGCCCGCAGATTTTTTGCAGGAGGGGCAAATTACAATGGTCACTATTAGATTTATTATCAAGAGCTTGAAAATGCAAAGCAGGAAATTAAGAACATGGTCATATTTCACAGAGGTCCTTAATTGTAAAATTTGAATTGCGTTTGATCATGTTTTATGAAAAATTACATGGGTATACTGTGAATATAATTAGAAATTTGTATTCTCATTTAAAGTAATATTTCTTAGTTTCATAAAATATTAACTTCAATAAAAGTATATAATTGTCTGATCATTAGAAGAATAATTATAAATTATAATGGCAATCATAACAATATAAAGAATAATAATAATAGTTAAATTTCTCAGTTTAATAAAATAATGGTTTTCATTGACGATATAGTTGTCATTATCATTGTAGGAATAGGCCTAGTTGTAATAATAATAATAATAATAATAATAATAATAATAATAATAATAATAATAATAATAATAATAATAATAATAATAATAATTGGCTTAATTATATGTGCGTTAATATGCATAACTGTACGCGTGAATAGAAGTAATGACTCTGACAATGAATCGACCTTACGTCTCTTCAAATATCAATAGCTACATCACTGAACATCACATTGTATCTCCTTCCAGCAAGTTGCATTAAATTAGATTTCAGTTCAAATTGCATTGCCTCACGAAGTTGTAGGCTACTAAATAATACAGACTGACCTCTTTTTTGACGCTTGCCTTCTTGTCGACCAAATCCTTCGACAGATTATCGACGAAGATACCAACGAGAATGATGGCACACGCAGCAATCCCCAGATATATACCAACCATCGTCCACACCTGCAGTCAGAAACAATGTGAAAGAAAAGGTAAGTGTCAAGGTAGGGAGACAAGGTAAAGAGACAAAGTAAGGAGACAAGGTAAGGAGGCGGCAATGTAAGGAGAGAAGGCAGTGAGACAAGGTGAGGAGACAAGATGAGAATACAAAGTAAGGAGACAAGGTGAGAATACAAGGTAAGGAGACAAGGTATGAAGACCAGGAAAGAGGCAAGGTAACGAGACAAACAGACTCATCTAGGTAAGGGAACAAGGTAAGATGACAAGGCAGGGTGACACGGTAAGGATACAAGGTAAAGTAACAAGGTAAGGAGCAAGGCGAGGATACAAGGTTAAGGATCTTTATACGTGTTTACATACTGCACTCTACGTTAAGATGCTATACACAGCCAGAGTCAGCCGGGTTAGACGATACAGACTCAACCAGGTAGGCAGACATGACATGTACACGCAGATAAAAGACCGTGGATGAATACAGTAAATAATTATGCATGTTTACACAATTATATACTTATATTAAGCCACTGCCCATGGTTTTCGCTGGAAACGGATATCGCATAGGCTACGCTGCTTATGGGCTTCCTGCAAAAATAATTAAATGTAGCTTAATACGCTATTATAATAAAATAATGAGCTGCAGTCTATAGTTTTTATTGGAAACGCACAACGTATCTGGGGCGCGGTGGTGTAGTGGTGGCGTCGTTGCCTTGGTGCCGGGAGGTTTGAGGTTCGAATCCACCTCAAGCCGCCGCGTACACGTGTATACAGACCTTGAGCAAGTCCTTCACTCGCAATTGCTTAGGCGCTTCGGCGTGAAACTCCGATGCAGTGTCCGCGCTGTAGTCGGAAGCACCTCTGAGTAGAGAGCTTGAAGGGGCGCTTATAGGAATGGAGAAATAAAAACAAATAAATAAATAAAAAGTATCAAATTGCTTAGAGCCTTAGAGACATGGTTCCTGTGAAAACAATGGACGGCAGCTGCATTATATTCGGCTAAAGACTATAATATAGTTTTTGCAGTTGTTTGACTAATTCACTTACGGTTTTATCCGGCGGCTTCTCCAGATTCGAGGTGACGTTGTTCCATGGACAATCGTTGGCCCCACAGAAGGCCAGGTCAGTTGGCGTTTCTTCTGACCCGTTGACCAGTTTCGGTTTAAGCACGGTCGAAGAAATGATGGACCCCGTTATACTGGCTGGAGAAAGAAAAATACATTGCAGATTGTATCAGGGCTTTTATTAAAGGAATTTATAGTAGGCCTACAGTAACTGTACTTCTTTCATTTCACATCCTTCATGGTAATTTGCTTCCTATCGGAGTGTTTTACTAGCTTTTTAAAACTAGTTTTGGCTGCGTAGAAGTGCTCCTACAACTGCAAAAATAGCCTACATTTAGAACTGCACAATTATTGTGTATAACTGCTAAAAAGCCCTGGATTGCAGAGTAATTGTAGTAAACCATATTACACGCGTTCGTTTGTAGTATATGTGTGCAGATCAATGCGTGCATAATATAACGTATGAATGCATGCACCATACTTGTATGTAGCCTATGCATTGCAAAGCCCACATGTGTCTCTAAGTATGGTATGTAATTATGTTCATGTAAGTACGACATTGTATGCATTTTTGTGTAGGGATGCAGGATATATGCATCGTGTGCTTGAACTAATTATTTTGGTAGTTTGAACCCATAAAACGACCCTAAAAATTTAGGGGGTCATTTTACGGGTTCAACGAAAACCGAAATAAATCCATTATTGTCACCCAAAATTAAACTTGTAAAAAAATTAGTCTCTAACACTATCCCATTATTCTCTGTCATTTTCTACCAGCAATTGTTCATTATAGAATATTTCCCTTTGTCACTACACTCCGGCATTTAATGTAACTATTGCTATGTACCTGTATGCCTATATATAGATCTATTTATTTTTATTTGTCACTTTATGTATGTCACTCTAAGTATCTGACACTGAAATTAAGTATAGACCATTAGACCTACTGAAATTTTGGGCCAGCAAAGGCTCTAGCGCCAGCCAGCCTGACACCACACGAAAATAAAGTAATTAGCGTTTTATAGCTCATTAATATTTCATCATCACTTGCTCCTGACGCCAGACATTTGGCGGCTAAGGGTACAAATAAATTACCTCCATCGACTTCCTAGGTCGCTTGTCGAATCCATTACTCCTCATAATAACAGAGTCCAAATGATGCTATATAATTATTATTCTAATTTATATTTTCTCTCCAGTATAAGCTTAGTCTTAGTCTACCTATGTTTCTTTTTCCTTCGCATATTGCACGTAAGTAGGGCCGGTGTCGCCCTGCGCGTATGCAATGTGTGGAATTCGGTCAGTTGGCATCCCAGCCAACCAGCCAATTCGGGAACCTTACGGGTCCCATACGGGCTGCCATACGGGCCCCGTACGGGCAACCCGGCGGGTTTTGGTCGGGGTTTCCCGGTGGGAACCATACGGGTTAGCCCGCGAGCAGCGCCGGACAACCATGTTCATACCCAGATGACTGATAATGCATACCCAGAATGCAAATTGTACTCTAAGCTGTGTTTTACATGGCTCGACACACCAAAACAACCATTTTAGTCATATTTGCAGCATGTATTGAGTTTCATACATAATTTCAAAAGTCTTATATATATTTATATATATAACAAACTTAAAAATGACCAAATAAAATTGCTACATCCTTAAACTCAAGCAAAAAGCAAGAGGCAATGATTTGCTTTATATCTTAAGTTGGAATAAAGCTGGAGCAATTATTTTCTTCCATTTTGAATTTTGATGCAAAACTTTTAAAAACATACATATAACTCAATATGTTGCAAAAACCACACATTAATGCATGCTGGTTTTGGAATCATGCATAGCAAATTTTACAGTACACTAACTAAATTAAAATGAAATAGGCGCATCAAAATAGATTTTAAAATTGTGCTAATGAAATGAAGCCAGGAGTATTTTAAACACATTTTTATAAGAAATTCCTGAAAAAATTAAAAACACGAACTTATGTTTTCATAAGTTAGTCTGGGTGGTATCCAACATAATCTTGATTTCTGCCTGGTCTACCAAACATCGTTAAAGCAATAAATAATCAACAATAGTTGTGAATGACACCTCAGCTTACTCAACATTATTTATCAACTTTATTAATTCAACATTAAAAATATTGATAATATTGAATAATGTTCAGTCTCTGTGAAAGGCGCAGATTTCAACGGCTGATTTCAGTGCGACAATCCATGACATTTTCAAACCAAACAGGAAAACTGTCCTCGACAATTTCCTCGTGCTGTTAAAGGAATATTTTGCGTCACCACACCTGAATTTTTAAACATATCAAACAAGTTTTATTTAACAAGTGACAGTAAAATTCACAGACATTGCAATTTGAAATTAGTTTTAAAAACTTGCTGTACCTTTTAAAAAGTTAAAGCCTTGAAAACCAATTTAAATAGTAAATGTCTCACATAATCATAATTTCAACACATGAAACAGGCTCAAAGGATAAATTACTGGTCACGTCTCATATCATATGCAGGATGCCTTGCATTGGATATCATTCCCAATTGATGCGGATTGCCTACAGGGTCTGAGCATCTGCTAGGAGGGGTGCATTGATGGACTGGCCCCGTGTCTGTAAGAACACTGTTGTTCCACCTCAATCCGACTTGTATTCAGGCAACGCTGAAACCCATGCAATGGTCAATGAATTACGACCTTAAAATACACGTTTACCACGAATTTTAAAGGGACTAGCATTGTAGATGATAAAAATGTAATCCCAAAGATTGCGTGTGCCAGTACATGTAAACAGCTATGGCCACACAAGAAATCCAAATAGAGCGCTGCGGTATTAGTCTCAATTTTTTATGTACTCCTATTTCTGCAAATTTTCCCCTATTTTTTATTTTATTAACCTGACCGTAGTTGCTTAGATCTCGCATTGATTACTTACTTACTGAGCGCATTGTATCATGGGATACGGCTCATAGATCGTAGCGCTCTATTTTAGTTAAGTCGTTGGCAATCATATTGTTTTGTATACAGGCACCGTGAGGCACGCAGTCTTCGAGATTCCCGGCAAAAGCATTCAGTGAACACCGGGCAGAGTTTAGGGCCGATATGATTAACAAATATAGCTGTTCCACCTATAAAAGGTGAACTTAAACACACATGGACACGCAGCAATGCATAAAACAATCGAGGCCGAACCTGTTTTACTCTAACCCACGCGCGTGGTGTCCATAACTCTAACCCAATCTCCGTCACGCCTAGTCGTATTCCGACCAAAATTAGACGCAGCATTTACCTAAAGTGTTGATATTGACAAGTATATTTTTGGCGCAATAAATAAAACGTAATCTTACCTTCAACATAAACAAATCCCGATCTCCAAAAACTCGTGCATTCGAAACGGCACACAAAATGGCGTCGGAATAAACCAAATGCGGCTATACCTGTAGAGTCGGTAGACGGCGACAAGCTCGCGGGGTGCACCAGAAGGCTCCCGGCCGGAAACCTCGACCAAAACCCGTCAGAAAACCGCACCGGATACCCGGGAGAAAACGGTAAGGGTCCCGTGAGTGTGTGTTAGCTGGGATTCTATCTGCATGTCCAAACCAACGACTTCGTCAAGCAGAGTTGATTCCATAGTCTACCTAACGCTTGACGAATTGTTCATCTTGCTCAATAACTTCTCCTATATAGGATGTTGATACTTATTTTGGAGTTTCTTTGGTATTTTCAAACACCGTTGTTTTTGTCTTCCCGGCGTTGATCATCAGACCGAATCTTTTAAATACTGTTTTCGGCAATTTGTGTGGCAATTTCTCGTAGTTTCTAGTGAGGAGACCAATAATATAATTATTATATTGTCGGCGATTCGGAAATTATTTAGCCTACTAGTCAACCATTTAAGTTGATTCCTGCCTCAGTGTCGTTAAGGCTGAGTGACATTGCTGCTTCCATATAACACCGTGCTGTAGGTTAAAATACTTATGGGGATAACATGCATTCTTGTCTTCGGCTACTGTACCTTTTTTATGCGAAAGTATTCTGCGGTAGGCTATCAACTTTTGTGGAACTTGATGACATTCGATATATGCCTATATCCCGTTTACATGCTTTATTAGTTGCTCTGATATATTCCTGCCTTTGCATCGCTGTCCAGTGTCCATTGTTCACATTACATCGTGTGATGTGCTGCCGAATGCTTGTGTGAAGGCTACAAGGTTGATGAATACTTTCTGGTTGTATTTTATACTTTTTCAGGTATCTGAAGGGTGTTTAATTTGCTTCTTCCTGGCCTGACCTCGACTTTTTCTTCTACGAGCTTTACTGTTTCCAGTGGTGGCGCCAGGATTTCAGTCTCGAGGGGGCTGAATTTCCGCGGAGGAAATTTTCCATTTCCACCAGCAAAATTTTCTGACGACTTTTTAATTTAAAAAAGACTTATTTTGTAATTAATGTTTGGTCGAAATCTCATGGAAATGTTTCATTTTCACATGTAAAAACCCGGATGGCCTTTTTGGGGAGGGGGGCTTAGCCCTCTACCCCGAGCGCTACAACTGACTGTTTCATTCTGCTTTGCATCATTTTGGCAAATAATCTTGCTCGGCTCTATTTATAGAAATCTATGGATAAGGCACGATGCGATCTCGTCAATCAGATCCGGTTTCAACCGGTTCCTTCCATCAGATGTTGGCTATCCATCCTGACCCTTGGACCCTAGTCTTCCCCGTCCATTGGTTTAATTATATTATGTGCGTTAGTATGCATAACTGTACGCATGAATTATTGAAGTAATGACTCTGACAATGAATCGACCTTTCGTCTCTTCAAATATCAAGTTTCAGCTCAACCTCAACAAAACAGTTTAGCCTCTACAAACCAGGACGAGGTAACTGATTCCGATTCGACATAGGTCAGACTTATTGTTAACTGATTAGTCCAACGTTTTTATCAGTCTCCCGTTCAACAGTTCGGTGTACTTTATTGCGTGTATGTATGCATGCATATATCAATATATCATACGCGGCTTTTGTATGCATGTATGTATGTATGTATGTATGTATGTATGTATGTATGTATGTATGTATGTATGTATGTATGTATGTATGTATGTATGTATGTATGTATGTATGTATGTATGTATGTATGTATGTATGTATGTATGTATGTATGTATGTATGTATGTATGTATGTATGTATGTATGTATGTTTGTATGTATGTATGTATGTATGTATGTATGTATGTAGGTATGTATGTATATATGACACTGTATGTATGCATGTATGTATGTATGTATGTATGTATGTATGTATGTATGTATGTATGTATGTATGTATGTATGTATGTATGTATGTATGTATGTATGTATGTATGTATGTATGTATGTATGTATGTATGTATGTATGTATGTATGTATGTATGTATATATGACACTGTATGTATGCATGTATGTATGTATGTATGTATGTATGTATGTATGTATGTATGTATGTATGTATGTATGTATGTATGTATGTATGTATGTATGTATGTATGTATGTGTGTGTGTGTGTAGGCTATGTATGTATGTATGTATGTGTGTGTGTGTGTAGGCTATGTATGTATGTATGTATGCAGTGCATATAATACATGTACGGATATTATGTATTTGTGTATTATGTGTATGTCAGTATGTAGGTATGCGTGCATATAGTCTATAAATATATTATTTTATAACTGTGTTTGCCTGCTTGCATTAATTTGTGCACATATGCACACATTTTCAGATATCAAGTGATGGAGTATATCAATATATCGGACGTGGATTTGTAAACCAGCACTGTGAAAAATATGATACCAGATACGTGATGGACTGATCATCATTTGAAAACTGAAACGACAGCAATGTTACTCGCTAAGCAGTTCACCCATGTCCTTTAGCAAAATAATTATATAATGGTGTAAAAATCAGTCGTAATTAAATTACCAGTGTGGTAATAAAAGACGGATGAACGAAGGTGGTGGTGCAGTGGTGGAAATGGGAGTAGGCTACTGTCCCCATGCAGCCTCGACCAAATACCGTTTGTTATACATGTATATTTCAACAAAAATAGCTATGAAACACCTATAGAATATAGTTTTAGAACCCCGGAAGTGGTGGTCCGTGACGCCATTAGTACAAATGCCATGGCTTTCAAATTGGTAGCATATGGCCAGGTGTATTGACAGCCATATAATAGTGACTATACTGACTATTATTCGTCTTGTCGTAAAGCTTGGAAGGTGTTTTTGGAAATTCAAGTCAAAAACTTTGGCTTAAGTTATTTGTAGAAATGATCGATAGTAAACTAAACCATTGAACTTGCTAAAAGAGAAATTGGTCATATGATATTTTTTCTGGGGGCATCACCATCAAAGCATCAAAGCACCATCAGTAAATATTGTACCACTCTCAAAACCAGACAATGAACATTTAGGGTTTACATGATAGGTCCTACACCATAACTCCAAGAGTAATTAATTAAGTGTTGGATTATTTAATAATTCAACAATTCTTCCAAAATGTAATCTAAACTAATTGATTATAACTAGCCATACAACTTTGAAGATAACTTTCAAAGGGCAGTTTGTGTCACTTGCATCAATGCCAAAAGGAATCAATGAACTTCAACTGCTAACTTAGATCAAAATAGTGTTGGATATTAAATCCGATGAATTCAACGTTTTTGCTGGATTCAGAATTATTATGTAAGCTACGTAACTTGATCGAGGAGGTAGGCTACATTGCTTGTGCACTCGAAATAACATGTTATTGGACACAGATAAATATGCAAACAAATAATTGACCCTTGTACTTAGATAAATTTGTAAATAATTTATTGACTCTTATATCCAGATAAATATGCAAATAAATAACTGACTCTTGTACTTAGATAAATTTGAAAATAATTTATTGACACTTAAATTTGCACATAAGAAACTCACTCAGACTTAGATAAATTTGTAAATAGCAAATTGACTCGAGTAGGCTACTTAGATAAATTTGCAATTAATAAATTACCTTGCATTTAGATAAATTTTGCAAATTGTTCATTGACACCTAACTAACTGCTGATGTCATTGGGAAGTCCTTCGTATCAGCAATTATTAACGACGTGCTAAATCGAGATTTTAATTGCAACGATTTAGGCCTACACAGAATCATTTGTAGCACGCTTTTTTTATGATGCTTTACGAAGTCAACATTATCAGCGCAAATGCTAAAGAGTTAGAAGAAGTCTTCCGACCTTCTAATGGATGCATGAAAGACTGTAATCATCATTAAGCAAAACAGAATGCAGCATTTTACTCACAGATCTGGAAGAACATGAAGAATATTCCGAAGAACCTCGACACAGCCGCATCTTCGTTTTCGTTGTTGATCTTCGCGTACCTGTTTCCTATGATGGTAAAGTAGGAGCACTGTGCGGTCCACAGCGGAGCAGCACACAGACCGACCAGAATGGAGGCTGTGATCATCGTCCCCCATACAGCATACCCGTTGGCCGCCATGTAGAGGATGTACCCAGAGAAGGAGATGGTGATCGTCCACTTGTGCCCGATGAAGTTGATGAGCATCTTCGGAACGAACATGCAGGAGACCATCATGGTTCCGTAGATGACGCTGGACGTGATCACCCCGAGGCCTTCGACTCGGTTGAGGCTGCTCTGGAGACGGCTCAGACCCTGGAAGGCGTTGAAGTTGAAGAGGAAGGCGACGCTGATGAGAAGGACGTTCTTTATGATGTTCCGCTTCTCCCTTCGGATCTCCTCTGGCG
The DNA here is from genome assembly GCA_949752735.1 of Lumbricus terrestris. NCBI lineage: Eukaryota > Metazoa > Annelida > Clitellata > Crassiclitellata > Lumbricidae > Lumbricus > Lumbricus terrestris. The sequence goes on along the minus strand of OX457040.1, from coordinate 13,128,137 downwards.
TTGGTTGTCTGACGACGACGACATGACCTGGTTCCGTCTTTCCGTTGGAAAGATCGGTGACGGCCAAAGCGTTGTCGTTTCCGTCAAACACCTTGTTATCCATTTGCCTGTGAAGATAGTTGTAGGAATAGGAGTTTAGATGATGATGACGATGACGACGATGATGATAATGACGACGAAGTAGTTCTAAACGATTATTAAAGCAGAAGACGAAGAACAAAGAGAAGAAAAGAACAGTTTGATGAAACCCGTCAAGAAGAATCTGAAGAATAAGGAGGATGAGCAGGGGGGAAGAAGAAAAAGAAGAATTAGAAGAAGTAGAAGGAGAACAAGAAGAAGAAGAAGAAGAAGAAGAAGAAGAAGAAGAAGAAGAGGAAGAAGAAGGAGGAGGAAGAAGAAGACGAGGAGGAGGATGAAGAAGGAGAAGAAGAAGAAGAGGAAGAGGAGGATGAGGAAGAAGAAGAGGAAGAAGAAGAGGAGAAGGAGGAAGATGAGGGAAGGAAAACAAGAAGAAAAGAAGAAGTCAGTTCTAGAAAGAAGAGGGAACTAATTAAAAGAATCAGAAGAAAACAACAACACAAGAAAAAGAAAAGAAAAGACAAGAAAAGATGGTTCACAAAATGAAAAACAAGACAAACGATATTTCCCTCAGCCTTCATCTACAGGCAGCAGCGAGCAAAAAGTGTCATCGACTTCATTTTCCTAACTTTGGCATAGTTATGGATGGGATGGGGTCAGACTCTCGTTGTCAGATCATACCTCTGTGGCTAGACTCATTTGGCCAATGTTCAACTTTTTCATCTATGTCCGCTAAGGAACACAGAATTTGGCGAAATCCTTATGACCTAGAAAACTTTTGTGAACCGGAACCTCCCGATTGATAAGCCAGAACGCTAGTTAATTATATTACAGTGTATTTATATAGACTATCACGTTCTCCTTATGAATCTAATTTGTCATCTACTAGATTACAGTGACAATTTCTACACTGAATCTATAATTAGGGTAATGGGACACACTTTGGTGCGAATGCGAGATCGCGTCCAGTTACCCTCCAAAGTAGATTCACTCAACTTTCCATTCAGCGGATAAAAGGGCTTAAAGTGTGGCTGGGCGGTCATGGACGGCGTCCATGCACTTATTTTAAAATTTGAACGCAGTCCAGCCACTTATTGGCCAGCACTGACTGGAAAGGTAAGGGGCGTCCACGCACTTCCTTTGGAAAAGTAAGGGGCGTCCAAGCACTTATTTTCCCACACTTTAAGCATTGGCGGATAACGATAGCAGGAAGTTATGGACGTCTTGCATGGCTGCCAAAACAGTTAAATTCGACTCCTGTAATAACTTATGATCATACGTCCATTATTGATTAAATAATATAATGCGTTTTGTGTCAGTTTTAAAATAAACCAAGGAAACCATAATATTTTTCTGAACAGAAAATACAGGTCAAGGAAAAATCTAAATGCTTTCGTATGCAAATGCATGCATGCGTATACTCATACATACATACATACATACATACATACATACATACATACATACATACATACATACATACATACATACATACATACATACATACATACATACATACATACATACATACATACATACATACATACATATATATATACATACATACATACATACATACATACATACATGCATACATACATACATGCATACATACATACATACATACATACAATACATACATACATACATACCACATCCATACAGCAGATGAAACTGATGCGTCTTACGTTTCGATCCGAACTAAAATTTGAACTATAGAGGATAGCTATTGATATAGCGCCAAGAGATACATGTTTAGCCTATACCAGTAGACTACGTCAGTCAAGCTTCGCGTATGTCAATCAATGTTGTGAATGCTTCAGCTATTTTTACGGTGCATGTAGCCTACGGCAAGTGGTAGTAGCACGGTTGAGGACACTCATGAAGTATGCTCTAAAACAAACTCAACAAGCCATTATGGTTTATTGAAATCGGACCCTCAAGTGTTGCTAAGGATAATTTGAGCTAATGCCTCAACCGCTATATATTATTCAAGAAAAGTGTCCGGTTAATGACCTTTCATCAATATATATAATATATATGTATAATTGTATATATTATATATTATATATATATATACAATAAATAACTGTTGGAGTTTAACCTGCAAGACTTTTATTGGTTGTGAATATTTGCCTTGGATTATGTTCAACCACATTGCTACGAGAATGGCATAATAATAACTTTGATAGCAGGCTGCCCAAAATGTTAACGTCGTGTCCCTTTTATAATCTTTTAAGAAAATGTCCTGTTAATGTCCATCTATAAATACCATGAACTACAGTGAAGAAATGTCGCTCATAAACCGAATTACGTGACAAATCGCGTGCCACTTCCACTGGCTTCCAGTCTAACAGAAAGAGTTGCTGCAAAAACATTCTCGTCTTGCATGGGCTGAGACCTCTTTGGTGTGTCCGGTCAGAGATTTCGTCAGAGGACTAAAAATATATGTGTTCCAGTATCACTTCGGCCAAAGCATGCGCTCTGCTTTGCGTGAAGATAATATGCTGGTGCCCTTCTTCTGTAGGTCTACATGAACATCAGATATATCGGCGGTATTTAGATGACTTCACATGCTTGAATTTGCACAATAGCTACATTTGACATACTGAAGCAACTTGCATGGCCTGCCTCTATTCTTAAACAAAATTTAATTGCCTTGTCCCAATCTAAGGGGTTATATACATTACATATATATACACACAATTATATATATATATATTATATATATGCACAATTATATATATTATATATATATATGCACAATTATATCTATGTAGACCACATCCACTGTTATTTCTTATACTTAGTTGTCACATTCCATCTCATTCATTCTTGTCCGTCTATTTCTTTTATGCGCTGCACAGTGTGACCTGGCTGTTCAGCATTCATCCCGTCGAAGCTTCCGTGTGATCGGCAAACTATCTGGAAGAGGTTGTCATAATACTTACTATGACAGCCTATGACATGCGATTTCAATATGGTATTACATAGTGCAGTGGTTCCCAACTCATGTCCTGCGGGCCAAAAGTGGCCCGCCAGGCCTAAAAAATGGCCGTCGTCTCTCAAAGAATAAAAAAATATATATGAAAAAAATTGACAATCTGGACAGGATAGAACACATAATTATTTTCCCCACACCTTAGGGGGCCCCCACAATGCAATATGAATTTTTCATCATTGCCAATTATTATAATAGTAAACTGAGTTTAAAATATATGAAAAAATTGTCACATTATTAAAAAACTAGTGACTTTAGCATTATGCAACTTTTGCACATGTGGGGGCCCTTATTGCAGTTTTCATTGCCAGGCAGATTGATCTTAAAATCAGTCAGAAATGCTAATAAGAGTTATACGTTTTTTATTTATTTAAAATTGTGGGGCCCTTATTGCAGTTTTCATTGCCAGGCAGATTGATCTTAAAATCAGTCAGAAATGCTAGTAAGAGTTATACTTTTTTTGCCTTTTTAAAAATTGTGGAGCCCTTATTGCAGTTTTCATTGCCAGGCAGATTGATCTTAAAATCAGTCAGAAATGCTAGTAAGAGTCATACGTTTTTTGCTTATTTAAAAATTGTGGGGCTCTTATTGCAGTTTTCATTTCCAGGCGGATTGATCTTAAAATCAGTCAGAAATGCTAGTAAGAGTTATACTTTTTTTGCTTATTTAAAAATTGTGGGGGCCCTTATTGCAGTTTTCATTGCCAGGCAGATTGATCTTAAAATCAGTCAGAAATGCTAGTAAGAGTTATACGTTTTTTGCTTATTTAAACACTTAATAATCACCTGATCGGAACTCAAGTGCTATTCTACGCATTATGAGATGGCGTGATAATGACATTGAGTAGGCCTACATGCAGTAGGCTACGCACTCTTTTTTACGAATTCAATCAATCTCATGAATTTATATAGAGCCCCTTCAGATTTTTACTCAAAGGCGCTCCCAACGCAGGCGTTGTCAAAAAGAAAAGTTGAGAAGACGAAAGAAAGAGTCGGCAGAGTCACGGGAAGCGAGAGAGACACGGGGAGGCTATTCCAGATAACTGTGCCCACTATTATACCGAGAATGCTCGTCGTTGCATGGTCACAATACTCGAAAAAAGAACAAGGAATTCTCCACGAGCAGTTGAGCGCAGTGAACGGCTGTCCAGAGAGACATACACCGGGGTGAAAGTTCACATAAGCAGGATGGAACTTGAGCCAGGGTCTATGTATACTCAGTGTTTAATATAGACGTCTCTGGGGGGGGAAGTTCCCCCCCAGGATTGACATTCCCCCCCCAGAAAAATTTGACGAAATGATATTGGTTTTTAGTTACTGTTTTCATCATTGTTTTACATGAAGTGTTATAATATACCGTGATATTATTTATTATTATATGATTATAATGACATTATTTACTACTATAATATATGATACTATCATGTTAAGATGACACCTTAAAATGCAGCCATTGCAATGTGGAAATTCAAAAAGTTTCTAATGGGTCACTGAAAAAGTACAGCTATTTTGTAAAGATGACCCCTTAAAATGCTGCCATTGCAATGTGGAAAATCAAAAAGTTTCTAATGGGTCACTGAAAAAGGACAGCTATTTTGTTAGGACGACACCTTAAAATGCTGCCATTGCAATGTGGAAATTCAAAATTTTTTCTGATGGGTCACTGAAAAAGGACAGCTATTTTGTTAGGACGACACCTTAAAATGCTGCCATTGCAATGTGGATATTCAGAAAGTTTCTGATGGGGAGGGGCGCATCCCCTCCCCATACCCCTCTCCCTCACAGTCTCGGTGCTATGCGCATCACGAGCGTCTTTCGGACGCTCAATTGTCTCCCCCCCAGAAACCTCAATTCCCCCCCCAGAGAAGGGGACTAGATTAAGCACTGATGTATACTGGCATAACCGCGAAAATATAATTTAGTTTGTAAACAGTGTGGAGGCCATGCACAGCAGGGCAAATCAGGCCAAATGCCCAGGTAAGAACAATTTGCCCTGGTCGTTATTCTGCCGCAGGTCTACCAGAAATTTTCATAGCCAAGAATTTATTTGGGGTATAAAATCGCTTCTGCACTGTTTGCTTCTACGAGTGTCGTGCGCTGGTCAGGAGAATGACTGACCATGAATCACTTTAGTATTCTTAAACCGTCAAAGGTACACAGGTTGTTTAACACTATTAAAAATAATATAGATAATGAATTAATAATAGACGAATGTTGATTCGTTGAATATAACACGTTTTTTGAGTCATTTTGTCGTGCTTCTGTAAGGTTTGGGCCCCCACAGTTTTATCGAACAGGGCCCCCACATTTGTTAATCCGGCCCTGAATACATGCAACGCTTACCCAATGTCATGTGCGAACTGTATAATTTTATTCATCTTACATTAGCCGGAAGTAGACGTCTCGCAGCGGTTGTTTAAGGAAGTATTTCGGAAAGTCACAATTTCGGCTGATGTAATTATGACTGGTGAAGTGCATTGATCACATGGATCATAATTATCATTCATGTACATGTATGTATGTATGTATGTATGTATGTATGTATGTATGTATGTATGTATGTATGTATGTATGTATGTATGTATGTATGTATGTATGTATGTATGTATGTATGTATTTATGTATGTATGTATGTATGCATGCATGCAGGCATGCATGCATGCATGTATGTATGTATGTATGTATGTATGTATGTATGTATGTATGTATGTATGTATGTATGTATGTATGTATGTATGCATGTATGCATGTATGTGTGTATGTGTGTATGTATGTATGTATGTATGTATGTATTATGTGTGTATGTATGTATGTATGTATGTATGTATGTATGTATGTATGCATGCATGAATGTATGTATGTATGTATGTATGTATGTATGTATGTATGTATGTATGTATGTATGTATGTATGTATGTATGTATGTATGTATGTATGTATGTATGTATGTATGTATGTATGTATGTATGTATGTATGCATGCATGCAGGCATGTGTGTATGTGTGTATGTATGTATGTATGTATGTATGTATTATGTGTGTATGTATGTATGTATGTATGTATGTATGTATGCATGAATGTATGTATGTATGTATGTATGTATGTATGTATGTATGTATGTATGTATGTATGTATGTAATACATACATACATACATACATACATACATACATACATGCATGCATACATACATACTATGTATGTATGCATGCATGTATGTATGTATGTATGTATGTATGTATGTATGTATGTATGTATGTATGATACATGCATGTACAGCGGCACATTTGACACTTTAGCGATGAGTGTGTACAATGTAGTACTGGGAAACCACTGCGGCTGTTAATTAGTTGAAGTGTTTAAGACCTTTCACAAAATTAACGCTGCAAAGTGCAAACATTGCTGCTTATGCTTTTTAAAAACATGATATATTCAACTTGTTGAATGAGATTGCTGTTGAACTCGTGAATCGCTGTCGTCATAAAGTGAGCAGTCCTTTGACCCTGGTGGTGTAATAACCCTCTGATCCTGAGTTCCTTGTGTAACAACCCTTTGACCCTGGTTTCCTTCTGCAATGACCTTCGACCCTGGGCTCCTTAGTAAATTTTCGACTTTCAGAAAGCATTGATAATTATATACAGTAATTTATTACTGCCTATGACTTTATTAAATCTAGGCCTATTATGAAAAAAACTAGGAAAACAGAATGTTATAAACACTATGGATACTAGATGTAGGCCTATAGTAGTTGTACATTGTCATAACACTAACATTAAGTAGGCTAGGTATCAAAAATCGACTATTCGGATGTATGTATGTAAAAAATAAAAAAGGATGAATTTTTAAATATGCACGGTGCCGGTGTCACGAAATAGAGTATCTCCCGTATTAATCGTATCCCCCCAGATGAAGAAAAGTTGAAAAAGCCACTTCCTAGTGTATTTATTATGGCAAATTAACATCCATCTGCTTTGTTGTGAACAATGACACTAACAGATATACTCCTACTAGATAATTTTGTTTGCTTTGGTTATAGAGCACTTAGAACATTTGGAACACTTAAGAACACTTAGAGTCATTAAATAAATTTGCTCTGAAGATTGCTTAGGACACATAAAACAATTAGAGTCGCTTTAGGATTTTGATCACAGCATTAATTTTTCAAGTATGCGCATTTAAAAAAAATAGGGATATAATGGTTTATACCTCGGATAGTCTATGTCGGTATAATCCATCAGGGGGTATAGATTAATAATAATCATAATCATTGTTATCGATCCAAGCAAAAATTGCAACGTTTTTCATGGTAGTAGGCTAACTGTCAGCTGACTTCTTGAGTCGGCCCTATTATTACTTTGGCGCTATAGAAATTTTTAGCTTGGATCGATAACAATGATTGTGATTATTTTCGCTGTGATAGTGACCGTCATTAGGTTGGTGACGACGACGACGACGGTGATGGTGATGATGATGTTGATGATGATGATGATGGCGGTGGTGATGACGACGACGACGACGACGACCACGACGACGATGTTGATGATGGCGAAAAATAGTTGTGAATACCTGTACAGTCGGTTGCTATATCCAATGGATTACTTCGTGAAAACCAGCTTTCAAACGTTCCTCGTCTATTCTTACATATTATGATTCCGATCCGTGCAAGTCTATCATTTAATAGCCTTTTTAATTTATAATTATTGACACAACTTGACAATAGAATTAATTGTGGCCTAGGCTGCTAGCGAACGTAGGCCGAGATCGGTCAACTGAAGAGAGCGCAGTGGAGGGAGGGTGTCACTTTAAGTAGCGCATGTAAGTCCATAGTCGCTATGGTCGAGTTGTGAGCTTCATGCGCTGTGAATAGCCTACTTCGATGAAGCATAATAAACACAACCACTCGAAACTGAAAAACGACCATAATTTCACGTCAACGACATCGAAAGGAACGTTATGGCCTATTGGTGCCTCTCGTTTTGTCTTTCTGTCTCTCTGTTTCCGTACGTGTTTAGATGTCTGCGTCTGTGTTGAATTGTCCATGTGTCTGTAGCCTATGTCTGCCTGTCTGCCTGTCTTTTCGGTTTTGATTCTTACCTCTCACCTTCTGTCTCCCTGTCTCTGTATCTTTCCATCCCTGTATCCATTTACCTGTCTTTCTCTGTCTCCATCTCACAGATGTACACATGTGCACAACTACACACATCTACACCCACACACAAACAAACGCGCACGCGTACACACACATACACACACAAAGAGTAGCAATTCATTTAGAGTACCGCAACGTTTGTTTCAAAGAATCCTCATGCCCGAGCGCGTACGATGACCTAAGACACGGTTACAATTAAATGGTCCATATATTATCATAGTCGTCAAGAGTGCAGCTTCAACAACTATACGACACCCTCAGTAAAAACAACGGTGGCCGATCGAGGAAGACTGGTAAGGAGGTCTGGGGAGGTGAGTCGTAAAACATGGCGCCTGCCTGTATGCAGGTTGCGTTGGTCCATCTGTGTTGTCAGTAGTGGCGGCGCTACCATAGGTCGGTGCAGGTCCTGATAATTAATTATGGCCTGACTATTTCGCTCTTCGCCTGCCTTATGACCTGCCTAAAATCTGAAATAATTAAGAAACTGAAATTATTTTGAGTTATTGAGATGGGTATGAGAATCTGGCCTAACTGAAACTAATTCTTATTAGTAGTTACATAATTAATGGGGCTGGGCTGGGACGAGGCGGAGGAGGTGGCTGGCGATCGTGTAGAGTGGCGAAGACTTGTTGACCAATGCTCCGATCGGAACAGGAGGAACTAAGTCTAAGTAAGTAAGTAAGTAAGTAAGTTACATAATTACAGTAAATTACCAACTCATTGAAATCGATGTAATTTTCCTACCAATTATAGGCCTACGTTTTATGCCTGTTAGTCAGGTTTCAGATTAACTATATCTTGAAACATTATTAGACCTACATCCAGGGTGAGAATTGCCGGGGGGGTTGGGGAGTTTCGACCCCTCCAGTCTTTCTTAGGGCCCCATGTTAAAGTATGTTTTTTACACCCCAATTCCAAGTGGATAATGTTCCAACCCCCCAGTTATTTTTCCACAATTCTCACACTGCCTACATCTGACTGCAGCTTCAGGTTGATAGGCCTACTTGGAGAACTTATTGAGCTAGTAACTGACTTTCTTGTGCAGTAGCCTATGCGGTCGACATTATGTACTTGGGTGATTGAGATTGGTATGAGAATCTGCTCTAAAAGTGAGAATCCCATCACCAATATTTTGTCCGCTCCGAATTGCCCGCTCCGAATTGTCCATGCCAGAATTTTCTCCGAATTTTTTGTCTCCGAATTGTCCGCTTCGAATTATCCAGTTCCGAATTGTCCGTTCGAAACTGTCCGCTCAGAATTGTCCGGGTCCGAATAATAATATTATTGTCTTCGTCAGAATGTTCTTGCTACTTTGTCCGTCTCTTTCCGCTTAGAATTGTCGTTAAATCCCGTCTCCGACCATTGCACTGCCTGCCTGGGTCATGGATGTCTCCTGTGTTCCATTCTCATGCATGTAAGTCTTGCTACGTCCTTGGTCGGGTCTCTTGCATGTAAGCCTTGCTACGCCCTTGATCGGATCTCTTGCATGTAGCCTACGCCTTGCTACGCCCTTGGTCGGGTCTCAAAATGACCAACAGATGTCGTCTGATGATTTTTAACAGTGACGTGTCATTTTTGTACTCCAGCGCAATTAATACTCCTCCTCATAGACATTAATAGTATCAACAGTCAGACACAGCTTCACGGCGTCTCCTCGCCTCACGAACAAAACGCCAGAGGGCGAAATGTCAGAGCAGATGTTTCAAAGTTTAATGCACGTGGTAGATAGCAATGCATATCGAATCGTGCTATAATACAAACGTACTAGGTATTTCCATGTTATCAATCATTTTGTATTAAAATAGACTTTTATATAGGCCTATATTTTATTTGATACACGTGTGCAACACAATTTTATTAAAGTATTAAATATATTTTACCTAACATTATAATTTACTACGCTTACTACTACTACTACTACTACTACTACTACTACTACTACTACTACTACTACTACTACTACTACTACTACTACTACTACTACTACTACTACTACTACTACTACTACTACTACTACTACTACTACTACTACTACTACTACTACTACTACTACTACTACTACTACTACTACTACTACTACTACTACTACTACTACTACTACTACTACTACTACTACTACTACTACTACTACTACTACTACTACTACTACTACTACTACTACTACTACTACTACTACTACTACTACTACTACTACTACTACTACTACTACTACAACTACTACTACTACTACTGTAACGCCCGCCCTAGCCGCTAGAGGGGCAGGAGCTCGTGCAATCGTGGCCTCACTTACTTGCTCACTTCCAACACCCCCTGCTAGCGCTGCGGCGTACTGCCGGGGCGACAGGAACAAGCACTCGGGGACTTCAGGTCTGGGTGACAGGGAGGGACGTCTGTACTCTGTAAATTCACGGATACCAGGGCCGGAACTATAGTATACATATCTCCGTGGCTGTTGGTCGACTGGCAACAGCACCCTCGCGTCGGTGCTCGTCTGGGTTCATGCCCCTTTCGGCAGATTTGGGTGAAAGGTCATCGGTTTCCTGGAGAATTAGTGGGTTATGCCTGGCCTTATTTCTAGGTCGCTCCACAAATGTTTCGACTTCTCTACCTGAACCCCCTTCCTCAGAACTGTCTGTTTCCTCCGGGGCGTCCCCACTTAAAGAGTTTACACGTGACATGGGTTATTCTTCTTTACCCTTAGTTTCAATTCACTCAGCCAATCACCTTCGTTGATTATATATGCAACACCTTATTTATTCATGTAACAAGTACTTAACTAACATATAATTAGCAGTGACCTGCACAAATACAGTCTTTTCTACTATCTCTATCAGTTCACCTAGACATTTCTAGAGCTGACAATATCACGAACTGTTACTGCACAATTTACATTAACCCTATCCTACAGTTCGATTCCTACATTCGAGTCGTCTACCGACTATGTTTCCGTTTAGCAACCACTACAGCAGAACTCGGTAGTACTCTTAATTAATTATAAACGCTTCAGTTACTTAACTTCAGTACTTCACGCTAATTTACTACACTACGACAATCCTTTCAATTCGCCGCTATTTGTAGTAACTATCTCTATATATATTCAGTTCCGTAATACAAATGCTTATTTAATCTGCCGATCTACGTTAAATCAATATTATCTATTTTAACACGTGGTAGCCATCTTAAACTTGCAATCGGTTAAGTTACAGATTCAGCACATGGCACGCTAATTTTGTGTACTTCCCTGGAATTTAGGCTAGTCTGCTTCCTTCAAAGTTTTCCTTCCACCGGAGACAATGATCGTTTCTTGCCGTCGTTTAATTATTAATTTGGTTGCATTTCTGATAATTTATATGCTTAAAAATCTTAGTTTTAGAGCAAATTTCGACTAAAAATGGTTGCCTCGACCTCCGCAGGTCTCACCAGTTCAACATCTTCACGGCAACTGACGCTCTCTGTCCCAACAACCAATCAGAAACGGCTTCTTACCGCCGTTTTAGGTCACGCGCCGCTCTTGGCCTATCAGCGGCGCCCGCTCTTTCGCCACGTCAGCGAAGAGGTCACGTGCGTGTCTGGCGCATTGTCTGCAGCCTCGCTCTGGCGCAGCATAGAATTAGTTAAAACCGTTATGCGCAATATAGATAAAAGTAAGTAAGATTTGTAGCGTTTCCAAAAACGCTACACTACTACTACTACTACTACTAATGCCGCTGCCGCTACCGCTACCGCTGCCGCTGCCGCTGCCGCTGCCGCTGCCACTGCTACTGCTACTGCTGCTGCTGCTGCTGCTGCTAATACCACTACTACTACCGCTACCACTACTACTTCTATTGCTATTATTATCATTAATATTATTATTTCCACTAGTCTACTTCTACTGCTAATATTCCTTAAACCAGCTATTCAAAACTTCTCAACCTGAAACCAGACGACGCTGGAGATAGAACCAGATGGAGACAAAGGATTCCAGCTGTTCGCATCCTTTGTCCACAAGACAGAAGGGGGAAAGGTGGTTCATCGAATATCTGAATAATAGGATATAGTGCCCAGCATGTTTATTTCAAAGGTGCACGATATATCTTGCTCTGAGACTCTCCGTTGGCGCACAAGGATCGGTATTTGGTCCACTATTGTTCTTATTTAGCTATATATAAATGATCTATCTATGAAAACTTTAATGTTGAAAATTTTTGATGTTTGCAGATTGCATTAATAAGTTCCTCTCCCACAATTTCTTGTAGACCCCAATTAGAATAGCCAATGAAGAGTGGACTGCAAACTGCCGTCTGGTTTAGAACAAAATCTATCTATTATCCAATCTATTATTATTTCGCCGTATGAAGAACATAATTATCGCATGGAAATAGCACATCACCGATCAATGATGTTCATGTTACAAAAACAACCTCATCCAAGCCTATGAGTGTCATAGTTGATAAGCCATCTTACATGGAAGGAACACATGATAGCGATGGCACAAACATTAAAAAAATATAGGTGTTCTATTTAGGATGAAACACTCTGTTCCAAAGCCCATTTTTTCATCTGCATTATTCACTTTCGTATGTCATATTGTAATATTCGTCTTAACCCATTAGTGCCTGATTTTTCAAATTCATCTCAAAATATGAAAACTTTGTTGCAAATGATGAGTTTGGACAATACCTAACACAAATTCTGCACAATTTTAGCTTTTGATGCTTTAGGGACAGTTTTTTTAAGCGTCCCATTTTTGGGGACGCTAGGCACGAATGGGCACGTGAAGATTTACATTGTGATGTGTGCAGGTTACATCACTCAAGACTGTTGATACAGTCAAATAAAGAAAACAGATAAATAATTTGCACTCAGAATAACTTAAAATAAAATGTATGTGCAAAATTGTAACAAAAATGGCTGTTTGAATGCATTTATATGCCAAATTGCTCACATTTTGAAATGAATTGTTTACACGCAGCAAATCTTAGTAATGCTGTTCATGTCTCAGATCAATATCCTGTAGCAATGGCAACCAACACTGTTACAGAAGGCTCATAAAACAGTTACATGAAGCTCTTCAATTGCTAAAGTACTAGTGACTAGTCTTGTGTAGTAGATTATTGCCTAGCCCTCCTTATGTGGACCGACATTTAATTTTTCTCAAACTTTCGCAGACTTTCATTCGCACAATGCATCTGAGTTACAACAGATGGGATTTGGTGCTGGAAAGTGAAGTTCATACTTTCTGGTTTGTCCAGCCAGCTTATCCTTTCCACGACAGACAACTGTGTATTCAGATCCATGCACTGGACCTCACTTTTCTATTTTGTACAGCTCGACCAAAGGAAGTGAAAATCTTCACATTTGTTGGCTTGCATTGTGTCAATAATGGTATATTTTGCTCCTCTGCTGTAGCAGTCACAGAATGGTAAATAAGTAGTCATAGCAGTCTACACAACATAGTTGTTGCTATGAACCAACCGCACCAAGTTGGGAACCCACGGACTCCAACTCCATTATAGGTCTGACTGAGCAAAGTAACCATGTGGTGAATTCAATGAGCATTCTGTGTAGCCAACAAAGGCTTAGTTGCAGGCTGAGAGTGGCAAAGATGTGGTAAAGGACCACTAGTTGTTAGTAGGAATCAACTGAATTGACAACCAACATGCCACTGATCCAGGGTTGGGATACATGTACCAACTCATCCACATGGATGTGAATCAGACCAAAAGCCGAGTGGTGTATTCAATATAGTGCGATATCGTTGCTTAGTCATGAGGACTACCTGATATTGTAGCAGGCCTAACTGGAATATGTTAGATGAAAGTGATATTCATTACAATGCACAACGGCATTTCTTGAGTTTGGATGACACCTTGGACTATAGAATGACAAAAATTACATCGCGACTGATTTTTTCTTATTTATTTCAAATAAATTATAATAAATTAAATTATTAGATTTAATTTTCTAGCAACTGCATACAACAGAATGAGTGCATTTTGACTATTATTTTGCACTACATTGCATAGGCCTAGTAGGTTCTGGACGATTTCTATCCATGTGAAATATTCATGTAGGCTATACATGTATACATAGGCCTAATGTAGCCTACAGTTGAAATTGTCAATAATTTTTTTAGTAAAATAACATCATATAACGTTAACTCTCACTGCGAGTGATACTTCTGCCTACAAACAGCCATTTATACTTCTTTTCAAACAATATCTGACTACAATACCGTACAAGATGCAAAACTGCGTGTATTGAACTTCACGCACCCTTTCGTGCCTTGCGTCCCCAAAAATGGGACAGCACTTCAGTGATAAAATCATATGTTATATTTTAGCAAAATGAATTTGATCTAATTATGTATGTAATAGTATACCAACCTTTGTGAAACCAAAGACAGATCTGTAGAAATGCGGACACATTTTTTTAAATAGGACGCGGAAAGTCCGCAATGTTTACATTTGCTAAAATAGGTCAATGGCGTGATCAAAAACATAATTTTCAGTCGATAAAAATTTTTTGATGCGCATTTTGTCTCAGAATCACTTTATCAGCATGTTGGCATAACGGCTATAACATTAAATTGCATCTTCAATGCAGATTTAATTTTATGTGAATTTTTGAAGTGGTGTCCCATTTTTGGGGACGCTAGGCACTAATGGGTTAATGTTCATATCACAAAACGATGATAATAATCTGTCTAAAACCCGTTGTTTACTATCCTCGCTTGACATGAAAAAATTCAGGTTTATTCATGTGTCTTTTCCATGCAGACTTATTGGCTATGCTTGCCCGTTAAACACAATTTCACTACGGGTTTCAACATTGATGATCATTTAACTAGGCATTATAGCCTAACTCATACAGAAGTTACAATGCGTGCACCTAAGAATCATGCAATTTTCAATCAAATATAATTATTTGCGTGTTTTGCCATGTAATAGGTTACCTGGTTAACAGTCAAGTATTTATTTTACTGGTTACTTTATCGAAATTAATTATTGCTAGAACGATTTCTCTTGTATAGTTGAAAAATTATGTGTAGGGCTTTTGCCTGAGCTTAGTCTACACCAGGATAACAAAGAATCACCGCATCACTACGTTAATTTTCTTAAATAACGCATCAGAATGAATATTGCTTAATACATCCAACCCAAAGTATACTATCGTTAGCCTGCAGCAGCCCTCTACACAAACGTCTAGTCAAAGCATCCGAAAAATCTTCAACAACTCGTTTTAATCGTTTTACTCCGTTCATCCTCGTAACTCCGTTTCTCCAGTCCATGTGACACTACTCCAGCCGAACCATATCCCACAGTGGATCTCACCTCCGGAGCGAACTTCCATCAGGGTGCCACATACCATCAGTCTTTCAAACAATTCTGCTACTGTCGTCATTTGTCTCGGGCTCCTTTACTAATCACCCGCCCCCATAGGATTTCCACTCCAACTTTAAGTCTTACCTGTTAAATAATAATTCGTATCTCAATCCGTCCCATCTTGTGCGTTGCAAGCGTTCTCGTCCTCAGTCAAAACATCCGTGACCACTGTTATAACACCTAGACCCATCTCTCTGTCTCTCTCTGTCTCTATCTCTGTCTGTCTGTCTCTCGTTCTACCTCCGTCTCTCTATCTGTCTTTCTGTCTGCATCTCTCTGTCTGTCTCTCTTTCTCTCTCTCTGTCTCTCTGTCTCTCTCTGTCTCTCTGTCTCTCTGTCTCTCTTTCTCTCTATGTATCCCTCTCTGTCTCTCGTGTGTCTCTGGCAACTGGTCTCGTTCCTCCAATGGGCATCGAACCCTGGACACCAGTGTTATGCAACATAGCGCTCGTGAATAATCTGATGCCATCCTGCCCCCAGCCTTAGAGCAACCCAATAGAATTCTGTATCTTGTGATTGCGATAACGCTATGGCTCTAGCATTACTTTTTCGAAAACCTTCCATAAGATCCACATAGGCTACTTTCTCATTCAACTAGACGCTATGGGTGCCTTAGGTTTAAAGACTAACGTGCTTTCGGCTTATATAGGAGATTGGAGGGCTTCTGAGCAGTCAGATGGTGATAATGATGAAAGTGGCTAATGGCTATTGTAAGCTACCAGGGGCAGTGTGAATGTAAAATCGTAATTTGAAAACATGTGCGTAGGGTTTTATGCATGCATAGATGTCATATTATGTGTGTAATTTGTACGTAGTCTAAAAGCGTCATGTCAAAACATGCACGTAAGTATGCATACAAACTTGTATGTATTATAGACCTAGCCTATATGTCGTCGCCTCAGAATTATCTTTGTGTATGTCCATTTTTTCAAAATCGAGTTTAGACTTGATTTGTAGCAAAACTTTGCTTCTCTTTCATCATTTTTGCCTAGGTTTAAGCAACCCTGGATGACTGCTGGGCTCCTCAAATCCAGCAAGAAGAAAGCTTCATTGTACTTAAAGTATATAAAAAATCCAAATGCTCATAATAAAAATAAATTTATTGTATACAGGAATAAATTTAAGACTATTAGGGTCAAAGCAGAAAAAAATTACTATGCATCCGAATTCTGCAAATATAAAGAAGACCCAAGGAAGACTTGGAAACTCATTCGCTCCATAATGCAATTGGAGAATAAAGAGACAAAAATCGAATCGTTAAAAATTAACGGAGAAAATGTTAAAGATCCGGAAAAAATAGCCAATAGCTTCAATAACTACTTCACCAACATAGCCCATTCTTTAGCAAAGAAAATACCAGATTCACCTCTCCCTTACTATAGTTACTTACAGGCCCCTCGGCAGAATTCCATGGGTCTCCTATTGGTCTCCCCTGAGGAAATTATGGATATTGGCCGTGATATACGTTTAACGCATAGCAAAGGTGTTGATGACATTGACCCCTGTATCGCTGCCCCCAATCTTTCCTTAGTTGCTAGACCTCTGGCTGAAATAATAAATTGTTCCTTTAGTAATGGGATTGTTCCACAAGCCATAAAAATAGCTAAAGTGGTGCCTATACTAAAAAAGGGTGATAAGGACAATGTAATCAATTACAGACCCATTTCCGTTCTTCCTTACTTCTCCAAGCTCTATGAAAAACTTATGTATAATCGACTCTATGGTTATGTTAAAAACTCTAACATCATTTATCCATCTCAGCATGGTTTTCAACCGGGTCACTCCCCCTACATGGCCTTATTGAGTATGCAGGACATGATTTCAAAGGCTATTGAAAACAACGAATACTCAGTGGGAGTCTTTTTCGATCTCGCTAAAGCGTTTGATACCGTTGACCATAATATTTTGCTGAAAAAATTAGATTACTATGGAATTAGGGGGACACAGCTCAGATGGTTCGCCAGCTATTTTGAGAGCCGTACACAAAGAGTTCTCTGTAATGGTGTCCTATCTGAGCTAGGGATGATCAAATATGGAGTTCCCCAAGGTTCCAACCTCGGACCACTTCTCTTCCTTCTTTATATTAATGACTTGGCCAATGTCTCTCCTACAATGTTTTTCATTCTGTTTGCTGATGATACCAACGTTTTTTACTCCAATAGCTCTTGGCAGACGTTGTTTCAGACTGTGAACATTGAGCTGTCTAGCATAGCTGCTTGGTTTTCTGCAAATAGACTCACCCTTAATTCTGAGAAAACCAACTTTATTTTATTTAAATCCCATCGGAAAATAAACCCCAGTAGTAATCTTTGTTTGCTTATTGATGATGTTTCCATCAATCAAGTTGAGTCGACGAAATTCTTAGGTGTGCATATAGATCAAAACTTGACCTGGAAAGTTCACATTAATCAAATTGCATCTAAAATTGCTAAGAATATTGGTATTATTTCCCGCATTGCTTATATCTTACCAAAGACAATTAGAATGAATTTATATTATACCCTCGTCTACCCTTACCTTACGTATTGCAACCTGGTTTGGGCATCGACATACGAATCTAGACTTCATAAACTAATTATCTTACAGAAGAAGGCTGTTCGTATAATAGCGGGTATTCGTAAATGGGAACACACTGGCCCTTTCTTTAGTGAGCTTCATCTCCTAAAAATAAACCAGATAAAGGATCTCCAAATTTGCGAGTTCTTCTTTCGACTCGAACACGGTCTCCTTCCTTCGGTATTCCAAGGGTACCTCCCTCACGCCTCTGACATCCATTCACATTTCACTAGAAATTCATCTGCATATCGCCCTGTCAGTGCTCAATCTAACACTAGGCGTTTTACTGTTAAATCTTATGGCGCTCAAATGTGGAATAATATACCAATTGATATTCGTCAATCCAGTAGTCTGCAGGTTTTTAAAAAGAGACTTCGTGTTTTTCTTTCCTCCACTAAGTCTATTTAGAAGTGCACATGACCACTTGTAGTTAAGGTTCTACTTAAGTATATAGTTAAGTTTGTTGCTCTACATGCTATTTGCAATTTAAACTTTTTGCAATCTGTCATCACCTAATTTGATTTAATTGTTTCAATTTTTTTGGGCTATCTTGTACAATATTTCTTGGTATTTTTTCTTACTTGGGTGACCCTCCCCAGCGGGATGTCAATCCCTTTAGGGCCCCCTTTGTAACCAATGCATGCATATTTTCTGATCTTGATGTCATCTTGTTTTTTCTGGTTGCAATAAAGCGAATTGATTGATTGATTGATTGATTTTTAATAGTTAAGAGATACGACAAGTCGTTTTAAAGATATTCACAGAAAACTACCTTGTCGTATGTCCATGTTCAGGATTGCCTTGTCGTATCTCCAATTTATTTTGCCGTATCTCCAGTGCCGCATTCACGGTTTAAAAGTGCATTGTCGTATGTCCGAGAAAGCTCGTCGTTGATTGGACGAAGGACATAGTTACATGTACGACATCCCACTTCGTTGTATCATAGTGTCGTATGTCCAGGGAATAAAAGACGTTCTTTTATTTAAAAATGGTATTGAACTTGCGAAAATTGAAACGAGCAAATCGCAAATGATTGTGCATTGCTTTCTTTTATTGTGTGAATTATTTCATATTTTTTCTCGTCAGGATGACTTGCAATAATTGATTTAAATCCATTTTATACAAGATTTTCCAAAATTTCACAAAAACCATTCTAAGTTTCAGTTTAATTTTAATGCAACATCCTTTTATTAATGTCGATGCTTTAATATGACGTGACTTGACGTCTTTGCCTGAAGTTTGATTGCACTGAATATCTTTTTTGGCGTCCAAAGTTGCGAAACTTCTACCTCGTTTTTCTCGGAATTAACAAAAGTGGACATACGCGAAGATAATTCTCAGGCGACGATGTGTGTGCATACGTGCGTGCATGCCTCACCTCTGGATTGATCCCATACATGAACTCTGCAACTTCTTGGTGCTCTATATAATTTAATGTCCATTCATTGATTGCTACCACAGAAACCTACAACCATCCCAACTTGAAGTTCCACTTCTTCAATAAATCTGACTATGATGCTACTCTTAAGCCGCATCTCCATTTTTAGTTTGCGCTTCTGTAAGTGGCGTTACATAAATTGCAATTCCCCTTAATTAATCAGCACACCGAAGTTACGATGATGACCTCCCTAGATATTCTCCTGGCAAATGAATCCTATTCTTCCTGTGACTTGTCGGAGCCAAACCTCTGACTTCAAGTGATAGGCTGTTTGAACCGGACAAGGAGTGGATCAACATGAAAGGTTTTGCTTATCCAGTAAACCCTTGACCACTGTCCGATCAATAATGTACTGTAGACCAGGCATTTACTGCATATCTTTTATTTCAAAGAGAAAAGTATTTTATGTAATTACAATTTGTCGTCAACATCCGAATTATGACATTGGTCAAAATGTCCGAACAGGCTCTTATTAACAAGAGCTTTAAAGTGTTAAAATATGAAAAGTTCAAAACAGAAACGTCGAGCATCGAGCACGGACAGCATGCGACGAATGCTTTCTTGTCATCGAGCGCCTATCCTGACCCTGTTGTGTTCAATGGCACAGGGGTAGACAGGAAATTGTTTAAGTTCAATGGCACAGGGTCAGGCAGGAAATTGCAGTGGAGGGCTGCAGTTTTCAGGATAGTCAGATCGTTGTCGCAACCGGCCACGACAGCGCACGTGGGCTGAAAAGCAAGCAAAAATATGTTCATCGAGATATAATAGGCTACGTTGAATGTGATATAGGCCTACTGTCGGCTACAATGACAGACTTTTCCACTAAAGACTGCTCCGTTGTGTACGACGTGGCCGTGCAATAGAGAAAAGTATTTTATGCTGTAAGAGTACTGTTGTTGCACTGACTGCTCAAGGATTTTCCCAGTAGAACAACCCGGATGAAAGGATGAGCTTTAAGACAACGATTTCAAATGTTATAACTTTCGTGGTCAAAGACATTGAGTAGTGAGTGTATTGACCATCCTAAAGTGACGTTTCCATGACAGCTGGTGTTTTACTGCATATCTTTTATTTCAAAGAGAAAAGTATTTTATGTAATTACAATTTGTCGTCAACATCCGAATTATGACATTGGTCAAAATGTCCGAACAGGCTCTTACATACCAATCTACATACCTACCTCTCACTGTCTACCGTCATTCTCGTCAGTTACAGTCGATGACATTCTGGGGCTCATCCAGTGCACTCCAAACAAGCAGTCAACGGCCGATCCACTGCCCACGTGGCTGCTGAAGGAATGCGCTGGAACGATCGCCCCATTTATTACTCAACTGGTGAACTACTCTATGGCAACTGGCAAAGTTCCAACGGCCTTCAAAGTAGCAACCATCACTCCGCTACCAAAGAAACCTGGCTTAGATACTGCGGACGTCAAAAACTATCGACCAATCTCCAACTTGTCCGTTATGTCAAAAATTCTGGAAAGGGTCCTATCCAGGCAACTTGTTCACTATCTCAACATCAACCAGTTATTCCCAGACAGGCAGTCGGCCTAACGTGCTTTCCACTCCACCGAGACGGCTCTCGCAGATATTCTGTCTGACATTCTTCTTGCGATTGACTCTGGCAACTTCTCTCTTCTTTCACTCCTGGATCTGTCTGCCGCATTCGACACTGTCGATCACACTATCCTGCTCCAGCAACTGCATCTTTCTTTTGGTTTGTCTTCCACTGCTTTACAGTGGATGACCTCCTACCTCACTGACAGACAGCAATGTGTCCGCCATGCCGGCTCCTCTTCAAAATCCACCTTCATTACCTGTGGCGTTCCTCAAGGCTCAGTCCTGGGACCCATTCTCTTCCTCCTCTATACCGCCGATATCTTAACTATAATATCCAACCATGGTCGGCAGGGTCATCTCTACGCTGATGACTCGCAGATCTATGGCTTCTGTCGTCCTTGTCCAACTGAAGTCCAGAATCTGCGATCCATCTCAACGAGCTGCATCAGTGACATCGCTGACTGGATGAAATGCAACCGACTGCAACTTAATTCATCCAAGTCGGAATTTCTCTGGTGCTCGTCTACGCGCAGAGTGGGAAAACTAGACCGCAGCCCATTCGTCATTGGTGGGGATGCTGTCGTGCCAAAGAGTGAGGTCCGCGATCTCGGTCTTCTACTCGACAGTAACCTGTCAATGACACCACATATCACTGCAGTTGTGCGAACCAGCTTTGGAATACTGAGACACCTGAGATCTGTGTCTCGGTCACTCACACAGGAAGTGACACGCCACCTGATACAAAGTTCAATTTTGGGCCGAATCGATTACTGCAATGTCGCCTTTGCTGGCTTGCCACAGCGCAGTATCACTCGGCTCCAGGCGGTCATCAATGCTGCTGCTCGTTTGGTCCTGCGATTGAAAAAATTCGACCACATTTCTAGCGCGATTCGAGACCAGCTTCAGTGGCTTGGCATAGGTGACCGCATCAATTTCAAACTTTGTATCCTAATTTAGCCTTTTCCACTCGACTGTCCCACCTGGTGGGACATTTTGATTTTCTCATTCCGATCGAATGTCCCACCTGGTGGGACATATGACAAGCGTCCAAGTTTGACGATCGTATGGGTAACCTAGTGGGACATAACGTTATAAAAGATAGCTGACTTGAAAAAAGCGCACCCAAGAACGCACCCAAGAACCAGAAACAAGTCTTTTCCGTAAATACATGGTGCAATAAACAAGCGTTAGGGTTACATACATACATACATTCATACATACATACATACATACATACATAATACATACATAATACATACATACATACATACATACATACATAATACATACATAATACATACATACATACATAATACATACATACATAATACATACATAATACATACATAATACATACATAATACATACATACATACAATGTATGTATGTATGTATGTCATACATACATACATACATACATAATACATACATAATACATACATAATACATACATACATACATACATACATACATAATACATACACAATACATACATAATACATACATACATACATACATACATACATACATACATACATACATAATACATACACAATACATACATAATACATACATACATACATACATACATAATACATACATAATACATACATACATACATACATACATACATACATACATACATACATACATACATACATACATACATACATACTAGGGTGGTCCAAAAAAATAAAATTCAAGCTAGACACCAAGGCGCCCTCTCAGTTTGTTAGACCTGTCAATAGTATTATTGAGACCAAATTTCAGCTTACCAGTCCAACTGGAAGGCGGTGCTCAACGACATCGAAATATTACCATGTAGTTGCATTAGCAAGAAATCTTGATGCCTTTTAGCTTGATCAAAAACCTCAACCCTTGTCATGTAGATGAGCTTGAAATAGATTCTGTTGCACTATCATACTTATTACAGTCAGTGCTAGCTACTTGACAGCTGTTTAGCCATCAAGTGACAAGTGCATTTTGATAGCAATAACACTCCTGGTGATCTGATCATGAAGCATTGAGATTGTTGGTCACAATTACTGCAGCGCTTATGTGCGATCCTTTTGTCCTGCCATTTTCACGGAAAACCATTCATATGGAGTGCTTAAGAAGCCAAGATGGAGCATGCTGAAGCTGTAAGATCTGAATTTGTACCAAATTAACCACTTGCAGTACACTGGAAATGTTGACCACCTGTGAGTGCTAGTTTCAGGTGATGGTGTCGCTAAACTCTTTGGTATGCCCAAATGTCCCTCTATGACAGGATATAATTTAAATCCAAGGTCATTCATCATCTTCTGAAGTTATTGAGACTCACTGATAATGGCTAAGACTTGATCTTTAACACAACACCGGATGTTTTAATGGAGTGTAGGTTTTTCTGGAAAACAGGATATGTAAAATGTTCCTGTGGTTGGCCTGCTGTCGTCATTGTGATGGAGTTGATTTAAGCCAAAATCTTCATCTTGTGTTGTTGTCCATCTAATCCAAAATAGAGTCCAATCTTAAAGAGATTTAAAGCTGTGTGGGATGGTGTGACACGTGACAACATCCGAGTACTGGAAGTCGTATCCGCTATACTGAAGCCTCCCATGAGAGAGTGGTCAGTTTTATCAAGTAGACTGCTGAAATTAAAGTCAATTTCAGAGACGAATACCAAGAAGTCGTTGAGGTGTCAATGGTTGTCCTTGGAAGTCAGCCCTCAATAAGAAACTGGAGAGCTCAATTTACCATGCACGTTGAATGGCCAGGTTACTGCATGCCATCAAAATAATTATAACAATTTAACGTGAAGTATTCAATCTAAGGGAAAATAAAAAATTAAGTTCATCCTTTTGTGTGATTGGGTGCCCTCCTTCACTCAAAGGCATCCTCTTGCTGCTGAAACTCCATGACAAGATCTGTCAATTTTGATTGATATAGGACTTTTGATTCAGGTGACTATTATTTGTAGGAGCTCAACGTTGCTGCCATGAATGTTCTAGAAAATTATCAATACATAGTGCCTTTCAGATGAGGCTGAATGTCTGACACTGTTATGCTGCCATCTGCCTGATATGGTTCAGATAAGGTGAAGATTTTTACAGAATGGCTGCAAATCCTAGTAAAAGGATGTTGACGGTAGTGCTGCGATACAGAAGGACAGAGGGATTGCCTGGGCGAGTTTGCAACCCAGTGAACACTGACACTACTGCCACGCCTGAAATTTGGTGATTCCCATTTATGCTTACACCAGTGCAGTAGCCTGACGATGATGATTATCAGCAGGGTAGGGCTAAAGTCGGCAATAGAAAGTGGTAAACGAAATGGCTGAGAGAAGTGTGAAGTTGTTCAAGAAATTAAACTGACTCATTATTGATGAAGAAGAAAACAGTATTTTCTCCAAGTGGTTGAGTCAAATAGGAAAGCTGCCCCCATGGCACTCAATCAACAAAGAAATATGCTGTTGACACTGTGCTTGCAAAGCCTTCTACAGTGTAGACGTTATCGTATGTTTAGAGTCATAAAACGAGAACCATAGACATTCGTGGATTTAACGACGTTTTTGACATTTTTTGACATTTTCCATATTTAAAACTAACTGAAATTTTATATTTCAAGCTCACCAATTGTTTCAGTGTCACACATATTGTTATGTTACAGTAATGTATGATCTATCTTGAAATAAAGCACAATTGTATTGGAATATATGCTCAACACATTTATTTCTACATTACCATCTATGCATTAGCCCATGCAAAGTAAGACAGTCGTTGAGCACCGCCTTCCAGTTGGAATAGGAAGCTGAAATTTTGTCTCAATAATACTATTGATAGGTCTAACAAACTGGGAGGGCGCCCTGGTTTTTAGCTTGAACTTTATTTTTTACCATGTATCTGTGAACCACACTAATACATACATACATACATCACTGCGAAACTTGTTCCCGGCAACCTGGTTTGCACCCCGGGAAATGTTTCAAGGACTGCCACACACTGACAACATACAAATAAAGTGGAACACTGGACTCACTGACGGTATTGTTGATCATGTTTCTTGGTTAAAAATAATTAATAATGGCTTAGACAACTGTTATATACAATGTATACCATCACACTGTTCGTTCAGGTTTTTACGTGTAAAAATATTCAGATCTGGGGAGAACGATACCAATATTTTATCCGAGTGGAAAAGGCTAATGTACAAATGCCTCAACAATTGCGCACCAGCCTACCTCGCGGACAACATCAAACCGCTAGCAGACGATCCAAGGAGGTCCCGGCTGCGATCGTCCAAGACCGCTGACGTGTTCATTCCTGCGACGAAAACAAAAATGGGCGATCGCGCCTTTCGCGTCGCAGGCCCACGCGCCTGGAACAGTCTTCCATCAACCATCCAGGATATCAAAACTGTATCAACTTTTAAAAAACAATTGAAGCTACACTTGCTCTCGAGCTCATGACATTTACTCTGACAGTTGACATTATGCGTGTAAAGCATCCTAGAAGTAGCTTGCTACTGACGATGCTATACAAATTGTCTGAATTACATTACATTACATTACATTACTGAGTTGGTCAAACCCAGATTTAACATGGCATGTTTAGCTCTAAGGGTACATTTGAAGGCTTAAGCCAGACTCGGATTTACTGTTATCTAGCGATTATGTGATGAAACAGTGCATTTGTTGAAATAACAGCAAGAATTCATACGGAAGGAGATTACTGGACACCTGTCAAGGAATCACCACAAAACCAGTGACCATTGATTCTGTTCCAGAAAGCAAGAAGCGACGATTGCTGCTGTCCTACTATTCTGTGACTTATCAAAGACTAGTTGAATTACCCGGCGTTGCCCGGGAAATTCAGGATTTATCCCGCTCCCGGGCAATCTCCTACTTCCCTCCACCCACTTGACCCCATCTGCACTCCTACTGCCCCCCTCCACTTTTTTCCACCCAATCCCACCCCACCCACCACGCCTCACCCCACCACACTCCGACCTCCACCGGCAACCCATTCGTGAAATTTGTTTTTTCGTGAAAAATTTCTCCTCACCCCACGCCCACCCCACCCCCTACCCCACACCCCACCCACCAAACTCCCTTCACCGGTACGCGACCCGGGAAATTTAAAATTAGGGTTTCAACACTACTCCTCTGGTGTACCCAGCGTTGACCGCCAAGTTTCGTGTTTTCGTCACCCCTCCACCCAACCACGCTTCCCCAAAAAGACAAACATGGCCCGTCCCTGAGGGGTGGGTGTGTGTGCTGACTGTGGCCTGATACAATTATTGCAGGCTGTCTGTTCTGTTAGTATAGTTAATATTTCTATTATCTGCGTATTATTGTAACCGGTTTCGGTTTGCCAACCGGATTGTTGAATAAACGGAATGACGTCATGCGGACTGTCGACTCTTTACTATGCGGCAGCGGCAGCGGCAGCGGCAGCGTGGCTGATTAAATCTGTCTTAAAACGCTAATAAATCCGGTTTTAAAGTGAATTAAAAGCTGAAAATAGTCGCGTTGACCCTATAGGCCCCAAATTTGGGTAAGAATCGATTGGAATTTATTTTAAACCGACGCTCTGTACTTTCCCAGTCTTTTCAGGGACGAAGAGTCAAAATGCAAAAAGGGACAAACTTTCAGACTTATAATATAGATGTGTGGGTGTCGATCAAATGCTGTATGTCTACTCCGGATTTGAAACTTTGATGGGGCAGAATGAACAAGATTGTTATTTAACAGCAAGAAATCAGATGTCACGCAGAAGGGTGAAATAAACAATAGAGATAATGCTGTCGAAAATGAAGAGAGTGCATAAGGATGAACATGTCTAGAAATCTTAAATTATCTTGCTTCGCTATCAAATAAAGCAGTGGCATTTAAGATTCGTAACGTTTTTAGTTTTGCCCTTCGTCTAAAAAAAGACAAATCAATTGACAGATCATCTTTCATAGGATAAAGAACAAAATGAGAATGCAAATAAGACTTAGACTAAGATTAATCGTCGGCTGAAACTAACCTTTTCTGGAGCCCGTAGACCTGAGTTTGCGCAACTCACGTTCACTTTCGCAAATACATGCAAACCATCGGCAGTCTTATGGAACTAAAAGCAAAAGTAATCAGAATCAGACATTTAACGGTAGAAATAATTTGAGACGATATATAACTCGCGAGTAAAATTATTGCAATTATAGTCATATCAAGAAGTTTTTGCATTCTGCGTCAGAGAAATGTTGTGGCGTGATGCGCATAATGGAAAAAACTTTGCCTGGTGTGCTTTGTAATTAATCTTCATGTTAAGTTACATGTCATCAAGCATGCGTACCCTATCAACACTAAAATCCATCAAATTATGAAGAAGAACGGCCAACTTCTAGCAACCGTATTCATTTTGTTCTTCAAATGGCATAATTATGTGACCGAACCCTCTTCACTTGACATAGGCTAGTTCTCGTTAAGGAGCTAATCTGATACGCCTAGTCTCTATTGACTTCTATTGCGTCTTTTATTCTATGCGTTTCAATCAAAGCTCGAGGGTACGCGTACCCTAAAATAGAATACGTTAAAATACGTACGTACCTTTCAAAAAATAGAATACGCGTATGGTACGTACCATACACGAAAATTTTATTTATGCATGATTTACTCAGCGACCCATAGCCAACGTATAATCTTACGTCAACGGTAGGCCTATGCGTCATTGAAACCGGTACTTCCGGTAGCGTAGCAGTAATTTAATTCGATAAATTCTTTGATTATAATTAATTTATTGCAAATTGTACTGTCTTTCTGATGAGAGCTAAGTACACGTCGCTGGCTTGCAAATTGGTGTAACTCGAAAGTTGCAGTGGCCTATATCTAAATAGCCTACGCATCAGTCAGCGAGTCAGCGATGCCCAGAGAACGTGGAAAGGAATGGACGCACGTGAAAGTTTTGAAAAATGCGAAAAACAATTATTTGATTGAATGCAATTTTTTTCGACAAGCAGTTCTGTGTTAGATCAGGCAATCGCATAAGAACCAGGGCTGTTTTTAAGGAATTTTTAGAATTGCACAACTCCTTCTTTTCTTTCCCATCTTCCATGGTAAATTATATACTTCCAATCGGAGGACAATGACTTTTTGCTAGTTTTAACTGTACAAACATGCATCTACGACTGCACAAATCCGTTTAGAACTGCACATTTTGTGTACAATTGCACGTTAAAAAAGCTCTGATAAGAACACATCTTTGAAGTGCTGCAGCAGAACTGAGACGACTGACTGACATTAGTGCATTAAGTGCAATGTATGCTGGATAAACATAGACCTACAATATAGCATTGCAGCAATTTACTACGCCGTATACTGGGTGGCGAGTGTTTGCCTGAATTAAATTGAACATTCTTATAATGGGCAATGACGATGCTAACGTATTTTATTTATTGTTTACGTACCCTAAAATAGGGTACGTTAAAATACGTACGTACCTTTCAAAAAATAGAATACGTATGGTACGTACCCTCGAGCTTTGGTTTCAAGGCATCGATCTCAGACTTCTAACTCTTGTCATCTTGTTGACGATGAATTACCATGAGAAGTTAGGAATCGTTGTTAATAAAATGCGAATTACTAAGCATTGCTACTGACGAATGAATAGGCTAATTTTTCGAGTAAATACCTCCAAAGATTTAATATTGTTGATCTTCACGTCATGCACCGTGCACTTTTTGTCGGCATATTCAGGGCTCTGGAAGAGGCCCCGAAGTAGATCCGTAACAGTGTCCAGCAACGCAGCAACCAACTGTAAGACCTGATCCAAAGTTTTTTTAACTATAGCGAGTAGGCCATTTTCGTCTAGGACAGGGCCTAGAAGTCCTCCAGCAATAGGAAGGTCCTTCAGTG
The DNA here is from genome assembly GCA_949752735.1 of Lumbricus terrestris. Lineage (NCBI taxonomy): Eukaryota > Metazoa > Annelida > Clitellata > Crassiclitellata > Lumbricidae > Lumbricus > Lumbricus terrestris. The sequence continues at coordinate 13,099,115 of OX457040.1, read as the reverse complement.
CGCCTGATAAGGTTCCTGTTAGGTTTTTTAGGATTCCTGATGTACCCCCTTTTATTCCTACTAGGGCTTCTGTTAGAGTTTTTAACAAGGGTCCTGCAATGGGTTGCAACAAGCCTCCTTTGCCTCCTAACAAGGCTCCTAACCAGCCTCCTCCTCCTCCTCCTCCTCCTCCTCCTCCTCCTCCTCCTCCTCCTCCTCCTCCTCCTCCTCCTCCTCCTCCTTGGCCTCCTAACAAGCCTCCTTCAAGCTGGGAATCCGATCTCTTCGCAGAGAGAAGGAACACGATGACGGCAAGAAAGGCGACCTTCATGAAGACGTCTTCTGGATCGAGAGATGAGAGAACTGCTGAAGATACTTCTTCTTCTTCTGTTGAAGTCGAATGGACTCGGCTGATGATAACTCCATCTCTCCAGAGGCTTTTATAGGCAGCTTTCCGTCAGCCGGTCTACCTTCTTTGATGCGTATAATTATTGATGAACATCAGGCGACATCTGCTGTGATTTATACTCACAGCGTAGTAGATCATACTCGCCTCTGATCGTTTTAATAAATTATTAAGTAACTTAGATAGTCTATGCGTCAGAATAAGATGCGTGGCATACCACGTGGTGTGCGACGTTGCAGTCATAACTCTGAATTGACAAGATAGACTTAACAACCTTTATCTGCATCAATTCAACTGTGGTCGTTCACTTGAAACGTTGCAAATTCAGTTTATTTTGAAAGTCTTAAAATATATTTTTTTAAACGGAGATGAAAATATTTTCGTGTAGCCCAGTGGCTTTCAACCCTTTTTTAGTGGCGGAAACTTTCTCGAAGCAAGCATTTTCTTGCGAAACACTCGTCTTTCACCATCCAGTATTTCAAGATCCTACACAGCCTAGCCTACAGTTGTAACTTGTAAAGCAATGTAATATTGTACGTTACTTGCACTTCTGGTGCAGTCTATCGCATTACAAATAGATGCGTAAAAACTCTAAAAGTATAGACCCAGTGCACAAAACACTGTCAAAGAAAACAACTGCATTTCTGCTCAATTTCGCCAACTATCCATTATGGATGGAATATTGAGAAATGAAAATCCGGTCTGTTCTGGGTCAGTGCTATGGAGAAGTTGTGTTGAAGTATATCCTTCCTCAAGTTTTCTGTGAATTTTTGTGTGTGCCTGGTTTAAATCCTGGACGCGTCGTAGATAATTATAACACACGTCACGTAGGCCTATATAGGCAGACCATAGTTGTAAAAAAGGTTTTTTCGGTTTTTTATTCTCTCCCAAAAACCTAGTTTTTTCGTTTTTTTCGCATGGTTTTTTCGTTTTTTATATTTTTTATTTAGCTCTATTTATTTATTTACTGTCTATTATTATTTTCCTTAATTTCTTTTTTCTGATATTCCCTACGTTTTCACCGTACTCTAAAGGATTCAGCTAACTATAGTGTCATTATGTAATTGTTTAAGTCATCATTTGAGAAACACACGTAGTAGGTCTTTGCTTCTGATTAGATTTAAATTGTGTTATGTCGACCAGCATGAACTTATGTGGACTTATGCTTACAATTTAAATTTGAAAAGATTTTACTACCTTTAATTTTTTCTGAATTTCCTATCAAACCAAAGTTAAAAGAAAAAAAACTGTGGTAGATTAATGTTACTTATACCAATTAATTTTGGCCTTATAATAAAGTTGTGTTATTTGCAGATTAAGATAAAATTGCATAAGCAAGGTTTTTAAGCTCTAAATGAAGTTTCAGATGTAACAAAGACAAATTATTGTCCGTTTCCGTTTTTATCGCTTTTTGTCGTTTTCTAAAAAAAATAAAAAAACCACGTTTTTCCGTTTTTTTTTAAATTTCATTTTCTTCGTTTTTTACTTCTATTAGGCAGACACATAACGATTCGTCTTCAACCTAAAAATCATTTGGGGCTCAACCGCCATGTGCGTTGTGAGTGACACGAAGAAATAGGGAGCCGATGGGCATCAGCTTATTTGGAGAATTTTAGGTTCGTTCGCTTGTTACGTCGCTGCACCAGAAAAGTGCTGCTGTCACAGCAATTACACATTTGCATGATTTTTTGTTTCGCACATCTTATGTGATTTTCCGAAAAACAAATAGCGAGTAGCCTATAATTATAGGTCTGTCGGTTAAAGATTCTAAAAGACTTAAGGCTTAGACTTTTATTTGCAAACATTCGAATAATTATCCGTTAAGCCCTATACCACTGGATAAGATATTTAGCTACTGGCTTTCAAAATGAACGAATGAAAAAAAGAATAGTCTAAATCAAACAAGTCATGGGTCTAGTGATCAGAAGATTTTCTGTTTGTTCAGAACAGACAATAGCCTAGTTTAAAAACAATGATTTTAAAATGCTTTGTTTGTGATTGTCCGACTTGATTTATGGAAACGCACCGTACAGTATAAGCAATCTATATGCTTAAAGGCCATTAGATTCCCATATAATGCAGGTGCACGCTTTCCGAATAATAAGTAGACCTAATGAGCTATAACGACATTATTATATAAAACAACATTAGCATAATTATATAAAACAACAATGCATTTACATAATATTGTTATTTTAAGCATGAATGACTGAAAGCTGTGTGAGAATCTATTTACTGCGAATAACTTTGTGATTTCAGTTGGTGCCATAAAATTTTCTATCAAACTGCCGCGGAACCCCTGGCCGACGTTCGCGGAACCCTGAGTTCCGCGGAACCCGGTTGAAAGTCACTGGTGTAGCCTATGCACTTTCTGAGTAGAATTGTTCTGTAATGTGTGCGCCAGGTTTCGGTAGGCCCTACGTTGATCCGTTTGAGAATAGTGAAAAGCTCATAGAGCCGTTTTAACGCCTAGGCACTCGAGGCACATGCCTAAGGCCCCGCGCAACAAGGGGGCCCCGCGGCGACCAAAAACAAAAGCTACCTCCAGGAACGTACTGTTAATATTATTTTCTACAATAATATTTTCGTACACTAAAAATGGCTTCTTTCCAGTGCTGTCTTTCAAATATAAAAATGTCAAATTTCAGAATGTTTTTTTCTTGAACACCTGTTAAAACTTGATGATTACCACGTGGCCTCCCGATTTTGGTTCCGGTAGCTTATTAGGCTTACTTCTTGGTTGGTTTGTGCACCATTTGTTACGATTTCTGCAAAGCCTCTCCTAGTCTGAAATTCAGGACTGTCTTGGGAAACAGGAATATGCTGATTCCAGTGCAGAATAGTCATACATGTACAATATGATTTTATTATACTCGCGTCCGCAGTTATTTGTTGTCATAACCCAGTAGCAGCAGAACGTTCCTTGAGGTAGCTTTTGTTTTGGTCGCCACGGGGCCCCCCTGTTGCGCAGGGCCCTAGGCATGTGCCTCGTGTGCCTAGGCGCTAAAACGGCTCTGTGAGCTTTTCACTATTCTCTGCCTATGACCGCTCTAATTTTGTTCGGGTAAACTCAACTTGTGCAAGTGGTGTGTATTGTGTAACTGTGTGTCTTATAGCTGTCTACAAATTGCCCAAAACAAGAAGTCTGCTACGATGTTACCATGCTGAAACTGCCTTATGCAGTGTCATCTCTTCGCATTTCCTTGCAACACCTACACAATTTACAACATTATTCTCCTTTGGATGCTTCCGCTTCTAATCCTAGAGATCTCGCTGTTTTGAGTCTTTTTCCAGTCTTTCACTCTGTTGTGTCTCATCTCCTAATTTCTCCTCCAACCAAGCAATGTCATCTCGGTTCTGTTCTACCATCTCTTCTCCTGGGTGACCCGTCAAAAGGCGCCCGGCAAAAGGGCGGCGCCGACAAAAGGGCGCCCGACAGAAGAGCGGCACCCTTAAAAGAAATATTACCGCGAACGATATCGCAGAAGATATGAAGCCGAAAATTTCAAAAATAGGCTGCCGCAGAGTCGTTAAATGACGGGAAACCAGAAACGTAAATCATTAGGCTACGTTACTCTTGCCAGTGTGGAGCTATTTGAAACAAATTTATTCATTACATAATTATGACGTTCTTCATTTGCTTATTATATAAAATATAGGCCTATATCTCGTGATTACGACCCTTTCAACCTCGCATGTTATACCGCTTCCTATACACTCGATTTGTTTATTTTCACTCCTTTAATTGTCTCAAATCACGTGTCAGAATGAATATTTCTTAATGCATGTACTTTAAAGTACAGGTCTACCATCGCTAGCCTGCAGCAGCCCTCTACACAAAACTCCCAGTCAAAGCATCCCAAAAATCTTCAAGACCAGGCGCGGATTTAGAGGGGGGCGGAGCCGGCGTACGCCCCCCCTAAACCTGCAGCAAATGTTCTCAAACTAAACTGACCTAAAACTAATATAATTGCAGCCTACGATTTGGAGATCTTGCAAAACAAGCAATTCGTGGTCTAAGTCTCATTCCATCTAATGTTTCAAACATCGACGCACTCACTGCTGATGGTATATACTTCATTACTATCATGATGACCTGCCTTCGCCGGATTCTTTTCATCAAGAGTTAAAGCTTTGGCAGCAGCAGATGTGGAGAAACGCTGACAGCACACCAAGCACCCTGTCGGACACCCTCGCTGACAGCCAGTGGCGCAACCAGAGGGGTGCTGGGGGGTGCTTGAGCACCCCCCAGGGCTAAAAAGGTGACCCACACAATTTTTCCAAATCCGATGAGTTTTTGGTGGGTGGGGTGGGGGGGGGTAGCGGCCTTTCGGTCTTTCAGATTACACAATCAAGCAAGTTCCTTCATTTTTCTGTATTCTAATTTTAGTCAAATTCATGGTTCATAAAGCACTTGCTTTTAGTGTTTAGCTGGTCTACCTGAGTTTGTCTGGGTCTCGATAATTTGCCTATCCTGCGCCTTTACATTTCAGTATCTCACCAATTTATCGATTATATGTTTCGACTTATTTGATAGTACCGTGTGTGCAATTATTTGTGCGGCCGTGTGGGAGGAAGGGAGCGGGAGGGAGCGGGAGGAAGGGGGAGGGAGGGAGCGGACGGGAAGGAGGGAGGAGAGGGATGGAGAGGGAGGGACGGAGGGGAGGGAGGGGAAGAAACGGGAGGGAGGGGGAGGGAAGGGAAGAGGGAGGGGAATGAAGGTAGGGAGGGACAGAGGAACGGAGGGAGGGAGGCAGGGTAAGGGAGAGAGGGAGGGAGGCAGGGGAAGGGAAGTAGGGAGGGAGGGTTGGACGGTCTTTTCAGCCACAGCAACGCGTGGCCGGGTACAGCTAGTATGTCATAAATATGTCATAAATATTATTAAAATTTTCTGCAATGTTATCCACTGTTTATCCATAATGAACAATTTGGTTAAGACGACAGCCTAAAACGATGTCATCACAGTGTGTTTAAATTAGGGCATTTATTGGAATCTTATATCACATCTCTAAGCACTAAAATCATGAGTTATTTTGTAAAAATGACAGCTTTAAAAGTCGTGGTGCACTGTGCAAATCCCAAATTTTTTAAGTAATTGTGAGGCAGCACTCTGAAATTTTAAATTAAAATCTATGACTATCAGCATTGAAAATGTGCAATTTTATTATAATGACAGCTTAAAAGCCTAGCATTACAGTATGGAAATTACAAAATAAAACAATGGGGAAGGGCATTGAGATCTTACACCATGTCTTTCAGCATCGAAATCATGATAAATTTCGCTAAAATGACACCCTAAATTATACCAATGCAGTGTTGAAATAAAAAAATTATGTTGGGGAGGAGGCACATCCCCGTGCCCAAACCCATTCCTCTGATAGGCCTATGTTGAATCTGAAGTCACCTTTTGTCAGCACGGAAGTAATAGAGTTATTTTGCTAAGATGACATCTTAGAATGGTACCATAATAAACGTGGAAAATCAGAATTTTTTATAATTGTGAGTATATTTATTGAAGTTTAGACCATGCACTCTTGTCAGCAATTAAATGGTATAGCAATTTTGCTTTAGATGACAGCTTAAAATGCTGCATGCCATTGCAGTGTGGAAATTAGAAAACTTCTGATCTGGAGGGGCACATCCCCTCCCGAAGCCCCTGCCCTCTCGTCGCCACGTGTTTCGGAGATTTTCCGTCGGTTGCTCGCCTTTCCCCAGAAACCTTTATTGCCAGAGAAGGGACTAGAAAAACACAGGTTATTGGGGGAGGGGCTAGATTAAACATTGGTTATTAATTCTGCCACTCGCGGGAAGAGAAGAACTAAGACCCTTTGTTTTATCTAAACAAATTGGAAAGGTCATTATTTTTGCAAGTCCTAAACCGTGTTTTTCAGAAGTTTTCATGACTTTATCGCTCATAAATGCAGCTGGCAAACAAGAGCCTGAAACGCGCTCTAGCTGATGCCAAAAGTAAAAAATGCGTTGGATTCTGGGGCTACGCCCCAGACCCCGCTGGGGGAGCTTACGACGCTCCCCCATACCCCTAGTCGGCATTGGCTTCGTGCCTTCGGCACTCGCTGCTTCGCACCTTCGGTGCTTGGAATAATAATTCTGAGCACCCCCCAGGAAAATTTTCTGGTTGCGCCCCTGCTGACAGCCGCTCCTGTCGTATTATGTATACAAATATTACCACAATAATTCACATTTTGCTGCTCACTTCTGTCACGGCTTGCAGTGTTGAACGAGCAAATTCTAGTCTGCGATTTGTGAAGTCGTGTTTCCGAAGTACAATGAACGGGGACAGCTTTAATGCACTCATTTTATTGTTTGTCCACAAGGACATCAAGTTAGACATTGATGACATTATCAATGCCTACGCCAGAAAGCATCCAAGGAGAATGACACTGCTTAATCCACTGGCATGTGACACTTAATTATTTCCTTTTTGGATCAAGGGTTGCATGATCAAAACCAATAACTGATTTATAATCGTTTCACTGTTAACCTTCAGTGGAGACCAGTGGTTTTATATGAGAAACTATATATTGTTTTAAGTTCCATAACATTTCTATAAAAAGGATCATTATAGTTTTGCGTGATCTAATTTCATATATATATATATATACGGGATTGGATTGGTAGTATTTACGCCCCCCCCTAACCAGAAATCCTGGATCCGCCTCTGAAGACTCATCCCGTTTTACTCGTTTTACCCGTTTTACTAGTTTTGCTCGTTTTACTCATTTTACGCGTTTTAATCGTTTTACCCGTTTTACCCGTTTTACTCGTTTTAATCGTTTTACCTTAACTACGGAGCGAACTTCCATCAGGGTACCAGATACCATCAATCCTTAAAACAATTCTGCTACTGTCGTCATTTGTCTCGGGCTCCTTTACAGATCACCTTTCTCCTTAGGATATCCGCTCCAACTTTAAGTCGTACATTTTAAATAATAATTATTCGTATCTCAATCCGTCCGTCCCATCTTGTGCCTTTCAAACCTTCTCCTCCTCAGTTAAAACAGCCGTGGCCGCTGTTATGACTCCTAGACCCATCTCTCTGTCTCTCTCTCTCTTTCTGTCTCTCTTTCTATGTCTGTCTCTCTATTTGTCTGTCTGTCTGTCTGTCTCTCTTTATCTCTGTCTCACTTTCTCTCTGTCTCTCTTTCTCTCTCTGTATCTCTGTCTCTCTCTCTCTCTGCCTCTATCTCTGTCTTCCTATCTCTCTTTCTATCTCTGTCTCACTATCTGTCTGTCTGCCTTTGTCTGTCTATCTCTCTTTCTCTCACTTTGTCTCTCTCTTTCTCTCTCTGTGTCTCTCTTTCTCTCTCTGTCTCTCTGTGTCTCTGGCAACTGGCCTCGTTCCTCCAATGGGTATCGAACCCTGGATACCCGTCTTATGCAACATAGCGCTCATGAATAATCTGATAAGATAAGATAAGAATATTCTTTAATATACCAATTGCTATCTGCATTTTGGTGTACATACAAAGTATAATAAACAAACGTACATAATTTCTATATCCAATCAATGTCAAAGTGTTTTAGAATAGCATAAAATCCTAAGTCCAAATCCAATATAAATTTTAAATTCAAAAAAGAAGTTCTTTTAATGACGAACAATTTATTCTGCACTTTGGTTTATATGGTACTAGATGTGTAATCCGGCGTTGCCCGGGAAATTTAGGGTTTTAAACACTACTCCCCTATGGTACCCAACGTTGACCGCTAAATTTCGGGTCTTCGCCAACCCTCTACCCCACCCCGCTTCCCCAAAAAGCCAAACGTAACACGCCCCTGCGGGGCGCTAGGGAAATTATTACTGGGCTTGTATGACGTCATTCGGGCTGTAGACTCTTTTACTAAAGCTCGATACTGTTTACCAAAGTGTGAGCGATGAAATCTTTATTAACAACGCTTCTGTCTTAAAACGCTAATAACTCGAGTTCTAAAGTGAAATTTCGAGTTTTAAACACTACTCCACTCTGGTATCCATCGTTGACTGCTAAATTTCGGGTTTTCGCCAACCCTCCACCCCATCTCGCTTCCCCAATAAGCCAAACTTGACCCACCCCGGCGGGGCGCTACAGAAATTGTTACTGGGCGGGTATGACGTCATGCGGAGTAGACTCTTGACTAAAGCCCTAGCCTGATCATTTATTGACGAAATCTGTCTTCAAACGCTAATAACTTTTGTTTTAAACTGAATTAAAACCTGAAAATAGTTGCGATGACCTTATAATTTGGGTAAGAATCGATTGCAATAATTTTTTTAAACCGACGCTGTTTCATTTCCGAGCCTATTCTGTAGGGGAGAGTCAAAAGCGAACAAACAAATAAACAAACATATGGAAAGTGTTTCGGAATTATAATATAGATTAGCCTACATTTAAATATGATAAAGCATCCTCGTCAAAAAAGATTTTCTCGTTAGGTTGTCCGCCCTAGAAATGATTCGGTCATGTAGTCTGGGCCTCATGGAATAAGCACATCCAGCCATCCAGCGCCCAGTCTTAGAGTACCCCAATAGAATTCTGTATCTTGTGATTGCGATAACGCTATGCCTTGCCTTGCATTGCCTTGCCTTCAACCTTCCTCGACACGAGGGATGGTCGCATTTTGGACAGTTCTTCTACATCCTCTCCTGTCTTCGGTTGCTCTCAACAATTCTTCTGTTGATAATCCCGTCTTTTCACACATGTTGTCCCACAACCTCTTCCTAGGTCTTCCTCTTGATCTTGCTCCCGGAACCGTTCCTTGCATAATCACCTTCTCTAAGCAGTCTCCATGTTTCCTCATGATGTGCCCGAAGTATGACAACTTCCTTCCTTTAATTGACTCCAGTAGACTACTTTCTACGCCAGCCATCTCCAGAACCCATTCATTTGTTTTCTTCTCAGTCCATGATATTCCGAGGATTTTTCTTATACCTTTCATTTCAAATGCCTTTATTCTATCTTCATCACTCTTTTTAATTGTCCAACTCTCACAACCATACATCATCACTGGCCAGTGGCCATACAAGCGTCCTCATTAACGTTATCTTTGTAGATGGTTTGATGTTATGGCTTTTCCACAGTTTCTTCAGATCTGCACTTACTCCATGTCCTCTTGCGATTCTAACTCTTATCTCCTTGCTACACTCAGCATCTTTTGTTATGAGTGAGCCTAGGTACACGAATGTGTCCACTTGCTCTATCATAATGTTCTGCACTTTGATGTTACATGTACATTGTTCTCCTGACAGCGCCACACACTTTGTCTTCCCCATGTTGATCTCCAGACTTTCTTTCGACCTTCTCTGTCCAAGCGAGACACCAGACAGACGAGACACGCTATACCCTCTCACATTATTTTTTCGAAAACCTTCCATTCGACCCATATAGGCTACTTTCTCATTCACATAGATGCTATAGGTCCCTTAGGTTTAAAGACTAACGCGCTTTCCGCTTAGATTGGAGGGCTCCTGAGTAGTCAGATGATGATAATGATTAAAGTGGCTATTGTAAGCTACCAGGGGCAGTGTGAATGTAAAATCGTAATTTGAAAACATGTGCGTTAGGTTTTATGTATGCATAGATGTCATATTATGTGTGTAATTGTATGTAGTCTAAAGGCGATATGTCAAAACATGTACGTAAATATGCATATTGTAATTGTAATTGTAATTGTAATTGTAATCGTACATTTATATAGCGCCACTTCAAGAGAACTCCTCAGAGGCGCTCCCGACCTGACACCTAACCACAATCAAAGAGAATGGTTTTCAAACGTTTGCGGAAAAGGGGCAAAGAAATACAAAGAAGTTCATTGCGGAGACTAATAGGTAACTTATTCCAAAAAGACGGACCAACCATAGCAAAGCTACTATGAAGCACTGTGGAAGATCGAGCCCTAGGGACAACCAGGTCACCATGCGTAGCAGAGCGAAGGAACCTACGGCCTGGGATGGACAGCACAGGTACACAGAGTTCCATAAGATAGATCGGAGCTTGGCCTGCTAGGCAATTGCGCATGAACATTAAAATCTTAAACTCAATACGTTTTTGCATTGGCAACCAGTGCAGTTCTTCCCGTATAAAACTTGATATATGCCCAAACTTTGGTATGCCACCAATCAGGCGGGCCGCATCATTAAGGACAGATTGCAACTGATTAATGCGTGAAAGTGTTAAGCCCGCATAGATGGCACTACCATAGTCAACTCTCGTGCATATAAATGCATGCATCAGAGTAGTGGCAGCCTTGGTTGTAAGTGAGCGACGTACCGAGCGAATTTGACGAAGATGGTAGAATCAAGTGCGACATACATTCCTCACGTGATCAGAAAGGGTCAATTCCTGGTCCAAGGTCACACCCAAATCACGCACAGTGGTAGAAAAAGTCATGCCAGGAAAGCAATGTTGCAGATTTTGCATATCAATTTTAGAAACTTGCACACGACTTCCAACCCAAATAAATTGTGTTTTACCAGAATTTAACCTGAGGCGATTGGATGACATCCAGGCACCAATCGTTTCCGACGTCATAAGTATTTTTTCCACAAGTGAGATAGCCTCTAAAGCTGGACCCTGGACATATGCCTGTGTGTCATCAGCATATTGATGTGCAGCAACCCCCACAGAAGACAGAATCTTATTTAGGTCAGCTGTGTATAAAATGTAAAGCAAAGGCCCTAAAATGGAACCCTGTGGAAGACCAAAATAAACTCTGGACCAGTCAGACCGGGTGGAACCAAAAACCACAGACTGGCTGCGCTCAGAAAGAAAAGTCTGCAACCACAGCAGTGGGCGGCCAATGACACCAAACGACCTTTCAAGGCGCTCTAAAAGAATGCATACAAACATGTATGTATACATCTGTGTGTGTGTGTATGCATATGTGCGTGTACGCCTCACATTTGGATTGATCCCATACATGAACCTTGCAACTTCTTGGTGCTCTATATAATTTAATGTCCATTCATTGATTGCTACCACAGAGACCTACTACCATCCCCAACTGAAGTTCCACTTCTTCAATAAATCTGACTCTGATGCATCTCATAAGTCGCATCTCAATTTATAGTTTCGTAATCGTAATCGTAATCTCCTAATTTCTAAAGCGCCACTGGAAAGCCAAGAGCGGGGCACCGGCTTATTCACGAGCGCTGCGTTGAGTTAGGAGGGTTGTCCGTGAGAGTAGTCCATGGTGGTCCGGGTCGAGTTACCATAGGATCAGGATCAAATGCGTTGAGTCAAAAGGGTTGTCCGTAAGAGTAGTCCATGGTGGTCCGGGTCGAGGTACCGTATGATCAGAGGTGTGGAACAGCTACTAAGGTGGGTGTCGTCTGAGCCGGGAATTGGAGGGTGGGGGATCAGGTGAAACAGGATAAGAGTTCTTGAACAGGAGTGTCTTTAGTTTCGAGTGAAAGGCCCGAGGTGTGATGGATAGAGGAGCCTGAGGAAGGTGATGGTGTGTGATTAGTAATGATGGAGGAGGAACTGAAAAGGATCGGAACTCAGCAGGCAGATCATTCCAAAGGCGTGGTGCTGAGTTGGATATAGCTCGGTTGGAGAACTTGAGATGACTTGTGACCGGCGGTCGAGAGAGTGTAAGGCAGTTTGCGTTTCTATAAGTGGCTACATAAATTACAATTTCCCTTATTGAATCAGCACACCGAAGCTACGATGATGACCTCCCTAGATATTCTCCTGGCTAATGAATCTTATCCTTGCTAAGACTTCTCTGAACTAAACCTGTGACTTCACGTGATGGGCCATTTGAACCGGACAAGGAGTGGATCAATATGATTATATGAAGGACTTGTTTATCAAGTAAACCCTTGGCCACTGTCCGATTAATAAAGTACTGTAAACCAGGAATTTGCTGCATGTCATTTATTTCAAAGAGTAAAGTATTTTATGTAATTACAATTTGTCGTCAACATCCGAATTATGACATTGGTCAAAATGTCCGAACAGGCTCTTATCAGTAAGAGCTTTAAAGTGTTAAAATGTGAAAAGTTCAAAGAGAAACGATGAGCATCGAGCACGGACAGCATGCGACGAATGCCTTCTTGTCATCGAACGCCTATGCTGGTACGTTCAATTTCACAGGGTCAGGCAGGAAATTGCAGTAGAGGGTAGCAGATTGCAGATTAGTCACTCCTTTGTCGCAACCGGCCACGACAAGGCACGTGGGCTGAAAAGCAATAAAAAACACGTTCATCAAGATGTTCGCACAATATACGTTGAATGTCGACTATAATGACAGACTTTTTCACTAATGACAGCTCCGTCTTGTACGACGTGGGCGTGCAATAGAGAAAAGTCTCGTACGCCTTTAACAGTAACTGTTGTTACACTTACAACTCAGGGATATTTCCAGTACAACAACCACGATGAAAGGATGAGCTTTTAGACAGCGAGTTCAAATGTTATAACTTTCGTGGTCATAAACATTGACTAGTGAAGTGACGTTGCCATGACGGCTGGTGTTTTACTGAGTTGGTCAAACCCAGATTTACATTTTAGCTATAGGGTAGATTTGAAGGCTTAAGCCAGAGTCGGATTTACTGTTATACTATAACTTTTGTGGGACACGGTGGTGTAGTGGGTATGTTCGTTGCCTTGCAGCTGAAGGGTTGCAGGTTCGAATCCACCCCAAGTCGCCGCGTAGGGACCTTGAGCAAGTCCTTCACTATCAATTGCTCAGCGCTTCTGCGTGAAACTCCGATGCAGTGTCCGCTCTGTAGTCGGGAGCGCCTCTGAGTAGGGAACTTGAAGGGGCGCAATAGCAAGTGCGCATACAGACAAACAAAACAAATGACAGTAAATCTTATTCTGGATAGCTATATTATAGCGATTGTTTTGAAACATTGTATTTATTGAATTTACAGAAAAAATTAATACGGAAGGGGATTAAGTTCTGGACACCTGATATGTCAAGATATCACCACAAAAACCAGTGACCAATGATTCTATTCTAGAAAGCAAGAAGCGACGATTGCTGCTGCGCTATAATTCTGTGTCTTATCAAAGATGTTTGGGTGTCGACCAAATGCTGTAGGCTAGGCCTAATCCGGATTTGAAACTTTTATACGGCAGAATGAACAAGATTGTTATTTAAGAGCAAGAAATCAGATGTCACGTGAATAGTGAAATAAACAATTGAGATGATGATGTCGAAAATGAAGAGAATGCATAAGGATGAACATGTCTAGAAATCTACAATGATCTTGCTTCGCTATCAAATGAAGCTGTACCATTTAAGATTCGTAAGTCGTAACAATTTTAGTTCTGCCATTCGTCTAAACAAAAAGACAAATGAGTTGATAGATCACCTTTCATCGGATAAAGAACAAAATGAGAATGCAAATAAGGCTTAGACTAAGATTAATCGTCTGCTGAAACTAACCACTTGTGGAGCCGGTAGACCTGCGTTGGTGCAACTCACGTCAACTTTCGCAACCACACTCAAACCATCGGCAGTCTGATGGAACTAAAAGCAAAAGTAATCAGAATCAGACATTTAACGGTAGAAATAATTTGAGACGATTTATAACTCGCGAGTCAAATTATCGCAATTGGTCACTTGCAGATATTTTGCATTCTTATTCAGAGAAATGTTGCTGTGTGATGCGCATATTAGAAAAAACTTTGCACTGTGTGCTTCGTAATTAATCTTCATGTTAAGTTACATGTCATCAAGTATGCGCACCCTCTCAGCATTAAAATCTGTCAAATTATGAAGAAGAAAAGCCAGAGCCTCTCCACTGTTATCTTATATTTCTCTGATCTTCTAGCAACCGTATTCATTTGTTCTTCACTTGGCATAATTATGTGACCGAACGTCAGTTACACATTAGCCTATATTCAATGAAATCTAGAAATCCTTATTGCAAATTTTTCAATGCGTTTCAAGGCATTGATCTAAGACTTCTAAGCATTGCTATTGATAAACTTTATTACTGTAATAAGCTAGGCATTGCTGTCAATAAATTGCGTGTTGCTAAGCATTGCCGCTGATTAATAAATAATTAATTATAATTGTGAAATACCTCCAATGATTTAATATCGTCGATCTTCACGTCATTCACCGTGCACTTTTTGTCGGCATATTCAGGGCTTTTGAAAAGGCCCTGAATTAGACCAGTAACAGTGTCCAGCAGCGTAGTAACCAACGATAGGACCGTATCCAAGGTTTTTCCTACTATGCCAAGCACGCCATTTTCGTCTAGGAGAGGACCTAGAAGTCCTCCTACAATGGGGATGTTCTTCAGTGCGCCTGATAAGGTTCCTGTTAGTCCTGTTATGGTTCCTGTTAGGCCTTTTAGGACTCCTGATACACTTCCTGCTACTCCTCCAACGGCTCCTAATAGGCTTTGCAACAAGGGTCCTGCAATGGGTATGCCTGCTACCAAACCTCCTTGGCCTCCTTGGCCTCCTACCAGGCCTCCTACCAATGGTAAGCCTCCTCCTCCTCCTGTGACTCCTCCTAGCAAGCTTTGTAGCAAGTTTGCTATTTGCAAGTTTTGTAGCACGTTTCCTACAACGGGTACGCCGTTTACCACCTCAAGCAGGGCATCCGATCTCTGCGGAGAGAGTACGACCACGATGACGGCAAGAAAAGCGATCTTCATGACGACGTCTTCTGAATCTGGAGATGAGAGAACTGCTGAAGAGACTTCTGCTTCTTCTTCTTCTTCTTCTTCTGCTGTAGTCGAATGGACTCGGCTGGTGACAACTCCATCTCTCCAGCGGCTTTTATAGGCAGCTTTCCGTCAGTCTGTCTACTTCTTTGATGCGTTTATTGCTGCACGTCAGGCGCCATCTGCTGTTATTTTACACCGACAATGTAGTAGATCTCGATCGCCTCTGATCGTTTTAAGTGGCTTATGCGTTAGGATAAGATGCGTGGTATGTCACGTTGCAGCAATAACTCTGAATTGACATGATAGCCATAAAAGCTTTTATGTGCATCAATTCAACTGCTTTTTGTTCGCTCGATTGAAAAGTTGTAAATTCAGTTTGTTTTGCAGCCCTTCAAAGAGATTTACATTATGATCGAGGATGAGCAACTTTTCGTGTATGCACTTTCCAAGTAAATGTATGTATGTATGCATGCAAGTATGTACGTACGTACGCATGTATGTATGAATGTATGTATGCACGTATTTTGTATGTATGCGTGTATGTATGTAAATGCGCATGTTTGTATGTATGTATATGTGCATGTATGTATGTACATATGCATGTATGTATGTATGTATGTATGTATGCATGCATGTATGCATGTATGTAAGTATGTATGTATGTATGTATGTATGTATGTATGTATGTATGTATGTATGTATG